>OY282450.1:32653192-33387201 GCA_958295655.1 Palloptera scutellata
CTTCTTTTTATTTTACAACTTGACGAATATTTGAAGAGATTACCATCTGAAATTATTAAAAAAAAACTTCAGCCATCATTGTTACTTCCTAAGCTTCCCAATAAAATGCAGTGCGTTAACTACCTCGCTTCTGCAATGAATTCCCATTCATTCGATCGATTAAATTGCTGTACCCACTACTCGTTTTCAGATTAATTGCAGACGCCTCATTTTTCAATACCAACAAATTCACAATACAAACTACGTTTTCGATTTGGTGTCTATTGCAACGATTTGAAGACTCGAAGAACCAATTATTACATAGAAAATTAACTATGAACTATGAAAAACTGCAGTACAAAAATTGGAAATTTTGAAAAAACTTATTTAAAGAAAAAAAGGAATAACAATAAAGAATATGTCTAAGTTCTTCTATTAGCCCCTCTTAATTGAACAAAACTGTAAAGCTGATCCACACATTACTCTTTCATATGAATTAGAAATAGTAATGGAAATAATAAACGGAAACTTATTACGATAATATTTTTTCTAGCGGCGAGGTGAAACACTGAATTTTGTCAAACTTGTTTATCAACTGCCAATTGATTCCAAATAGTACATATAGTGATTCGATTTCCTTGGTCTGGTGGTTACTTTACTTTACTTTTAATGGCACAACAGCCCATGGAGGGCCTAGGCCGAACTTCTCGCATCCACTCACGTTGTGCGTGTTATATTTGTACATGAATGGAAGGGACCTACAGTTTAATGCCGAATCCGAACGGCGAAGTGAAAAGCTTTTCATAGCAATTTTTACTCTTGAAGGTTTGCCATTGCCTGCCAAGAGGTGGAACCGTGTAGAAAAATTATTTTTTCCACTTTTTGATTTTGCCTGTGCCGAGATTCGAACCCCGGACACTCTGCGTAGCAGTCCAACGCACTACCACTACACCACAGCGACCTGGTAACTGGTAACTGGTCTGGTGGTTACTTTTCATAAATTTATTATATTTCTACCGATATGAAGTGAATAAGAATTATAAGAAAGTATACAAATACACTTCTTGGCAGGTAGGTAGTGGCAAAACAACCAAGTAATAACAAATTGCCACCCCGCCTTTCTGAACCGGCGTTAAAATGTAGGTCCAACCTGTTTATATGAGTTCGTTGCTCTACTCATCGACCTAACAATTCTCCTACCCTAATCTGGCTGCACAAAAGATCAACAATGGTCGACTTTCTAATAATAATAAAGATACCAATATTCAGGTGTATCGCTAAATTTAATGAAAAAATGAGAATTTCCAAACACAATTGTAATCCATTTGAAATAAAAACCTATTTACATGGCTAGCTACTAGAAGCGTACTCATAAATTTGTGTATCTAAATAGTATGCATCGCAAAAATCATTAAACTTTTATATTAATCAATAAAAAAGAAAAAAAAAAGCAAAAATATATGCAAATAATTTAAAAGCGAATTGCGTTGCTACGTTTTGTTTTGCAGCGCGATAAAACTACGATCGCTTGCTCGATTCAAAAGGTGAATGAAACCTAACGAATGCCGCTGACGCAGTCGAGACTCTAACTTGACTGCTCGACGGCGGTGCCTAAAAAGCTAAAGTTAAAACAAAACAGCACAGCACGTACCCCAAACGTCTCGCAAGTTGTATAGTTACGACTTAAAACACAGAAAAGTTACGAGTATATTTATTTGTTTTATACCTACAAATATTATATTTTGTGATTTGTGATTTTCACTTGACGCCGCCACGAGAGAGTCTGAAGCTTAATTGAATTTTAACATTAATGCACGAGTATTGTCAGTTTGTGCAAGTATCGGATTTAGATGGAGGGCAAAGAGAAAGAAATCAAAACATCAATTTTCGTCAGCGATTACACAAGCAAATCAAATGCATATTCAATTTTTTCTCATCATCGCTGGAGCTTCTGGAGTACTGCAAGCGAGTATAAGGAAGGTGCAGGATAGGAGGGTGCAGTTGTAAAGAGAATACCTGTAGGCTGCTTGTTGATTAACAGCTGAAACGCCGACCTAAAGTCACCCAGGAGAAATTTTCATTTCACTTGCTACGCTTCATTTCTGACGTTAATGTAAACATTGGCGAAGCCAAATACATTCATTTGAACGCTTCGAACTACGCTGCCTATATGCTGGCTGCTATTTTGAGCAGCTAAGCCCACTGCAGACTGCGACGGATGTGGAGGCATGAAACTTGAGACTGCTGCGTTATCCCCTGTATTGCCAGCAGCGCCAACGCAGTTGGAACCGAATACTTCGTGTCGCCAACGCGCTCCTTCAACGCCACCGTTATCTCACATTGCTGTTTTATTTGCTCATTAAATTGGATGGCCGCTCTCTCATATCTCACTCGCGTTCGCTCAATAGCCTTTTGCTCATAATTCAAGAGATCGATAGCTCGCTAACTCGCTCGCTCATATGTTTGTGATCTGCTGCTAATGCCTGCCTCCCTGACTGGATCGCTGGCTGGCTGGCTGGTCGGACCGTTGTTGTTTGATTAAGTTGATATCTCTGAAACCAGTGCCGCGCCAACAGCACAAACAACAACAACGAAATTTTTTTTTAAATTGGTTCTAGTGAGGCTGTGGCCTGTGAAAGTGTTAGCGGCGGCGACTGCGGCGACAACAGCAGCGGGCAGCAACGTGTCATCATCATCGACTACGACGACAGCGTTAACGACGATCGAACTGAAACCGAACCATCGGCAGCACCACCACCAAACCAACAACAACAAATCCCACAACGAAAGTTTTCAAGCAATTTCGTTTTTTCTCGTCATTGTTGTTGTTGTTGTTGTTGTTATTATTGTTTTTCGTTTTCTTCGTTGCTTCGTTTTCATTTTGTTTTCTTTTTTCTTTACATACCGACTCGTACTGTGTGTGTGTGTGGTGAGGTTGGTTATTTTTCGAAGCTAGCGATCGATCGCGCTACAGTGCTTTTATTGTATGTGCGGAGGAGCAACCATCAACAGCAGCGACTGCGACAGCAACAGCAGTAGCAGCAGCAGCAGCTGCGGAGGCAGCAGCAATTGAATATTTTCTAAACATACCTCAGTTCAGTTTTAGTTTTACGAAAAAATTTCACTGAATCGGTTTGGCACAATCGCAAGCGGAAGAAGAGCGTTTATCGTCGTGCATACATACTAAGTATACTTGTGGTGTACTTGTGCTCAGTGTGGAATATAATTTCGATTGTATTTGATACATCTTACAAGTATTTTTTAACCGGAAAAATCGATCGCTCCTGAAGTATCGTACGGGTACAGAAACAATATAAAATTTATATTAAAATAAAAACTTTCCTTCCGTCTCCAAAAAAAAAACACTTTCGCATATCATAATCGCATATCAGCGTATCAACAAGCTAGCAAGCGATCTACAATTTATCCACCCTCAATTTCCCAAACAAGATAACAACAACAACTACAACAACGAGCAAGATGTCCCACCAATGCAGTTGTGGTCGTGACCTAAACAACAACTATGTCTCATATACAAGTGCCTATGCAAATAGTAATTCCAGCCGTGATGCGAATGCCTCCAGTGGTAGCAGTTCATCAACGGCATCGGCGACGACGTCATCGATGCGTTCAGCAGCAGGCGGCGGGGCACCGACACAACTCACAGCGAAAGTAATGTTCGGCACAGTGGGCGCCATTAAGGAGCTACGCGAAAAGGAAAAATCGCGGCATGCAGCTGCACGCGCAGGCGAACGCAGAAACTGATACACACACAAACATAAACAAAAAATTTAGTATATGTAAATGTTTGTGTGTGTGTTTGCGTGTGCGGAGCGAGCAGCACAGTGTTTGTGGAGCAAGTGCGGTGGTAAAGTGATAAAAACAAATAGAGAAAACAATAAAAGAATACAACAAACACTGCAATAGAGAACAGAGGAACGAAGCACAGGTTGAAGTTGAATTTCAACGAATAGCGAAATTTTAATATGATCACATTTTTTTTTCCAAAAGTTACTACTTCACACTCTCTGCCATTTCGTCATCTGTGGGAAAATGGCGAAAGAAAACAACAGAAATTGAAAATAAAATAAACAGAACGTAGAACCAATAGTTATAGGCTCCAAGCATAGCTAAATTTCGGTATTTTTGACTTCTGTTCACATTCACTGTTTCATACTTTGTTCACATACATTTGCCATCAATTTGTTGCTGCTAGGTAAAAAAAAAATTTAAGAAAAATTATCTTATCGTTAATTCGTTAATATTTACTACCTATATATTATATACACGATTTTATTGCTATATCTCTAGCTTAATTATAGTAAAATTTTTATTCAATTTATGTTCGTTAGTTTAAACATATTTTTGGGCGTAAAGCATTCTCAAAAAGAACCTGTTGGGGTTTTTGAGCTATTCAAGGGATACGGTCTTAACCAATACCATAAATATTCACTACAAATGTTGTATTTAGCATTCGAAACATAATATTTTTATGTAGGTATAGGTAAAATACAGTAAACATAGATATGTACTTCCAACTTAAGTTATATAATTTACAAAATATATTTACTAATACTACATAACTTAATAATTTTAGTTATTTGTTGACAAGTATACTCAAGTATACCCCCACTCACTTCCCTCAAATAAAAACAGAAAAAAGAGAAATCTCCGCAAGTGGTCGGAGAAAACTTGTCATATATAACACACACAAAAACAACAACAACAAAAAACAAAACACACAAAAACGGGTCAATGCCTTTTTATGCAACAAGTTTTTATTATGGTATGTTTAAATTTATAAAGTCTGATAGTAAAAAATCTTCAAAATTAAAAAAATATAATATACGAATTTACGAATTGAAATAATTTAACTCGACTATCGGAAAAGTAAAAAACATTCCAGATTTTGTTAAAAGAAATTACAATTTTGGGTAAAACAGTAACTTTGATTACTTATTAAAATTGTGATGGAAACTTTAGTTTTTTCTAGAAAAAAAGAAGAAGATACCTGAATGAAATGTATACATTTTCTGTAATGACGTAACTATTTTATTTTATGTATATAATATTGGACATATTAAATATATTTTAATGACCGTAAAAACATTCGGCAAAAAATAAAAATAGTTTTCTACTAGCTAATAGGTACTTACATAATTGGAAATTTTGAAATTAAAAATCAATTACAGATATTGAAAATCATGAATCCAATAGTCATTGTTTCCTATTGACTTAGAATAAAATCTTTTAATTTGCGCAGTAATAATAATATTATTTCATACAAAACGAACTAAAGTTACATTGTAGGTTAGTGAGCAATATATGCATGTACTTTGAATGACACTTTTCCGATAGTCGATAATGGTAAACCCAAATATTTTACTACACATGAACGTAATTATTTCGAAAAAAGCTTTGTCTACACTTTTCATACTGGATAAGAAACAAACAAAGAAACATAGCAATACACATTTTTATTAATATTTTGCTCAAGCTGTAACAAATGTATAAAAAACATACTATATATATATTATATGTATGTATCTCGTATTTCCATAAATTTTTTATGTTATTATTATTTTTTTCTAATTGTAAGCTATACAAAATATACAAGTATGTAATTTGTATTGAATATTTCGTCAGTACGATAAATACAAATTTGAATAGATAATTCCGGTAGTAGTAGTCGAAACAATTATTTTGTCCCACTCCTGCTAAAATAAAACTCAGTCCTTAAAATAATACATTGCGCTGCAATCTGTGTTATTTTTAATGGGTTTACGAAATGGGTCTGTCAAATGTACGACTCAACTTGAGAAGATCCTTGGACGTTAAAATGCTCCCAGTCGTTTTGCGACGAACACTTACATAATATTCACGAATTTACATTCACTTTCAACGAAAAATTACCAACAAACCAAAGTTACCAAGTAACAGGTACCTCTTTTCTCTTTGAATCATTTTAAAATCGAATTTTTAATACCTTGAGAGTTAGGTACTTCCAGAGTTATTCTATATTCAATTCTCCTTCGTTTCAGACGAATTAATACATATTTACTAAAATATAATATATAATTATTTGCTATTTTATTTTTTTTTGTTATTGTTACTTTCAATAATATTAATGTATTTTATACTCAAATACTTTTTTTTTTACATGCATGTGAAAAAGAAACTAAAATAATCAAGAAAAAATAAATAAATTCCAAATATTTACCAATTTATTTTTTAATTATTTTGCTATTTAAATATATGTATAAGTTTATATCACATCAAAAATAAATAATACAAAAAAATTATAAAATTCATTAATGCAAAACCAAAAAGCTTTTACTTTCTCTCTTATTTCTTGTAGAACTCTTTCGGAGCATTTCGGAGTAATGTGAAACACAAAAATTAATATTTTGCTTTTTTGTGTGTTTTAAGTAGGACTTTCTATGCTAAGCGGTTTTTTTCTTGGGAATAAATGAAATTGCGTTGTATTATTTAGATTGTTTTCTTCAGTTGGCTTCACTTCCCAAACAACAACAACAACAACAGCAACAAACATCACTTCATTGGAATAACAATAACAGTTAGGGCCAAGTCAGACAGCAGTGTCAAGTAGAAATTCAATAATGTCACCACGAAAATACGAAAATAATAAATATACATACAAAAATTTTGTGTACAAAATCGACTACTTCACCCACTACCAACTGCCCACTTCATCTGCTGTAGATACTGTCTACAATGGAATGTGCTATAGATAGAAATATGTATGTACTCGTATGTACACATGTATGTAAGTATGTACTATGTGGATTTATTTTAATACTCATTTTATTCAGAAGCTTTCCCTGGGTTTTCAAATGAATTTGTAATCGAAAATAAATCTAAGTGCATTTGACGTAGAAGTTGTGGCTACTCAATTCAATTTAAATTCATTAATATTTTGCAGGTTTAAATACAATCAAAACTTTTGAGAAAGGTGTGAAATATGCTGCTGCCTTTCATTGACTACAACTTCTTTCACTACCTTTTCTGCATAACTATAAATACTAACCCAAAATAAAAAAAAATCCAGCTACAAAGAAAAAGAATGAGGCGCACTCTTTTGTCTTTACCCAGCGTGAAAGTTAAAAGCAGAAAGAAAAAAAGCTAAAAAAAACAAACAAAATAATCTTGCAGATAATCAGAAACATAAAAACGCTTTTGCTTTCACATCTTACACACAAATCTTGAGTTGCTTGTTCCTACTTCCTCCAGCTCTTCATTCTTTATTCTACAGCAAATTCGCTATTCGCAGCTCCGAAGCCCGTCAAAAACAAAGCCGTGGAAAAAGTGAAGTTATTTTTACAGCGATTTTTTATTGGTTTCTTTTATGTACGATGTTTTTTTTTTACTTTCAAGAAAAGAATTCGAGAGAACTTATTATGGTAAGTTCAGTCAGTCAGTCTGTCAGTCAGACAGCCATACTGTCAGCCAGTCATTCAAGCTCAGCCACTTAGTAAGCCACTTAGTCATTCTGTCAGTAACAGTGACCTAGTCCCCATACACGTTGCCTAAGGGGCAATTGTTGAATAGACTTGTTTCTTTTTGATTTTGGTTGATTTCGCTTTTAATTTTTTTGGGTTCTTTCCTTTTTTTGTTTTTGTGACTTTCACGTGATCTTATTTTGTTTTAAATACTTATATGTACAAATACATACTTACATATGTAGCATACTCGTGAAATATTGCTCTGTGGGTAACAGACAGCTAGATGTAGTAGATACTTACTTTAATAGCTAAGCTTGTACCTTGCAGAAGATCTCATGACTCTCTCATGTGGTTCTGCTGCTTTTGGAAAAAATGTAACCTGTTGGTTTTTGTTTGATTATAACCCAATTAAAAATGTGTTGTTCGACATTTGTTACCAAACGAAACTACTCGTAACTTATTTTAAAAGCAACTAGAAAATAAGTATATATATGGTATGTGTGAGTAACTGATTGTTAGTTGTAGTCGTTAATATTTTCTTCTTTAAATTGTACACCAGCCCATGGAGGGCTGTGGAAAGTAGGAAATAATTTCGAAAGCATTTGCTTTTAAAGATATAGGCTATTACACTGTGTAAGAGGTAGTAGTAGACAGTGGCGGGGATAATCTTTTGCCCCCTGCCCCCTCAACCCTTTGAAGACGGTAGGTAAATAAGCTTGCCCTCTGGTTTTTTTTGTTTTATAAATTTGGAAGTAGGACATTGAGCAATTCTGCTCCCATCAATATTCAGTTGGATCTACAAAAGTATATTTCTTTCTTTCTTTATTTTAGTGGCGTAACAGCCCATGGAGGGCTTAGGCCGAGCTTTTCACATCCATTCATGTTATGCGTGTTGTATTTGTACATGAATAGAAGGGACCTTCAGTTTAATAATAAAAGCGAATCCTAACGGCGAAGTGAAAAGTTTTTCAAAAATAAAAGTTTAGTGGGCGTCATATTTGTACTTGGCCGCCAAGTCAGATGAAAGTTGGTCTAAAAATGTTTCTTACTCAGAGTCAATCTAGAGGGGCAGATAAGTAAAAGTTTCAGTAAACGAACTGGAGTTCTGTTTGGCGTTGCGCCCGCTTGGCAATTATTTCTGCTAAGCCACCATAGCGCGACGGGTGGTGGGACTTACAATTTTGGAAGTATAGTAATTGGATTTTTTTCTAAAATCGTTCCACAGGAAAAAGTTTCGTCGTGAAAGGGTTAAAACCACGTTTAATTATTCCATGATAATGCTGACTCCAGAATACCCATTTGCATACATAGTCGTATTAATTCACATAGGTAAGTCGAAAATGGTAGAACTCTGTAGTAGAACTTGCAAGTACGATGAGTGCCATTTATTGGAGTCTAACTAAGAATATTGCTCAATTGCTTGGACTGTAGAAAAATATTATCTTTCCTGACTCTTGAGCTAAGAATTATCCTTGACAACTTCGATCAAGAGCAGTTATACAGTGTCGGACAATACAATAAGAACACCTTGCACTATAAAACTTCCATTGACTTTTTTTTATCGGACTGCTTACGGCAAACAATTTTTATAGACAAGAAAATGGTATGGTACTTATATACTTTATAAATTTCTAGGTGGCAACACTGCATTTAAATATTTTTTGGGGATTCCCAAACAAAAAAGTTGAAGCGGAGCATTCAATTAGAACAGCAGACGAAAAAATTTATATTTTTTAAAAAGAAAACTTAAATTTGTTTATAATTTGTACTGGTAAGCATTTAAATGGTAGCATTGAGGGTAATTCAACAAATTAAATGCAAACTATTCCGTAATGTCACAGCAAAATGGGTCGAGCAAAGCACTGTAGCAAAGCACTGTAGGTGCATCGGCGCGCGATCTATTTAAGGCATTAGTGAGGAGACAGGGGTTCAAATTTGTGCTCGATCAGTAAGGAGACGTTTGGTGGAAAAAAAACTGTATGGGAGAACAGTACAAAAAGTACCAATGTTGACACAAAGACATCGAAAGTGTCCCATAGAGTTCGATGAAGCGCACATTGAGTGGGATGGTTCAATTAATGCAAAAAAATGACCTAACGTATTATAAACAGACGGAAGCAAGGTGAATCTTGTTGGAAGTGATGGCAAACGTTGGATTGGACACCCGAAAAATGCAGAATTGAGCCCAAAATATACAAGGAAGATGTTTAAGCACGGAGGTGGAAGCATCATGGTATGGGGATGCTTCTCTTGGTATGGTGTGTGCCCGCTGTATTGGATAAAAGAAACGATGGACAGATTTCTTTACGTAAGCATCCTTCTGCAGGTGATGCTTCCTTATGCTGAATGGGAAATGTCCCTGAAATGGCAAATGCAACATAACGACCCGAAGCACACCTCAATCCTTGCGCGAGATTGGTTTTCCCATAATGGAATTCCCATTATGACCTGGCCTTCACAATCTCCTGATCTTAATCCAATCGAGAACTTGTGGAATACTGTCAAAGAGAAGATTGGCAGTACCAGAACTAAAAACAAAGACGAATTGTGGCAAAGCATTCAAAGAGCATGGTATTACATACCCCAGGCTACTTGCGCATCTCTAGTGGAATCAATGCCTAGCAGGTGTAAGGCGGTTTTAATTAACAACGGCTATTCCACAAAATATTAGCATTAGTAAACAATTTGAGTCAATATTTTATAAATATTTTTTTTTAGTTGAAGTGTTGTTATTTTTTTCCTGTTGAAATGTGATTTTATGTATAACTTTTAAATCTCTTTTTTTACTCTGAATTGATTTTGTTTTTGTTTTAAGAAAAAAATAAACTTATGGACTAAATTAATAAAAGTAAATACCTTTTAAATTTATCATAAGCCTAGAGAAATATTTTTTTAATGTTTTTGTTTTAAGAACAAGGTGCTCTTATTTGATTGTCCGACACTGTATAATCTAATTGGCTTTACATATTTTTTTTCGAAAAAAGTATTAAAAAGTGGTAATTTGCAAATATAGTATGTATCTCAAATGTAAAGCAGTCAAAAACTCACTAACACACAAAAGTTCACTACACACGCTCACTAATTCCCACTAAAATCGACCATGCCTTGGCTATGCTTATGCATTGTAGAATATGTCCGATGAAGTTAATATCGTCAAGATATGTGAGTAGTGATTTTTGAAAAATTGTTTAGGTAGATACCAGTTGCCTAGTACTGTTCAATTAGCTGGCAATTAATTTTTCATGAAATTCAATTTAATTTACCATGTGTCGTTTTGATATCTCAATAAATATGGTGACTATATGCACTTACGTGAATGCAAGAGAATACGTAAATGTGTAAGCTGATACAATAGCAACATTGCAGCAACATTGTTGCTATTGTTGTTTTATTTTCATTTAGGTATAACGAACAAGAAGAAAAACACGCTTAAACCAAATGACCACAACTGCATAAAATACAGATACTACGAGCATACAAACTACGGTTCGAGCGATATTTAAGATACGAATAAATAATACTCGTGAGCATGCTAGAAACTAGAAAAGATGTAAGTTAAAGAAAAGACCATTCCAAACTAAATGAAAGGTAATGATTGTGGATCAACAACTGCAACTGAATATGCAAATGCTGAAACACATCTAGAACGACATACTCGTAGATATTTGAAGAATGTGTCAAGTCACACTCACGCTGTTAAATGCCCCACCATGAATTATTTCTACTGTCTACTTTTTACTTCGTTATTGTTATATTATTATTTACATTGTCTGTGAACCACAGCTCAGCAGAAGCAAAAAGAATTGCCCCACAGCAGCAGTAGCATCAAGAGCTATATAAACAACATGCAAGTATTTGAATCCGATCGGCCAGGTAAATGGTGTGCGTCAGCTTAGCAGCTTGTTGGTTGGACCAACGCGATAATGGAGCTATGAATTTTTTTTTAGTAGCCACTGGCGCACTGGCCATTCATCAATGTCTTAATTTATGGGGTGCAATTTTTCACTGTTGCTAACTTACAAGCATCAAGCCGTAAATTGCTAAAAAGCAAAAGCGAAGCAGACATGATTTAAATAAAAACAAAAGCTATAAGTAACACACAAAAAATCATCTATATTTTATGCTTGGAGAGAATCTTAACTTTCTCTTCTAATTGAAACAAAGCAGAAAACACATTTTCAAAAATTAGAAAAAATAACTTAAGAGATTGATAAGTCGTGATCACACACATACACATTTACATATATGTATGTAAGTGTGTTTGTAAGTGGTTTTGGGAGTAGTAACCCTGCAGCGGGAAAATGTGTTGGTCTCACAAATTACCTAGTATATTACCTAGAAAAATAAAAGTAGATAGTTAATATACATACTATTTAGCTTAAAACTTGTGCAGGGATGAGGCACTTTGACGACAGCTTAGAGTTTTCTGCTTATATACTCGTATCTATGCAATAGCGAAGAGCTTCGTTTTACTTACTTTACTTACTTTTAATGGCACAACAGTGCGTGTTATATTTGTACATGAATGGAAGGGACCTACAGTTTAATGCCGAATCCGAACGGCGAAGTGAAAAGCTTTTCATAGCAATTTTTACTCTTGGAGGTTTGCCATTGCCTGCCAAGAGGTGGTGCCGCGTAGAAATTTTTTTTTTCTACTTTTTGATTTTGCCTGTGCCGAGATTCGAACCCCGGACACTCTGCGTAGCAGTCCAACGCACTACCACTATTGATGGATTGATGACATGGATATTTGAAATGATCGATTTGAATTTTTTTCTTATTTATTGAAATTTTGGTCTTTTTCTTGTTAATAGTAGATTTTACTAAATATTATAGATTTAGGTAGTATTATTACCAGTACTTATTAAAAGTATCGACCGAAAATACCGATATTACTCAATTTATCGATATTCCAAAAGTATCGATATCTACTCGTACCATACGCATTCCATTTTTTGCAAATAAAAAATCAGAATAATAGAAAAAATAGTACAGGGTGTTTTTTTTAGAAGTGTGGTTTTCCAGAAGAAATAAAACGCATATAATTTAATGTTATGGCCAAAAATTTAGCTTTATTATAAAGATAAGGATTTGCCATTATGTTTTAAAAACGATTTCGGGTAAGTTTCCGCCGCGGCTGGTTTGAATAAATTCCAACCGAGTAGCCCAATTTCCGACCACTTTTTGCAGCAATTGGGGCCGTATGTCAGTAATAAAGTGCCGAATATTCTCTTCCAAGGCGTCAATTGTCTCGGATTTATCTGCGTAGACAAGCGACTTCACATAACCCCACCAAAAATAGTCCAGCGTTGTTAAATGGTACGATCTTTAAGGCCACGCCACAGGCCCACAACGCGAGATAATGCGCTCACCAAAAGATTCCTTCAATAAATTGAATGTTTCGTTGGCTGTATGGCATGTAGCGCCGTCTTGTTGAAACCAAAGGTCGCCAACATCAATATCCTCCAATTCACAATTCAGGCACGAAAAAGTCATTAACCATGGCTCTATAGCGTTCCCCATTGACTGTAACATTATGACCGTCTTCATCTTTGAAGATATATTGACCAATGATTCCCTCTGTCCATAGAGCACACCAAACAGTGACTTTTTGAGGATGTAACTTTTAGCCAAATAAAAGTTAAAAAAATATTATCTACTCAAAAATTGCTAGGTTTTGCATTAAAACATTTGAAAAATCGTTTAATAAACAGTATTGAAAATATTTTTCATATAATAAAAAATATTCATTTTGCAAACTCGATTTCAAGTACTCTTTTAAAAGTATCGAGTAAAAAAAGTTCTTGGTATTCACAAAAAGTATCGACTATAGCTGGTATAAAACTAGTTTAAATTGAGCTAGCTAATAACTACCCTGAAAAAATTTAGTCCGAAACTAGTTTAATACTATATCAAAACATACTAGTTCTGTAGCTAGTTATAAAGAATAAAGGGGTAAAAACCAGTAGGTTGCATGTAAATGAGATGGAGGGAATGAACTAAGTAGTTGTGGTTCTTTGAGCTATTTAATGAACTACCTTTTTAGCTAGTTGGTTAGACTGCAGGGAAGCGAGTGGAGGAGTGGCATTTGTCTACCTACTGACGCCTGCTTTGAATTTAGCTAGAGCATTTGAGCGTTTTTCGCTAGAGCATTAACTTCGAATGAATTGTGATTTCTTTTATATGGAAGCTTAAGGCGATCTCGTCATTTAAATATGAATTCACTACAATATTAAACAACAAAAAAAGTAGAAAAAGAGAAGTTGGTCTTAGAAAAAATATAAGCAACAAAAAAAAATAATTATACAAAATAAAAACAAATAAGTAATTAAAACCAAAGTGAAATGAAATAAAATTTTCAATCAATGACACTACTAAAGAAAGCAAAAAGAACCAGCTCAGTTGCTCTGGCTCTGACACCAAACAATTCCATCCAATCCCTGCACACTCCATTGGCAATATCGCTCAACATTAAATGAATGAATGACGGAAAGAAGATCGATCATCGACGATGATATCGAGATCAAGATCTTTGGTTTTGTTTTGGTTTTTGTACCAGGAAAGTAAGAAAGCAAGCTAACAACTAACAAGCAGGCGCACAGGCAGGCAGACAGGCAAGCAGGTAGATAGATAGATAGATACTCGTAGATGGCTAGCTTGATATACATATTGTAAGTAGGTAGGTATGCATGTATGAATGTATGAATGTAGATTCTTCGATCTTCATCTACTACGTTAGTTTGTATATTTGTCTGTTGGCCTGACTGTATTTTATGTTTACTTTGACTGGATGAGACGATTGTCATGGCGATGGTGCTGATGGTGTTGGGGCTGAGCTTCTAATGAAGTTTAAAAACTGAGAATCAATTCAGTTTGGTTTATGTTGATCAAAGAAACTAACGCGAATTCGCTTTTGCATTGTCGCTAAGCATTTCGTATATAAAAGATTTATTATACAAATCGAAAGTTTTATAATACTCTACTGGTCCAATGTATTGTATTTTGTGTAAAATAAAAGAATAAAATGAAATAAAACTTACGTTTTGTGATTTGTGTTTTTTTTTTAAATATAACGAAGTATAAAAGTATTATTGACGCATTTAATATAAAGTTGAAGTTTTGTGATTCAAATTTACTTAGAAAGAAACAAAAACATATTTGAGAACAAATATTTGGTAATTACGGTGAATAAATGTTGCTAGTAAATTGAATTCCTGCTAACTATTTAATTAATATGCAGATTATTTTTGAATTTGAGTGAATTTATATTTATACTTGCTAGTCATGTCGGCTTAGTACATACCATATAACGAAGGCCATTGGCATATAAGCAAACTATTGATAACCCTGCCGATCTTACCATACACCCGAAATAAGTGTTTCAAATTTCCAGCAATTCTGGCCCATAAACAATGGTTTAAGCTTTGTGTAACGGCCACAAAAATAAAAAGAAACAAGAAGTATCAGATCGTCAAAATGAAAGAAATTTTTAAATTTGAAGAAATTTTACGTCAAATGTCTTTATCATCACAAATACCCAGTGATGAACCTGTCTTTGTACAGAAGGAGGACGCTGATAGCTAAAGCCTCAAAGCTGGATTATTATAATTTCAGCAATTAATATTCCAATTCGACACATTTCAAACTTTTGTTTTTCGTTTATTTATTGGAACTAAGTACAGGGTGACAGTTAGTGTATACAATATTTTTCGCGCTATAGAAAATAAGGAAATGCAGTTGTTAGATTGCGCGGCAGCTTTTTATTGCTCGCTCATTTTTCTAGTGTTTCTAGTGTTTCTCGTGCAGTTAAACGGTTTAAGGAGCTGGGCCATGAAGGTGATCGTCCAGCAAGAGGCAGAGAACCCACCATCAATATTCCCAGGAATCGCAAAATCGTTCAAAAGCGAGAGTAGCGTTACGGTTTCTATGAGAAAATTTGCTCACGAAACTGGCTTCAATTGTGAATCGGTTCGACCCATAGCAAAAAACGAACTAGAACTCAATGCTTACAGCTCCAAAAAAGCCGGTTACTTACGGGTGAAAACAATCGCTTACGACTCCAAAGATATCGCCTACATCAACGTCGAGCCACAGGAATTGGATGGTAAAAAATCGTTTGTGCAGATGAAAAGCTGTTCACCGTTAAACCAGCGCATAACCGTCAAAATGACAGAAGCGGTAAACATAGGCTCCTGGACCATCTTTAGTCATTTAACATCGCCTTTATTCGCAATTCGTCATGGTATGAAGTGGGATTTTCGCAAATGGCAAGATACCCTTAATTTTTGTAGAACAAGGAGTCAAAATCAACCAAAAAGTATGTGTTACTCTCCTGAGCCCGACAGCCCTTTCGCGATACTGATTGGACGTTCCAACAGGACTCTGTTCACAGAGACAAAACGGCACATGAATGGTGCAGGCCCCATTTTCCTGATTTTATCGCATCTCAGAATGGCTACCATATTTGCTGGATCTTAATATGATGGATTACAGCGAATAGTCTATTTTAGTGGCCAGGGCCTGTGCTAAAAGTCATACAAATTTGCAGTCCCTGAAACAGTCATTGTGTTGTGTACTGCTGTGTATTTGAGCCACTTCGTGTGTCCACTTCGAAACCGGCTAAATATATTTTTTCTCATGCATCAAAGATAACATACTTTTTCTACCGGTCTGTGTTTCGTTTTTAATTACAACAATTTTTTTCAGTAACTAGTATTCATACACTTATTAATTGCCACCTTTATTTGTAGGTTGTTGCTTCATCGGACATTTCATCTTTCTGATGAGTAAATTGAAATTCGTGTATTTTTCACTTTTATGTGAGGTAATCATTTACTTCACCATTTAATCCATTTTGTGGGTATTTATTTATATTTGATTAAGGTTGAAATCTTGCCAGAGAAAATAGAATAGTTCCCAGTTTTGACATGAATGATTCGGTTGCCATAAATATTTATGTTTAGTTTGTCTGTGAATATAAAGAGTTTTTTTTCAATAGGGACATAACCATTTTGTATTTAAATACAAACTCACTTTAAAATTTTTTTTATATTTATTTTATATTGATCTGGCAATGTTAAAGCGCCATTCAATGTTTACATTTTTATCATGTCATACACGAGCAACAGAAATTAGAAATTATTAAAATATACAAAAATTACTACCGAAATTCTGAGTAGGTACTTCAATTTTCGGTCGTATTAACTGTCCCACCAGACAGGCTGTGCATGCTATAATGGATAAATTCGAGACAACATATTCACTATTGAATGTTTCTGTGCCAGTGAGCAACACACCGGTCGAATTGAAAATATCGCAACCGTAAATGTTCGCTGGAATTGGAAATCTGTCAGTCCACCCACATTGTGGTGTATTTTGCGTAAATATCTTGGCATACATCCTTACAAGACCAAATGAACACAAGAAGTGAAGACTCATGATCATTTGAAGCATCCAAACTTCTCCGATTAAGCTTTTGAAAAGTTTAAAGAAAATCAAAAATTTCATCGAAAATACATCTTCAGCGTTGAATTTTTAATTTTTGCCGATTTGACACCGTTGGGTTTCTTTTCACAGGGTTACGTTAAGTCGTTGGTTTATGCCAACAAGCCAACAACTTGTGAAGAGCTCAGAAACAATATCGAACGTTTCGGCCGATAATGTGTGGAAGAGTGGCGAAATGTTGGCTCCAAAGAATCGATCATTGCAACTTGTGTACTTCTCCTGGAATTTAAGCTCGATATCTCAAAATTGTTATGTCCCTATTGGAAAACCCTTTAAGTACGTAATTATTATAAAAAGAATTTATGCACTTGCTTTAATAGAAATTCAAATCAAATCAATATTATTCATAAACTAAGTATATATGTACATACTATATGACAAAGACAGCTGATCAAATTAAGACTGATGTTAAATATTTAGTTTTTGAAGTAATATTTTTTAATGCCTGCATACTTTCCGAGAGATATTTATCTTTATTTTCAAAATATATTTTAAAGTTTAACAAATGATTTCTGCTCTTTGCGCTATAGCGAACTGCATATATTCTACATATGTATATATTACATACAATGTTACATATGCATGGTATGTACATATCTACCTCTACTCATATACTCAGTTATACTTAGCAGGTGCGTTAGTAATACGAGTCGGTAACTCTGAGTTATTATGAGTAATATTAAGTGTTTCCCAAGTTTAATTAATAAACTGGGTTGTAACCTTAAAATACCAACACATTCTCACCTTATTTTGCTTACTACTATTCTCTTTGGGTAGTACAATTAAAAAAAGCTAATTTGATCAATGGGTTTAATGATCTGTTAAATTTGCATATACTATGCATATACTATGCATATACTATGCATATACTATGCATATACTATGTATGTATTTTACGCGATTTTATTTTAATTTTTTCACTCTTCTTCTTGGGCATTCTTTACATTGAAATTATCTACACTCATGTGATTATGTAATTACCTCTCATGAAAATGGTATGGTTTTTCGCATTCACCATTCATGCATGTAAAGTATTACATATACTCATTCCATCAAATGGATGGAATAAAGCAAAACATTATTTACTCATTTACTCACTGACTGAAAAGAAATAATTAATTATAATTATGATTATATTAACTTATTTCTTAAATCAATTATAATGCGGTAGTGGTGCATTTTTCATTGGTTTTCGGTTTCAATTTGTTTTAATTTGAATTAGATGATGTAATTCATCATTAAAGCACAAGTATTCATCAGTTTCCTGAAGAGCGACTTAAGGTGGGAGGAGATGTATGGGTGAAAAAGTTCATGTTTTGCCTCCGCGAGTCTAAAACCGTTTTCCGATTGCAATCTCTCCACGTGAATGGGCTAAAACATTTACTTTTTTTTTACAAATATCGAAACAGTTGTAATGCCAATCTATAAATCCCAATGAGGCCTTTCTAACAAATCCTTGTTTAACAAAACCTGAAGAAAAATTATTAATATACAAACGATTTTAGTGAAAGCTCGAATTATATATTACATAATTTCATTCCAATACATACATATATATAATTTTTTTGCGGCTCCCTTTTTGAAAATCGAATGATGCAGTTCTGAATATTTTTTGATGATCGTTCATTTAAAACTTATAACTAACCAACAACAAACTATGGTGTTTCACCTTATTATTATTTTTTCACGAGGTGTGTTCGCATTCGAAAAAAGGTCTATGGTGCTAGACTCCCAGTGACCCAATGTGTCAATAGCGGAGGCAAATACGTGAACATTTTTTTTCGCCCACTTAACATGCATACGTACTTTGGGGAAGAAAATATAAATTAAAAAATTATATTCCTATCGCCGTGCTATTTTCAGACATAAGTACATACATACAAGATTTATTTACTTAAATACTTAGTTTTATTATTAGCTTTTAAATTAGTAACAAGATGCATTAGAAGGGAAAGAGTTTGTTTATAAACCTAGCTAGGATAGCAGATTTTTTTAAAATAATATATCAAAATATCAGAAGGTTAAATTCAAACCTATATCTTAAAAGTTGTACTTGTAATGCTCACATTTTAGCTTTCACTTAATGATGGATGCTGAAATTCTTTGTAATAACTTTCAAATTTTTAGAAGAGATCGCGCAAATAAACATTGTGGCGGTATTCGGATTACGTTCTGTTTTTTAACCATTTGCGTTTTGCCTATTAAATCATCTGATCTTATGTTGTTCGCATAAGGATCGATGAGCAATATTTACTTATTACATGTTCGTATATCCCACCTAATTCAATTGTTGATATTTATCTTAAGCTTGCTTCTTTCTTTGCATCAATTTGCTCTAAAATGAGAACAACTGACTCGTTGATTGTTTTTGGTGATTTTAATATGCCAAATGATACTTGGAACTTTTGTTAAGAAGTTCGGCATCCTTGCACTGCTATAGAACACAATAATAACTTTTTGGATATACATATATACATACTTTCTGAAATAAGTCTGTATCATATAAATAAAATTGTAAATAAGAACGGAAAATGATTGGATCTTGTTTATGTAGATGATAAATCAAAAATTTTTATTTCTCGATCCGAACCCTACGCTTCACCTGAGGATGGTCAGCATGCTATCTTAGCATTATCCTTTTAATTACCTTTTTGTCGAACTAATTATAATAAACTCTTTGATATTCTTCCTATTATCTCTTGGCCATTAGATAATCTGAACGAACATTGAAAGCTGTCTATCTCTATTTAATAATATTTTATGTATATACATGATTTGAACAATCTTCTTACTTTACTTTTAATGGCACAACACAGCCCATGGAGGGCCTAGGCCGAACTTTTCGCATCCACTCATGTTGTGCGTGTTATATTTGTACATGAATGGAAGGGACCTACAGTTTAATGCCGAATCCGAACGGCGAAGTGAAAAGTTTTTCATAGCAATTTTTACTCTTGTAGGTTTGCCATTGCCTGCCAAGAGGTGGTGCCGTGTAGAAAAATTGTTTTTTCTACTTTTTGATTTTGCCTGTGCCGAGATTTGAACCCCGGACACTCTGCGTAGCAGTCCAACGCACAACCACTACACCACAGCGACCACTAGAACAATCTTCACCTAAAGTTAAAACTTGTTTTACAAAGACTGGGCCAGATGGGCCCAGTAGTAAAAAACTTAAAAAATTGGAAGTCGCGAGCTTTGAGGACATATAAAATAACTGGCAGACTACATCATAAATATATAAAGCTGAATGATGAATGACATAGAAACTATTTAAATTGTATAAAAATGAAAATTCACCACGATCCTAATACTTTTTATGACTTATTAAATTCGAAACGTAAGACCAGCGATTTTTCTCCTTCTATGTGCCTTGATGATGTTGTGTCTAGTGATGACATTGAAACTACCTACTTGTTTGTTGATTTTTTCAAGTCTACATATTCCATGTTTAGCTTCAATTACAATGACTTTTACCCGTTCGCCATTGATTCATTTAATAATATTTGTTTTCCAACCATAGATCTACTAGATGTTCCTCACCATCTGAAGTCTCTTGAGCATACATATACATATATCTGGGCCCGAGAATATTCCGAGTTGTATATTAAAAAATTATGCTGTAATTTTATATAAACTGCTTGCAAAAATCTGTTTCAAATGTTTAAAATCCAGTTTGTTCTCCGCTTGTTGGAAAAAATCTTTTAGTGTTCCTCTTCATAAAAATGATGTGAAATATAATATCTCAAATTATAGAGACATTGCTAAATTAATTGTGATAATCAAGATATTCTAATTAATTGTTAACATTGATCAATACATCGCAATTTGGGTTCCTCGCGGGAGATCTACAACGAAGAACCGTTTAGAATTTACTACATGTGTAATGAACTGATTCATTAGTACCCAACAAACTGATGTTAAGAGTATATATACTGATTTTGATAAAGTCAATCATGGCTTTCTGATTAAAAAGCTAGTTTTGATTGGATTTCCGCCCTTACTTTTAAGATGGATAGAGTCATATATCACTAACAGAAAACAAAAGGTGATCGTCCGAAATGATGTATCAAAAAGCATTGCTGTTATTTCCGGGGTTCCTCTAGGGAGCCATCTGGGACCTTTATTGTTTCTTCTGTTTATTAATGGTTTGCCGTCTGTTATTGGAAATTGCAAAACTATACTGTGTGCTGCTGATGTAAAGTTGTTCTTATCTTACAGCTCTATAATCACACAAAAATTGCTGCAAGAGGATCTTGATCATTTTTCAAAACAGTGCCGATTAAACTTAATGTTGCCATACTTAATCTTGAGAAATAAGTTTATGACATTTGCGAGGGGGCCCCTTATACAACAAAAACGCTATTCACTTTAGCAGTAGAAAACTGCTAAATATACCATTTTTTATAAAGCTTTTGAAATGCATTTTATCATCTTCGTATTTACTAAACGAAATAGTAAACTTTATAATACCCTGAAAAAGCTCACATTATTTTATCCCTATTAAACTTAGTATATGCAGAACAAACTAAGCTCATAATGATAATTTTCGTGGAATATGCAAAGATTTTAATGATTATTATAATCTATTCAGCATTTCCGATTCTCTGGAACACATAAAACTTAAACGATAAACAGTAAATATAAACTTTAAAATGGGGCAGACACGATACTTTAATTAGTAAGTACTCAATTCTCAAAAAAACCTCAGTACCTACTATATTCTAGAAATCTATTGATGTTGTATACCAAAAAGTATGTAGAGATCCTAATACTTAGTACGTAGAGACCCTGTTGTAGCTAATGCACATAACACTGAACAACAAAAAATTACTTTATTAATATACGAGTATTTTGTATCACCCAGAATTTTCGAGAAATTCGAAAAGCCGCTTTTACGTTACTTTGAGGTATTTTCTCACAGTGTATATATGCTTCCACAATCTCAATAAACTCTAACTATAATAGCTTGCAAAGTCCTAAACAGCTTCCATTTTATAGGTTTCCAATGTTGCTACTTTTCGATGGGTTAACCATGTTTATAACATGATTTATATTTTTTACCTCTAGAGTGTGCTTAGAGTCGAACTCAGTGATGTCTGTCTGTCTGTCTGTCTTGAGCGAAGTTGTAGGTAATATCCTAGAGTCAATATACGTAAGTGCTTATTTTTTTTTAATTTTTTCACTATAACAAAAAAATGTCAATATTTTTGTTACTGCTTAGCAAAGTTCTAATTCATATCTTTACGCATAACTTCTTCAATATGTAAAAAATACGGTAAAGGGCCCTTTCAGTGCCTACAGTCAAATAATTTGCATAGTATTTCAGTTTTTGACTTATAATTTAAAAATGGCAAGCAATTTCCTTTTTTGTCTTCATTAAAGTTGTAGCTATAATAATATTTAACGCAAATTTTCTTTAAACTTAAATGCATTCTAGAGTTTTCGATTTATAACAGTTTTACCTTCTATAGGACGCCCATATTTTTTACGTAACTAATCACATATGTATATTTTATTTTCCTTCTCATGTTATGATTCGTGGAAATTTATTGTCGCTTGATAACAAGCAAAGAAAAACACACAAAAATAAAAAAAAGGAAAGTCTTATGAAACTACTATATTCAAAGAAACCTCTGTAAGTTCCGCACAATTAGTTATACTCGTAATCTTGCGTTTACATGTGCGAGTATCAAAGGCAATTAGTTATAACTTATACGATGGCAATAGGCTGGCAAAGTTACATAAGAAGATACAATACAATTATGGACGACTGCATACAATCGATATTGAAAATATTGGGTCCTATAAAAAGTATCCGCGGTTTTAGGTGTTGGTACCCACAAATCTGGCAACACTAGTCCGATTATGTTAAACTAACACATGTTTGAAAGGTGGCAATTCAGATTTGTGTGAAGACAGTTGTGTAATTCGTCGCTAGTGTAAAAAGTTATATTGATTTGAAAATCAGTGAAATATCCGAAGAAATACGCTATGTAATTTATTACTATAGAAAAGATAAAAACGCTGCAAAAACATGCCGAAAAATATAGCTCCGGAAATTTCGATATCAAAGATGCACCTCGCTCTGGTCGGTCAATCACTGAAAAAGCGTATGAAATTTTGCAACTGGTGGATCAATATCATATGATGACAGATTTGTGTGTACCAACCGCGGATCCTCTTTATATGACCCATAGTATGTATGTGGGTAATGTTCCTCAATGTATGTAGTACTCGTATTTATTATTGTTATTGAATTTTTTTTGGTAAACAAAAACATTCAATTAGGTAAAAATAATTATGTGCTGCATCACAATCATCGCATAGCAAATTTTAAGCTTATTTGTCACATCAGTGTAGATCAACAACGTTACTGCATTACAAAATCGCATGATTGGCGCACGTAACGCGCACTTAACATCCGCAATGGCGAGTGTGCCAGTTGGCATATTTAGAAATTATGGGAATTTCCGCAATATTATGAGAATGTAGTTAGAAGATTCATTGCGGATATGATCCTACATATATACATAAGTACTATTAGCATCTTGGTTACTTGATTGTTCATTATTTTGCTCTTATTGAAATTATTTGTTCCGCCTCCCACTCAGACACCACATTAACACATCACCCCTTGCGGTTGTCATCACTTCAACATAAATGCAGCTCATCCAAATGTATATGCCATACTGGTTTGTAAATTGCTATCAACTTTTACCAGCTGTTGCAATTTTCTTTGCCATTGTCGCTTGCCATGAATATTCAACATTCGCTGAAACGGAAGCTACTATTGACATGAAATCTACCAGCGCTAGCAGCACTGGCAACGCTCTAAACAACAGTAATACTAATACTGCGAAAGATGCAACAGTTGAACTGCCAAAACCGTTTTTGGGAACATATAGTAAATTTGCGGAAGATGCGCATATGCAGAGCAGAGATCAACGATCGCGTCGTCCTACACTTATGGACATTGCATTGCAAGCTTCCGCACGTGAAGGTTTGAATGCAATGACTGAATTGTATGATAAAATTGTGCCGGAAATTGTTAGAAATGGTTTGTGTTCGTTTATTATCGGTTACAACTAACTAACTACACACACACACACTCTCAGTTTTATTGAATTGTATATATTTTATATGCATCGCATAGGTCAACTGTTGGAAGACAATCATCCTGCGGCATTGCTTTCGAAATTTAGCGCTCCAGTCGAAGATACTCAACGTAGCGAAATGGCAGCATTTGCAACAATATCAGCAACGAAGGCTTTTCGAAAGAAGTAAGTATGGGAATCAACAACGATGAGTAACTTAAGTTCATATTATTGAATATTTGAATTTTGTGTTTTAAGAAAAGTATCATAATTAAAGTAGGTAATTTCGGAAGCACTAGAGAAATTAAAAAGAAAATCACATACCCTTCTAATGTTTAGTGTTAGTATATCTATTTTTAGTATTTTAGTATTTCTCTATTTTATGATCGTTACACATAAACTCGAATCTCTGTGGAAACAAATTTGGTTCAAGGATTAATATTAGTAAATACCAGTTGGTAAATATCGTCCAAAGGAAACTAGTTGTGCTGGCAAACTTACAAAGCCCAGAAAGCATTCACCAGCATATTTTAATTATATTAGCGCTATTATTACTCGTAGTTTAACAATTTTATGAATTGAATTATGAGAAAGTTAATTGAATTATTGATAGGTTATACCATGAAGACACAATATGTACAGGGTGCGGTATGTAAATATTGAATAATTTTATCATTTATCAATCGATTGACTTAAGCGAACATGTTTTCGAAACGTCAATTTAGTAAAATTTTAAACATGAATCCGTCCACGTCGTTCGAATGGTTGACACAGAACCTGATTTTTTGAATGAAATTTTGATGACCGACGACGCTCATTTCACACTCTCTGACGCCGTTAACATGCAAAATTTCCGCATTTGGGGAATCGAGAATCCACACGAGATACATGAAACACCATTGCATGACCATGTACATGTGATGTCAAAAAACTTGACTGGCCACCCAAATCTTCAGATTTGACCCCTCTGTACTGCTTTTTGTGGTGTTGTTTCAAAAGCAAATGTACACCAGTAAGCCTCAAACCATTGACGAGCTCAAGGCAAACAATCGTGCCGAAATCATCGAAAACGCAGCAATAAAGGGCACATTTTGCCACTTAATTGATGATGTATTCAAAAACTAGTCCAAATAAATTGTAAAGGACTAAATTAAAAATACCACATACTATATATGGAAATCGGCTGTTTTTTTAAGTTATTCAATATTCACATACTAGGACTAGAAACATATTTAACCAAAAATCAAGGAATCATTAGGGTCTTTTACATAAATATAACATGCTTAATTAAGAAAAACTTGTCTGTACTAACAAAAAAAAAAAAACATTGGCTTGAGCCTATATGGTAAATAATACATGAAATTGGCGACTTAAAAATGTTGTACTACACGCACACATACACAAATAAGTACATGCATAAGTGTTTCTGCAGGCGTTCACACAACTTTCTCGGTTGATTAACGAGTTCTTCTAGTAGTGAAATGTTGTTATTGTATGCGGTTAAAATATAGCCGCAGGTATCATTTACTTTTGGTGTTGAAGAAGAAGAAGAAGAAGCTATACACTTGAGCTGCAATGCGATGCCAATAAAATAAAAAGTGCGATCAAAAAGTCAACTTTCACTTTGACATTGAAAATTTGTTGTTTGTACTTTATTTTTTTGTTTGTTTGCAATTAAACTTACTCACAGATTGCTACAATGGAATGCAAAGTTAAACGACCGTTTGGGTACACTTGGAGGCACAGCGGTGTTTTTTCTGCTTGCATACACACATACATATGTATATGTACATACTGACTTGCGGTAATGATATGCCGCCAGTGAAGAGATACAAAAGCCAGATACGAAGAAAAAACTATAGAAGGCGTGTTGAAATTTCATCCCTGTTGCAGTGTGATTTGATGCTGCAACTGGCTTTAGTTGCGGCGGTTTAAATGCGGTTCGATGGTCATTGAACGGAAATGTGGGGAAACTCATTTAATGTGTATAATATAATAAAATTGCACGCAGATGCAGATTTTCGTGATTTTCATGCTAAATAATGTATGGTGTTGATTTTGTAAAGATGTGTTGTGAAAGTTTTTCTCTTACTTATTGTGTAAATGTCAACCAAGTCATTTAGATCCGATCAACTACTCCAACTTCAAAATAAACCAATTTTTATTAAATTGTATTTTGAAGACTGGAATAAAATATTATATCATATTAGTATGTACATTCTGTACAAAAGTACTAGGAATTGGTGAAAAAAATATAAATTATTTATTTATTAGGCCCGCCTTCAAAGTAGGCCCAGGCACCTTCCCAAATAATACACTTTTTTTGATACAGTCAACATACAGGGTGTACCCCTATGAATGTAGAGCATTGTGTTGATTGGAAGGAAGATTGATAGTTGGGAGAATGAGTGAGGGAATGCAATCAACCAACGAATAATCCTATCGTCAAAACATTTTCTAATTTTCTCCGCGAATTCTCTTTTATGTCTTCTATCGACTGAAAAGGGATGCCTTGAAGTGGTAATAAGAGTTTTGGAAAAAGAAAAAAGTCAGCCGGAGCCATATCAGGTAAATACGGTGGTGGTTCGATGTTATTTGTTGAGGTTTTAGCTAGAATATCGTTCAGCATGATTACCTTGTGAGATAGTGCGTTGTAATGGTGCAAAATCCATGAATTTCCTTTTCACAAACTGAGATTTTTTCGTCTTATTTGCTCTCGCAAAAGCCACATAACACTCAGATAATATTCTTTATTTACCGTCTGACCAGAAGGGTAAGAACTCCAAGTGCATTTATAGGGATGTCGATGTATCAAAAAAAAAAAACAAAAAATCATTACCTTTACTTTGGCGTGGTATTTTTGGCCGCTTTTGAATGCACTGTACCACGCATATGCAAGTGTTTTTGACAAAGTCGACTCACTGTAAGCCTTCTCTAACATTTTCAACGATTCGACACACGAAATTCCATTTGCAAACAAAAAATTTGAGACAAATTCTTTGTTCGATATTTTTATTCATTGTAAAAATCTCAATCTCAATGGTCGCTGTGGTGTAGTGGTAGTGCGTTGGACTGCTACGCAGAGTGTCCGGGGTTCGAATCTCGGCAGAGGCAAAATCAAAAAAAAGTAGAAAAAATAATTTTTCTACACGGCACCACCTCTTGGCAGGCAATGGCAAACCTACACGAGTAAAAATTGCCTATGAAAAGCTTTTCACTTCGCCGTTCGGATTCGGCATTAAACTGTAGGTCCCTTCCATTCATGTACAAATATAACACGGACAACATGAGTGGTGCGAAAAGCTCGGCCTAGGCACTCCATGGGCTGTTGAGCCATTAAAAGTAAGAAAGTAAAGGAAAAGTAAAAATCTCAAAACTGACTTAAGATGAACTGACAAAATAGATCACTATAAACAAACTAAATAACAGATCGCGCTCAAACTTCATGTCAGGATAGAGGTCAGTGAAGCCATTGAAGCTAGAAAAAGTACCTTTAAGCGGGCTTTTTCCCTGTACTTTTTAGACAGAATGTATTCTATGTACTTCCATAAGAATCAATGATAAAATTCCATCTAAACAGCGAAAATTGTACATTCTCAATTCGGCTCCAAACGAAGTTAACTGTTTGGTGCACAATATCGATGATTCTAGTCGTTGAAACCTAATCAAATGACTAACTACTCCTAGGAGCCATTTCATACTATCTGAAGTTGTAAAACATAAATTTACCACCATTATTCCCAGGCGTAATATATATATATACACTATATAATACATATATTTATGTGTTCATGATCTGTAGTAAATAGTCTTGTATTATTTATGGATTTTTGATAAATTTGATATTAGTACTTAGTAAATTTGATATGATTGCAAAAACAAATAACATGCGATTCTCAAATACTACAAATATCAAAAATGCAACGGCGAGAGTTTGTTGTAACTTTTATATTATTATTATTTATTGTATCAAGGTAATTGCCAATCAGTTGACACGAAAATGTAATGCTGCCGCATATCTATGTAATTTAATTTCTGATAGATTTTGAAGATTTTTAACAGTATGGTAGCTGGTAATATTTTTTCAATGGAGAAAGAACTTTCACCTTTCCCAACTTGAAGCAAATTTTTTAATATGTATCATTCGTTCCAGAGTTCAATGAATTCTCGATGGCAATACAAGAAATTATTTTAAAGCCTAATTTTAAAGGCAAAATAAGCAGAAACACAATTTCTTGATTATCTAAATCCATTTTCGTGTTTTTTTTCATAAAACCATTATGATCACGTCTTTAAAAATGATAGTGAAATATGAAGAAATACAATACAATAAATATTCAAATTCCAAGAAAAATACTAACAACAATAGCAACATGAATAAAATAAAGCTACAAAATATTAACAAAAGAAAGTAGAAGTGGTAGTGGTGGTAATGGTGATGGTGATGGTCGTGGAGTAATTATGTTGAAAAACAAAACCTAACAAAATTGACCGTCACGAGCGCTCATTTTAATCATTCATAATTGATGATGGCGATGGTGATCGCGATGGCGATGGCGATAATAGCGATAATTTTAATGATAATGATGTTGACGATGATTGCATCAACCTGATACTTTCGATTTCATTTACAAGTTTCACACACACAAACACAAACAAACTCTCCCGAACGCAACAGACACACATATAAATATGAAAATCCATATACAAGTTTTGATTTGTTGTATGGCAAAAAGTTCGTTGACATCAGCAGAGCAACAATAACAAAACAAAGGCAGCAACAAAACATCATTTGTGGCTGTTTGGTGATCATTGCGAATGTACGAGGAGTTGTATACGAATTGTGTTTGTCAAATGCGTTTTAACATTTTACAACAACTAACAACATTAACGTCTACGTTAACGTTTTTCTGTTTCTTTTGAAAGGCAATAGCAACAATTTTTTTTTTAAAACTGTCGTCGTAATTCATGCCATTTCAATACAAACTCAAACTAAAAGTTTCAATGAAAAAAATTCATATAATATCAAAATTGAAATGCGAATAACTTCTTTAATTTCTTTCTCTCACATTTCGTCGCAGTTAAAAAAAAAATACATACATACATATATTGTATGTTTTATTAAAATTTTTTCGTTTATATTATTATTTGTTGTAGTTATTTGTTCGTACATAGTAAGGAAAGTTTTCTTTTCAAAAACGAACGCATTTAAATTAGTTTTGTTTTAATTTGATGCCATAAACTCATACTTAAAATAAAGAAGTATTTTTCTTTCTTCAGCATTTTAGTTACGCCAGCCTGTCGTAGATATTTAGTAGCACAATAACATTTTCATGTTCATAAATAAATGGGAAATACTTTAGGGTTTATGCACTAAAGCTCTCAGCTCAAGCTTTATGGGGAGGATCTTTATTTTCTTTTAATGGTACAACAGCCCATGGTGGGCTGTACATGAATGGAAGGGACCTACAGATTTACTATATACCGAATCCACATGGCGAAGTGAAAAGCTTTTCATAGGCAATTTTTACTCTTGTAGGTTTGCCATTCATTGCCTGACAAGAGGTGGTGCCGTTTTCAAAAATAGTTTTGTCTACTTTTTTATTTTGCCTGTACAAAACACTCTGCGTAGCTGCGTAGCAGGCCAATGCACTACCAATATCGCCACGGCGATCCCGTTTATGGAGAACTACTCTATAATATTTCGATTTGTTCAAGTATTATTAATTAAAATCCGAATACGCATTGCTTCTAATTTATTATTTTATTTTTAACACTAATCCAAAAAGCATAAGCGTAGCTGTTCAAATTAATGAGGCAATTAACATTTCACAATTCTATGCCGAAGGCAATAATTTGATTTGTTAAAAATTAAAAAAAAAAAAAAATAAATAATTTGAGGAGAATTTGCTTTGAGAAAGTTTGCTGGAAGAAACACAATAACATTCTAAAGCGGTTTGTAATTGGAAGGAGATATATTAGATGTAGTAAGTATTATTGACTTCGAAAACGGTAAGTAGATTAGATTCAACTTTCTGAATTGAATCAAAGATTGTGAATCTTAATTTTAACTATAGTTCTGTCTTCAAGCTGTTAATTGGCTAACATCCACCCTAGCCTTGAGCTTGGGTGGCTTTCGACAATAAGGCCAATTTACCATAGTTGCCTTGACCACACTTACACATAACATTTTATGTTTTGGTTGAGGTGAAGTGAGAACTCTCTGGTTTACCTCTTCCTGACGTCATTCCACGCTCAGCGTTTATCTGACGAGTCATCGATATCACCTTGAGTGGAAAGTGACCTACTGATTCATTTCATTAAATACTTGGATTGGTAAATCTAGGTAGTAGACCCCTAACTACTCAAGTAAAATTGGATATTTTGGATTCATTTTGTGTACTGTTGTAAAAGATTATATATCCTCAAGTACGACATTAGTATGTAATACATCCAGACCGGGAATTTATTGATTAAATTTCGCTCTTCTTTACTTTTAGCGTCTATGCGTGTAAGACTCTACTAGAACTACACCTTTAGTGGTAATGGACATAAAATCCCATAACCACAACCCTTAACAATCTTTAAGATTTTAATTTCGAAAAGCTTGTTCTTTGTAGGGCCAATCAAAGATTATCGAAGATTGTTGTAAAAACCAATTATTCATATGAATATTTGGAGCTGATGGTGAATGGAGCTGGTGAAAGCGAACAAAATTTATAACAAAAAGAAAAAAATTTATTAAAAATATATTTACCTAATAGGTTCTTAAAGTAAAAAAAATTAATTAATTACTACTTGCATATGCAAGGAAAGCTAGACATTTACATATATAGTACATTAATACATACATACATACATACTTACGTACATTCATATACATATGTATGTGTGCATTCATAAAGAGTAGAAAGCGTTTTTGTCCAGTTCACCAAATCTGCTTCGGCTACCGTTGTCGCTGATGTTTACACTCACCCATCAACATAGAGCCGAAATCATTCAAAAATGTAAAGACCTTAAAATTTCGACAATCGACAAACAAGCGAACAAACAAAGCCCGTATTAAAGCATATTAATTGCAAATGAAAAGCATTTTCCACTTTCTCCTTTATTTTTCCCCAAAAAAAAACATTAAACTAATACTTACAATAAAAAAAAAACCAAAAATATGAAGTTAAAAAGCACAACGCAACGAATTTAATTGTAGCACACATAAGCCAGCCACAGCTGCTTTGATTTTCTTGATTTCCACCGCAGTTGCTGGTCGCATCATCATTTGGCTTTGAGCTGGGCGAATAGCAAACGGCGAACTAACTTGTTTGCTTTTTTTTTGCGCGAGCGGCTTGTTGTATTTGCAGCGCTGGCGATGAATTGTTTTATAAATAAATACGAGCATTTGTAAGATTTTCAATTCATTTCAAGTTGCAGCTTGGCCAAAGTAAAATGTTCACGAGCAGTGTTAAAACTTTACAACAATTTTTGTATTTAAAATAAAGGACAATAATTTCGGGTAGCTAGTGATCCAGTGGCAACAGGTAGCTGTTGCTGAGTATTAATCAGTTGTTAGTGAATTATAAATCAGTATCTGATATCTCTTTGTGTTTACCTTTTCAGTTACAAATATTTCAATGAATTGGCCAGGCAAGCGCACACTCAGAAGATCTCATTGCGACGCACTGCGCTTGAAGGACTTTGCCCACCACGTGATCCGCCACCATGTACGCCCGCCTCGGAACGTTACCGCACTCACGATGGCTCATGCAATAATAAGAAACGGCTGCGATGGGGTGCCGCTCAAATGCCCTTCAATCGTTTTCTGCCGCCAGAATACGGGGATGGTGTAGATTCTGTGCGCAACTCTGTTGAAGGAGGTCCATTGTCTTCATCACGATTTGTGAGTTTGTTGGTGCATGGTGCCAAGGATGGTGAAGCTGTACTTACGCTTATGACTGCACAGTGGGGGCAATTGCTGGATCATGATATGACATCGACGGCACAACCTAGGTTGGCATTCAAAATTGCACACAAGGAGGTTGTTAAACGTAATAAGTTTATCATCTTTCTATTAGATCCATCAATGGCTCGGTACCGAGTTGTTGTGGCGGCAAGGATTTCCATCCATCCTGTTTTCCCATTAAAGTACCATTGGATGATCCTTGGCTTGCACCATTGAAGGTGCGCTGTTTGGAATTTTTACGTTCTGCGCCGGCACAAAGGCGCGATTGTATACTCTCGTGGCGTGAGCAAACAAATCAAGCTACTTCGTACATCGATGCCTCACCCATTTACTCGAATAGCGCAAAATCTTCCGATAATGCGCGCGTATTTCGCAACGGACTGCTTGTGTTTGGCCGTGGTAATCCCGAGGAGGATGTTTGCCAACGCGGTGCTATTGCAACGCAATGTATACGTGCTGGTGATGGGCGTAGTGGCGAGCAGCCTGGGTTGTTGGCTTTGCATCATGTTTGGGTTGGCGAACACAATCGTATCGCGTTGGAACTTAGTGAAATGAATCCACATTGGAGTGACGAGAAAATATATCAGGAGACTAGACGCATTATTGGTGCAATGTTTCAGCACATCACATACCGCGAGTTCTTGCCAATAATTTTGGGACGTGAGGTGTGCAAACTTTTTGATTTAGACCTAACGAATTCAGGCTATTATGAAGGTTATGATCCCAAAGTTAATCCAGCGGTAGCAAATTCTTTTGCTGCTGCAGCATTTCGTTTCGGGCATTCATTGGTGCAGAATTCGTATATGAGATGTGATCGCAATCATAATGTTTTAAGGAGCAGTAAGTTTGCCGAAGGAGAACTTTTGAAGGAAGCCCATATACTTTACCCTTTTTATTTTTCTGTTACAGATGTCAGTTTACATGAGGAGTTTCAACGCGGCGATATAGGCTCGGCCGGTTCTCTGCATCGTCTGATTCGCGGTATGGCTACACAGCGCGCTCTTAAGCGAGACGAATTTATAACCCCAGAATTGACAAATCATCTCTTCCAAACTCCTGGTAAGTTTAAGTGGAAACAAATTTGAATATAAATTCACACGTCTTATATTTTTTCTTAGGGTTTCCTTTTGGTCTCGACTTAGCCGCCATAAATATTCAGCGTGGTCGCGATCATGGCATTCCATCGTACACCGGTTGGCGTGTGCCTTGTGGATTGACGCCCATCTCTTCGTGGGACGATTTCGCAAACGTTGTTGGGCCAGAATCTGCGAAACGTGTTAGTCATGCGTATCGAAGTGTGCACGATATCGATCTTTTTGTGGGTGGAATTGCAGAACGACCAGTAGTGGGTGGATTGGTGGGGCCCACATTTTCATGTATACTGGCGCAACAGTTCGGCAACTCACGCAAGGGTGATCGTTTTTGGTATGAAAATGGTGGTTTTGAAAGTTCTTTTACACCGGCCCAATTACATTCGTTACGCCATGTAACTTTGGCGCAAGTGCTTTGCCGCGCGGTAGGCGGTGGCACTTTTCAACCACACATTTTCATTCCTCCCGAACTACCCGGAAATAAACGTTTACCGTGTGGTGAAAATGCATTGGCACCAATCGATTTAAGCCCTTGGCTAGAGCAAGACCCTTTCAATGCGCCTCCTCAAAGACCGACATTTGAGACACAAATACCAGAACAAGTATTCGAAATTTTACCAACTAACTCTTCAATACAAGCATTCAAAGAGAATAAGGCTGGATTCTCTAATCGCATACCACCTGCGAGGACGACAGCTGCACCTTTGGCACATGTGCCACACGACTTCATACCGAATGCGTCGACTGGTTTTCAACGACCTGCGAACATCACAAAAATTCATGACAAACTAGACATAAGACAGAAAGTGACGACTTCAAACAGGCCTGCAGCCAAACCAATTAAAACTGGCGTACATAACAAAATTGACAAGAGACCACAAGTCACGTTAAACATCAAAAATGTAAATCGCCGAAAGACACATACAAGTACAACAAAACGTAGGACTGTCGTTATAAACAATATACCAATTGAATTGCGTAGTGCAATATCGGATGGAACTAAGACTTCGAACAACACAAACACAATACAGAAGAAACAAAAGACTTCGTCTACTTTGAAGCCGGAACCAAAAGCAACTTTGACTGAAACTGAGACTGAAGATAAACTTGAGCCGAGAACTCATGATGAGAAAAATAGACAAAAGAATTCAATATTTTTGAAGACAGACGCAAAGGAAACATCGACCGAGATGGATAAACTCGAGCTCCGAACTAATGATGATCAGCCCACAACAAATACTGCAAACGACTTTCTAGACGTTTCTACTTTTACACATTCACGAACTACTGAACCTAAAGAATACGTAGACAGTACAACTATTGCGGAAGAGGATATATTTGACATTTTTTCGAAACTAACTGAACCCGTAACTGACACTATTGTAACTGAAACCAATCTAAAAGAGTTCGACGATGAAGCTACAACTGTACAAAATCAATTACGTGGTGATCAAGAATTTCCATTGACAACTTTATCTTCTTTAGTCGAAAGTAATATTGTCACCAGTATATCGAACGAAAGCAAACCTATCAATATCGACTCAGATATGACCCCTAAAGAACAGCCTACATCGGACATAACGACCAGAATATCAGACATAAATACACAAGAGCACATTTTGACGAAAGAAGAACTGAAACGTGTACAAAGAAGAGACAGGGAACAACAAAGTATTAATGCCTTCGGTCTGATCAGAGTAGGCATTCAGTCTCCAACTAAAATTAAATCGCACATTACTAATAGCACAACATTATCTTCCGTTCGAAGAAAATCAGCACAGAACAATACTGCGACCAAGACACAAATCACAAAGCCTACACCTAAACGAGGTGCCGAACTAAGACAGTACCAAACACTACAACCAATTTATACTAGGCCACAAAAGGTTATTCTTAATGGACCAAACACCGATCAATACGAAATCGAAATAAACATCAAACAAACCAATAAAGGGCAACCAACGAGACCATCACCATCAATCAATAACTATACACCTGACAAACAAACTGCGTACAAACCATATGGACATGACAGATACACGCCATCAACTTATGACGACCACTATTCAAGTAAAGTGCCACCATCGCCGTATGGGGGCTACTACCACCAATCACAAACACCGACCTATGCGCCTGTACCAAGTTTAAGTCAGACACACCGACAAACAAAACCACCAACTGTTATTTACTTAGACGAACATGACGATCGTGCTACAACAAAACATCCGGGAATACTACAGAACTTTATTACATTTGCTAGCAATGGATTATCGGGTAACCGAAAACCAATTAGTATCGCAGAGAAACCGACCAGCAGTTATGAAGCGAGCATTTCTAGTATTCCTAATGCGCATATAAACAGTCCACATAGCTCCTCTCATGTATCGTATTCTGTGCCACACTACATTGAACGCCCACAATCGTATTCACCTCTACCACGCCCAATATCATCATCATCCTCATTATCGTCAACACCGAGCTTGAGTCAAGTAGGAGGCATAGTAGGATCTAGTGTGGTACATGCCTCCAGCAGCGGTCAGTTTGGCTCAATAATTGGAACAGCTAGTGCAAATGGTGTTGATAGCACTTTTAGTTTTAATATACGACATAGGCCAGATATATCGCAAACTGTCATATCTTCTAAACCTGATGCAGGTAGTAGTGGTAGCTATGGACTAATACCACCACGTAAGCAATCACATAAACAGACTGCTTCCCCGGAATATGTAAGCCTTTCAATTGCTACACCAGCACCTAGTGATTCCTATTATGAAATACCGCATCGTGAAAATATAAACAGCCCATTCTCAAGCTCCTCCCACAAAAGACCACAGACACAACCACTATCTTCATATTACAGTCGTACGCACATTGGACCTGAACAGAAAGTTGGGGTTGAAAATGACTTGAGGCCTATCTCAGATCACGTAATTGACTATGACTACCTGAGCAAGACACTACAGCCTATAACAAGTGAAACGAGCACAGAAGATGATGGCGAAGACAAAGACGATAACGATTACGAATATGCTGATGACGATTATGATGAGAATGTAGGTGCGGGCAAAAAATTTGACCGAGATGGTTACTTAAGACCTGAATTTATGGCTGAGACTGTACTTAAACCAACACAAGCAAACGTAACATGCGAAAACGCTACTACTTACTTCGACGATAATTATGTATTTCCAATGTTGAATATTTCACAATTGACTCAACCGACGGGACTTCCGAACTTAACAGATACAAGTACAATTAAAACGACAGCGACACCAACTGACATCCATAAGACAACTGAAAAGAACAACCCCACGCAATACCCCGACGTCATAGGCAAACATTTCAACAACAATATATTGGCTGAAGACTACGAGGACGAGGACGAAGCTGAAACGTTTTTACTAACAAAGACCGCTGAACTAACAGCTATTGCTGACAATGAAAAGAAAAGTAAAAAACGCGTAGCGAGTGTTGCTTTTGCGCCCATCAATATTCTAACAAAACCAGAAAGGTGTGCATTTATTCATATGTACAATATATTGATCACAGATTAACTAACTTATCATTTTATTCTCTTATGTTACAGACCAGACAATTGGGTAATATTCGATACGCCAAAAGAGAAGCCGCAGCTACCAAATCTGCCAGAAGTACCCGAAGTTAATATCGATTCAATGTCTACTGCTGAAATTCCAATGCCCATAAAGGGTTTGTCAAATGTGTGGCTAGCGAAATTTAGCACTGAAGACAAAGGCACGACATTGACTAATACCGATACTGAGACGAATTTAAGCGTACACGCAGGACTTGCTACTATATTACCTAACCTTTTAGACTTAGAAACGACTTCGGGCGCCGAAAAGGTTGAAATAATACGTGAAGAACAGTAGCTAACGATAAAAAGACCACTGACAAGGCGACTGTATTTATGTAATAAAAAAATGCTTTGGAATTTAAATAAATTATTCATTTTAGTTAATAAATCATGAACTCTTAAATATAAAGTATAAAATGTTTCGGTTTTTCTTATTCTGATTTAGCTTAAGCTATTTTCGCAGTGTACTGAGCTTGCTTCAGAGAAGTTAATACAGTTCCTAATACACTACCTACTATACCAACTTGTTTCATTTGGCGTTGCCAACTATAGATTATTAATAATTATTGTTTTCTTTGCGAAAATATTGTCTGTTTGGTCTTTATTCATGCCGCAGTACGAAAAGAATAGACAAAATACTTGAAGACAGTTCCAAAATGGATTAAATAAAGAAACAGAATTGAACAATTTTGACGTATGGAATGAATTTTAACTAAATTATGATAAATAAAGCATTTTTTGTAAATTGGTGTTGTGAGAGCATTTTGGATTGTAGGAATATTCGATCTACACCATCTCATGAGGTAGAATGAAAAGAATATCTTCCAAGTGTTTTGGAATTCACTAAAAAACATAAAACGATTCGTTTAGAATGAAGGGAATGGATAAATAAAAGAAAAGAATACACAAAACATACAGAATGCATGTATGTATAAAGAAATACAGTCATATTCACTATCTGATTGGAAAATAAATTTTTTTTTTTATGAAAGTACTCTACGTCCCAAAAATTCGGTGTACTAAGTTTGAAATTTCATATTGGAAAGTTTTATAAGATATTACTATTATTGGAGCGGTCCTGCAAACAAGTCCTCATAAAATCATCATAGGTTCTATTCCTTGGCCAAATATTTAACGTCTGTGGCCTTTCTCTACTGAAAAATAGGTGAAAACTAACAGCATAACGGCAAGAAACAAAAGTAGGCGCTTTAATTTTGATGAAAATACTTCTAATATTTCAGCACACCTGTGTGAGATATTATAATTATTAATAAATTATGTTCAATCGTACAAAACTTTTTTGAGTTGAAAGTTGACGACCAGGCACAAGAACGAGCAGCAGTGTGCAAAATCACAAAATGCCAAACGCAATTAAGATACAGAATTTTAGAATTTTTCAAAATGAATGTTTTGATGATGGCACCGTTTAAAAAAAAGGATAACAAATTATTTTCACAAAAGTAGTGTCGACTTGAAAGATTTGGCTTTTCAATTGAGTGAACGTGTTACGAAAGCAGTGGAATTGGTACAATCAGTGCCAACACAATGGAACTCGACTTACTATATGCTAAAAAGCATTCATGATGTAATTGATTGGCTCATTATTGTGTGAGCTAAGAAAAAATGCAAGCTTCTATCATTTACTGCAGCTGAGATCGCAATTACCCCTGAAATAATAAAGGTTTTGAGCCCATGTATAGATGCTACTTACGACACCATATCCTTGACGACCCTCCACAAAAAATTACTACTCAGAAAACTTGAATCTGTCGAGACGGAACTGAAGTTTGAAGTTTGGCAATGCAATCATACAGGACACCGATAAAGAGATAGACAGCCACTGTGGCAAGTGTTATGCCTTTAGCACAATGAACTTCATTTTATCAGAATCGACCGCATATATGACCGCATGTTGCGCCAAAGGCCAAGCTTTTCGCAACCACTCATGTTCTGCGGGTTATATTTGTACATAAATGGAAGGGACCTACAATTTTATGCCGAATCTGAACGGCGAAGTGAAAATCTTTTCATGGGCAATTTTTACTCTTGTAGGTTTCCATTGCCTACCAAGAGGTGGTGCCGTGTACAAATTTTGTTGTTGTTACTTTTTGTTTTGTTTTTATGTTTTATTTTTTGCTTGTGTCAAGATTCGAACCCCTGACACTACGCACTACCGCTGCGCTACAGCGACCACCTCTAATGAAAGCGGTAATGGTTTTAAGAAAAATAAAAGTAATTCGCAAAATATATAAACATATGTATACAATAAATATTATCTTTATTTGTAATTACATTTAACGTTTATATACGATAAAGTGACATTGTATTACTTCACGTTACTTGATCTCACTCCCATTATAACCGGAGCATAAGACATTTCATTTTACAAAATGGCTTTGAAGAACAAAGATATTTCCTACCACGTTTTTCTTTTTCAGTCAATTCTTTTGTATTTTTAATTTTTATAATTTCACAAAAGCTCATATTCTCGGTAAATACATAAACTTCAAATTCATGTCAAAGTTGATTGCTAAAACTCTATCTTGCCGAAAACCTTAATTTTTTAGTATGTAATTGTCATGAAGTGCCTCCAGAAGACATTTTGAAGTCATGACTTGAACATTGCTTTGAATTATAGCTAGTGGAGAGATCATTTAACAGTAAGAATTCATGCAACCATGCAGGGATGGAGAAATGCCGGATAATTTGCAAAAAGTCAAAGCAGCTGTCAGATTAATAAGTCTCGCTCACTTTAACATTAGGAATAGGCCACTTTGTTTATATCGCTCTCTCATCTGAATGGTAGTCCCACTTTGTTGCTGCCTTTGATACACTTCGTTTCTTAGGCTGGCATTTTGTGCTCATCCCACAAAAAAATTGGAAATTTCCGGAATAAAAGTAGAGAAATATATAAAACTCATAGAGAAATAGCTTAAGCAAATCTAGTGTGAAATAAAGTGATATTTTAATGGGATCTAAGCAAATATATATTAGGTAAATGCAATGCAATAACATCGAAGACATTAAACGAGGAGACCGAGTCCGACACCGTTCGGAGGCTGCAAAGTAAAAGCAGGTAGAAAATGTGTAAAAATTATTTAGCGGAAAGGTGGCGGCGGTATTCGATTAGTTTCCTTAAAATGCTATATTTGCCTTTTTGATTCAAGGTATCATGGAGACCGCAGAATTTGTATACGCTGAATTGTCTGCAACAGATGATGAGTTCTCGACAGCGGACAGTTCCGATGATTCCGAAGAAGAACTGGGCAGTGATTATGAAAGGCAAAGACAATTACGACGTAAGCGTCCATCATTGGAGGCGACTGGAACACCTTTAATGATAGAAAACGTGCCCAAAAATTTGCAGCAAAAGTTATTTAATATGGAGGTGAGTAGTTAGTAGTAAGGAACCTGGGTTTTTGATTTTAATTTAACATCTGCTTTTTCTGTTGGTTTGTCGCTTCTTCTTCAGCGTACTGGCAATTTCGCTGGAAGCTCACGCTTTCGCCATCTTCCACCACGTGCATTTAATAAAGTGCCAAATAGGTTGGGCTTTTGCCTCAAAAATATTGTGCCACATTGTTTTCTACAGGGGTGAGTACTTAAACGGGAAGAAACAACATGACTGTACAAGATGGAATGGTAAAGCTTGTTGCTTTCATGGACCTATTTCGTCATTCCAAAGCTTGGAAAGTATAAAAAATATAAATAATTTCTGGTAATCTTCCTATTTCTAGACACATGTTTATGGGCTTGAGTGCTTGTGGACAATTTTTACTCAGTTATAAGGTGTGCTGCAATGATAATGTCTCCACGAATCATTATTCCTTTAATATCGGCTACAAATACACGTTAGTTTCAATTATAAAATTCAGGGACAATTGCCCTTTACACATTTAATGTTTGCGTTATTGACTTTCAGTTTGTATTTTTGGATATATCAGCCGCACAAACCACTGCGCAGCTTCTATAAATGCTGCATCTTTGACGATCACGGAGTCGATAATCTCAAGGATGTCACCATGACGCAGTGGAAGTGTGCTGATCCTCGAGTGCTTATTGTACATGGCGCCGCCGAGGATGAAAATGAAGATTCCTATATAACATATGTTAAAGTTCCTAAACTTGGCTGTACGGACTGCAAGAAATTGCGCGATATGGATGACAATGGATGTGAGTAAATGCGAATTATTAGATTTCTATACCCGATTACTTTCAATTGTATAACTTCTAGTGTTTCGCTGGTATGCATTGTGTCTGAAATGTAACCTGACTATACACACAAAGTATTCTTCAACCGAATCTGATCCGAAATTCAATTCATACGTAAACCTCATATGCCCTGAGCGTATTCTAATCATAGCAAATGGATTTGTGCATATGTTGCATATTGAGTTGATGCCACCGGCAGCGTCAACACTTTCCTCAGCAGCATTTCAGCACATACCGAGTATAAATAGTGGCAGCGTCACATTTCCAGCAGCGCTATTAACATCACCACCTCCATCACATGATGAACTATGTGCAACTGAACGACGCAGTGTCTCTTCCTTCACCAGCTCGACTTTGATGTCAGCCGAGGAAAATATTGTCAGCTGCGACAATCACAACAATATTATAGCACGCATAATCGCCGATTTCAGTGATATTGAAACAGACTCCATGCACTCCAACAGCAGCAGTCGCCAGCACGCTGAAATGCAACGCCCGGCAACATCAGCGTCTTTGACGACGCATACTAATGACCCCAACGGCGTAGCCACTTGCATTTCACGAAAAACGTATGATGAACTCATCTTTACCTGCAACGGCAGCACTTCAAATAGCACAGTTGGTGGAAGTGGTGCTGTCTCGAGTATTAATGGGGGATCATCTGCGTTAACTGGTGGCTCCAGTAACGCCAGTAACAGTAAAGGTGTGGGCCGCTCTACTAAAGTCAGTTTGATCAGTCATAAAGGCAAAAGACATCATCGTATTGTCACCAAATCCTACCGCAGTGGCGTAATCACAGTCGATATGCAGGGCACATCTCCAGCAACCTCCTCCACATCCACTGCGTCTTCTTCCTCCACTTCCATTGTTGATAAATCCAACGCTTATGAATTTTCCGAAGACAACGAAAAATGTGAAAAGATTGCAACTTTACGTAAGCGGCGTCTAGCCGATAAGAAATATGAATTCTCCGAAGATAATTCCGAAAATATTATTCCCTTCACTAAGATTCGCCTTGCAAATAAATCGATAGCTGCTGCGGCTACTGCAGCCTCAGCTGCTACTGCTACATCCCTGGGACGAGCTGGTCTACATCGTGGAGCTGGTAATTCATCCGCCGCCGCTCATCACTTTTACAATTCACCCTGCGCTTCGCCATCGTCGTCGCCCCATCAGACAACATCTTCTGGTGGCAGCTTTGTTGATTCACGTTCACATTGCACTACGTCGCCCATTGGACATCATCATCGCTCCTCTCCCATTTCGCTGCAGCAAGGTTTTCGATCACCACCTTGCGGTTCACCTGTTGGAGCCGCTGCTGTTATGCGTTCACCCAGCCGCCATTGCTCACCTGCACAATCGATGTATAATCAAAAGTCACCGCCAATGTCACTGTCGCTGGCCACACAACAAATGCTCAGCTTTAAACCACTAGGAACGCTGTCACCGCTACAAGTATCGATGACAAAACGTAGCCACTTGGATTTAGGTGGTGCAATGTCACCGAATGCCAGTGTGCCATTTCTATCGCCACGTCGTGAAGAGTTTCGTGTAGTTGAGGTACCACTGCAGGGTACTTCAATGCCTGAGAAACCAATGTGCACCAAGAAATTTAAACGGCGCTATGTTGAGGAAGATGATGCGGCATCAGTTATAACCAGTGAGGAAGGTAAGGGTATAGCTTACTAAATATTGTGTTCATAGGAGTGAAGTGCTTGCAGTTGTTAATGGCAGTTGTTTATCATTGTTCTGGGGCAGTGCTGCTCAAAGCGTTTTAACAGCTTTATCTTACCTTGGCTTTATTATTTCTTTCCCGATGCCTTTGTATCTAATATTTTCCATTGCGTATTTTCAGATGATTGTATTTCGCCCGGTTATCATACATCGCTGCCCATGGAGGTACACGGCTCATGCTATTCCGAAATGCAAATGATATCGCAGGCATCGTTTCAGCAACTACGCTGCGCTAGTGTAATAATCACACAACATTCTTTCGACTTGGAAACGTTTACGTATTATGTCATAAGTACGCTATGTCAAAAAAATCAGAAAACCTATGACGTTTTCTATGATTGGGCTATGGAACTTATAAGTGTAAGGTGGTATTTCAATTTATTTAACTCATTTACTAAACTGCTTTGAATTTCTTTAGGTTTGCCCACTCAGTCACACAATGATTTGTCTGTTAATGGCACAGTTTTCAGCACGTGATCAGCTGCCGGCAACGCCGACCAACTGTTTGAATTGCACGCGGAAACTCGATTGCGCCTTCCACCGACGCCAATTCGAGTGTCGCATACTATTCACTTGGAACATGGAGTCAGGTCAATGGGAAGTCCTGGACTATGGCGAATTGGTGGAATGCAAATTATCCGATTTGATAAGCCCCATCAAAAGATGCGGTCAAACACCAGTAAGTTTGGCACAAACCGCTAAAAAATTGGCCCACGAAATGTCTACCAGCCTCAACAAGATACAAGATTATTCGAGCAATTTGCGGGTGCTGGAATCGAATGTGCGAAAGTCAAAGGCGGTAATCACCGACCAGGACAACATGATTGAGTTCTATTTAAAGCGTCCGCGTAACAACGAGTAAAGAATCGAAAACAATAGAAAGAAGTAGCAGAGGTTGAGACTGAGATTGACTGATTCCCGTTGTTTCACTTGTGTGTATATGCTGAATTAGCAATGTCAAATGCACACGCGCTCAAGTCATTTAATTAATTAATCACAATCGAAAGACTCTTGGCAAAATATTAAATAAGATTTTCTTTCTGATTTTTAATTTTTACTAATTTTATACTATTTTAACGCTTTTGTAGAACTTTGTGATTGAATTCTAGTATATTTAAGTTTGTTTGTAATTTGTAGAATTATGTGCGCGTTTAACGAAAACAAAAACGGAAACTAATTTCATTTTCATTCGGAAAATAGCTTAGTTTTTTCTGCCATTTTGTTTAAAAATAATCAAAAATTTTATTTCACTAAATAGTTTAGGTTAGTCAAGTTTTGTAATTTGTCGGAGTCAATACTAGTATGGATACTACACAATTAAGAAAATACATATATATTTTATTGCAATGATATTTAAATATCACAAGAGTGAGAGTACGAAAAAATTAATTCACTTTCCGAATAACTTATCGAATACAAAAATACAAAAATATTAAATAGATGTATACATTATTCAACAAAACCAAAATTTTGTTTTTTATTCTACCTCGATAGCATTAAACCTATGATCGGCCTTGATCGCTTTATTAAAGTTTCGCTCGTCGCCTGTGTAACTAGGTCTCCGTGTCTAACTGTACTTGTAATTGATCTTTCTCATGGACATTAGACCATCATTCTAGCCAAAACGTTTTCTTACATTCGTGCAACACGATGTAATCCATCGGAGTTGTCTGTCTTTTGTGCGCTTGACTATGTCACTGTCGGCATTTGGTTCATGTTCCATCTGATTAAATGTTGATGATGAGTGTTTTACACGAATCGTGTCATACATTACGATGACAGCCTTAAATAGTATTGTTTTCGTCTGTCCAAAGGGATTTTGTTTCCCCACTGTTACTGTTGTTGAGACCACAGTAGCACCGGTTTGCAAAAGATATTATCGCTTGATCTCTAGGCTGACATTGTTATTGGTTTTCATGTCAAACTCTACATATACCATGCGAGATACTTAAAGCATTTGAAGGTATAATTGTCAACAGTGACATTTTGTTGAAGATTCTTCGTTTGTTGACACAAGCATTTGGTTTTTGGTCCTCGTTGAACTCTTGACAAGAGACACTAGGAACCTCGGTTTAAATCTCGTTTGCTATCATTTATATCTAAATCTAATGATATGCAGAGGTCAATCCCAATTTTTGTTGCTCAGGTGGTATCGGATCAGTGTCATTTTGTAAAGTGTAGAGTAGTATAACTAAATTTTAGCTCATAGTGAGTTAAGCTACTTAGTATATAGTATCATGTTGTCACAATGTTTAATCCAATTTCTGCGTTAGCAGTTTATAACTTGTTTAGATAACCACGATACAAGAAATTCACACATTTTCTTCTTTGTGGGAAATTTGGTGTGTAACAATTCCGGGTCTATAAATGATTCACGAAGAAACACGAAAATCTCTACCTGCAATTAATCAAAAAAAAAGATGACCCTTGAACTAACTTAGTTTTAAAGACATTGATATACAGTGTCGGACAATCAAATAAGAGCACCTTGTTCTGAAACCAAAAACCTTAAAAAAATATTTCTCTAGGCTTATGATAAATTTAAAAGGTATTTACTTTTATTCATTTATTCCATAAGTTTAATTTTTTCTTAAAACAAAAACAAAATAAATTCAGTGTAAAAAAAGAAATTTAAAAGTTATACATAAAATCACATTTCAAAAGGACAAACAAATAAGAACACTTCAATTAAAAAAAAAATTTATAAAATATTGACTCAAACTGTTCACTAATGCTAATATTTTGTGGAATAGCCGTTGTTAATTAAAACCGCTGTGGTGTAGTGGTAGTGCGTTGGACTGCTACGCAGAGTGTCCGGGGTTCGAATCTCGGCACAGGCAAAATCAAAAAAAAAAAAAAAGTAGAAAAAATATTTTTTCCCTTCCCTTTTTCCCTTCCATTCACGTACAAATATAACACGCACAACATGAGTGAATGCGAAAAGCTCGGCCTAGGCCCTCCATGGGTTGTTGTGCCATTAAAAGTAAGTAAGTAAAGTAAGTAATTAAAACCGCCTTACACCTGCTAGGCATTGATTCTCTTTGAATGCTTTGCCACAATTCGTATTTGTTTTTAGCTCTGGTACTGCCAATCTTCTCTTTGACAATATTCCACAAGTTCTCGATTGAATTAAGGTCAGGAGATCGTGCAGGCCAAGTCATAACGGGAATTCCATTATGGGAAAACCAATCTCGCGCAAGGATTGAGGTGTGCTTTGGGTCGTTATCCTGTTGCATTTGCCATTTCAGGGGCATTTCCCATTCGGCATAAGGAAGCATCACCTCCTGAAGGATGTTTACGTAAAGAAATCTGTCCATCGTTTCTTTTATCCAATACAGCGGGCCCACACCATACCAAGAGAAGCATCTCCATATCATGATGCTTCCACATCCGTGCTTAAATGTCTTCCTAGTATATTTTGGTCTCAATTCCGCATTTTTCGGGTGTCCAATCCAAAGTTTGCCATCACTTCCAACAAGATTCACCTTGCTTTCGAACTGTCTATAATACGTTAGGTCATTTTTTTGCATTAATTGAACCATGCCACTCAATGTGCGCTTCAGCGAACTCTATGGGACACTTTCGATGTCTTTGTGTCAACATTGGTACTTTTTGTGCTGTTCTCCCATACAGTTTTTTTCCACCAAACGTCTCCTTACTGATAGAACACAAATTTGAACCCCTGTCTCCTCACTAATGGCGGCAGCTGCCATTAGAATAGATCGCGCGCCGCCAAAATTTGTATGCGATTGTCATCTGCACTTATAGTTTTTCGGGGCCTACCTCTCTTGCACTGAAATTTTTGAGGTAATAAAGATTGGTAGACAAATGTCGAGGATCTGCTAATAGTGTTAGCTATTTGGCGTCGTTTCAACTTGTTTGTTTGGGAATCCCCAAAAAATATTTAAATGTAGGTTTGCCACCTAGATATTTATAAAGTATATAAGTACCATACCATTTTCTTCTCTATAAAAATTGTTTGCCATAAGCAGTCCAATGAAAAAAAATCAATGGAAGTTTTATAGTGCAAGGTGTTCTTATTTGATTTTCCGACATTGTAATCTGTTCAAAATTGTAAATCACTGGCAATATTTGTAGTTTGCGAGATATTAGGTTTCTTGCGTCTTTTAAGACGCATTTTGCTGGAAAATATTGTATTATTTTTGCAAATATTTTGGGAAAACAGCTGATAGAAACGAATTTTGTTTTTTGCTAAATCACACATGCATATCTCTTAAACCGGCTGAAAAAAGAAAAAACTAAATATGGTGAAATAGGTGCACACAGTGTTGCAATTCATAAAAATTAATATGTTTTTAAATAAACATAAAAAAAGTAAAATATCAACTAAATTATTACACGTTGCATAGTAACAAAATATTTAAATTTTTGCAAATATTAAATTCTACTAACTTGAAATGACTTTCAAAAAAATAAAAGTAAATGCATTTTATGCGGAACTTTTAATTGAAAACAAATTAGAAAAGGAAAAAGCATTGGTTCGAAATCACGCGTGCCCTTTAAAGATATGAGAATTCCAAATTATTAGGGTAGTCTCGCGTCTGGCAATATTGATCGCGAGAGACGCAAAGAGCGTGGATATATTTTCTCTTTTATTGTATGTATCCTATTTGGGATACACAAAACCGTTATATGTATCATATATGCAAGTATCTTAAAAAAAAAAATAAAATTGTTAAACTTGTTTATAAAGTAAAATAATACCACAGATCTATTCGGGTAATTTTTGTAGTAAAATATTACTAGTAAGAGAATTCAAGAGCGTCTCTATTTAAAAGAGAACTATCTGAAAAAGGATGGTAACGGAAAACTTTCAAAATTTGTAAGTAAACTAACTTACTTTACTTTACTTTTAATGGCACAACAACCCATGGAGGGCCTAGGCCGAGCTTTTCGCATCCACTCATGTTGGCGTGTTATATTTGTACATGAATGGAATGGAAGGGACCTACAGTTTAATGCCGAATCCGAACGGCGAAGTGAAAAGCTTTTCATAGCAATTTTTACTCTTGTAGGTTTGCCATTGCCTGCCAAGAGGTGGTGCCGTGTAGAAAAATTATTTTTTCTACTTTTTTTTTTTTTTTTTTTGATTTTGCCTGTGCCGAGATTCGAACCCCGGACACTCTGCGTAGCAGTCCAACGCACTACCACTATACCACAGCAACCACTAAACTAACTGCTATGTCAAATTGTGCAAAATACAACAAAGCGCAAAAAAATTGACGTGTAAACGGGTCTTTATGCAATTGCATGTTTTTGAAGTAAAACTGGATTGGCAACCTTTTGTGTGACGAATTATTATTATTATATATTTTGTTTGGCTCTCTATGCGCACATCACATAATTAGAATAAACTCATTTCTCTCACTCTCTTTATTGAGGAATCAAATCAAAATGTTACGCTCTTAACAAATATGCTCTATACCAGAGTCGGGTAAACCAATACGAAAACATGGTTGTGCGTGTATCTGAGAGAGCGACAGCGTTGCTTGTGTTATTTATGTTATTTTGTAATAAAAAAATAATATAAATTTCTTATACACTGCTAACGTGAAGTAATAGTCGTATTTTCTTTAATGATTATATATTAGCAATGCATGACAAACAAAACACGCATGTTTGACATTTAGAACTGTTACCTTTTTGGTAAATGTCTATAACAAATAGCAAACACTTTATCAAAACTTCTTTTTATCCGGAGTAGTGTCTTTTCAAATAAAACATAGCAGAACAACAAATAATGCGTTCATACTTTCAGAAAAAATTATTTATGAAAAAGAAGTCAAAATCCAATTTATCAGCAGACAATTTTTTTCACTGCTTGCGTTAAAAATTTGAGCAGCAAAATCTTGCTTAAATGAATGCTGAAAATCAACTACCATAATTTGTGTTGACAAAATTGCTCGCAAACTTCTCTCGAATTCCATTGTTCGTCAATAGTTCGTAAGCTACACGAAGAAGTTTATAGTGTACATGTGACAAGCATTCCGTCGGCAGAGAAAGTGTGCCTATTTACATGAGAATAGGAAAATCAAAATTGCCCGACACTGCTGTATACACATTGACAACAGCAGCTACACGAACACTTGACGACGCATTGGCGTTGTCGGATTCAACTGTTGCCATGTATTTGGCTACTTGATTACAATGAAAGCGACAGCAGAAGCACAAACGCAAGCAGTTCTCTTAACTCTCTCCCTTTTTCTTCCTCTTGTTGATTGTCAAATTAGAAATAGATTTAAATTGGCTATAACCACCATTGGTCAACGTTGTCGTGTCGTCGCCAAAAATAAACGTCTTTATAAGAATGTGTAGTTTTATAATTTAACAGATGTGGTCGTTTAGCTGCTGTCGTTAATGTGTATGGATCGCAAACAAAAGAGCGAGAAAGCAATTCACTGCTGCAAGAACAACACGAACTGCACTCTCTGTCTCCCTTTTATTTATGTATTTGCACTAAAGGAATTTCTCGCATAACACTCCCACTAACAATAACAGTAAATTGCTCTGAAGTCAATCACTTGCTTGTATGAAAATTTCATAAAATGCTCGCAGTCGACTGCATGTATATTATGAACAGACGAGATGACATTGAGAGAGCATTGTATTGTATGGGCCCGATCACTGTACTAAAATTGTTTCCATATACAGGTAACCCTCCTACAACGCGGGGAACAGGTTCCCAAAAAATGCCGCGTTGTAAGAAATCGCGTTGTAGGGGATATGAACTCCTTACAAAAATCAGAGTTTGGTTCCAAACTAAAAAATTTTTTTATAAAAAATTGGATAAAAAAGTTCGATTGATAAGACTTTTTTTATTTAAACAAAAACAAAATAAAATAAAATTCAATTCTACGTAAAAAATTTTCGCATTTTGGGAACCGCTTTATAGCGAAAACGCGTTATAGAAACCCGCGTTGTAGGAGGTATACCTGTACATACTTAATATAAAAAAGTCCAATCACAATACCGGCTCTCACTGTTCGTTCATGTACTCTATGAAACTCACTCTCGTGTTTAAAAGGAACGAAAAGAATTTTGTATGAGAATTCTTCGTTGAAATTATTACTATTTTTCATTTGAGTTGATTATTCCAACAAGTTTCCTTTACATGTTTTCATTGCAGTCAGGCAAATAGAATGAACATTGAAATAAAAGGACGTGAGAACACATAGAATAAGTAAAAACCAGATAGATGTACAGAATTGAAACAAGTTGGTCGTCATAAGTTTAACTTGTGAGTTCTTAAAATCTCACATTTTTTATTTTAGAAAATCTCCTTATGTAGTGCTTACAATTTAAAGTACCTTGTTGCAATATAAATCCGAGCTAAGTCGTATATGGGAAACCCAGTGGCGTAGCTAGGTCGGGTGACACCCGGGGCGGACCTAAATGGTGTCACCCTATAATATCCCTCCCCCCCTTCTTTTGAAAGAATTATACTATGTGTAGGTATGTACGATTATTTTTATTTAAAAGTAAGTAGATAATACAGGCATTCATAAAGATGAGTGAACTTCAATTAATACGTACTTAATTTAAGTCACAAAATAGTTAAATCCTCTACGACTATGAGACCAATAAGGGACATTTTTATTTACAGCATGTTCTTCTTAAAGATCTTGGATGATTTTAAGATATGAAGATATGATTTAATTAGATTTAACTTTGAAAAACTTCTTTCACATGAAGCCACAGAGACACAAACTGTTAAGAACAATTGAAGAGCTAAAGATACGTTTGAAACATATTCTATAAAGTAAAAGTTAGCATATCAAACGTAGTCCATTTACTTGCGATTTTAAATTCAATGTTTGCTGCCTTAATTTGTATACGAAGTCTTTGTACTTCTACTTTAAGTTCTTCTTCTACAACTTCATCGTAGTGCGACGCCATTTTTTTACATTGATATTCAGTTCTTCATCCGTGCGAAACAGCAAGTCATTTGTTTTCACAATTTGAAAGATATAGCGATATCATTGAATGCCATGGTTCGAGATTTAATTTTATTGAGAAACGATCGATGCATTCAAGCATCGTCCTATTGTTTTCTTCTTTAGCAGTCAAACCAATATCTCGTTCCGTTTCACCCGGCATTCTTTTCTTGTACCTTATGCGCCGGTTGATGCTTATTCCGAGCTTTGAGCAAATAATACTAGCCTTCACCAATCCACCTTCCACTAAACATTCCCGCTTTTCTTGTAAAAAGAGAATTAGGGCATTCTATTTCGCTATTACTTTATCGACAGTTAGTCCTGGAATATGCAAATATATTTGTGTAGCATCCACTCCCTCCAACACATCGTGCACAAAACGTGCAAAATGAAAACAAATGAAAATATAATTTTAGATATAAAATATAATTTTAATAATTTCTGGAGTCGAATTAAGTGCGACTTTTTCGGTTTTTTGGCCCATATCTTATAAAGGGTAAGGAATTTCTAATTACTGTCTTCAGCATAGTTGTAGCTAATATCTTTGCGCACAATTATATAAGATAGAAGATATCGGGTAAATACCTCTTGATGGTGTTTTTGTTTCTGGAGTCGAATTAAGTGCGACTTTTTCGGTTTTTGGCCCATATCTTATAAAGGGTAAGGAATTTCTACTTACTGTCTTCAGCATAGTTGTAGCTAATATCTTTGTGCACAAGTATCTAAGAGAGAAGATATCGAGTAAACACCTCTTGAGGGTGTTTTTGTTTCTGGAGTCGAATTATGTGCGACTCTTTCGGTTTTTGGCCCATATCTTATAAAGGGCAAGGAATTTATACTTACTGTCTTCAGCATAGTTGTAGCTAATATCTTTGTGCACAAGTATATAAGATAGAAGATATCGAGTAAACAGCTCTTGGTGGTGTTTTTGTTTCCAGAGTCGAAGTAAGTGCGACTTTTTCAGTTTTTGGCCCATATCTTATAAAGGGTAGGGTATTTCTACTTACTGTCTTCAGCATAGTTGTAGATTATATCTTTGCGCACAAGTATATAAGATAGAAGCTATCGAGCAAACACCTCTTGAGGGTTTTTTGTTTCGAGAGTCGAATTGAGTGCGAATTTTTCGGTTTTTGGCCCATATCTTATAAAGGGTAAGGAATTTCTACTTATTGTCTTCAGCATAGTTGTAGCTAACATCTTTGCGCACAAGTATATAAGATGGAAGATATCGGGTAAACTCCTCTTGAAGGTGTTTTTGTTTCTGGAGTCGAATTAAGTGCGACTTTTTCGGTTTTTGGCCCATATCTTATAAAGGGTAAGGAATTTCTACTTACTGTCTTCAGCATAGTTGTAGCTAATGTCTTTGTGCACAAGTATATAAGATAGAAGATATCGAGTAAACACCTCTTGATGGTGTTTTTCTATCTAGAGTCGAATTAAGTGCGACTTTTTCGGTTTTCCATAACTTATGAAGGGTAAGGAATTTCTACTTACTGTCTTCAGCATAGTTTTAGCTAATATCTTTGCGCACAACCATATAAGATAGAAGATATCAAGTAAACACCTCTTGAGGGTGTTTTCGTTTCTAGATTCGAACTAAGTGCGAATTTATTCGGTTTTTGGTCTATAAATAATAAAGGGTAAGAAATATGTACCTCTATATAGTGCGCTAAGCTATAAGCTACAAGTATGTTGAAGACAGTAAGTAGAAATTCCTTACCCTTTATTAGATATGGGCGAAAATCAGAAAAATTCGCACTTTTTTCGAACCTAGAAACAAAAACACCCACAAGATGTTTTTACCTGATATCTTCTATCTTATATAGTTGTGCGCAAAGATATTAGCTACAACTATGCTAAAAACAGTAAGTAGAAATTCCTTACCCTTTATAAGATATGGGCCAAAAACCGAAAAAGTCGCTCTTAATTCGACTCTAGAAACAAAAACACCCCCAAGAGGTGTTCACTCGATATCTTCAATCGTATATACTTGTGCGCAAAGATATTAGCTGCAACTATGCTGAAGACAGTAAGTAGAAATTAATTACCCTTTATAAGTTATGGGCCAAAAACCGAAAAAGTCGCAATTAATTCGACTCAGGAAACAAAATCATCATCAATAGGTGTTTACCCGATATCTTCTATCTCATATACTTGTGCGCAAAGATATTAGCTACAACTATGCTAAAGACAGTAAGTAGAAATCGAAAAAGTCGCACTTAATTCGACTCTAGAAACAAAAACACCACCACGTCGCACTTAGTTCGCCTCCAGAAACAAAACCACCTTCAAGAGGTGTTTACCTGATATCTTCTACCTTATATACTTGTGCGCAAAGATATTAGCTACAACTATGCTGAAGACAGTAAGAAGATATTCCTTACACTTTACAAGATATGGGCCAAAAACCGAAAAAGTTGCACTTATTTCGACTCTAGATAGAAAAACAGCGTTATGAAGTGTTTACCCGATATCTTCTATCATATATACTTGTGCGCAAAGATATTAGCTACAACCATGATGCAGACAGTAAGTAGAAATTCCTTACCCTTTATAAGATATGGGCCAAATACCGAAAAAGTCGCACTTAATCCGACTCTAGAAACAAAAACACCACCACGTCGCACTTAGTTCGCCTCCAGAAACAAAAAGACCTTCAAGAGGTGTTTACCCGATATCTTCTACCTTATATACTTGTGCGCAAAGATATTAGCTATAACTATGCTGAAGACAGTAAGTAGAAATACCCTACCCTTTATAAGATATGGGCCAAAAACTGAAAAAGTCGCACTTACTTCGACTCTGGAAACAAAAACACCATCAAGAGCTGTTTACTCGATATCTTCTATACTTGTGCGCAAAGATATTAGCTACAACTATGCTGAAGACAGTAAGCAGAAATTCCTTACCCTTTATAAGATATGGGCCAAAAACCGAAAGAGTCGCACATAATTCGACTCCAGAAACAGAAACACCCTCAAGAGGTGTTTACCCTATATCTTCTATCTTATATACTTGTGCGCAAAGATATTAGCTACAACTATGCTGAAAACAGTAATTAGAAATTCCTTACCCTTTATAAGATATGGGCCAAAAGCCGAAAAAGTCGCAATTAATTCGACTCTGGAAACAAAAACACCATCAAGAGGTGTTTACTCGATATCTTCTATCTTATAAACTTGTGCACAAAGATATTAGCTACAACCATGTTGCAGACAGTAAGTGGAAATTCCTTACCCTTTATAAGATATGGGACAAAAACCGAAAAAGTCCCACTTAATTCGACTCCAGAAACAAAAACACCCTCAAGAGGTGTTTACTCGATATCTTCTATCTTATATACTTGTGCGCAAAGATATTAGCTACAACTATGCTGAAGACAGTAAGTAGAAATTCCTTACCATTTGTAAGATATGGGCCAAAAACCGAAAAAGTCGCACTTAATTCGACTCCAGAAACAAAAACACCCCCAAGAGGTGTTTACTCGATATCTTCTATCTTATATACTTGTGCGCAAAGATATTAGCTACAACTATGCTGAAGACAGTAAGTAGAAATTCCTTACCCTTTATAAGATATGGGCCAAAAACTGAAAAAGTCGCACTTAATTCGACTCTAGATAGAAAAACAGCATTAAGAAGTGTTTACCCGATATCTTCTATCTTATATACTTGTGCGCAAAGATATTAGCTACAACTATGCTGAAGACAGTAGGTAGAAATTCCTTACCCTTTATAAGATATGGGCCAAAAACTTAAAAAGTCGCACTTAATACGACTCTGGAAACAAAACCACCATCAAGAGGTGTTTACTCGATATCTTCTATCTTATATGCTTGTGCTCAAAGATACTAGCTACAACTATGCTGAAGGCAGTAAGTAGAAATTCCTTACCCTTTATAAGAGTATATAAGATAGAAAATATCGGGTAAACAGTTGTTAATGGTGTTTTTCTATCTAGAGTCGAATTTAGTGCGACTATTTCGGTTTTTGGCCCATACCTTATAAAGGGTAAGGAATATCAACTTACTGTCTTCAGCATAGTTGTAGGTAATATCTTTGCGCACAAGTGTAAAAGATAGAAGATATCGGGTAAACACCTCTTGGGGGTGTTTTTGTTTCTGGAGTCGAATGCAGTGCGACTTTTTCGGTTTTTGGCCCATATCTTATAAAGGGTAAAGAATTTCTACTTACTGTCTTCAGCATAGTTGTAGCTAATATCTTTGCGCACAAGTATATAAGATAGAAGATATCTGGTAAACACATCTTGAGGGTGTTATTGTTCCTAAAGTCGAATTAAGTGCGAATTTTTCTGATTTTCGCCCCTATCTTATAAAGGGTAAGGAATTTCTACCTACTGAATTCAGCATAGTTGTAGCTAATATCTTTGTGCACAAGTATATAAGATAGAAGATATCGGGTAAACTCCTCTTGAATGTGTTTTGTTTCTAGAGTCGAATTAAGTGCGAATTTTTCGGTTTTTGGCCCATATCTTATAAAGGGTAAGGAATTTCTACTTACTGTCTTCAGCATAGTTGTAGCTAATATCTTTGCGCACAAGTATATAAGATAGAAGATATCTGGTAAACACATCTTGAGGGTGTTATTGTTTCTAGAGTCGAATTAAGTGCGAATTTTTCTGATTTTCGCCCCTATCTTATAAAGGGTAAGGAATTTCTACTTACTGTCTTCAGCATAGTTGTAGCTAATATCTTTGTGCACAAGTATATAAGATAGAAGATATCGAATAAACACTTCCCAATGGTGTTTTTCTATCAAGAGTCGAAATAAGTGCGACTTTTTCGGTTTTTGGCCCATATCTTATAAAGGGTCAGGAATTTCTATCTACTGTCTTCAGCATGGTTGTAGCTAATATCTTTGCGAAAAAGTATATAAGATAGAAGATATCGGTTTAATACCTCTTGAGGGTGTTTTTGTTTCTGGAGTCGAATTAACTGCGACTTTTTCGGTTTTTGGCCCATATCTGATAAAGGGTAAGGAATTTCTTCCTACTGTCTTCAGCATAGTTGTAGCCTATATCTTTGCGCACAAGTGTATTAGATAGAAGATATCGGGTAATTGATATTGAGGGTGTTATTGTTTCTAGAGTCGAATTAAGTGCGAATTTTTCTGATTTTCTGGGTAATCAATTTCTATTTACTGTCTGCATCATGGTTGTAGCTAATATCTTTGCGCACAAGTATATAAGATAGAAGATAGCGGGTAAACACTTCCCAATGGTGTTTTTCTATCAAGAGTCGAAATAAGTGCGACTTTTTCGGTTTTTAGCTCATATCTTATAAAGGGTAAGGAATTTCTACCTACTGTCTTCAGCATAGTTGTAGCTAATATCTTTGCGCACAAGTATATAAGATAGAAGCTATCGACTAAGCACCTCTTGAGTGTGTTTTTGTTTCTGGAGTCGAATTAAGTGCAACTTTTTCGGTTTTTGTCCCATATCTTATAAATGGTAAGGAATTTCTACTTACTGTCTTCAGCATAGTTGTAGCTAATATCTTTGCGCACAAGTATATAAGATAGAAGATATCGAGTAAACACCTCTTGAGGGTGTTTTTGTTTCTGGAGTCGAATTAAGTACGACTTTTTGCGGTTTTTGGCCCATATCTTATAAAGGGTGAGGAATTTCTACTTACTGCCTTCAGCATAGTTGTAGATAATATCTTTGCGCACAAGTATATAAGGTAGGAGATATCGAGTAAACACCTCTTGAGAGTGTTTTTGTTTCTAGAGTCGGATTAAGTGCGACTTTTTCGGTTTCTGGCCCATATCTTATAAAGGGTGTTGGAAAATATATTATGTTTACTAGTGTTATAAAGCTATAATTCTAACGCTATTCATTTACTGCTACTCACTAATCATAAGTCTAGCTCATAAGTAACGGTAATTAGCTAATTTCCACTCAATTGCATTTGTTATGCATTTGCTTGATTTGCTGACAATACATATGAATATTAAAAGCTTTCACTCTTTGAATTCTTAACTTTATACTTACTGCTACATTTTTTTCTCTATCATATTGCTCTTGATTTTTGGCAAGCAAACAAGTAAGTCGTGGTTATTGTAATATTAAGTACATTTAAAATAAATTTGTGAAATTAAGATAAGTAGCACATGTGTGGTTCTTTCATTTCTTTAAAATTGTAACATTTTTTGGTGCCGAAACCCGGGATGTGCAAGTAATTAAATTTAAAATATTTGCTTAAATTTGCCTAAGTTTTTTACATTCTAAAAATTTGATTTAATTTATATTTTGTTAAATAGACCTAAACTTTTTAAAAAAAAAAAAAAAAACGTAACTGAACTTTATATAAAATAAGAAAAAAAAGAAGAATTACAGTTAACTTGATCGCGATGAATAATATTGATAAGCATATTGAACATCAGCGTGATTACGTACAGCATCTTAAGAAATTGCGTGATCGCTATCTCAAGAAAACCGTGTCCGAAAAAACACGTGGTTTTTTGTCTAGTGTGCTGTAAGAAATTGACAACTTACATGTGGAATTTAAAGCAAACCACGAGGAAATTTCCACGGTGATTCGCGAAAGTTCTATCAATACTAACGATGTGCCTTACATAAACGATGACTGCTTTTATGAGTTTTCTGATTTATACTTCATCTTCAAAGGTGACGTATTGGACTTTATGCCAGACTTAACTCCAGATTATCATGCAGTGTACAATAGCACATTTTCCACTCCGAGTGGTCCACCTTCGACTTCATTGCGCCATTGCGATGACTCAGGCTTACCAAAGATTTCGTTGCCTAAATTCTCCGGCGACTACATGGAATGGATTCCATTCCAAGACATTTATCTGTCGCTTGTGCACAATAACAAAACGCTTTCAAAAATTCTACTACTTAACGGGATCTCTAATTGGAGAAGCCGCAAATTTGGTTAAAACTCTCTCGGTGACGGAAGCTAATTATGATTCCGCATGGTCCATACTAACAAGTATATACCATAATAAACGGTTAATCGTAGACAACTTAACGAAAAGGCTGTTAAATATTCCTAAATCTGAGGGTACTTTCCAAGGCATAAAGTACCTGCTAGACACCACACAAGAGTGTCTCTTATCTCTGAAAAACTTAGAAATTAAAATTGATAATTGGGATTGGCACATCGACTGATGTGCCTGCTATCAGCGACATGTTCGTATTTCTTGAGGCAACATTTCGCACTCTCGAATCTATTCAGGAGGAACATTCACCTTCAAGCAGCACAAACAAACATTCTAAAGAATTCGTATCTAGACGAAAAAGGAACCAGTTCCACTCTAATCATGTATCACAACAGCAACAATGTACATTTTGTGAGAAGCCACACATGCTTTCCAAATGCCACAAATTCATAGCTTTATCTTCAAAATTAAAAAATGATTTTCTCTTAACTAAACGTATATGTCGCAATTGCCTTACGGTAGGTCATAATCACAATGATTGCAAATCTCTATATCGTTGCAAAATTGGCAAAAAGTTCATCATACTAGTTTGCATAGTGATAATGATGCATCTTCATACGAGAGATCATTTAATGCACATACTATTAACTCAAATGTTACCTCTACTGTTCATCCCCATAGTCATAATCATGACCAAGGATTCCCTAATAGGTTATTAACTAACGTTACAACACATAGTGCGCAAGCACATCCACATGTACTGCTCGCTACATTACGGGTAGTCATTAATTCTCCAAATGGTCAGCACTGTTTTAGAGCATTGCTCGATCAGGGTTCTCAAGCTACCCTTATAACGGAGAATGCTGTGCAGTTGCTCAAACTCGGTAAACAAAAAGTTTATTGCAATGTATCCGGTATAGGAGATACCAATACTAAGCTCTGTCGCAGCAGCGTTCAACTTGACTTGTGGTCAATTTATAATAAGCCAGTACTAAAATGCAATGCCTTAGTACTACCGCGTTTATCTGCCTATATTCCTAAGTCTGCACCATCTTTTAACATTTGGCTTCACTCGGTTGGTGTAGACTGCTTGGCAGATCCAAATTATAGTAACTCAGATCCAATTGATATGATTTTTGGATCTGATATTTTTTGTAAAATTGTTATACCCACACAATCATTTTTACATGAAGAACTCTTCTTCCAAAATACACATTTCGGTTGGGTACTATGTGGACCGACCCAAAATCGTGTAGCAAATAGCATCGTGGTTCATAATTTTAATTTAGAAACCATTCTACGTTCTTTCTGGGAACAGGAAGAGATTTCAAGCAAACGGGAAAACACTGAGGAAGAAGAGGCGTGCGAAGCTTACTTCAAAATACAACTCGCCGTGATACATCTGGGCGTTACATTGTACACTTGCCTTTTAGATCGCTTGTGACAAATAATAAAATGCCTACACTAAGCAATAATTATCACAATGCTCTTAAACGCTTTGACACTTTATAGTGCTCATTTCTTAAACGGCCCTCATTTGCGGTATCATACAAATCTTTCATTAAAGAATACGAACAATTAAACCACATGTCTAAAGTAGGTGATTACCTCAATGGGATTGAAACTTCATCATATGCTTTGCCCCATCACGGTGTATTTAAAGATGATAGCACCACGACAAATTTACGTGTTGTATTTGATGGCAGCAGTAAGATCAATGGTCACATCTCACTAAATCAGGAGTTATGTCCTGGAGCAGCACTGCAGAATGATTTGCCTCAAATTATTACACGCTGGCGTAGACATCAATTTGCATTTAGTGCGGAGATCGAAAAGTTGTTCCGTCAAATTCATGTTGCTTCGGAGCATCAAAAGTTCCAGCAGATCCTGTGGCGTTATAGTCAAAACGATAACATTTCAATTTATCAATTACATACCGTCACATACGGTACTACCTCTGCTCCATATCTTGCGATCAGGGTTTTGAAACAATTAGCATACGACTATCAATCAATCTATCCAAGCGCAGCAAATGCATTACTCACTGATTCATTTGTAGACGATGTCATTTCAGGCGCCGACACGTTGCCAGAAGCAATATCTTTGTATAAAGACTTATGTCATTTGTTAAAAGAAGGCCAATTCAACCTTAGAAAATGGATTTCTAATTCGCCTGATTTAATTAATGAAATTCCGCTCGAATTTCGAGAAACTTCTCTCACATTTGATTTTAATGACGATAATATCGTAAAAGCATTAGGGGTGCAATGGAACACCACTGTTGACGCATTTACATTTAAGCTAAATCTGAGTAAAGTGTCCAACATTTCTAAACGCACAATCTTATCGGATTCAGCACGTCTATTCGACCCACTTGGTTGGTTAACTCCTTCAACTGTGTTGCAAAAATCATCTTTCAGAAATTGTGGCTAGCAGGAGTAGACTGGGACGATGATGTTCCAATTGAAATACGGTCAGACTGGTTAAAGTACAGATCGTCACTTGAAATCTTTCAAACCTTAATAATTCCGCGATGGATAGGCTATCGACCACACCACACATTTGATCTACATTGTTTCTGTGACGCGTCACAAGTAGCATATGCTGCAGTAGTATAAGCAAGGATTTATTCAAATAATAATGAAGTGTTGGTTAATATTTTGCAAGCGAAATCAAAAGTTGCGCCAATAAAAACAGTAAGCATACCTAGACTTGAACTCTGTGCTGCCTCCTTGCTGGTCAAGCTCACGCAAATTGTTATTAGTACAATAAATAAGGAGGTGATATCTAATGTAACTTATTGGAGTGACAGTTCCACAGTTTTAAGTTGGATTCGCCAAGTACCCTCACGTTGGAGTGTCTATGTTGCCAACCGTGTAGGAGAAATTCAACGGCATACCGATATACTGCAGTGGAAATATGTTCCATCCGCTCTAAACCCGGCCGACTGTGCCTCACGTGGCTTAATGCCTGAAGACTTGAAAGACCAGCTGATTTGGTGGGAAGGTCCAGTATTTTTAAAGCTGCCTCCGTCGTCCTGGCCGCAGGGTTTACCTAATCTGCAAACATCATTAGAGGAAAGAAAACAAAAGGTTGTATCGCATAATTTTACATATGTATCCTACCCAGATATTTTATCTAAATACTCTACTCTAAACATATTATTACGTATCTGTTCGCTTTGTTTTCGATTTGCTCATAATTGCAAACAAAGTAGAGAATTGCGCGATTTTGGAGTAATCAAAGCAAAAACGCTCAATAAAACACTATTGTTGCTTGTAACACTGGTGCAACAAATTGACTTTCATAAAAGTATTGAATGTATACAATCTCATAAAACAATAAAAGATAAAAGCATACTTAAATTATTGCCTTTCGTAGATGCAACCAGCATCCTGCGAGTAGGTGGTCGACTACAAAATTCAAGTTTACCTATCGAGTCTAAACATCCAATACTATTAACAAAAAATAATCCTTTGTCACGACTCATCATTTTAGATGCGCACGAGCAAACGTTACACGGTGGTATCACATTAACGTTGTCCTATGTTAATCGACTCTTTTGGATGGGTAATCTGCCAAGCGTACGGCTCAACGTTACCAGGGCATTTAAACATAGTGGTGTAGATTATGCTGGCCCGATTCTATTAAAAAATGTAACACTAAGATCAGCCGTTGTATGCAAAGGCTATATTTGTTTATTCGTGTGTATGGTAACTAAAGCAATACACTTAGAGGCTGTGTCTGACATGACCACCAACTCATTTTTAGCTTTTCGTCGTTTTGTGTCCAGAAGAAGGGCTTGCACAGACATATATTCAGATTGTGGCACTAACTTTGTCGGTGCTGCCAAAGAATTAAAAATACTTTTTGATAAAGGCAAATCATCTTTACCAATTGTTTGACTCTCTCACATCTACTGGCACCGATTGGCATTTTATACCACCTGCCTCTCCCAATTTTGGAGGACTATGGGAAGCAGGTGTGAAATCTGTAAAATATCACCTAAAGCGCATTATGAATGATCGCTTATTGAACTTCGAAGAACTCACTACATTATTGTGCCAGATAGAAAGTTGTCTCAATTCTAGACCTCTTTGTCCATTAACCACTGATCCTAGAGACGTAAATGCTTTAACTTCTGCACATTTTCTAATAGGTGAACCTACAAACTGTATTCAAGAGGAGAGTCTGTTGGATCGCAACATCGATAAACTTACACGTTGGAAAACGGTAGAGAAAATTAAGCAACATTTTTGGAACCGCTGGTATGCAGAATATCTCAGTCGCTTACAGACACGTCCCAAATGGCTTACACCAAAACCAGATGCTAAAGTGGGTGATTTAGTCATTGTGGTGGATGAAAGGTGTCCACCAGGTCAATGGCCCTTAGGTAGAATTCAACAAGTTCACCCTGGTGCCGATGGGCGAGTTCGTGTGGTTTCTATATATATAAAACAAAAATTATCAAACGACCAATAACTAAAATCTGTTTTCTCCCTATAGAAGAACCTCCATCTCATGACGTCACCGAAAATCCTCGTATGACTAGCTCAATGGAAATTAATGAACCAGGGATGAAGCCTACAACAGAAATGCGCTGTGAGTCGAATCATAGCGGAGTCCGAAGCCGACTCGACTAAAATTCTTCCAACGATAGGCCGTCCCTCCTCACCATTTCCTGGGTTAAGAACAGTTGTTCTTAGGGGAGAGAATGTTGGAAAATATATTATGTTTACTAGTGTTATAAAGCTATAATTCTAACGCTATTCATTTACTGCTACTCACTAATCATAAGTCTAGCTTATAAGTAACGGTAATTAGCTAATTTCCACTCAATTGCATTTGTTATGCATTTGCTTGATTTGCTGACAATACATATGAATATTAAAAGCTTTCACTCTTTGAATTCTTAACTTTATACTTACTGCTACATTTTTTTCTCTATCATATTGCTCTTGATTTTTGGCAAGCAAACAAGTAAGTCGTGGTTATTGTAATATTAAGTACATTTAAGATAAATTTGTGAAATTAAGATAAGTAGCACATGTGTGGTTCTTTCATTTCTTTATAATTGTAACAAAGGGTAAGGAATTTCTACCTACTGTCGTCGTAGTGGTCGCTGTGGCGTAGTGGTAGTGCGTTGGACTGCTACGCAGAGTGTTCTGGGTTCGAATCTCGGCACAGGCAAAATCAAAAAGAAAAAATATTTTTTCTACACGACACCTTGGCAGGCAATGGCAAACCTACAAGAGTATAAATTGCTATGAAAAGCTTTTCACTTCGCCGTTCGGATTCGGCATTAAACTGTAGGTCCCTTCCATTCATGTACAAATATAACACGCACAACATGAGTGTATGCGAAAAGCTCGGCCTAGGCCCTCCATGGGCTGTTGTGCCATTAAAAGTAAAGTAAAAGTCGTCAGCATAGTTGTAGCTAATATCTTTGCGCACAATTATATAAGATAGAACATATCGGGTAAACACTTCCTAATGGTGTTTTTGTTTCTGGAGTCGAATTAAGTGCGACTTTTTCAGTTTTTGGCCCATATCTTACAAAGGGTAAGGAATTTCTACTTACTGTCTACAGCATAGTTGTACCTAATATCTTTGCGCACAAGTATATATGATAGAAGATATCTGGTAAACACATCTTGAGGGTGTTATTGTTTCTATAGTCGAATTAAGTGCGAATTTTTCGGTTTTTGGCCCATATCTTATAAAGGGTAAGGAACTGTCTTCAGCATAGTTGTAGCTTATATCTTTGCGCACAAGTATATAAGATAGAAGATATCGAGTTAACACCTCTCGATGGTGTTTTTGTTTCCAGAGTCGAATTAAGTGCGACTTTTTCGGTTTTTGGCCCATATCTTATAAAGGGGAAGTAATTTCTACTTACTGTCTTCAGCATAGTTGTAGCTAATATTTTTGCGTACAAGTACATAAAATAGAAGATATCGAGTAAACATCTCTTGAGGATGTTTTTGTTTCTGGAGTCGAATTAATTGCGACTTTTTCGGTTTTTGACCCATATCTTATAAAGGGTAAGGAATTTCTACTTACTGTCTTCAGCATAGTTGTAGCTAATATCTTTGCGCACAAGTATTTAAGATAGAAGATATCGAGTAATCACCTCTTGAGGGTGTTTTTGTTTCTGGAGTCGAATTAAGTGCGACTTTTTCGGTTTTTGGCCCATATCTTATAAAGGGGAAGTAATTTCTACTTACTGTCTTCAGCATAGTTGTAGCTAATATCTTTGCGTACAAATATATAAGATAGAAGATATCGGGTAAACACCTATTGAGGGTGTCTTTGTTTCTGGAGTCGAATTAAGTGCGACTTTTTCGGTTTTTGGCCCATATCTTATAAAGGGTAAGGAATTTCTACTTACTGTCTTCAGCATAGTTGTAGCTAATATCTTTGCGCACAAGTATATAAGATAGAAGATATCGAGTAATCACCTCTTGAGGGTGTTTTTGTTTCTGGAGTCGAATTAAGTGCGACTTTTTCGGTTTTTGGCCCATATCTTATAAAGGGTAAGGAATTTCTACTTACTGTCTTCAGCATAGTTGTAGCTAATATCTTTGCGCACAAGTATATAAGATAGAAGATATCGAGTAATCACCTCTTGAGGGTGTTTTTGTTTCTGGAGTCGAATTAAGTGCGACTTTTTCGGTTTTTGGCCCATATCTTATAAAGGGGAAGTAATTTCTACTTACTGTCTTCAGCATAGTTGTAGCTAATATTTTTGCGTACAAGTACATAAGATAGAAGATATCGAGTAAACACCTCTTGAGGGTGTTTTTGTTTCTGGAGTCGAATTAATTGCGACTTTTTCGTTTTTTGGCCCATATCTCATAAAGGGTAAGGAATTTCTACTTACTGTCTTCAGCATAGTTGTAGCTAATATCTTTGCGTACAAATATATAAGATAGAAGATATCGGGTAAACACCTATTGAGGGTGTCTTTGTTTCTGGAGTCGAATTAAGAGCGACTTTTTCTGATTTTGGCCCATATCTTATAAAGGGGAAGTAATTTCTACTTACTGTCTTCAGCATAGTTGTAGCTAATATTTTTGCGTACAAGTACATAAGATAGAAGATATCGAGTAAACACCTCTTGAGGGTGTTTTTGTTTCTGGAGTCGAATTAATTGCGACTTTTTCGGTTTTTGGCCCATATCTTATAAATGGTAAGGAATTTCTACTTACTGTCTTCAGCATAGTTGTAGCTAATATCTTTGCGCACAAGTGTATAAGATAGAAGATATCGGGTAAATACCTCTTGAGGGTGTTTTTGTTTCTGGAGTCGAATTAAGTGCGACTTTTTCGGTTTTTGGCCCATATCTTATAAAGGGGAAGTAATTTCTACTTACTGTCTTCAGCATAGTTGTAGCTAATATTTTTGCGTACAAGTACATAAGATAGAAGATATCGAGTAAACACCTCTTGAGGGTGTTTTTGTTTCTGGAGTCGAATTAATTGCGACTTTTTCGTTTTTTTGGCCCATATCTTATAAAGGGTAATGAATTTCTACTTACTGTCTTCAGCATAGTTGTCGCTAATATCTTTGCGTACAAGTATATAAGATAGAAGATATCGGGTAAACACCTCTTGAGGGTGGTTTTGTTTCTGGAGTCGAATTAAGAGCGACTTTTTCTGATTTCGCACTTAATTTGACTCTAGAAACAAAAACACACCTACTTAGGTAATTATAATATTGTTACTGCTTTTTGGACATTGCGGGTGTCACCCCAAAAATGGTGACAGCCGGGGCGGACCGCCCTCGTCCCCCTGGCTACGCCACTGGGGAAGCCTAAAAGTAAAACAATTGTGTACATAAGTACGAATACACTTTGAATTCGACTTGAATTGAAATCTCTTGAAAAAATGTGCGAACTTGTAAATTCAGTTACAAATTATAACGGATTCTGGAATAATTTGTAATTTTAATACTGGGATAAGAAAATAGGAACAAAAAATAACTATACAAACATTTAAAGCCGAATAAAACTAATCAAACAGTTTGTAGGTATTTATGAATGTGATTTAATGCAACTCTTGTAAACTGTAGCAATATTTACAAATTAAAGGCGATACCAACCACCGCTTTTTATAATAATTCTAATATTTTCTATTTTATTTTATATTATTTTTTTTTTAGAAATAGGAATTCTGAGTTCTTATTATCGTATCATCCATCAATTACATACTACTCACACATTTTCACAATAAAATTTTTATTTACTTTTCTAAGTTTTTATAAACTAAATCACACATTTAGAATTTGCTTTTTAATTTAAATTGCTCTATTGAAAGTAAAAATAGGGCCTAAGTACATTTGAAATCTTCCCATACGAATATTTTATGGTAACAATTTATTCCCTATATTGTCTTATGTTTATTGTGGAAATACATATGGTATTATGTTTCTTTTTATTGATAACTGAATTTCTGAGGATGGTGCAAAGTGGGCGAGCTATTAATTTACGAGTAAATGTCAAGTACTACGTTATTGTATGTGAGTACGTAAATCTAACAAGTGTGAATGACAACACGTGAATGATGCCCTGCAGTCACATTTGAAAGCAGCGCCCAATCTCACTTACTTATACTTGCAGCTTCATCATTAGCTGCTGAAAGTATTGAAAAAATTATAACAGACATTTGATTTATGTTCTCTGAGTTATGACAGTCTTGCGGCCAACGACCGATTTCTATTATTGTTTGACTTACGTAACTCTGGTACCTAGATCAGAGCTCATTCTTTTTCTCTATTTGAGGTTACTAAAAAACTGAAAATATTGGACGGAGTAAAAAAATAAATTTGCCTTTCTCTTCTTCTTTTCATTCTTATCTGGAATCTTGAAATAGGGCGAAGTAATCTGTAGTGTACATCAGGGCAACGGAGTGAGATATAAAAATCTGCTTCCGATCAGAACTCTTAACTCCTCATGCTTTCCAAAGACTGCGAACGAAGCGGAGGTCAAAGCTGTTTATCTAAGGAATTAAGAGATATTAAAGAAAAGAAATTAGCTAGGAGCTAAACTATTTTACCCTAACTACTCGTATGTAAAACGTTCCGTTCAAAAATTTAAATAATTTCCTAAAATTTGTTTAGCTTAATTTGGATGATAATTTTCCGGATTTGACAAATTCATATTGTGTTAGAGTATATCTAATGTATTTAAAGAGGCTTAATTAATGTTAATTTTGCCAGAGAGAATTACATCAATGTGTATATAAGAGGCAGATCTGATAATCGTTTCGGAACCCGCCACTGTTCCTTATTAGTGAGTGTATTTGTAAATATTTTTCTATATTTTTCTTCCTATTTAACACATTTGGATTGCAGTAATTGGATTATATAAGACTTTAGATTCCAGAAAAAGAGTAAAAACATCGAAAATACACATTTGGATTGCAATAATTGGGTTATATAGGACTTTAGATTCAAGAAAAAGAGTAAAAGCATCGAAAATACACATTTGGATTACAATAATTGGATTATATAAGACTTTAGATTCCAGAAAAAGATTAAAAACGTTGAAAATACACTTTTGGATTGCAATAATTGGGTTATATAGGACTTTAGATTCCAGAAAAAGAGTAAAAACGTCGAAAATACATAATTTATTTGCGAGATCTAGGAGATGAATGAAAGTAAAAAAAAAGGTTTAATTGTGATATTTTTTTTGGTTGTTTTAGTTTTTATTTGTTTTATTTTGTTTTGTTTATTTGAAAAAACTATCCCTTCCGATTCTTTTATTTTTTGTTTTTTTTGTTGTTGTTTTTTTTTGTTTTTGGCCCATTTTTACATAAAATTATAACATAAAAGAAAATATTTTAGTTTTGTATATAATTTTTTCATCCAAAATGGCTTTGTCGCATACAAAATGTACACCTACAACTTAAGGCTAGATTTATTTTGTTTTATATTTTTTATGTACTGCTTCCTTATATAAATACAATTATTGTTTTTTTTTTGTTTTATTATTATATTTTAAATTTCTTATAGTTGCATAAAATTTATTTTTAATAAATTAATGAAATATGCTTTCGCTTTTTAAATTTTTTCTGTTTTTTATTTTTCTATAAATGTGACTTTAAATTTTATTTTACAACAATGCAATTAAATTTTTTCTATTAATCAATTACAATTTGGTTAATTGGATAATTAATGAATAATTGAAATAATTACAATTTTTGAAGGATCTAATTTTTGATGACACGTTTTTAAATATTTATGTTTGTGATTTTTTGTTTTTGTTTTTTTCGCTTGTTGTTTTATGCGCGGCTGCTTCTTGAGAATGTGTGAGTGTAAATCTTTTAGTTTTGCTTATTTTGCAGATTATCATTTCGTTTTTTGTCTGTTTTGAGAATATTTCAATTTGTTGTGTTTGTAATAATATTTTGTTTTATGGTGTAATAATATTTTAATTTTATTATTTACTTTTAGTTGTATTTGATTTTTTTTTTGTATTGTTTTGTTTCATTTCTTCATGACTATTTGTGGCTGCAACTAGGATTGCTTCTTAAATATTAAAATTTTCTATACAACTACAAATTACAAATTATTAAGCCTAAGTAATTTATTCTCACATATTTCCATCATCATCATCATCATCATCATCATCATCATCATCACCATCATCATAGAATTTAATTATTATTTTATAATTTTTACAAATTTCATAAATTTTTATCATTTATCATTATCATTTTTTATATATTTTTTGTACAACTAAAACGAAAACAAATTAATTTTATTAAAAAAAATTAATGTCAACATCATCTTTATCACTTAATTTGTATTTTCATTTTTCATTTTTTCTTTTTATGTATACATAAGTTTTCTTTTTTAATAATTTTTTATCATTGTATAATAATATGTATATATTATATTGGTTTTTGTTTTGTATAAGGTGAAAAATTATTATTTATTATAGGTAATTACAATTATTAATTTATTTTACGCAATATTATTTCTGAATTTTTCGCTGTGTTAGTTCCGTCAACCTTTCGCCACCACCACCACCGCCGCCGCTTCCGCCGCCGCCCCCATGAGTTTTGCTGTGTCCGTTCGTCAGCGCTGACGCCGTTGTCGTTGTGCCATTCTTATACAGACTTGCCATACCATTCATGGTGGAGCTGACACCATTGGCCATTGCTGATGACTTGGTATAGCCATTCTTGAGGCCATTCACTTTACCGTTAGTGTGCACGTGGCCATTTGTTGTGACCTTAGCAGCTGTTGTTGCTTTCTCATCATCCTCGCTGATGCTCTTGCAGACGCCATTCGCTTTGCCGTTGAGCGCCACTTTGGCATCGCTCTCCTCGTCCGCATCGAAACCCTTTTCGCGACGCTGCAAAAGGAACATGAGTAAATTTTTGTGTTGCTGTTAATTGTAATGAATGCGATTTTTGGTTGGAAAGTGTTAAAATACGATACGATACGACAACACAAATACAAATACAAGCACAGTAACAGTGACATTAAGCAGCATAGACACACACGCAGACACACAATTTTGGGCAGTGAATGATTGGTGCGTGTGCAGATGGTCGAGGTAATGTTGATGGTGGTCGATGAAAGAATGGTTTGATTTTGATTTTTGTTTTTTTTTTATCATTTGGTATCAGTTTCAGAGCGTTTCAGTTGCGCATTTCAGTTTAGGTCATCGTTTTGTGATTGCGATTTTTATGATTTACGATTGCGTGATTGATTGTTTTGTTTTTGTTTTTTTTTTTGGCAAGCAGTACAAGTAGTAATAGATACAGAGATGAAAAGAGAATAAACAAATTAAATTTATATTAGATTTTTAGTAAAAATTATTATTTTGTGTGTTAATCTATTTTTATTTAAATATGTAATATTTGCATTTTGTTCTTTGTGATTTCTACATAAAAAACAAGTGGATGAAATTACTAAAGATTCTGAGTGCAACCCGCTCTCAAGAAATTGTTATAGTTAAAGAGAACGAGCACACGTCGCACGGCACACGTTTGCTTTCTTTCCTAATATGTTTGAGTTTTCGAGAGCAAACAAGTTACGCTCACATTTTATCATTGCTCCTTTTCTGTAATTTATTACAATGGAGTAAATATTGTTTGAACATTTCCCCCAAGTAAGCCTTTTATTTTTGCCTTCAGTAACAGCCACAGATGTAGGGATGAACTTCTCTAACTTAATTCATTGGCGAAGAAGCTCCTATACCTCAATATCATCTCTCCCAAACTGAAAAAATTTAACTAAGCATTATATACGGGAAAGACACTGGCCGATTGGTTGGTATGCAGCGAGACTGGGTGTTCTGTATAATGCTTTCTGCCATAGAAGAGGGGCTTTAGAATATTTTCCCAAAATATGCTGTAGGAAAAAAAACCATTCAGAAAACTGCCAGTATGGAGAAAATGTTCACAACTAAAAATTAGGGTGGAGCGTGAAACCACCTATTATTACCCACCATTTTAATCTAGTCACGATTTTATCACATTTTAATCTAGCCACTTACACCACGAGTACTTCAGTATTTTTGGAGAATAAGGGTATAAAGCACCATATCTGAAGGAGGTTTAATGATAGAGGGGAGGGTTCATAAAAAATAATTTTGTATCTCATTGTGCTAAACAAAATTCGTATCAGTTAAGAAAGTGTTTTTTTCTTTAGTCCTTGAATACCCCAATCTTCCGACTTCAGGATTTCAATTGTGAACTAGACGAGATGGAGAAAAACTGATTCGTGACCAAATTACCCTGAAACCATTGAAAAATTAGAATCCTAAAGAAAAAGTAGAAATTTTGTTGCACTGTGTTATAAAATACCCATAAAATTGAGAAAAAAAATCTCGAAAGCAAAGCTCGTGCGCGGCCGAACTTTATAAAGCCTATACACCCTCGGAAATAAAAAACCTTTTTGCATTCAGTGGTGTTTCACTATGTCAAATTTTATATTCGAAGTAGGTGCGGTTTTTCCCAATGATCGTAGTTTTCTCATCAGAGATTTTTCAAGTTCTTTTAACTGTGAATACCAAATTTTGTTCCATTTGCTTCCTTTGCCCTTTGAATTTTTCACTTGTATGGGAGAGACCACGCCCAATGATGGTAATTTTCTCATCAAATTTTTTTCCATTTGCTTCCTTTACCCTTTGAATTTTTCACTTGTATGCGTGAGACCATGGCCAATTGACCCCTTGTATCCATTTCAAAACTTAACCTTTTCTTGACTATAACAAATGTCCAATTTTTCCAAGTTTGGTTCAGATTGATTAAGTTTTAGTCGACTTATCGCAAACATGGACGGACGGAAAGGGAGACGGACATGGCTAAATCGACTAGGCTATGCAAACTGGTCATTTACATATACATTTGTATAAAATATGTTCATACCTACGACGTCTAATTGCAGGCGTTTAAAATAACCGTTACTCTATCAAACCAATACACAGGCTGAGTAGGGTATAGAGAAATCAGAGATGTTTCTTGTGATACTTTTTGAATTTGATACCTTTGAATTTTTCACTTGTATGCGTGAGACCATGGCCAATTGACCCATTGTATCCATTTCAAAACTTAACCTTTTCTTGACTATAACAAATGTCCAAGTTTACCAAGTTTGGTTCAGATTGATTAAGTTTTAGGGCAATTAAATACAATAAATAATATTAAAATAGCTCTAAGAAATTGAAGAACATAATCCAAGATAAATGCGAAACTGTATGTTTGGAAAATATTACGTAAAATGTATAAAATTATTAGAACTTAAGTAGTCATTATAAATAACGAATTTATTTGGGTTAATAAATTTACGTAATTTCGGGTAGAAATTAATTAAAATGAGACAAAAGTCAGAGAAATCATCATGCACAAAGAAATAAGACAGAGCTTTATATACAAGAAGAGATGGATTGCGTGAGAAGAGAGAGAGAGAGAGAGAGAGAGAGAGAGAGAGAGAGAGAGAGAGAGAGAGAGATAGAGAGAGAGAGAGGTGCTGAAGTGCTATCAAGCAAGTGTGCGATTAGCGAGGAAAGTTCGGTGCCTGCTGCAAAGTTGAAGAGCTGTAAACACCCAGCAACATGCATTGACGACAACTTGTCGCTTTTTTGTTTTTTCGTATGGTTTTCTATGTTGTTCGTAAGTATTCGGTGTGAGTATCGCTTATTCACTCAACTCAAGCAACATACTCACGTCCAATCTCATGGACCTTGCTCGAGAGCATAAATCGTTGATTCATTTATAACACAAAATAAAAAGTGTGAGTGATGCAAAGAAGAAAAACTCAATGAAGAAGAAAAACTGAAAAAGGAAAATATAAAAGATTCGTTACAATTATGTATTATGTAATGAAACGAAAGAAACTTTCACTTGTTTTTTCTTTCCATTAATTTCAAATATGTAAGTATGTATTTGTAAAGCGCTTAGTAGCAGGCAACAGCAATGATGGTGCTGCTTGTATCTTGGTAAAATGTGGGGAAGGAGGAACCGGCTTTGAGGTGAAATTGAAACAAAGCAACAACAACAACCACAACAGAAGCAGTTCACCTAGTTACCTAAATTCGTAAATAGAGAAAAATGTAGTTGAATATAATCGTGGAGCATCGCGGCTGCATATAGAGGATGTGACGAAGATCTTGATGAGATCTTGTTAATGAATTTAGTTCAAATAAATAATGTGATGAAAGTAAGCAGCAGCAGCAGTTTTTTTACTTTTTTGAATGTTATAAAATATGTATGTACATATTGGAGCGATTACTCCTCTTTGATTTGAACTATCTTACACACATAAGAGATTACTTCAATCTCCTTCTCTCTCACTCTCTCTCCTTTTCTATTTAATGTGTTAGAGCTACCTGCGGTTTTTGAAAATAAGTTTTATATTAGTTTTCGTTTTCATTAACGCCGGCATTTGAGATTTATTGTTAGTTCTTCTGCTTGTTTGTGTATTTGTTATTGTTTTGCTTGTACATTTAATTGCTGTGGTGTGTCGTGGTTGCTGTTATTGTTTTGTTTGCAATACATACTATGTACATATGTATATCAAACGTGGGAATTGTCGTCGTCGTTGTTGACGATGATAATCGCCACACATCACATGGTTTTGACATTATGCGTTGCGAATGTACGACGAGATAAATTTTTGACGGCAAAACTATTTCATCTTTTGTTGCATAAGGTTTTGTTAATGTTATAATACTTTGATTTTTATACCCTACACACTCTGCGTACAGGGTATATTGGTTTTGATCGAGTAACCGAGTCGAATTAGTCATTTCCGTCCGCCTGTTTGCCCATGTACACGATAACTGGAGTAAAACTTAAGCCATCTGAATCAAACTTGATACAGAGATTTTTCATTGTCGAGAAGAGGTTAAGTTTTGAAAAGGGCAAAATCGGTCAAGTGGGCGTGATATCTCCCATAAAATTGAAATTTTCAAAAGCGAATTGAATAAAACTCGATACACGTCACTGATATAGTGTCTCGAGTAGCTTTTGTGAAAATAGTCAACATTGGGCGAAAGCCACGCCTCCTTCCCATACCAGTGAAATATTCAAAGGGCAATATCGAAGAAAGCAAATGGTATCAAATTTGGTATACACAGTTAAAATAACTTAAAAAATATGCTGATGTGAAAATTACCATCATTGGGCAATAACTGCGCCTACTTTCCATACACAATTTGGTGTAGTGAATCTTTCCTTCTTACTTTCTTTCTTTTAATGGGACAACAAGCCATGGAGAGCCTGGGCCAAGCATTTCGCAACCACTCATGTTGTGTGTGTTATATTTGAAGTGAAAAGCTTATCATATGCAATTTTTAATCATGTAGATTTGCCATTGCCTACCAAGAGGTGGTTCTTTGTAGAAAAACTTTTATAATTTTTGATTTATCCTGAGCCGAGATTTGAACTTCGGACACTCTGCAACTACACCACACTGACCACGGTATAGTGAACCAGATTGGTAAAATAAAATATTTAACACAAAAACCACACAAATTAAACCCGCTGCTAAATGCAAGAAGGTATTTTATGTCAGAGCATGTGTAGAGTATGTATATAAAGTTTGGCCGCGTCCGAACCTTGGCTTTTTTTTTATTAATTTGCGAATTTTTAATAGTTCATGTAAATATACCATAATTGATGGGGTTGCAATTAAAATAGGGGAAGTCAGCCCACATAAATACGGTATTATTCATATTTTATAACTTTCTTTAACTAGAAATGTAGATAGTACAATATTTAGACCACACACCATGATCCGATCCATATTGATTTTACTCAACACAATTTAGGTTTTGCGCTTTCAATTTATTAGACATTTTTTCTTTTGATATGCAATCTCTAATTAGCATTTAGGTTGATATTTAAATAAATGAATTTATATTAAGATTTGTTTTATAGTCAACATCTTCGTATTTGCATACGTGAAAATATGACGAAAAGATAATGAAATTTTTGTCATTTTTACATACTACGAAATAAATAAATTTTGTTTGAAAACTACTTTAAAGGAGTGGTGATCATCGTGGGAGCGTCTGTGTGTGTTTCTTCAGATAATTTCTGTGCAGAAATGTGTAAATCCTACAGAAAAAGTTTCTAGTTTCAGTCGGAATTTACAATTAGCTTTGTGCTACTTAAGCTGCTTCTAGACGAGATTCATCAGAGGCCGAATTGCCTAATATGTACGTGAACGTACCTAAGTCACTCTGAAACTCTATGAAATTGTAGGAATTTCGGAGTAAATTACGTGACGAGTTGTTCGTTGATTGATCAGTCGAAACGGCTTTAGTAGTTGTCCAGTTAACCAGACAATGGTGCTTCGAGTGATTTTTTTTAGGATTGCTTCTACATCATTTTAAAAGACTTTTATCATGGCACCGAGTTGCTATTACAATTATTTTCCACCAGCAAAAATTTAATCGTTTTTTTAGAAGAACAATTTTTACAGCTTCAATGACTTTAAGACAATAACGGTCTTTAGGGTATATACCATGGTATGGTATGTATAAAATAAATTATCCCAAGAATATAAGGAACCTCATCCGATTTTGTTTTCAGAACTGAGAAGTGAAGATGAAGGGCCTCTGATATGAGTTCTGTATTATTATTTTTCATAACTAACTCCCTGGGCTGGGAGTGGGTAATTTACGCGCCTGCTGCCTTCCTTAGATGTGGTAGCCGTTTCACAGTCTGATGTTCAGACCTGGAGCCGTTTGCGAGTGATGAATCAATGAACAACTCATCACGAAATTTACTCCGACAATTTCATAAAGTTTCAGAGTGACTTAGGTCCGTTAACGGATTAGCCAATTCGTCCCTTGATAACGTGGTAGCTTTTTCTTGTATCCTCACACACAAAACTCCGCTTTTGATAGGTACTCGTCGCATTACTCAAGCATTGTGAGTAAGTCAAGTAGTGATGCAAGAAAACGAATCGGAAGTTTGATCCAAAAATATTTGAAAAAAGTACAATTTCATATAGACATTTATGGATAGCATATTGAATGCAAGACGCATATTAAGAATATGATTTCCGCATATAGAAATTGTTTATGAATGAATGAATATTATTAGCATTTAATGTGCGATTTTTAAAAATCATTATCTAAGAATGCAAGAATGTTTTGTGGAAGATTCAATTAATGTTTGCTAAATAGTTACTTTGGATTTCATGTATATTTGTTTTGCGTTTAAAGGAGCACAAGAAAAAAGAAGGAGTTAGATCTACGGAAAGCAACAACAAGATGCACGAACGAGTATAGTACGAAGAATAAGATTGATCAAAATTTACTTAATATTAAGAAATGTACGATTAAATACATGACGGATATACAAATCACACAAATTTAGTACTACGAATTAAAAAAAAAAATTAAAAAAAAAAATGCAAATATTTTTCAGTGTATTTGTAATGGAAAATGTTGTGAGTACATACCATACGTCGTCCCTTGTATGCGGCCTTGTAGAATTCATTGAAAAGGAAGAAGAACATAACGGCATGCATGCCAATCCACCAAACGAACGCCTTGGGGTAATTGCAATCGATGAAGAGCAATTGGAAGGCGTGCACCATAATCAAAATGAATTGTACCTGAAATATTATATATTTAAATCAATTACATATGTATGGTTTCGATTGAAAAGAAATACGAAAGCAAATCAAATGAAATCCTTAAATTTTGTTTAACGTCGAATAGTTTTTTTTTACCATCTGTAGTGTTGTTAAATATTTTTTCCACCATAAATATTTCTGGTATTGTGGACCCATGGCTGAGAACATATAATACGTGTACATAACAATGTGCACGAATGTGTTGAGCAGGCCAAAGAATGTGCTGTGACCACCTGGAAGACAATACGAGAAGAACAATAAAGAAATCAAAGCAACTGGTAATTGATTGCTGACTCACCTGGAGTAAATTTAACACCGAACCACACTGACATTGGCATACAGCCATGATGTATAACATGTAACGTTGTCACTTGACTTGTCTTCTTTCGCAACACGAAGAACATCTAAGAAGTGAATAAGAATAACGAATTGATGAGAATAATTTCGTGTGTTTGTTGTTGTTATAGTATTTAACACCACTCTACAGAGTAAAAAGAGTGCGACCAAAAATACAAAAAAACATCGATGTTCGAAATGTGGAAAAATTTGTTTACACATCGGAAGATAAATCTCAGAAATATTTTCTTAACACTTGATTTGTTGTTGTCACTACAGACCATCAAAGTTGAACGTTCTGGAGGAAAAATTTGATTGCAGAACGAAGTGAGTATCGTTGCTTTAAAGTATGCGCTATCTGTCAAACAAAAAGTGTAAGCAATCTAAGACTTTGACAGTAAAAACAAAAAATAAATCCAAAACCATCCCCCCAATTTTTTCATCCACAAATACTACAGTATGTACTTTGAAATAAAAACAAATTTAGTTGCTACTAGCTGCTACTCCGCCAACTATGTAGATAAATTTTTATTGTGGCAACTTCAGTACAAATATGTGAAATCTTTTAAGTTTGCCTGGAGGCCTGAAAATATAAATAGGGCCCATTTTCGGTGTCAACTTTTACGTCGTCATCGTAAGCTTAAATTATTTCAAAATTACTGTTTAATTCATGTGGGAGATGGGCGTGGCATTTGAATAATTTTTTTGTGAATTTCTTAACTTTGACCACAAACTTATGCTCACCAAGTTGCATCAAGATTGGACAACGTTAACTATTTTTTGGCCACCGATTATATGAAGTCGTTACACTGTGCGTAACTAATTCTATAGTACATAATTAAACAAATGTTTTGTTTGCAAATTTTTATTTATAAAAATATTCAGCAGCGCGCTATTTTTAAATTTCTAGTTTTTTTTGCAAACATATTTTCGCTAATACTGGATGAAGTTCAAGGTGATTTTTTCATCTGGAAGTAGGTAGGAAGTTATTTTCGTATTCTTACATATTTTGTGTGTTTTGTGTGTTATATGTTTAGCAAAAAAAAAACTAAGTAAACTAAACAAATAAATAAAAACATAACACAATAAAAAATTGATCGATTAAGCAAAAAACTTTGTACGTCAACAGGAATAAAAAAATATCCAGCTTGATGTTTCAGATTCAATATTGTTGTTAAGGTATGTTTTCAAGCGGATATTAATTCTTGCCAACATGTGTGACTACGGTCTCAGTAGGCAATCGAGAAGCAGAGCCTTCTCTCGACCGACGAAAATAACGCTCTATAAGTCCCTCATCCTACCCGTCCTAATATATGGCGCCGAAACGTGGACATTGACCACCAATGAAGAGAGGCTTTTAGGAGCGTTCGACAGGAAGATATTCCGTAAGATATATGGTCCAATATGCGTGGATGACGTGTATCGAATAAGATGAAATGATGAGCAGTATGAGCAACCGCTCCTGCTAGAAGTCTGTTTTATTCGAGCTACGGTGGAATACGCAGAAGAGGATGCCTTAATCTCCAAGTACAGGGCAACCTGACTGCATTCGGCTTTATCAACTGGCGCCAGCGCGCGCATAGCAGAGGCGACTGGCAAAGCTTTATCGAGGCGACCAACACAGATCATCGCTTGCAGCCAACTCGATTTTCCTATCAATAAGTTTAGTGAATAGTGGGGATTTTATGTCATCTTTAGACAATTTACGGACATTTTTAAAAATATCAATATTCATAACGAAGCTTAGAAGAAAAGACGTCCTAAGTTAGAAGATACTTTTACTTTTAATGGCACAACAGCCAATGGAGGGCCTAGGCCGAGCTTTTCGCATCCACTCATGTTGTGCGTGTTATATTTGTACATGAAGGGAAGGGACCTACAGTTTAATGCCGAATCCGAACGGCGAAGTGAAAAGCTTTTCATAGCAATTTTTACTCTTGTATGTTTGCCATTGCCTGCCAAGAGGTGGTGCCGTGTAGAAAAATTATTTTTTTTACTTTTTGATTTTGCCTGTGCCGAGATTCGAACCCCGGACACTCTGCGTAGCAGTCCAACGCACTACGACTACCACTAGTTAGAAGATCCGCTATCAAATATTTGCCGCTAACTTCAGAAAAGGATAATCGAGGTGGGAAAGGTATCCCATACTTACTTGATCATTTAGAAATAAACTTGTTATCTATAGATAAGAACACTAACTGCTGCTACCTTTTATGTATTTCTCGAAAAATGCAACTTTACTCAAAATAGTCCCTTGTCCGGGGACGCAAAGCCCTCATCCCTTTTCAGAAAAAAAGCAGCAAAGAATATTTTAAGGAAGTTTACTTCTGTTCAAAGTATTCCTTAGGTATTGCTTTCATTTTGTATAAGATACTTTCCTATAAAAAGCTCTTAGTCCAACGAGAACTCATTGTGGTTCTATTGTTACCATATACCGCAAAAGGAGTATACGTAAAAGGTATAGATAGGTAAAAGGTATACACAAAGTGGGTTAATAAACTTAATTTATTTATTGTACTTACCGTGTCCATGAACTCAGTGAACTTGGAAAAGTAGTACCACCAACACGCGTGCACCATCTGCATATTGCCGCCAAAATTAAAGCAAAATTATTATTTTAGTAACTTGTGATAAAAAAAATGTAGTATAAAGTACAGTGCATTCAGAAAAAAGAAAAAAAAAAACAAGACAACTTATAGCAAAATGCAAATTAAATTCATTAAGGAAAGTTTAATCAATAAGTATGAAATGTATAAATATTAATTGTAACTTTAGGTATTATTTTTAATTTAATTTTAAATCGTAAACAAAAATTAATTAGGGTTCATTCCAAAGTAAACGGGAACTGCTGCTCTCTCTCGAAATATTACAAAAATATAGGGGGAAATAAAACCAATTAGAGATTTATATATTTAAAATTACTTACTAAGTATGAGCAAGTTAACCAAAGAAATTTTATTTACATAAGTAGATAAAGTTAAAAAAATATTAAATCTGAACTCACATAAATAAGAGTGAATAAAATTGGGGGAAACACAGTTAACATAAATTAAAACCTTTACCTTTAGAAATCATAAATTTGAAACAATCCATTATTTAAATTGTAATAATAACATAAAATTCTTTAAAAAATTCCGTGCAAAATACCATTTTGAACTTAGGTAGATACTAAATTTTTATATACAAAAACAAACTGTGCAAAACTATTTACAAAAAAAACTTTACATGTTAGTTACAATTAGATAATATTAAACCTTAAGTGAAAGAAAACGGGGTTTAGAGAGAAATGTAGAACAGTAGGGGTAACAACAAATAGTACCAAAAGAAACTTGAGAGACGAATAAAGTAACAAACAAGCAAAGAAACGAAATGAAACGAAACGAAACAAGAAACAAATAACATTCATTCACTTTTTTTTTGGTTATTTTTTTGGTTTGGTCATCACGTACCCTTAAGGTTCTAGGGTTATTACTATAGTCAACTGGCTGACATCGGAAGTTATAATGTCCCGTTAGCCAACCGGAAAAAGCTATCTGCAAATGTAGAGAAAATATGTGTGGACATTTTTTATATACTATAGATACAATTTACTGCAATTTTTGAATTTTTATTTTTATAAAATTTTGTTGTCTGTAATATGTGCGCTCACATGCGCCAGCAAGTCCTGGCTGTATTGATTTGTATTGATTTTGGTTCCATATAGTAGTAGTAAATGTTTTTCTTCAAAGCTTCTACATATGGTACATAAGTATATGTACATATTATAATGTAAAAGATTGATCTCGTGTAATTTGTACCTATGTAAGTATTTGTTTGAATGGGAGTGGAACTAGATGATGAGACAGCAATTATGAAGAATTCTGGGATGAAAAAAAGGTAAAGCTACATACATGAAAAAAGGCAATATGAAGAAGAGAGGCACACCAAAAAGATTTCAACAGCTGTTAGGTGACGATTGAAGCAGTAACATTTTCAACGTAATGATATCACTGATCGTTTGATGACATGCAGAAACAGAAATTTAAGCAAAGATTTTTTCGTTTGACGTTGTCTATCTACAATACACCGTAGAAAATTGAACTGAAGTTATAATGGGTTGGAAAAGAAGTTGCAGCAAGTGGAAGTTCATCGGACAGTAAATATTTCAAATATGGTAAATCTTTAAATTAAAAAGTCTTCGGCTGGAGCTAGTACTCTCATGAACATACGAGTCTTTCGGTTTCGTATTGTGTATTTTTGATAAATCATACATTTAATGTTAGATTTATCATAATGATACAATAAGACCAAATACATCACATCGCGAATAGGACAGGAAACATTTGCTGTTCGGCCATAGGTTTTGCGTATTCACGAGCAACGAGATTAAATTAGAAAACAAATTCAAAACAAAGTGTTTTTCTGGATATTAGTAGCTAATTATACACAACAGGTAGTTACAAAAAAATTTTTTTTTAATTTAAGAAGTCGAAACAATATGTCGAACAATTTTTATCACAAGATCTTTGGACAAGATAAAAGAAAATGTTTATTATGCACTAGTATCATAACTAATCACAGATATGAGAGATATGACTGTGAAGGTAGTTTTATTCAGATATTTGGTGATATAAAACATTAAATACTACTACAATTAGCTAAATGGTTATACAAAAAAAAAACTTACTTATTACTTACAATGCAGAAATGAGACTACGCGAATTTGCAGCGGATAATTGAGTCCCATAATAATCATAGGTCTAAGCAAAATATGAAAATACGATGAATTTACAAAAATGGTATAATGGTGAATGTACATAGTGCATGTATGTGTGTACTTATGTATATGTATATAATGTTGCGTTTGCATGATTTATGTATGTTTGTATGTATGTATGTATGTATTTGGGTATGAAATTATGCTGAAAGCTTTGACGTTTTCGGACAATGAACTTCAGATGATGAACTATTGTTGATGGTGTTGTTTTTGTTTTGTTGGTGTAGTAGTAAAGCTGCTTGTGTTAATTCGCCATTTATTTGCATAAATTATGACTATAGTAACAAAGAACTACAAAAGATTGATATTTTATATTCAATTTATTAATTAGATATTGTATGTAGAATGAAAACGAAGAAAGCGCTTTAATTTTTATTATTAAATATGTATTGGGTGTATAACTTGAAAATGACTTGAATTGTACTAAATCACATCTGGCAATACTGTAACTACTTTCATGTTTTAGCTACGTCATGTAACTTTGTTTTGATTATGTATCAATTTGCCAATGTGTAAACAACATAACCTTAACGTGCCAAATCTAACATAACCATACAGCATTTGCGGGAAGTTCGGCTTTTATTTTTTAATTAAAAAAAATACTTCTTTTGAAAGCTATCGATTGCTATCGATTGTTGGAAGTTTACGGTAAATACTATTCAAACATGCGAATTCTGGTTTTGACGCGTTAAAAGTGGAGATTTTGACACGGAAGAGACAAGGAATGTCCTGGCCAAGTGAAAAAGTTCGAAGACAGAGAATTGGAAATGTTACTCGACGAAGACTCGTGGCAATCGCAAGAGGAACATTGGCAGATGCTCAGGCAGCAATTTCCAAGCGCCTAAAATCATTACTTTTTTACTTTACTTTTAATGGCACAACAGCCCATGGAGGGCCTAGGTCGAGCTTTTCGCATACACTCATGTTGTGTGTGCTATATTTGTACATGAATGGAAGGGACTTACATATTAATGCCGAATCCGAACGGCGAAGTGAAAAGCTTTTCATAGGCAATTTTTACTCTTGTAGGTTTGCCATTACTTGCCAAGAGGTGGTGCCCTGTGTAGAAAAATTATTTTTTCTACTTTTTGATTTTGCCTGTGCCGAGATTTGAACGCCGGACACTCTGCGTCGCAGCCCAACGTACTACCACTACGCCACAGTGACCACTAAAATCATTACGGTTCATTCGAAAGGAATGAAATTGCGTGGCATACAACTTGAAGTCAAGAGAGTTCGAAGGGCGATTTTGAATATCGGAAATGCTGCCTCAGCGCTACAAAAATAAGTCGTTTTTGCATCGAATTATTATGACATGACGAAGCGCGGGAAGTCGTATTTGAAGCTCGGCCAACCAGGAACATCAACGCTGAAGCAGAATATTAATGGCGCCAAGGTAATTGCTGCTCTGTATTTGGGATCAGAAGGGTGTCATCTATTATGAGCTGCTACTTAAAACCAGGTAAAACTATTACGGGTGAGCTATATCGAAAACAATTGATGTGTTTGAAGAGAACAATTGCCGAAAAACGACCAGGCACGAGATCGTAATTTTCCAACATGCTAGACCTGTTAAAAATTATTTGGAAAATAGTTAATGGGAATACGCTTTACTGTGGCGTAGTGGTAGTGCGTTGGACTGCTACGCAGAGTGTCCGGGGTTCGAATCTCGGCACAGGCAAAATCAAAAAAAAAAAAGTAGAAAAAAAAATTTTTCTACACGGCACCACCTCTTGTCAGGCAATGGCAAACCTACAAGAGTAAAAATTGCTATGAAAAGCTTTTCCTTCGCCGTTCGGATTCGGCTTTAAACTGTAGGTCCCTTCCATTCATGTACAAATATAACACGCACAACATGAGTGGATGCGAAAAGCTCGGCCTAGGCCCTCCATGGGCTGTTGTGCCATCAAAAGTAAGTAAAGTAATACGCTTTACTGGAATTGGATTGGTTTGTTCATAGCTCCAAAAGATGGACGGTTTTTTTTGGCGAGGAATCCATAAATTGCCTGATAGATGACAGAATGTTATAGCTTTCGATGGGTGCCACTGTGAAATAAAGCTATACTTTTGTAAATACCTCATTTTCAAGTTATACACCCAACCAAATATTATTATAATTTTTTTTGGTTTTAGATTATTGAAGCAAAAAAACAATGATGAAAATTGTACAAGAATATAAAAGGAGATGTTGCAATTGTTTTCTACTAAAATATATAAAATTTTCGATATTAAAATTTAAAATTCTGAAGTGTTTCGAGAGTGCGCAGATTTCAGCTCAGAAACTATATTTCAATAAATTTTTCTTTAATCTACATTGATCTGTTCGCACACTTACTCTCCTAGAAGTGGGATTATCATTATAATCCACTGGTTGACATCTAAAGCTGTACTTTCCCCACCAGCCGCCCATTAAACACTAGAATATTGGTGGATAATACCAAATACGAAAACGAAAATCAAAATAATTAAATCAAAATTATATTTTATGAAACATAAACTCAGCAATTTTTTTATAAAATTAAAATTAACAACTTTTCTACTTTGGTATTGTGATGGCGTATGTATAATAATGAGAAAAGAGTGATAATGGAAATGATAAATTCGTTGTTTTATTGTTGCTGTTGTTGTTGTTGTTGTTGTTATTTTGGTTTACTCCTTAGTGTCAAATATTTATGTAAGTATAAGTATAATTGTAAAATGATTACAAATATCGAAATGTAAAAGCTAAAGAGAATTCTTTATTCAATTCAAACGATGCGTCGAAGAGTAGAAGAAGATGTGATGTATTTATCACTGATGAATTGTCACTGCGGTTTTCATAGGTATACACATGTACTCAGCGGGAGTAACATATGTAAATGAATGAATTTCGTGCTGAAAATATATATCGCATACGAGTATAACCAAAACCCGGAACAACTATGGACTTACCTCATAAAACAGCCATGCACTAAATATCACTTGCAATGCATTATAAACTATCAGTGTATTTTGTAAGCGGAATGGTTTTCGATTTTCCATTAATCGTGGCCCAAGAACCTGAAAAGCACACAATAATAAAAAAAAAGACTTTAAATTATAAAGTTCATAAATAAGTGATTTCAGCTCTTACGAGTACTTCTATTTACAATATACGAGTATGTAACATTCGTGTTTTTCGGTTTTATGTAAGTATTAACTATCTTTATCAGATATTTTTTGTTATACAATAAATATCTATTGGTTGGATTTGTATTTATTTGTTAGTAATCGTTATTGTAAATCTATCAAAAAGAGTCAACTTTTATCAAAGGAAATACTTATTGATAAGTAAACTTGCGGCGCAATAACATAGATAGGAAAAGTGACTTATAAGTTCTGGTTTTTTATTTTTTTAAATATTTTTTTTTAATTAATGCTCAATAAAATATGATCTAAATTAATATTGATTGCATGTAAGGTTAAATCACACTTTAGCTAAGGTGAATTCATTGCGATTTCATGTGAATCTTCGATGAGGTAAAATGGTTTTTTCGAATCAACAGAGTTGATATTAACTATCCAGCACTAGTGCCAGGATTATGGTATCAAACGTATAAGATAAATTCTTTTGTAAGAATTGGAAAGGATCTCTACAATCTGATAAGTTAGAGGACGTTGTAGGTTAGGTTAGGTTTAGTGGTTGTTCTGTAGGACACACTAAGCTAATCTTTCTATTTCTTTTAACAGAACCTATTTCCCAAACCATTAGGACCTTTTTATATTATTAAGCCTCGTCACTAGCCCGGTTGATAAAGCGTACTTTTAGCAAACATTTTCGAAGAAAATTTTTCTGTGCCAGCTAGCGATCAACCACTGCCCGTTATCGACTATGTATCTTGTGCTATGCCTGAGATACATTTTCGAACTCGAGTAGTTAAAACAGTTCTTGCAAATCTTAACATAAACAAGGCTTCGGGACCCGGTGGCATTCCAGCCTACGTATTGCGAGCTTTTGCGACAACGCTGGCGCGACCGTTGCACAATCTTTTCAACATTTCATACACAACTGGTGTATTTCCGTCTGGTTGGAAAGTTGCCAATGTCCAACCAGTCTTAAAAAAGGGCAAAACTACAGACCCTGCCAACTATCGCCCCATCGCAATCTGTTCTACGCTATCCAATGTCATGGAAAGAGTAGTTAACTTCTACTTGGTGAAATATCTTGAGCAAAACGAATTGCTTAATGACCACCAATAGAGTTTCCGTCGAAATCGCGATCTCATGAAGGTCCTCACTGATCACTGGTACCACAGTGTCCATGGCTTCGGAGAGGGAAACGAGGTTGCTCTGGATATTTCAAAGGCGTTTGACATAGTGTGGCATAGAGCACTGGTGTCAAAACTAATTGCGCATGGGGTTTGTAGTAACTTCACACGATAAATCACGAACTTTCTAAGCGACCGCTCTATTCGTGTTGTGATAGACAGTGTTGTCTCGGAAGATCGTGCCATTAATGCTGGAGTACCGCAGGGTTCGGTACTCTCCCCTACACTTTGCCTTATCTTCACGAAGAATCCCATTAATCGCTTGCAGATGACAGCACCATTTCTCATTCATATGACAGTTCAAAACTCCCTAACTCTTTGGAGATTGAGAGGAAAAGGTATCTTATGAATGACTAACTCAATAAAGATCTCCAGTCAATCTCCGAGTGGGGTATAATAAATTTATCTTCCTTAGTATCTAGCAGCTACACACTCAACAAAAATATACAAACAAAAATTATTTTGTATCATGATATGTTTTTTTAAGAGCTATTTTTATTCAAGATACAATTTTATTGTTCAGTGATAATTCCTATTTTATTCTAAGGAACAGTTATTTGCCCTGCTCTTTTTCCTTTGACCATTTGCTTAGGATGTACAGTCTGTTCAACAAAAAAACGTTACTCTCTTACTCAGTTAACTTCCAAAAAAAAATCTAAGTGTGCTATTTTACATAAATACATATTGTTGCGGTTGTTGACGCATACATTTTAATTTAGTTCTGTTTGTACTTTCCACTGTAACACGTGTCAACAAAATGAGTGTGCAGTTCAAGAAACGTTTCGAAGCGAGCCTTTTAACAAAGCATCCTAAAGGGCCTAAATGGTCAGTTAAAATAACTGCAAAATACTTATCTTAAAACTACTTGCACATTTGTTAAAAGGTGGTCTGAACGTTATTCAGAAACAGGAAACGTTGACGACGAACCAGGAAGAGGCCGAAAGCCTACCACCTCCAAGCGACAGGATAAAGTCATCGTTATGCTTTTTGAAAAAAATCCAATGATCAGTTTAAGCAAAAAAAATTTTATCGGAGAATGAGTTGGATATATCCTTAAACACGATTCGCGACAGACTTCAGCAATCAGGCATAAAACGTAGCAGTACTTTGGCAAAACCATTGCTTTCACAAAACCATGTTGAGAAGCGTCTTCAGTGGGCTTACACAAACATCGATCGAGATTGGACCAAAGTAATATTTACAGATGAATCAACTTTTGTGTTGCTTAATCCAATAAAATATGTTTGGTTGTAAAATGGCAAAAACTTTATTCAACGAAGTGTAAAACATCCGCAGAAGGTTCATGTCTATGAATGCTTCTCTGCCAAGGATTTGGCTTTCTTAAGTGGTTCACGGAAAAATTAGAATGGAGAAGTTGTATAAGGATTGTTTATTAAAGTCAGCTGAATTATTATATGGGAGAAATAACATCGATTGGAAATAACAAGAAGATAACGACCCGAAATACAGAAGTAAACTATGCACTAAGTGGAAAGAGGATCACAATATTACAACTTTGGATTGTCTCTCTCAGGCACCAGATTCAAATCCCATTGAATGTGTGGTCTCTAATGAAAGCTAAGCTATCCAAAAAGAAAATAAAATCATCAAAACATTTTATTCAATTGCTCAAAAGTGCGTGGAGGTCTCTCTCCGTGGAATATGCAGAAATTCTAGCTGCCAGTTGTCGCGAAAAATGCCAAGCTTGTAGGTGTAGTCTTTGAGAATTTATAAAGTTTTGACAACTTAGCGTCATCAGAAATAAATTTGTTTCCAAAAAAAAAATAAAAATTCATGAGATTCAGATTTTTTATTCCAAAAATCCCCCCACACTAGGTACATAACTAAAAGACAAAATTTTTATAATTTTTTCTTCTTCTGTATCTCTCGCACAGCAGTTTACTAAAATGCATGGACAAAGAAATGAGAAGATTTTAAGAAAATTCCATGAACTATTTCGTTATTTATACATATATACTTATTATTCTCACTTTTTAGGTTGAAGAGATCTCATTCTCATTTTAGGAGGCGTACTGTGCTAATCACTGTTGAATGTTTGAATTCAATTCCTGTTGATAGTTTTAAGTTATTTTGTTTTTATTTTTTAAATAAACATTGATATCTAATTTCGATAAGTAAAATTTCTTTTTTTATTTACTTAAATATCTATTGTATGTAGTTACATTAGACAAACTACAAATTTAATTATATTATTATTATACATATAAGCAAATTGATATATAAAATTACGAGTATGTAGGCAAATATTTATCAGTAAACTAATCATATGTCTGTTTATATTTTCACTTGATAAGTCGCCATTTCGATATCTTCTAAAAATTGTAAACAGTTCTTCTTCATGCATAACTATAATAAGAAAACTATTTATGGGCGTGGCTATACATATGAAACTAACTATTGAATATTTTCCATTCTATTTATTGTTCTTTCAACTAAGTAATTTTTAAATTCCACAATTTGTAAACAATTTCATTAGCGGTATTCACGATCTGGAGAAAATGATCTTGTAGTTTTATTCTGTAAATGATCTTGTGTGCTGAAAATTTGATTTGTTTACAAAAACAAAACGCATGCGATTCTCAAATAATACTATACTAAATATCAAAAATAAAATATCGAAAGACCATTGTAACTTTTGTATAGTATTTGTGTATTTGCCAATCAGTTGTCACGAAAATGTAATGCTGCCATGAAATTTAATTTCTGATAGATTTTAGATTTTGAAGATTTTTATGGCAGTCTAATTTTATATATATGTATATTGGGGAAATAGCTATTTGTTCTTCATTAAAATCGATTAATCTTGACGTATTCTTTCAAAAAATTAGATAAAATGTTATTGTTTTTGTTTGAGTGGTTGTTTTCATCTGATAAACAAATAAAAATTTTTTTTTGTTAAAGTCGAATTCGTAATCAGTGTAGGTCTCAGCATCTGAATCCCAAAGAGTATGGTAATGTCCACTTTGTAAGGTTCAAGTATAGGAGTAGACTTTTTATCTCAATTTCTGAGATTTCATTGATGAGTTGGAGGAATGGTTTGCCAAATGAGGCAAGCCTTGCTCGACAGGGGAAAAAGACTTTCAGTCTCTGCCTCTACCTGACAATGGTTCAATAGTTCAAAAAATAATCAATAATAAAATTTTGTGTGGATTTAAGTAAACATGAAATTTAATAATATAACAAATATCACAAAAAAATCATAAAAAAAAAAAATTAATAGCGTTCACAATCTGTATTAAAAAAATTTACAAATACTCCAGATCGTGAATACCGCTATTGAGAAATAAATTCCGTATGATTCTGTAGAAATATTTAAATGATAAATAACAAATATTTAATGAATTTACTATCAAAAAATGTTAACGTTAATTTGTCATTTTTAGCGTAAATCATGACATGCAATTATTCTGTAAACATTTTCAATTTGATAATTAATATTATGAAGCATTACAAACAAATTGAAGCATTTCTACACACAAACAATTAATTTGTGAAGTTGTTCTCCATTTTTTTTCGAAACCATGAGTACCTACTTACATACATATTTTAATTAGTGCCTTTTAAATTTTTTTATTTACAACAATAACTATAATAATTAAGTAACGTTGTTGTAAGTAAGTATACAAAAAGTAGGTAAGTATTTAGTAGAATCATTGTAAAAGTGTGTTGTTGCTCACCTTGACAATGTAAACATATGTGAGACAAACTGCTAATGTTGGAAATGGAGATGACATCATGGGCCAATCCTTCGTCCTTGAATCTATTAAAATAAAAATAAACGAAAAAATAGAAAAGATTAGTAAACAAATACACAGTTAACTAATGTAATTCATTGCAAATAAATATTTTATGGTAAAGGTCATTTGATTTGTCAATTTGATTTGTCATTTGATCATTGAAGGGACAACATCATAATTATTTTGCAAAATACATCGGATGAAGATTTAGATTTCTCTAGTATTCACATCATTCTCAAATCATTTACGCTTAAGTATTTATTGTAGTTTTGTGACCCTGAAATCAGTAATAGAAATTCAGCAATGAGGAGCACGTAGTCGCATTTGACATACATTTTATACTTGCATTGAACTCTACTGATTACATGTGATAGATTATATCACAGACGACTGACTAAGTGACACGTGACGTGTCACTTGACATTTTTTTTACGGAGTAGTAACAAACAGAAAAATTTTACCCTTTTTATACAATTATATATATTTCAATTTTCGCAAACTGAATACGGATGATGTTAAATTTTTTGCTGTCCATAAAATAAAACAAAACAAAACATAAAATAAAATAAAATAAAATAAAATAAAATAATATTAAAAAAAGAAAGAAAGAATTTTACTCAGATAATATTATAAATCCTAAAATCGAAAATATTTTTCATTATCTCATTTCGAATTCAAATCAGTGCAATAAACAATATTTTTGACAACATACGAGTTTATAATCGTTATAATTTATTAATTTATTATGCAACTTCTTCGTTTTTGGTAGTCTTTCAGTTTTTCTCATATCTCACGAATGCGAAATTATGAAAGCAAAGCATATCGTAACAGCGGTCGTTTTTTAATTCAATATTTAATTAGCGAAATCACGTAATTTTGTATTCTGCACGTGAATCCCTAAAGTGTTGAATTCTAAAAATAAGTAAGTACTTAGCTATTAAATTTATTCAAGCAAGTTTAAGAATAGCAATGCAGCAGAAGAAGTAGAAGAGAAAGATGGAGAAGCAGAGATAGAAGAAGAAAACCTGTTAACATTAGAACTTTAGAATATAAATTTTTTTTTTGTATTCTTCATTTACAAATATATTAAATTTATATTTGAAATAAAGAATTAAAAGAGTATGGGATTTACCCTGGGGTTTTTAGTCGGCCGCTAATATAAAATATAAGTTTTCCCTACCAGCTTTCAGGGTTTAAAAGTCGTGGCTGAAATTCGTGACCCTCAAACTCATTACAGTGTTTACATTGACGTTCTAAAGAGGGATTTATTACAAGCATTCCATGAACTATAGAAAAACATATTTCGGCTATTTAAGAATGCAAAATGACAGAAGATAAACAAAAAATGGATAATTGACGAGTTCTAACAAATAATGGCTTCTATGGTAATAAGATGAATAGAACGCCTATGCTTCAATTACAATTTTTCGTGTCACCTAGAAGCGTATAAACCTAAAAGTTAGAAATGCCCAGTATGACAGAAATGACCTTCATCTTATACTTTCAACTCGAAATAGAAAATCTGCTTTTAAACTAATTTATTTTGAATATCCCTCTCCTTGGTTTTAACTTGGAATCTAGTTGTAGAAATTCAGAGCAGATCTCAAGGCTATACTTGCAATTTATTGAAAATCTATTTTCCAGTTCAATAAATTTCACCAGAGTAATGAAACTATATGGTTGGTACTTCTTTTTTCATTAGTTTCACATCCACTCATGTTGTGCGTGTTATATTTGTACATGAATGGAAGGGCCCTACAGTTTTATGCCGAATCCGAACGGCGAAGCGAAAAGCTTTTCACATGCAATTTTACTCTTGTAGGTATGCCATTGCCTGTCAAGAGATGGTGCCGTGTAGCAGATTTTTTTTTTAATTTTTTGATTTTTCTTGTGCCGGGATTTGAATCCTGGACACTCTGCGCTGCAGTCCAATGCACTGACACCCAGGACACGACGACCACACTAGTTGGTACACGGAACCAAAAATGTTAATCACAACTCATGAAAAACTTCATATCATCAATGAATGGGTTTTTATTGACACTTTATTATGAACTGAATTAGTGAATAGTACCAATTAATGAATAAGTTCATTAAAACTTCCAAAATACATATATGTGAACTGTTACACTTTCTTATAATTCTCATTCACTTCATATCGGTAGGAATATAAGAAGCTTTATCATAAAAATAAAGAAGAAAAAAAATCCTTAGACCAAGACGGGAATCGAACATGCAACCTCCCGGGTGAGCAGTAGACTACCCACTAAACTATCGAAGTCGTCTGTACTACATAATAAAAAAGAATATATATATGTATAACCGCCGTTAGGCAAAATCAATGAATGTTTTCATTAACAATTAACAAACAAATTCATTAAAATTTATTAGAATCATTTACTTAAAATTGTTATGGTTTTACATTAGTGATGCAATATAAATCATGCGCGTTCATAAAATGTACAAATACATTAAGGCAATGAGTTTCATTGGTTTAATGAAGTTTTTCATTAATTTGATTAGATTTTTAACTTAATGAATGATTTTCAATCATTTTTAATGAACTATTTTTTTCCGTGTAGCTGTTTGTTTTTAAAAAAATATGCCTGTTTCGCCCGTGCCAGTTAGACTTCAGTGCAATAATAATCTGTTTCAGTTCAGCTAAAGCACAACCTTATCTCCAATTTTCGTCTATAAAATACGAACAGTGTTAAAGAAAGCGGAAAGATTCTTGCAATAATTACTTATATGTACTATTTTCATTTTGCTTGAAATATTAATATTTTTGTTATAAATTTCTTTAAAATCTGAAGGACTAAGCTCAATGTTCAGAGACACGTTTCCAAAAAAAAGGGGTCCGTATGTAGCTAATCATCATCTTCATCCCCGGGGCTCATATTTACTCTCCACGACGCTATTGAAATTTAAGTTTACAATATTCCGAGTGGTCGCTATGGCTTAGTGGTAATGCATTGGACTGCTGCGCAGAGTGTCCGGGTTTCAAAACTAGGCACAAGCTAAATAAAAAAAAAACAAAGTAGAAAAAATAATTTTTCTACACGACACCACCTCTTGGCAGGCAATGGCAAACCTACTAGATTAAAAGTTGCTATGAAAAGCTTTTCACTTTGCCATTCGGATTCGGCTCAAACTGTAGGACCCTTCCATTCATGGAAGGGACCTACTTCCATCCATTCGGCCTAGGCCCTCCATGGGCTGTTGTGCCATTAAAAGTAAAGTAAGTTTTCCGAGCAGACATTTTTTGCGGCATAGCAAGCATCAGGATCGCTTATAGGGTTTGGATAATTTGCTTCTTTCTGATAACTTTTCCCCACTCTCCCCTCTATAAAAAAGTTGCACGGCTCATGTTTCTGATCATAATTTTTGTTATCTTTGATTCATTCATTATTTCAAAGATAATGTTTTACATACACTGTGAAGCAATTTTAAACTCATTACCAGCACGAGCACAGATTTGTACATCACATCGACATGGTAATATTGCACAAAAGAGCCACGTGGATTAAGTTTTCGTTGATGGGAAACATACAAAAATTTAACTTAAACTACATTCAGTTTTGCGTTATTTCTATTATGGTTGTAGTGGTTGCTTTCAACCGCAAATGCTAATTATGCTAATATCGAGTTGTATTGATATTGAAAGGTATTTTGTAGATGTTAATTAATTAGTACCTCTGTGTCAAATTTACAAAATTATTGAACTTCTTCTTGCTCGTCTTCTTCTTGAAGTGTAAACAAATCAAAGTCTATTTTCAAGGTTATGCAAATTAACACGCCGAACTTTCAATTGCGAGTGATTGAGCGAGCAGTACACAGTCAAAAAAAAGAAACCGAGTAAATACATATTCCATTTTCCAATATCTACACACATACCTTAATCGGTACCTTAATGTAGAAAGGCCCTAAAGTTGTTTTTTAATCGAATTGTTTGCAAATTCGAAAGGGACTTAGTCAATTTCATCAGAATCTACCGAAAATACGATGGTGAAAAAAATAATGTCAGTTAGGGCCTTTCTATGTTAAGATAATGAATATGTTAGTCGGTATGCATGCAGTTACATACATGTACATATTATGAAAATAAAACTAAAATGTTAAGTTTTTGGGAAGATATTTATGATGTTGGTATTTAGTTTTAGAGTGGCGAGGAGGCAGCTACGCAGCTACTGTTTGTGCAACTTTCTTCTTCAGCTTGATTTCGCTATTTTCCGATCACCATTTGTTGATTTGCTCTTTCTGTCACCCTGTTTTCTTGTTATTTTTACTATGCTTCCCTCTTCTCTGTCTTCTCCTGTCCAGCCGCCTCAATTTGCATTCTCTTTCCCGTTGCCCTTGAATTGCCTGCCTTGGATTGCCTTGACATTTTTCAACTTACCGCCATGTGAATCCATGTATCTTTGCATGCTGTCAATGTATTTCATAATTAAGGCCATTGTGCTCGGGTGATGTGGTTGCTGTTGTTAGTGTTGTTGATGTTGTAGGTGTTGCCGTCGTCTGTCTGTTACAATAATTGTAGTTCCTGTTGTTTTTATTGTTGTTGGTGTTATCTGTAAAAAGAAGATAAATATATTTCAATTAATTTACATGTTAATGTAAAATGCCGTTTTCAAATTTCAATTTGTAGCATTAATGTTAACAATAAAAAAAATATTTAATTATTATACAATATATTCATTGTTAATTATCTCAAAGATACATTTGCAATGATAACTGCCATTCGAATGTCGGCTATTGTTGGTTGGTTGTTGTTGTCGTCGTTGTTGTTGTTATAATTGCTATTATTATGATATTATTATTGTGCTAAACGAATCATCAAAACAAACGATTACTACAAAAATTTGTTCCCGAAATTGTTGCCATATTAATCATGATGATGATGTTAATGATTATAAATAACTACATACACTGTATATCAGAATGATATTTTTTTCCGAGCAATAACTGACGAATTACTTTCAAATACATAAGATTTTAAGGGAAATAGTAAATAAATAGTTTGAATACAATTTTGAATGAATCGTCAAGTTACGCCTGATGTACGAATGAGAAATGTAGAATGTAGACAATCTTTTTAGATTCAAACGTCTCCTGTTATTGCCAACCTTTGATTTTGCAAAATACTTTGAATATTCTGACCATCAATAATCTCATACTTTATACTCTGGGAGAGTATGCATAACACTCAGTCCAATCAGGAATTCGAAAATTAAAATAAGTAAGTATATACTAATATCATCAGGATAACAATCCACTGTAAACCGCAAGGTGTCGGCGAAAAGACGACCTGGGAATATTAAGAGGAGACATGTAGGAACAAGGCAGAAACAACAATCAAACACTCATACTAGACATAACCCAGGAGACGCAACCAGGTTGTGGAACTTTGTCGCTTCGTGAAATCATTGAGATTATACTTAAGTAGTTACATATAAATTGTTTTCAACTTAGTTTGGATTTACACCAGCCGATATTTTGTATATATGCAAAAGAGGCAAGACGAAAGGGGAAAGGCCTCCATCATGCCGAAGAGAGAGAAATGAGAGAAAAAAAAATATTGCCGTATAAAACTCGACGTTTCCAAATCTAGACTTATAAAGAAAGTCTGGACCATAGAACCAGAAGAACAAGTAAGTTTTCTTTTACTGTAAACCATTTGATCTATCCCTCTTTACTCAGGGGGAAAACGATTTCAATTGAAGAAAAGCGGTAATAAATCAAGCCCATTCGTTGATGAAAGTCTATTAAGCTTGAAAATTCCTAAAACAAGAACAAATAATATTGACAATAGGCATTTTATTTTAAGATTGTTTTGTTCAAAATTAAAGGATCTCCAGAATTAAGACCGCCAATTCTTAAGATGTTTGAGATAGTTTTCTGATTAATTTAAGAATTCGTTATTGTGTTAAGATTGAAGAAATAAACTTTTATTTACAGCCAAAAAGTTTTTAGACAAGATTCTTTGGTCAAGAATCAAGAATATAGTGCTGAAAGAAATTTTTATTTTGATTTTAGACAGTCGATATTTATTTAAGATTTTGTTCTTTTCTCGAAAGAAACGAAAGAAAGAAACATCACGTTTTTTTGGCATTTTAAATTCAAGTTTGGCTATTTTTGAAACCTTTTTTCGGTGTTAAATTTTCTTCATTTTTGAAAGAAAAGACGCTGAAATACTTTTTTTCAACGATGAATCCCAACGGGCCGCCCAGCCTCATAACAATTGGGGTGCATCCGCATAACGAACGGATCGGTACCCGAAACAGATGCAGTCTCGACTGACGTGACAAGTGAATGGGTGGAGTAAATATTCCAGTGGTTTTCAAACAACAGCTACAGATTATATAATCATCAGTTGGTTGATTAATTTATAAATTTTAAAAGAACTAAAATTTTTAATGTTTAATTGAAAATCAGATAAGTTAAATATTAAGACATGAAGTTGAAGTCATTGCACAAGCAATAAAAATTTTCTTTTGGCATAATTAGTGTGGCAGGTACTTAATTTAATCGTAGCTGGACACAAGGTATACAAATAATAACGGTTCGGGATGCTCAGGTTAACTTGATTTAATAAAAATACTGAATTTATGTTGACATTTAAAAGTTCGATCAAAAACATGACATTCGACATTACTCTTTTTTCAAAATGACTTTAGTTATAATATTTTGCATTACTTATTAATTAAATTAAAATTAGCTATAGTCAGGTCAAAAATTATTTTACGTGTCTCGAAATTCTGGTATGTTTTTCAAAAGTCGAAATTTTAACCAGTATTGTTATTTAATGTTTACTTTATAATTTTTGCCATATTTAAGTATTCGAAAAATCCTAGTTCGAACTTGATAGTTATTGTGTTACTCAGTGTTATTCATGAAAATAAAATTTTATTACCGTGACTGCGATGAAGACGACGATGACGATCAATGACAGCTCATAACAATAAAACCCAAACGCAAACAATTTTAATGCGATAATTTTGCGCTAACTTAAATCGTTAAATATAAATACCATAAATTTTAATCTTGAGATTCAAAAGGATTTACAAATTTTTAATTGATTTTAATTTGAAGCATAATAAGAAGCACAATAAGTTGAACTCAGATTATGCAAAATGACGCTAAGCAAACGTTTAACCACGGACAATAAAATAATAAAAAAAAATGGTTTACCTAATCTAAAAGCAAAAAAAATCAATAATAAAAAATGTTCCTATCTGAAAATTTGGAGCACATTTGAGTGATACAGGATGACAATTAAGAATTAATATAACAACTTTCGTCGCGCTTTAGTAAAAAGATTTTAATTATTCTGGAATTTACTGAATTCTTGAATTATTCTACATAAGTTATCGAGAGTACTATGATTTAATTTTTGTGTGGTCTAGATGACATTTAGTTATTTTTTGGACGATGACAAATAATCGGTCAGCTAATATAACATTGCACTAGCTAGGCAAACGCAGTTGTGAGATTGCGCGGCAGCTTCGCATTGCTCGTTAATTTTTCACGTGTTTCTTGGGCAGTTAAACGGTTTAAAGAGCTGGGTCATGGAGGTGAGGCAGAAAACCCACTGTCAATACTGCCAGGAATCGCAAAATCGTTCAAAAGCGGGTGCAGTGTAATTCAACGGTTTCCATGAGAAAAATTGCTCACGAAACTTACATCAATAGTGAATCAATTCGACCCATAGCAAAAAACGAACTAGAACTCAATGCTTAGAAGCTCCAAAAAGGCCAGTTACTTACGGGTAAAAACAAGCGAGTATGACTTCAAAGAAGTCATCTATTCAACGTCAAACCGCAGGAATTGGATGGTAAAAAATCGTCTTTACTGATGAAAAGCTGTTTACTGTTGAACTAGCGCATAATCGTCAAAATGACAGAAGCTCCCTCCCGTACCACCATTCATCATTCAACATCGCCAAAATCCGCAATACTTCATGGTATGGGGTTGGATTTGCGTAAATTGCAAGATAACCTTGATTTTTAGGGAACAAGGAGTTAAAATCAACAAAGAAGTGTACCGCTGTGATATTTTGGAGGCTGTGGTAATCCCCTGGCCCCGACAGGACTTTGACGATAATGATTGGACGTTCCAGCAAGACTCTGTGCCAGCTCACAGAGCCAAAACAACAAAAGAATGATGCAAGGGTCATTTTCATGATTTCATGATCTCATCACATCAGAAGAATGGCAACCATATTCGCCGGATCTCTATTCGATGGATTACAGTGTATGGCCCATTTTAGAGGCCAGGAACTGTGCTAAACGTAATATCATACAAATTTGTAGTTCCTGAAACAGTCGTTGCGTTGTGAAATGGACCGAATAGCGGTGGAGAAGCTGCGAGCCATAGCCAAAAATTTTTCCAAGCATTTGAAGCTGTGCATTCGAGCCAAGGGTGGCCACTTTGAAGCCGGCTGAATATATTTTTACTAATGCATTATGTTATCGTTTTCTTCGGTCTGTTTTTCGTTTTTAATTACAATAATTTTTTTATGTCCAAAACTGTTGCGTACACTTATTTATTGTCACCGTGTATAATTTTTTCCAAAATTTGGTGATATATAATGCGATGGAAATCATATTTTTGAAAGTGTTATCAGTGGACGATAAAGTGATAATTCCCCGGCAAATAGACAGGTAGAGAAGCAGATAGGTAAACTCATACAAATATACAATATACATTTGTATATGTATGTATGTATGTATGTATATGAGTAATGGAAAAATATTTCCAATATCACATGTGATTAAAGCTTATCACATTTTTTGAAGTATATAGTATGAAGTAGTTTTCGATTACAATGAACTTCGAAATGTGCGATAAGTTCAAATAGAAAAAAGTAAGTGGGTAAATTGAGTGTATAGAAAAAACGCTCACTAATCATGTGACGGTAAAGCAACAAACGAAAATAAAAGAAATACATAAAACTTTATTCGATTCAATTGACGCAAATGAGTTCAGCGTCGCATAGTGGGGAAAGTAGTGAGATTCCCCTCCTGCAGCAGGCTACGTATTGTTTGTAAAATTTACATTGCAATCTATTTCAGCCATCAAGTGAACAAACACAAAAGCTGATGACTCATTTAAATGTCATTGCTCTCGTTTTCTTTTTATAATGCTGCTGGATGTCACTTGCTGCTGCTGCAAAAAGGTCAAGGACGCACACCTACCTTCCTCACAAATGCACTTGTGTATGCGATGCAAGTGTGAGTGGGAGTGGGGGTGTGAGTGTTTGTGCCTACCTATCATTACTATTTTCTTTTTACAGAATGTTGTTTAAATATATCACAGCGCAAATAAATTAGTCTGTTGTTTTTTGCATTCGTTGCAACCTTCAGCGTGCATTTTTCTACACAAATGAAAAAACAGCAAAAGTGAAAATGAATGCAACAGCTGCTGCTGTTGTCATGTTGTATAAAATATGCGAAACAAAAATAAAACATATAAGTATTAAGAGAAAAAAAGTTAAAATATCTTAAAGCCGCTTTGAAAAATTGGTCAAAGTCATACAATGTGCATAGTCAACACAAAAGGGTGGAATGCAAATACGAGCAAAAAAAGAACAATTAAGAATTTCTTTATGAAGTGATTTTACTTGAGCATGAGCTTAAGAAACTCTACAATGATTTGCTAGAAAATCTGATAAATGGTTCTTTGGGCCCTTTCATTCATAGACAAAGTTGGGGAAGCGAATGATCAGCTACAGACCTTAATTTCAAAACGTAACTCTACACCTAAAGCTTAGTCTTCAAACTGTGCAGATTTTAAAGAAATTCATTCTATAATATAATCTTTATAATGAGTTCTAATATTCTAATACCAAGCCAATTCTGGTACAAGAGGAAAAAAATATAAGTAGTTTTTGTAAAATTCTTTCGGCTTTCTTTAATACTTTTTGTATCTTTTTGTATTTGGACCAAATTGGATATAAGGTTATACTTTAGCTGCGGCGAGATGGTTTATTATTGCACTGAAGTCTAACTGGCTCGGGCCCCTATAAAAACTGCGGGACCTTGGGGAATCCCCCTGTTCTGCCCCCTCTCCTCCGACCTGAGTATAGCTTACAACTGATTGTCATACGAGTTCAATATCTTGACTCTCAAAACGAAATAAAATATTGTTACAACAATTAACAAGAAGTATTTGTTTGAATTAAGAATTATATACTTTCTTTTCACCGCATTTGACACTATGCTTTCCTGCTAATACCCAACATTTTTAATTATTCTCGTATGAGAAATTGAATGATGCATGCATGTACTTGCAAACTTACACATTGCTCTTTAATTATAAAGTAATTTGAAGGCTCTTTCGAGTTGCCTACGTATTTCTCGAGCACATATTTGCAAAAGTATGCAGAAACAAACAAAGCGAATTTCCCCGAACGCATAAGCAAAAAACTAAAATTAAAAACACAAAATTACCGAATAACTAATTTCAAAATAAAATATTCACGAAAATTTCTGTTGACGTAATATTTACACACTTTCGTAGGCACATAGCAAGTAGTGACCGTGGCAAAGGAAGCAGAAACGGCAGCAAAAGTCGAAGAAAAATAAGAAGATCTTAAGCAAATAAAGTCAGCAATCGGCAGATGAACGCAATCTAACGTAACATTGTGTTAAATTAAATATTATACAATATAATTACATACATATGGTACTTGTATATAAATACAACACTAAGTGAAATTATTTGCGTTTGTTTGTTACTCATACGCCACGTTAAACGCTTAGCACATTGGCAGCTACAGTTGCACACATCATTAATTTTCGTACTAGCATTTAATAAAATTTCGATACAGCAGCTGAAGCCACAATAGTAATGTTTTAAATGAAATTAACCCAAAATTACCGATTTTCAAAACCGCTATGAAAGAGAAGAGTTGTACCAAAATAAATACAAAATGATAGATTTTCAAAACGAAAAATATTATGACCTAGTTAGAGATGGAAACAAGAGACATGATGAACAGACATAATTAAAATGAGCATTTCAGCAAAATGTTTAACACGAATCGCGATCTGTCAATGACAACTACAACGACCACGTTGCTGTAGCCGTTGACGTCCTTCAAACGCCGTTGACTTCTAATTCTGATTCTCATTTTGATTTGATGTGATGACGTCTTTAATCAGTGTATCTGTTTATATCTTCGTGTATCTTTATATAACAGCCTCTCTATCTGTTATGTATGTTAAGTTTTACAACGAAAAGTCACGTGCGGAGGCGCAGTTTTATTTATATATTATTATAATTTTACTTTATTTTTTGAATTTGTTTTTAATACCAATGAGGAAGAGCAATCAAGAATCATTTATAGGCATGTTAACTTAATTTGAAAGTAACTACTTATTTAGTTACTGTGACTATAAAGCAGTGGAATCTATTTACTTATGTATTGTATTATTCTTGTGTAAACACTCGTGGGCATGTTCATTTTCTAATTGCCTCTAGTTACATTTACACGCTTATGTGGCAATGTACATACTCAAACACATGCATACACATAACATTCGTAAATATTTATGAATATATTTATTTGAAGTTTTTTTTAATCAAATTTGAATATGACAACAGCACTTTAATCAAAGTCAATTTTTTAACGTAAATATTTACAGAAGTAATCTATATTATTTTACATTGTTGCTTCTTCAATAAAATTCTTAATAAACTTTCATAGCGCCACAAGTATTTGCAACATATCTTATTAGAAATGCTGATACATAGAATTCATACAATAGCCAATAATGCCTTACTTACAATTACGTGGAATTTCGGCAAAGAAGGTGGCTACATTAAATCAGCACTTATCCCAAAGATAAGCTTATCTATCTCAGCATATTCGTATATATTTGGTACTTGATTTGTGTCAGCGGTAGTTCAGACGGCACCACGGCACCACCTCGAGGCAGGCATTGGCAAACCGACAAGAGTAAAAATTGCTATGAAAAGCTTTTCACTTCACCGTTCGGATTCGGCATTAAACTTCATGTACAAATATAACACGCGCAACATGAGTGGATGCCAAAAGCTCGGGCTAGGCCCTCCATGGGCTGTTGTGCCATTAAAAGTAAGTAAAGTAAGTAGTTCAGATGAGATATTTTAGAAATCTGATGCAAGAATGAAGAATCGTTTTGTGTCTCCCGATTGGAGTAAAAGGGAGAAGTGAAAACCCGAGGATTGAATATCGGTTTTTGTAATTTTAGCCCAATATCAAAATCTCAAAATGTTCTTGTCTACAATTACCACAATAATTATACCTATTATTTTCCGATATCAGTTGTAATAAGTATGTATGACTGCCCGACTCATTAAAAATAATTCAATAAACAAGAAAATCTAATTATGAAAAACAGTAACGGGTTGTGTTAGAAATTCAGTATTTCGTTGTGTTGTGTAAGTGTGTTAGTAGGTAGTCCCCTATTTCTGGACATTATTGTGACAAAGGCAATACGTAAAATCATTAAAGTTATTAAATTACACAAAGAAGTGACGCGCCTCGATTTTCTTGCTCCAAAATTAAACACGTTAACTACATAACATTACAAAAATACCGACAGACAATTGGGCAAACAAATAATCAAACACACACATCTATACAAATGTATGTTGTACATGGAGCAAGTATGTACATAGGTATCCGTGTTATAAATACATGTGCATGTACTCGTACATATCTACATAATAAAAATGATAATGACCACAATAGGGACTTGCTGAAGGAGAAAAGAAGGCTCACAAGAAGAATGATGAAATGTTGTTAAATGAACTGTAAATGTCACAAGCACAAGTTAAAATGCTCAGCAAGAACAACAATACTTAGTACATAAAATTACAAAGTATAAACAAAATAATTCAATAACAAAACAGAAATACAAAGGTGTGTTACTTATTTACGAGTATGTAGGTGCTGGGGGTAGTCGGAAGAAATAAAAACCAACAATGTAGAAATTCGACAATATCGGAAAATTCATTATACTTATGCCAAATGTGTCCTCAGATACACAAACTATCTTCACATCATTGAGTATCCATGAAAAGTTGTTTGGGGTGAGATTTCCAGCAGTATAAAACTGAAAGTTCCACAGTGGCATGTTGTTATTAACCCATGCGCATCCACATGGGGCATACGCGACTAATGTAGATAAACGTAATCACATGTTGACAAACAGTATAAATAATAATAATAATACTACATTCGCACTTACGAGCATGTACGTAGGAAAAGAATCCGCAAAAGCACACACACACACTCACTCACTCAAACAAGTGTTGATACGATATATGATGAGGCTCCTCATCAACCTGAACATCATAGTAAAAGCAAACAAACAAAAAAACCAAAAGAAAGCAAAGCAAGAAAAAACAAAAACAAAATTATAAGAAAAAGGAAAAGCGCAACCACCAGTGTCTACCGCTGCATACCAACCAACAAGCTGCGCCTGCCGCACCCCGTTGCATCGAATTGTGAATCACCTTCGTTGACTTTTTCATATGACATGAATAATACCATCTAATTGTACACTTGCTTTCGTTCGCTACTTTTCGCTTTTCTTTTTCTTTTTCCTCTAGTTCTTCGTATTTTTCTAGCCATGCTAATTGTAACAAGTGCCTCAACTCACACAACAAGCGCTTATATCATTGACCTGATTTCTAGTATTCCACCACCATCACCATTATTATCCCTTGCATGCAACACTCTCACCCTCACCACTTTTCATTTGCCGCTTCTGCGTTTTCTTCTTTTTCTTCTTCTTCTGGTACACATCCTAGAGATACACATACATAGTAATAATAACAACAACAACAATATTTTGTCAAATATATAATTTTTTTGTGATGAGCCCAGGCTATTCACCACCCCCACCACCAACACCATCGTCAACTAAACCACCCACATTGTCTGCCACATCACGTGACTCTTTCCTCTCGAATATTGTAAGTAAGTATGGCGCATACAACATCGGTGGCAATCATTACAACCTTCAGCTCCACCCAGTTCAGTAGCAACCGCCAAACATATTAAAGAGTAAAAGTGAAAAAGCATTCTCTTTTGCTTTTGCTTTTGAGTTTTCTCTTTTTTTTTGAATTTGGATACTTGGATTTTCGTGAATGAAATTTGAATGCAAGTGCGCTCATCGTATTGACTCTTCTTTACGTCAATTTGTGTGCATATATGTAAGTAAAAGTACCCATGTGTGTGTTTGTCTGTGTCTGTGAATTTGTGTATTTGCGTCTGTATCTATGAGCCAGTGCTACTAGCACAGTTGGAAATTAAGCCATTGAAGACTAAACTTTGTTATAAAAAAATTCTATGAAATAGTGAAATTTCACTAGAAAAACTTTCGACGACACTTTCGATACAATAGTCATGCTAATTGTCACTTATTCATTAATATTTTCCAAGTACAAATAAAGGAATTGGTGTTTTACAGTGAAACGATCTGGTAACATTCAACAATTTTTCCATGGGAAGCACTTGCTTCACTCCTCCGTGCACCGAATCTATATTTCCCACCTAGTCAAAAAACCCAAACCCACTTTCTGCCCATCCAGCAATACACACATTTTTAACACTCTTGTAACACGTCATGAATGACGCCAAGAAGGCGCGTACATATTTTGTTCCTTTTTGATTTTACTACAATTATTGTCGTGCATTTTACAACAAATTTAACGAGCAACAATTTACCCCACACCTCTTCAGCTCCCTGGTACACATAATTTCTTTGCTGCTACATAGCACATTTTAAAATATGTACAACAACACTTTCATGCAATATCGCGTTTCAACGCGCCCACTTTTTGGCTCACTTTTCACCCTCCTCCTTCTTTCTATTGCTCTCCTTCACCACTACAAATAATAATATTAATGGTGGTAGTTACCAACACGTGATGTCGTGGGTAGTGTAGAATTTTACACAAAGCAAAGCCAACAAGAATATTACAACAACCAACTTTCTTGTACACATTTGATATTATGTATTATATTTTATAGCAATTTACGTTTTTGTTTGTTTGCTGTTGTTGTAGTAGAATTTTGCAGTTCTTGCAATGACACCCATTTGAAGTTGGCCACAGCTAAAAACATTTACAAGCGCATCGAAGTTTTTGAGTTGTGTGCGTGAGTTTACAGTTACATTACATTTGATGGTTTCCATACAAATTTTTTTTATAGAAAATTCGGTGATGTGCGCCACCAACAACAACACAAAGCCAAATACATACACACACAAATTCATTCAATATTGATTTTTAGTTTTTTTCTTATAAATTCATATCCTTCTCTTCCTCTCCCTCACGCCACCAACAATTTTCATTTGGTTTGCAAATTTTAGGTAATTTCAATTTGTTTCCACAAGCAGCAATGTTCGGCGGAACTTGTATGAATAATATTTTGTATTATTTACACAAGCTCGACAAGCGACACGGAATTGATTAGACCTTAAACAGAACACGGAATTGATTAGACCTTGAATATTTTCTTGGAATAAAGCCAAGATCTTAACCTAATTTTATTTGTGCAAAACCAAAATCAAAGTATTGTAACATGAGGTTTCCACTGCATAAATGAATGAGCACTTGAATATAGTTGTTTATATTCACAGGTGTTTCCAACTCTAATACTTATATAGCAAAAGGATTTAATTTGACTTTTCGAAATTTACAATTAATGAGCAAATGCAGTATAGTAGATACTCAGGTACTTTCTCATTACTTTCTCAAGACACCGTAACGTTTTTTTTTTTTAAATAAATATTTTTAACTTCATTTTACGAGCGTTTGTGCTCTCAGTACCAGTGAAATATAAATTTTTAGATCTGGCTACTTTCAAAAATTTTTTAAAAACGAAATTTACGCCTTCTTGGGCCGCAGTTAATCGATGCAATTACTATGTGATGTAACCGGAAAGTAATATTTCCATTTTTGCAAACGAAAATTAAACATTTTTAGTCTCAAAGAACGATAAATTTACTAAGTCATTTGCCTCTGAGGAAATATTTATTTCCATATTTCGTTAGCTGGTTTAATCTGTTATGAAAATTTGAAGGATTACAGAATCAGAATGAAAAAACATTCTATTTCAACACATCTTTGCTAACGAGATATTAATTTGTTCACATAATATAAAGGGTGATTTTTTGGCTACTTGGTTTTTGACGTTTATATTTCTGACAGTTCATGCGTGATTCTTGACATGTGTCAAAGTAAAAAATGCTCAGTTTGGTTTGCCATTGCACCATTAATAGACTTAAACCTGAACAACGTTTGCAAATTATTGAAATTTATTATCAAAATACGTGCTCGGTGAAAAATGTGTTTAGCAAGCTACGTTCATTTTTCGATTGGTCGTTATAATCGACCCCCAGAGCAGGCTATTCATCTCATTGTGACCAAATTTCGCACCAATTTCACTTTCTTGGACATCAATCCGCCAAATCGTATGCATAGAGTTGCGTACCGAAGAGAATACTGCTGCTATATCCGCCAGTGTTGAAGAAGATCGCCGATCGCAGCAATTGGGTTTGTGTTATTCGACCACTTGGAAGATTTTACGCAGAGATCTCAGACAAAATACAGCTGGTGGAAGAACTGAAGCCAGGCTACCTGCTACCACAACATAGAATTTTCGGTGAATGGGCCTTAGAACAGCTGGATGAGGATGATTTGACCTCGTTACAATCTTTTTTTGAAAAAGCTCGGCCTAGGCTTCCATGGGCTGTTGTGCCATTAAAAGTAAAAAACAGACTATTTTTTGTGGGGCTATGTTAAATCTTTTGTCTATAGGTTTTTATCGCAAAATTGTCTTCAGCGACGAGGCTCATTTTTGGCTTAATGGATACGTGAATAAGCAGAATTTACGTATTTGCAGTGAAGACCAGGCAGTGACAATTCAGCAGCTACCAATTCATCCTGAAAAATGCACTGTTTGGTGCGGTTTATGGGCAGGCGGCATCATTGGGCCGTACTTCTTCAAAGACGATGGAGAAAGGTACCGTTCGATGATAACAGCTTTTTTTTTGCCGAAAATGCAAGAATCGGACTCTGTCGGCATGTGGTTCCAACAGGACGTTGTCACCATGCATAAATTGAGAGTCGAATTTGGTGAGCAGTTAATCTCACGTTTTGGTGAATTGGCCACCAAGACCGTATGATTTGACCTCGTTAGACTATTTTTTGTGGGGCTACGTTAAGTCTCTTGTCTATAGGGGCAAGCTAAATACGATTGCTGCTTTGGAAGCCAACATTGAACATGTCATTGGTGAGATTACGGCCGAAATGCATGAGAAAGTGTGCTAAAATTGGACCTTCAGAATGGACCACAAATGGCAGGAAATTGATTTATCGATCCATTCTTTCAATCACTTTTGTAAAATTTTTGTGTGTTTTTTTTTTTTGAATTTACAAAACCAAGCTATTAAAAAATCAACCTTTATAAACAAAATATAAATTTGTGTCAATAATTTTTAATTTTAAGGTTCACCCCTATGAATGCAGAGCATTGTGTTGACTGGAAGGAAGATTGAAAGGTGGGAGGAGGAAGGAGGGAGAATGACAGAGGGAATGTAATCATAGGACACCGATAAAGACATGGGCAACATAAATGTCTAAAACGAGTAGATAAGAGATAGATCAACTAATACTGCTGCAACAAACAGGAACGAAAACAAAACACAGCACCCAACAATCAAAGAATAAAGACGGAATAAATTCAACAATATAAATACATACACAGTATGTATAACTACAATGGAAATAATCACGAGCAGTAGCAACAAAAATTAAATTCTGGCATAAATTCAATGAGACAACAGACAAGCCCCTAAAAAAAACACTGGAAAATAAGACACACAAAAAAATAATTAAAAATAAAAACTATCGGTCAGAACGAAAATAAATTGAAACAAATGTCGACGAACGAACGATTGGAATCGGTAACAGACACACACACACACACACATCGCAGTCAGGTTTATAGTAAGTATACGAGTGTAATTATATACAGGTCTGGCGAACTAATTAGCGCACCCTTACCAATAATTGTGATGACTATATTTTTAGTTATGTATGTTATGTTTTTTAAACTTATTAATTATTGAAATTATGGAACTCTTTACCTAATGAATTAAAGTCGGAACCAAACAATTGGCATTTCAAGTTGGCAGTTAAAAATGTTTCAAAATATTAAAAAACGTTTATACTACATAAGATAGCTTCCAATCCTATGTCTTTCTTTATTTCTCTCCTTTTTTCTTCTTTCTACCTAATAGTTTTTATTGCTGTCTTCATTTTTTAACGAAAAATATAATGCGTGTACTTAGTTTTAAGCTCTTAATATTAAGTATTATGATGCAATGTGAATCTGTGTTAATCACTATAAAAGAGAAAAGTCTTAATTGTACAATGGCTTCACTCAAATAAATGGAAATTAAATAATAATTATTTTAACATAATTTTGAAGGATATATACTTTATTAAAAATATTTGAGTTTCCTTTAACTGCTTTACAACATACTTGTGTTGAACGTAGGGTGTGCTGATTAGCTCGCCAGAGCTGTAGATCTAATTCATGTTTCATCACATGAGTACCACACAAAATCTAATTTAGTTATTGATAGTCGTACTTTGCATGTGCTATGTAGATGCTAGATATTTGTATCTGAGCATTTAAACACATTCATACATATGTACATTGTACATACGTATATGTATATTGTTGTATATGTCTAAAATCGTATTTACTCATAAGTATTTGTATTTATGGGCGAGTATGCAAAATATTAAAATTTTTAGTAATTCTCATCTTCATTTTCATTCTCATCAACATTTTTGGATATATTTTATTTTGTTATTTACTATATTTATTTGAATGAAAATATTTTTGGATTACGTAAGTTTACAAAGTAAGTAAATATTTGCATCACATGCGAAGACGACGTAAACGACTTTCATGATACTGAAGATTATTAGTTTATTAGCCTTCATAATGCTGTAGAAAATAAAGTGAGAACTCACTTGTGTACATTTAGATTCACAAATTAAGATTTGGAATAAAAGGAAGCCAGTAAGAACTAAAGACAGGTCTCCCGGGATCCCTTATGCCAGACCCTTTTTCCTGTTCCGAAATGTCGGGATTGGAGCTACGGGATCCCGGAATTTGCTTCTTAAATTTTGATCATACAATAAGAAGCTTCTTGCACTTTATTTTTATTCGTTCATAATGTAACCCTGAATTTGTACATATTGTTATTGTATTTCATATCACGAAGTCTCACTTAAATACCCTTACTAAAATATTTTTAATAATCAAAATTTTTGCAAATTTGAATGGATCGTAGTAAAACGCATCAGAAACTGCCGAAAAAATAAGTTAAAAAAAAAACTATTTGTTAGAGTCTTTCTACATCAGGATAACGATATGTCAAACTAATTAAAAAATTTAGACGTCGTAGAACAAAACTTTTCTGATTTTTGGTGAAGTTTAAATAAATTTTTGTTTTTCTTAATTCTCTTTTTTTTTTATTAGCCGAATTGCAAGAAACTTGCATTTAATATATTTGTAAATATTTATTGATATATTACATATTAATTTCTCTTATGTAATTATTGTATGTATGTACATAGACAATTTTAGCTATACTTATTCCAATATATTTCACATCTGGCCTAAGTTAGCCTTCACGAATTACCCATAAATTCTTTCAGAATTTTCAAATGCAATTTTTGGTTTATTATGTTTTTATTTGTTTTAAGTATGTTCTAAATTTGGAAAAATAGTATTTTTCCGAATTTGGCAAGTTCTTATTGTCAGATCATATCTAGTTTATTAAACAGGCTTGATGAACGTTAGGTTTACCCTAGAGAGAAAAAAACAATTTATATAGAACAGCCATTGTTTCAAAACCAGCCATAGTTTCTCTGCAGTGATCTTAATGGTATTTCTTTGTGTTTTCAATAATCCATATAAGTTACTCATATTCGAAGAGGTAACCGAGACTTACAATTACAAGAATTTTTCAAATATTTCCACTGAATGGTACTATTGAAATAGACATACCACTCTGTTCTATATACTTATATTTATTTTTTTCACTACACAGCACATAAAGGTCAGAATTAGTTTCAGAAACTAGCGTTAATGTTTTGTTTGCATAAGAAATACGTTGGAAAAATGTTTGTACAATAATAATAATAATATTTGTAATATGTAATAATATTTATAAATCTTATTGTTGTTTTTTTTTAAATTTATTCTATATAAAATAATCGTTATCCCGAAGATACCCGGTATTAGAATTTTTGAATCCCTAAATATCGGTATTTCGAAAAATCTTCCAGGATTCCCATCCTTAGTAAGAACTGAACATGATCAGGATGTTTCACAGATATTAATTGCGACTTTAATTATTTTTCTAAAATATTGTATTTGCTTATTTAAATATGCACAATTAATTAAAAAGAAAATACATAAAGCTCGGCATAGGCTCTCCATGGGCTGTTGTGTCATTAAAAGAAGAAAATAAGAATTAAAAAGAAAAGCAAAATTAACTTAAAAAGGAAACTATTGAAATGTACTTTTTTTTTGACGTGGTCACAACAATATATATTTTGTATCCCTCGTAGTCACGGCTGTTATTTTTTTTTAGAATTCTGATGCTCTAGTTGCCAATATTTTGTCGGGGCTCCCAAAATTTGTAAAAATGTTTAAAATTCGGTAAAATAATACTCAATAGTAATTCTAAACGCTTTGAAATTATAAGGAGCTTTATGGCATTTTTTATTTCACGTAAGCAGGATATTTCCTAATCGCACTGCGCATTGTCTCATTAGCAATCATGGGCACAGACTTATGTTTCTTTAAAATGACATCTGCAGAGTTTGTAGAAATGAGGAGGAGGACTTACTTACTTTTAATGGCACAACAGCCCATGAAGGGCCTAGGTCGAGCTTTTCGCATCCACTCATGTTGTACGTGTTATATTTGTACATGAATGGCAGGGACCTACAGTTTAATGCCGAATCCGAACGGCGAAGTGAAAAGCTTTTCATAGCAATTTTTACTCTCGTAGGTTTGCCGTTGCCTGCCAAGAGGTGGTGCCGTGTAGAAAAAATTTTTTTTATACTTTTTGCTTGTGCCGAGATCGAACTCCGGACACTCTGCGTAGCAGTCCAACGCACTACCACTATGCCACAGCGACCACTCTAGCAGCACGCATACACACAATTTTGGGAGCACTTACCTATGATGATTAACAGAACTGGCATCCTCTGAAATCAGAGACACACTTCGCTTCATCGAACACACAAATATTTAATTAGGAGCGCTTAAAAGCAAACAACTCGCCTCATAGGGTATCACAATGGGCCAACTGGTCTCTGTGTGTTCTTCCCGAACAGCCCCAAAAACCTAATTTAACCTTATTTGAAAAAGTAGTTATGATATCATTAAAACTGAAATCGAGAAGAAAATCACTCTCCAACCCAAGGAGCATCAGATTGGTCAAGCGATCTTGTTTCATACGCTTTCGCAATCTGTTTTTGATAATCTTCAGGTTTGAAAACGATTGTTCGTCACCATAATCGATAAGTAAACATTATTTTGTAAAATTATATAAAAAAGAAAAAGTAAACCAATTCTTCAATTATTTCTTATATTGGGGGATTTTCTAGGTCTAGCATAAGTATAATCCTTTACACAACTTTGGCTTCCCCACAACATATGCAAGACTTAGAGAATCCCCCTATTGTTTCCAAAAAATTACAAGATGCATTAATTTCTTGACTAAATAAACTTCTAAATCTCGAGGTTAAAAATCAACACATTTCTTGGCTTTAAGTACTAACTGAGAAGGTTCCATCGTTCTTATCTCATGTAAACAAAAACCGAATCGTTCATCAACGGCCATGGCCCAGCTAGCACCATGCTAAATCCGGCCCAGCTCTTAGTCGTTATAACCAATTTTTTTTCTGCTTTTGTTTTATTCTTATTTTTTATATTCTATTTTGTTGTTTTGTTTAGTCTGACATTTTTCACACAAGGACAATGACAGTTATTTACATAATTTATGATTTTTGCTCGTTTTTTTCTATTTTTTTTTTTTACTTCTTCAACTTGAAGATGTTGAATATGCTTTTGCCATTTGATTCTACTGGTGCGGCTGGCTGTGTTCAGTGTAGACATTTTGGCAACATGTACGAATAACACATATACTAAGTATTTAAATGAATATCTTACTTTATATAAGTATGTATGTACTCTTACAGAACATGTGATATTGTTCTATTGTTCATATGAAGAAAATCGCTTCAGTAGTTTTAGATATAAAAAATAATAAAAAAATAATAATAATGTTTAATGTAATTGATCTATCTTTTAGTTTACAATGATTTTGATCATATATCATTCATGGGAGAGGACTTCTTTTTCTATAAATGGACTTCTTTTTCTAAATGGAAACGGAAGAAAACACCTGTCCCATAAACCCAATTAAATACTTGAATTGCATTGCACTTAGTGCAAGTACTTAATTAAAAAGTCTGGAATAAATATTTATAAGCTGTCCATGTGTGTGTAATGCCTGGTCTAAATAAAGATTTATGATATCCATGTGCGTATAAAGATAAATACGCATTGAACTGCTGTACTTGATTAGTTTTTTGGCTCCAATTCAAAATCTTTATTCGTTTCATACAAGATTTTGGGACCCTTACCAAATTTCCAGGTAAATGTAGGAAATAAAAAAATTTTAATAGATCATGAATCATAAAAAACTATTTTCTACTATTGTACAATATTTATTTTTCTTTTTTTTTTAATGAAAGAACAGCCCCTGGAGGTCTTCGGCTTAGGCCGAGCTTTTTTGGATGCAATCATGTACTGCGTGCTGTAGTTCTAAATGAATGGAAAGACCTACAGTTTTATGTCAAATGCAAATGGCGAAGTGAAAAGCTTTTCTGAGACAATTTTGTACTCTTGGAGGTTTGTCATTGCCTAACAATAGGTGGTGCCGTGTAGAAAAATTGTTGTTCCAGCGCAGTCAGGTGTAAAGAATCGAAAAGCGCAAAGGAGAGCAAGGCAGAGCAGTCAGTGCACCTGCTTGCCTTTCATATTAGGCAATTTTGAGAGGTTAATAAAGCAATTCAAATTAAATGGGAAACTATGGATAGGAAATGAAAGGGAGAGGAAAAGGGAAAGGGAAAGGATATTGAGTTGCCTTTAATGTGCAAATATTAAAACTACACGCTTTAATGGTAATAAATTTAAAAAAAATTTTGTTTTCTTTTTTTTAATAAAACTGCTAATAATACTTAATAATAATAATAACTTTGGGTATGGAACTATACAAACTGGAAAAACTGTAGGTATTCATTTTTATTTTTATTTTTTATTCCATTTTAACTTTTTGTGCTGAATTCGTATTGTATTAAAGTTCAATAACATCATTTAATTTAATATATTCGCGTCTTTCTTTTCGCGGTTATATGCAAATTCGCCTTTTTTTGATTTTATTTTTATTTTTGAATTTTTTTTTAGAATTGTTAATTTATTAATTCTTTTTGCTTAACTAGTTTCTAGTGTGCAAGATTAAACTCTCATATAAATGTAAATTATACTCGTATTTAAGAAAATGGAGTTCTTTAAAATATTGTACTATGTTAAATATTCAGAATGTTTGGGTATGTATAAAAGTATGTAAAATATTATTTATGGCTTTTATAAATCACGCTGAAGTTTACGATTTCTATAAAATATTCATATGCATATAGAAGTTTATTAAATGGCACACATGAGTAGTAAAATATTTCACGTGTCACGTCCACAATAATTATAGCACTTAACTATATGTAATTTACAATAATAAAAAATTATGTAAACTCCTTTCCAGTTACAGGAAAATTTGTTGTTTTGTTTTTACAGTAGCCAGTAATGATGTCTTGCTCTTTGATCTCAGCGTTTTTAAGTTGGTTGCAATAGACGTGGTAGAAAATGTCAATGTCAATGTGGTGAGAATGATGATTTATTTGGTTTATGCTCTCCAAAGCGAAGTTATTCTCTTTGAACAAACGTTTTGGGAAAGCAAGTCATTTCATTGAACGATAAGATGAAACAACTTCTAAGCTATTTTGAAAAGTGCAACTTTATTATTTCTCATTAAATATGTAGTATATTCTAGATGAAGTTTAACACTGAATTAATCCATTCAAAGCAACTACTTTTTTAAAGGAACATTATTGGGCTCTATTACAATTAACACCTTCTTTAGTATAGAAACAACGAAGAAATAATTTCAAAATCATTAACAATCAACGGAAAGCGTTTGCTTTTAAAAAAATGACTACTGACTTGTAAATGATTATCTTTCAATTACATATATAGTACTTATAACTAGTAAAGTTGTAGATTTTGTTTATACTAAAATAAATACTAAGCCGCTTTTTTATTTTTTGCAATCGTTGAGGCGAAAATCTGCAATGTACCACAGAAATGACGCAAAAGCAGCAACAAGTAACGGATTTTATGAGTAGCTAATAAATAACCTATAGAAACTACATAATTACATACTTAAATAAACGAAGAATAATTTTTATTTTTCTTTAAATACTTTTAAATAGGTATCCGTATATGGAAAAGGTTTTGAAATCTTTGTCTGACTTTCAGGCATAAACAAAATGCTTGGCAGCCATATTCAGTTTATGAAATGTTTACGAAATGAAATCATGAAATTTTTCGATTGTTATTGTGTTACTTAAAAATTTCAAAATATTAGTAAAAAATATATACATATATAATTATTTTTTTGTTTCGATTGCAAACACTTTGCGCTTGTAGTTAATTATTATTTCACAATGCAAGAAATAAATTAAATTTATAATTATTTTTATTTTAGTGGGTAACACACACATACAAACACATGCTGATACTGAGCAAATTAATTCAAAAGCAAAGAAAAAATAATTATTAACGGTTATTTCATGTTATTACCTTTATTTCTTATAAGCGTCTCCTTTTTAATGTGTTTATAATATTTATTTTTGTTTTTGTAGTAGTTGGTTAAATTTTTGCTGTTAACAAATCATGGCGTTGAGTATAGAAATACAAATAATTTTAGTTTTTTTTTTTTGGGTGGTGGGGGGTAAATGAAGAGGCTCTGTTTCGCTGTCGTTGGTTAAGCTGTAGTTAGTATTATATTCCAGCACTGTTGAATTGGTTATTAATTAAAATGAGTTGAACTACGAGTGAGTATATATGTATGTATATTCTTGATGATTCTAATGAAATTTTTTTGATCTTTATTAAATTTTTGTTCGATAATTATCACTTAAACCTCGGTGTATTTGGATCGTACATATTGGTAATAATTTAAATTTTTATTTTTTCCAAAACTCAATTTAACTTTTTGCATTTGCATTCACTAGAAATTTTCTACAGCAGCAACACAATAAATCAAGCAAAATTGAACAGATTATATTTATTAAGTTTTTTAAACACTAATAAAAAATTAAAAAAAATTTCTAATAAAAAGATTATTACGAGTTTGCCGTAAAGTATTAAATAATCAGTTGATTGTCAAATTTTACTTCACAAATAAAAAGAAATTAACGTGCACACGAGACACCCAAAGAAAATATGTTACAACGTTTATGAGTTTTTTCGGTTTTTTTTTTTTTTTGTGTATTTTTCGACACGTTGATCGCACGACTTCAATATCAGCATAGAAACGGAAAGAAGTGCACACCACCGACAACGTCCACCAAACTACCAACTAACAATGAATGAGCGCCAACGACCGACAAATTACTACTAACTTACAAACTAGCCTAGTGACTAACGTTAAGTGTAAATGAAAGAAACCATACTACATACACACACACACACAAACACACATACAAATTTGTGGCTCAAATGTGCCAACCAGTCAGTCAGTATGTATGAGCTAACGTGGTAGCGCTACTACATACATATTCTATATCTATGTGTGCATGCAACTGTGTATGTGTGTGTGTGTGTGTGTATGCATGAGCATACACTGGCAACTATTACTGTCAAAATCGGGAATCGCACAAATACAGAGTACATTCGTGCGAGAGTAACATATTCGTTCATAGCAAATGTTGAAATGGGGAACGTTCAGTGTATTATTACTCCCATACTCTCTCTTTCTCTTAGTTTTTGCTGCAATTTACCTATTTCCTCTTTCGTTGTGTTCCTCGAAACTTCAGATGTATTATATGTATGTAATCGAAATCATAACTTAATTTTGAAAAATAAATTTACTATTACACTATGAAGCACATGTTACATATTTTTTTTTTATTCTAAAACAACAAAATCAATCATTTGAATCTATTTCCTAAACATTAAAAGCTTTTCCCTTCCAATGGTAAACTATTTTAAAACAGTAATCCATCCCTATTAAAATTGTAAGCTAGAAACTAATAAGTTAATATAAATAATTAGATTTTTTGGTTAACCCTTGATCAATTCACCTGGGGTAAGGTTAGGGTAGCTCTTTTCTCACACAGCAACTTCGCTAAAATATAACCTTATTAATAAAAGCTAGTAGGATCCAGTAGACACAATTCCAGCTTGGAATGTAAATATTGAGAATCTGATTTCTAATTATGTTTTACTCTATGGAGATACTAACTTTACAGACTTTTGTTTATCCTGTGAGAAAAGTTTATCTTGAGGCTTGTAATCCTCGTTAAAAATTTGTTTTTTCAGTTCAAAATTGCACTTAAAGGATAATAGAGTCAAAAATTTTCCATTTCTGTTGTTGCAATTAATTAGGAATCACTGTACATACCATAAAACATAGATCGTTCAAGTTGTGCAGAGTAATCTTGTTTGTATTCTCAGCATATTGTTCCAATTTTTAGTATTCACTGTAAAAAAAACATTGACCACATTCAGTACGCAGTCGTACGCATTTAAACAAGTATACATTAGAAAAGCTCAATGCGAAAAATATCGCTTTGGCTCTTTTTGTACATATTTTCGCATTGAACGCATATACTCGTCTGAAGATAGATGGCGTGCGGCCCCGTTGCCTCTTCTTATCAACACAGCACACGCGATACACAAAAACAAAAGTGCGAGCACATGAAATGTGTTAATATCTATCTATGTATGTAAGTAGCTCATGGCACATGCTGCTTGCAACATACTAGACCAAGCGACTATTCGACTAACAAAACAGCTGACAGACCGACAGACAGACAATCCCTGTCCGCAAAGCCATAAACTAGTAAGGAAAATCACGAAATTTCAGTCAGCTGTTAAAATAAACTTTATCAGAAGATCGTTGTAATGCGAGTTGATTTGACAATTTAAGCTACTTGTGTTAACAGCAACAGCATCATATCAAACATACTCGTATATACACTCGTACATATATACATAAGTATGTACATATCTATGTATGTATGTATATTGTGACGGTGGTGGCCACCTACCATAAATATCACAAAATTCATGTACACAAGAGAATGAATTGGATTGGGGGGCAGAAGCAATGAAGGAGAGATACAAGTGAGTGTGTTTCGTATGTATGTATGTATGTGAGCATGCTCGCTCCGAGCACCTACCTACTGCTTAACGACTGAGCGTGTTACTTCCATATGAAATATATAGCACATTAAAATTTTGCTTCATGTGCGAGTAGAAAAAGGCAAATTTTTTTTTCATAGGAACTTCAACTTTTAGATTTATAGCTTTGCTTTCATTTTTGCTTTTCGTTTTTCTACTCTTTTCGTCAAGAAGAAACTCGTAATAAAATTTACTTAATAATTATAGAGTATGAAGTCATAAAAGAGCGCATAAGTGTTGAACAGCGAGCGAGTTACTTGCAACCAGCTGCTACTGCTCTAATTATTTCACACTTGAATTGCAGCGTTTTGAGCGCGCGTTCAATATGGGAATGTAGTATACATATGTAGTATTGGTATAGCTCTGCAGAGTTATCGCTTAAAGTGTAGTAGCTCCCTAGCACGAACTCGTCACATTTTGCATACCCATTAAAAATATCAACTCAACATTTTTCTTCTTATTTACTTCTTCTTTTGTGTATGTACGAGTAGGTATCAACAACCATAGGTACATACATTAGATATCAAAATACCTACGAAGCAAAAGTAAATTGGAATGTTAATGCCAGCCTTTGGAGTTTTGTTGTTGGACAAGTACCACAGCACAGCGCATCATACCAAACCACAACATAGCACACATTCATGGCCGAACTTTTACGTGTGTGTAAATAAAATATCGTTTATGGCTTTTATCGCTCAGCGGTCGTTGCCAAGTGTTGGCACATAATTTATACACATTATGTAAATCTTTATAAAATAAGTATATGGACTTAGTGATAAACAAATAGTAAAAATAAACTAAATAGTTCGGGTAGATAGAGCATTAAGAACAAGCCAGCAATACTGAAAAGTCACCAGGCCAACCGCTATTGGGCTTAGGTTTCAAGACGATCATTTCTGGGAGCACAAGTTGCGCACGCGCAACATTTATAAATTTACATTTAAACTTTTTTACAGATTTTAGTTTCATACACGTATACTAACTAAGTATATTATATTTTTTCCGATTTTAATCTGTATTGTATTCGTTAAAACTTCTTCTGATTAATCTGTACGAGTATATGCATATTTATATACTTATATACTTATGGTAGTTAACTGTGTGAACATAAGTTATATTCTTGTAGATATGTACATAATAAAATAGCAAAATCATCACGTTGTGATCTTGGAAAAAAAAATGTCAAAAGTATGAAATAAATTGGCAAATAGCACAAAAGCTCTGTGGTTTCTGTTGCAAATCTTCATTCATCAATCAAGTGACAATAAGACAAGAACATAGTTATTTACATAAATATGTTCATAATGTAAAATTTGTATGTGTGTATGTATATTGTAAAATTGACAAAAGATTTATATTCACATTTCTCCAATATGATTTTGGAACAAAGTTTAACAAATCATACGAGCTTTAATGAAAGAAACTTGAAACTAGTGAATAGTACAAATATTCTACCTACATTTTTATAGAACCTGTCAAATGTAGCAGCCACAGACTGTAGCCAATTTAAAGAGGAGGTAATTTAAGAGCAGAATGTTTCAAAGTATGTTAAGAGTTAAGGTGTTGCGTTTTTTTATTGATGAAAGAAACGTCATTTACAGAAGTTTCATTGATAACAGTGAAAATTTGGGCCATTATAAATCTAGCTCCATAAACGGTGTTTCGATTGCGAACACTCCTCGTGAGCTGGATAATCCAACAAAATTCATCTTTTCGAAAAAAGATTGTTGAACGGAAAAATTTGCTGTTGTTGTTTTTGTCCCGTTGCAAGTTGGTTTAAAAAGAAAGAGCATAAACTTTATATATATATATTATTATTATATTAGGAACTGTACCGTTAGATTTTCAAAACTGATCCGTACAACGCACAAGAATCTGGACTAAAATCGTTTGTAAACCAGACAATTTTTTGTTATCTGATTTTATGAAATGGTAGCTCGTTGGAAAAATGTGAGATCGGTGAGATCTATTATTTAGCATCACAAATGTTATGGTTTTGGAGAAAATTAACTCCACTACCGCTACACCAAATAAAAAAAAGTATATTTTTCCAGCTCACGAGAAGTATTCCCAATCGCAACAGCTTGTGGCGCTTGACACTCAGTTGCTCAACCTATGAATCGCGGGGGCAGAAACTTTAACACAAAAGTTGCAAGAAATCCATGAGTGACATCTAGTCTTTCATCGAATAGCGTGAGGGTCTTGAGGTCCCAGTGATTTTTAGTCTACAAAAGTAGGAGTAATTGACATGCCACAGTTCGACGCAAAAACAGCTCCATATTAATTTTATTCACTTCTTGTGATTAAATATTATTTGTATGAAACCCTTTTCAATTCGCGATGTTTTAAACACCAACATTTTTGGTACTTCTTATGATTATTATGATTAATTGTTATAATTATATTATGATTATTGCTGTAGGAAATCTCAATTCTAAATAAAAAGAAAAGAATATTACGAGTATTTACTTTGGGGCTGTGGCAGCTATCACCAAAGTGCCTATGTAAGATTTTTGTAAATTTTATCTTCACCATCATCCTCACAATAAACATCATTAGTTTGTTGAATTTCGTAACATTGCTAACACATGTTTCTTTGACAAAAATTGCATTTTTACAAGTACGACTTATGTAAGTACATATACATAATATATGTATATACTTGTTTATTAGGTATCCACTATTACCATCCACACACATACAATTTTATCATTTAGTCTAGTATTCGATGTCCAATTGTGATAATAGAAAGCTTCCTTTTTGGCATCAAATACAAGGGACATGCGGCGGCAATTAGCAAACGTTTCCGAAAAGGGAATTACCACAAATATACATATGCACATTGTGTTAAACTATCACTGTGATAATACTATATATTGTATGCATATAAAAAATAAAACCACACAATGACACTTGCTGTTGTTGTGTTGTGGTTACTGCCATTAAATGCGTGAGTGAATTTATTATGTATAGACCAAAAAACAATCTGTGTGGTCAGGGTTTAGCGTTTGTTATCAATGATGACGGAATCTGTTGATTAAATTAATGTCACTACGACTTAGCACAGCTCGCACAACAATAACAGCTACACAGTCAGTGATAGTAACAGATAATGGCAGCAACGGTGAACGCTGCAATGAATTGCGTAAAAATAAAAGCAAAAAAAAATTAAAATTGAAAACGATTTCATTGAGCAGATTGCTGTTGTTGCTGTTGTTGTTGTTTTTTTCTCATACGTTTCATTGCTTTCGATTAATACGATATGTGTACACAATTTACAAAATTAAATTCAACGAACATGCACACATTTTCGGTGTTTTGTTTTTTGGCAACTCTTGCATGTGTATTTTGTCATCACCACCATCACCAGCACTGCTCTTGCGGTTTCAGAGAGCTTAGCAAAGAGAGTTGACGTTTCTACTCTACTGACAATTTGTGACTGTCAAGCGCTCTCTTTTGTATTGAACGCTATTTCATCCTCCCGCTCTCTCTTTCACAACACAGCAATTATGTCACATTTTCAGATAAATGTATGCGGGGCACCCTACTTACTACCGTACTCAATGAGAGCATGTAGACATAGACTAGTATAGGTAGATGTTAGTAAGGTTGCCAAAGGCTTGAGTTAATAAATTTTTTAGTTTATCATTACTTAACTGTGATTTACCACAAAATATAAATATACAAATGTTCATAAGTATGTAAGTATGTATGTATGTATGTATGTACATATATGTATATGTGTTAATCCAATGGTTTTCAAGTGGTTTTTGTAATTACTTTTGCACTTTTATTGTTAGGTAGTTTTTGAGTGTGTAAGGAGTGAGAAGGCGACGAGCTTGGAAATTGTCACCTATGGACATTTAAATGATACAATTCCTACATTATACCTACATCATGTACATACTATAAAGTTATTGAAAGAAGGTTGAATAATAATTGAATTGGGCAATGCATTGACGGCTGAACACACACAAAAAGCATTAAATCTACATATATGTACATATGTAAGTTAATTCCACCGTAGAATTTCACTGGCAATGACAACGCTAGAGATGATGATGAAGTCGGTGTGTTAGTTGCTTTGTTTGCAATGAATCTCGGCTGATGGCAGTGAATGCGGCTATGGCGACGGTACATGCGGTATTGGCGTGGGTTAATATGTGCAATAATAAAATGAACAATTTGCAGGCGGAAACCAACACTTGAATCGACGAGAGTAACTAACTGTCCGAGTGGCTGCCTGCCTGTCTAACTGAGTGACGCTGGGCGATAATCAACGATTCAAGTGCTTCTTATACAATTTTGCAGTGGTTCCGTGTACGTACATACTCGTATGTGATAGATAGAAGAAAGAAGCATGTATAGCAGTAGTACACACCCGAAATACTCTTTTCTTAGTTGCCGATACTATTTTATATAGCGAAAGTAATGTTGAAATTAAGACATAAGGTTGTTACTAAATTTACTTTATTTCCACAGTTCTTAAACTTTGCGTATATTGGTTGTAATATTCCGTATGAAAATCTCTTTAATTTAATTTTTGCACATGTGAATTATCTCACAAATTTGTGTATGTATGAATGTGCTTTTTTTTTATTATTTTGTAATTTAACAAAATTATTATAGTTTTTCTATTTGAGAATATGACAAAATGCTCGTTTTTTCGTGTGAGTTGTAAATGTATTCTTTGTTATATTTTTTGGCCAGACACAACCCAAAGCAAAAATCAAACTGAAGCGCATACGTCTGGCAAAGAGAACACGAACCCGTCATCATCACGAAACTTGGCAAAAATAGGGAAAAGCAAAAGCAAACAAGAAAAAGCAGCAACAGCAGCAGTACAGGCAGCAACAGCAGCAGCAGCAGCTGTAGTAGCAGAAGCCGCCAACGTCACAGGGAACTATGTCGACGACGTTTAACGTCTATGACAGCTGGAGGAAGCGGAATGGTGTAAAAAACAAGTAGCCAAACAGACAGGCAAACCGACGGACAAATTGGCATACAATTTTGCGTGAGTATCTACAGAAATTCATTTATATGGAAAGTATCGCACACTTGCGCGCGCGATATTCTTACGCTCACAAAGTGCATTATTTATGCCAACGAACGAAACTTTTTCTACACGACTTTATGCCGAATTCTGCATGTGCCACATGTATTCATTCATACATACTCTCTGTCTCCCTCATTTCATAACAAATGCATCTCAACAATACTCATTTCTCTCCATTAAAATAAAGTATATCTTAAATTTACCCATAGGATTTGAGAGATTAAGGAGGGAGGGCATTTCCAAATTACAATATTAAACGAGAGCGCTTATATTCCTTTTTCAGACATTTCATACAAGAAGAGCGTACATAATGTATATGCGGTATTTTCGCTCTTTATTACTCTTGTATCTATGGAAAAAGAACGAGTGTTTAGAAGATATGAGAGTACATAAACAAATGAGGACTGGAGCGAAAATTGTGTAACTGGCGTGAGTTACCACTTTGGTAGATTTATATCAAATTTGATAGGAAATTTTTGGTTTGGTAGAAAGGAAAATTTTTTGAAATATGTTAATTTGTGATCAATGTGATTAAAAACAATGGCTATTTTGTAGATATTACATTTGCACATTCACGAGTAATGTGTTTTATCTTATTGCATTGAATTTCATAACCTTTCTGAAGTTCGAATATTGATTTTAGTTTGACATTTTCTTTAAGGCAGTATCAATGAAATGTTGGGGCAGGTATGAATGAATGTATGAATGGGCCGGTCCTGAACAGTCATCAAAATGACAACGGGTAACTGAAAACGTTCCCTTGGTCCATTTTTACCAAATTTGGTAGATTTTTTTTTCAAGTTGATGGTATAAAATTTGTCATCTTCAGTGGCAACCCTGTAAATGTCACAATTTCCAACGAGCTTAGATTAGTAGTTGAGTAGTAGTAATGGTAGTAGTCTCTGGAGTACTGTGGTTTTCTATTGCTGTTTGAATCGCTTGTGTGTGCATTCTCATTTCATTTTGCAGTAATGCTTGTATGGATATGTATGTATGTATGTAGACATAGAATGTATGTGTATTACAAAATTTCTGCTATTATGTCATCGCGCTGTCATCTCACTAGAGCGTACAAGCGAGCGAGCAAGCGAGCAAGCGGAACAAACGTTGTTGTGCTCTTGTAGCTCTAGTTGCCGCCATTCGTTGTTCCTGCTTTTTACGCACTTCTACAAATTTTCTTTTCTTTTCATACATACATACTATGTACGTACACTATTTGAGTATATAAAATTTTATAGTATTTCATTTGTGCTGTGGCAACCCTGAGAAGTATCGCTTTTTTAAAGTAGTTTGTTCATTCTATTAACACAAATAGTACACGGAAAGGGTGGTTGCTCATATGGACGTGTAGGTTTTGTGGTCAGATACTACCCTTTTTTCAACACATGGTTTTTCGTTTGTTTAAATGGAAATGAACAGGAAGTTGTATTTGCAAAATTAAATAAAGCGTATGCGTATATAGAATTTACAATTTGTTCTTACTTTGAGTTTTCGTGTAATGTTACAAGATACAAAATCAAAACACATTAACCCTTTGATGACGAGACATTTCCCTGTGGAACGATTTAAAAAAAGATGATTAGAGACCTAAAATTTGTCTAAAATTCAAAATTTAAAGACTCACCGACCCTCCCCACTCTTCTTATTCACATGGATGGCCTAGGCCGAGCTTGTCGCATCCATTCACGTTGCTCGTGTTATATTCGTACCTACAGTTTTATGTCGAATCGGAACGGCGAAGTGAAAAGCTTTTCATATGCAACTTTCCCAATTGTAGGTTTACCATAACCTGCTGTTAATGTTGCTGTGTAGAAAAATTGTTTTTTCTTTCTATTAATTTTGCCTGTGTCGAGATTCGAACCACGGACACTCAGTCTAACGCACTACCACTACGCCACAGCGACCACCCTCTATGTTTAGCAAAAATATTTGCCTATCGCTACCGCCAAGCTAAATTAAAATCCGTGCAGTCAAGTGAGATTTACTGAAACTTTTTTGGTCTGGATATGAAATGTAGGATTATGAGCTTCAACATTCCTTGCTTCCATCTAGAAGCGTACTTTAGCCGCCCCTCCAAATTGACTCTGGGTAAGAAATTATCTTAGACCAACATTCATCTCACTTGACGGCCATCATCTCTCTGGAACCATCTACAAATATAACGTCCACTAACCTTATGTAGCTCTAAATCTCTATATCTTTCCTCCAAAATATCTACAATCACCAAGTCAAAATCAATTAGATGCTCAAAAGTAATTGCTTCTTTAGCAGCTTATTAAAAATTTATCTCGAATTGCATATGCACTCGTATGAATATTACAAAAGGAACATTTAAATCAACTCAGGGCGTCCTCAAATCTTTCAAGCGTGGCGTCTATTGATTCTCTTCATGCCATATATGAAACATATCTAATCGTTTAGTCATTCAACCATTAAACAATTCCGTCTATACTACTTATATGTATATTCGTCCATCTACATTTAGTATATCCAATCCACTACACTCCATCCAAGTGTTATGTAAGCGCAACCGCGCATCTTTGCATTCTTTGACGCTACAATGTCAAAATAAACGTGTTTAATGAATTTTAAACTTTTTTTTTCCAAACAAAAACGCGCACACTGAGACGAAATATTGCACAAAATTACAAAAACCATAACAACGAAAGCCTCTACCATAAACAACATTATTTATGTATGTACATACATACATACATATATTGTATGAATGAATGTACATACCATATGTATGTATGTAAGTATATATGTAGATATTTATGCACGCTTTCAACGTAAAAAATTTTGAAAATCGATAATACAAATTTGTCACACGTACGCGTAACATATGAAAGAAATTTACATACGAACACCTTGAAAATTAAAAGAAATCACTCATACACATATACATTATATACATCCATACATACATATGTATGTATGTTACACATCCAAACCATAGATACATACCTACAGAATATCAACAGTGAACTCTGACGAGCTGATCGAAAGCAGGCGAAAATGATGCGTTCGAGTATGTATGTATGACATACCATATGTATGTAAAGATTATTCGATATGATTGAATATATGGCGTGTAAAGCAAATAAATATTGTAGTTAATAATAATACTAAAGAAAATTCGAAAATTTTTATTCCTTCAACTAATACGGTAAAAACGTTTAAACTTTGACGACAGAAAATAAAACAACAAACAGTGACACAATAGAGACGATATGTAAACTCAATTTAGGGAGCAATGGACATGCATATTGATGTTATCGGTAGCGCAGAGAAGTTGTTGACACACTTGTACACTTGACAGTACACTTTGACACTTGACACAATTTTCTCATATGTAAATATGTATGTGTCAATAATATTTGGATGGATGTCAACTTATTTAATGTAAAAGTTAATGGACTCTGAAGATTCAGTATTTCGTTTTTATTTATGGTACGTGTGAGTGTCATAAATAGCATCTGACAGTTGAGTGATACAGGTGACTGAACGTTTTTTCATTATATACATACATATACTTATGTCACATATATTCTTGGTTGTAAATGGCCCTGCTGACCTTTAAGCGGTATATGATTGCCTTGAAAAGCATTTCATTTCCGTTTAACTCCTGTTACCGACAGCAAGAAACATATGATTGATGAAATATAGGAATGATGTTGGTGAGTTGTATCGGGCTTATAAAATTTATTGTATTTTCCTAACGAAATCGAGTATTACAGCTCGGTATATGGATGCTAATAAAGTGCACTCGCGGTAACGTGAACTAATTAAAACCAAGGGAGTTCACGTTAGTGAAAATGTTCGCGTTAGCGATTGTCGAATTTGAAGACGCAAAATAACTTCAAATTGCTAAATTCAGGAGTTTTACACATTTAAACGTAAAAGTATCTTATTATTGCCATTAGTAAGATATACTTACTTACTTACTTAGCTGGCGCTACAACCGATGATCGGTCTTGGCCGCCTCCACAAAGCTCCGCCAGTCACTTCTGCTATGCGCGCGCTGGCGCCAGTTGATAAGGCCAAGTGCAGTCAGGTTGCCCTGCACCTGGTCTTTCCAACGGAGATTAGGACGTCCCCTTCTGCGTGTTCCTCCACCGTGGTTCGAATAAAACACCCTTCTAGCCGGAGCGCTTTCTTCCATTCGCTCAACATGACCCAGCCAGCGAAGCCGCTGGAGTTTTATACGCTTGACTATGTCAGTGTCGGCGTACAGCTCATACAGCTCATCGTTCCATCTTATTCGATACACGTCGTCCACGCATACTGGACCGTAGATCTTACGGAGTATCTTCCTCTCGAACGCTCCTAACAGCATCTCATCATTGATGGTCAATGTCCACGTCTCTGCGCCATACATTAGGACGGGAAGGATGAGGGACTTATAGAGCGTTATTTTCGTCGGTCGAGAGAGAGCTCTACTTCTCAATTGCCTACTGAGCCCGTAGTAACACCTGTTGGCAAGAGTTAGTCTCCGCTTGATCTCAAGGCTGACAAGGGGGGCCTGGGGCGTAGGACACAAGGTAAAGTTCGTGACAGTCGCAGGTGCGTCCATGGTCGATCCTTGCGCTTCTACGTTTCAAGTCGACACACAGCCTCCTCGTGGCGTCCCCTGGATAGCGATCTGACAACCGTCAGTGAGTTAACTAATGTGTGCGGCGGGCTCCTCCATGGCCTTGAATGAATGGTTGTGCGTCGGGCTTGGAACCCACCACGTTAAAATACCCTCCAATGAAACCTCCTTTTTTAATAATTAAAATTCATAAAAAGAACGAGATCAAAACAAATATTCATGGGTATGAACATACTTAATAAATTGCGAATAAAATTTCATATTAGATATGTTGTCCATATGTTAATAAAAAAGTGTAGTGAACAAAAATGTTGTTCACGTTACTGAGCTTTCTAAGTTTGTCACGTTACAAAGTAGTCAATGTTTAAAAAAGCGTGTTCACGTTAGCCGGTGTTCACGTTAGCCGGTGTTCACGTTAGACGGTGTTCACGTTACCGCGAGTACACTGTATAATACTGAACATTCCTGGGCATTCTTATATTTTCATTGTTCTTTCCCTTATGGCACAACCTACAATCATCTCAGTATTGGTGCACTGGTCGATTTAACTTAAATGCAGCAATTGTAAAAGACTGAGGCAGGCCGATACTGCAATGGCAGTAAATTCTTTTGAGATGCTAAAATTTGAGTAAAGGTGAAAAGCAAGGAAACCCTGTATCTCCTCTCCCCCTTTTTCTCTTTTTCATTACTCCACAGTTTTTGTCTATCAATCTACATAGCTCCATCTCACTATTTCACCACTTCTTGATCCGTCCCCTATTCTTTTAAGCCCTCCTACCTATATTCCATCTTCTTCTAACCACTCCTCACTTTCCCTCTCTCTCTTCTAACCCTTCCCCTCTCACCATTTTAGTAATCTTTGAATTGTGCTTTCTTTATATTTTGTTTGTTTGCTTATTCCTGTAAAAAGTGGATTGAAATTGGTGCAAACTTCGACTTGAAGTTCGGACAAGGGTGAACACTACAAAAAGATTGCTCTTCCTCAAAAGTTGCACAGGGCCTAGGCCGAGCTTTTCACTTCCACTCATGTTGTGCGTGTTATAGTTGTACATGAATGGAAGGGACCTATATATTAATGCCGAATCCGAAAGGTGAAAAACTTTTCATAGCAATTTTTACTCTTGTAGTTTTACCATTGCCTGCCGGTAAAAAAATTAATTTTTCTACTTTTTGATTTTGCCTGTGCCGAGATTCGAACCCCGGACACTCTGCGTAGCAGTCCAACGCACCACCACTACGCCACAGCGACCACTATTCATGTGAATAAAAATGTTAATGATTGATTTAAGTGTGCACACGAGATGAAATATTATATATTCAATACAGAGAACAAATTCTTGGTAAGAATTTATACTATGTTGATGCCGAAATCAAAGTCACCGCTGGTAAGTAAAGCCGTGATTGTATTGCGTAATTTCTTTATTGTTGCACATAATAACAACCACATATGAACAATCGTTCATAGTTCTAGCTAATCACCACCTTGCTGTTACTCAATTTAGACTTAAAATTGCCGCAAAGCACTATAATTAGAGCCAAAAGTGTATAACAATCAAATTTTAAGTATCGAATCTAACTCAAGGCAATGACAAAATGTCATAGCTACTGGACAGCGACGACGTACTATTAAACAGAAAGGCAAACAAACTAACTAATTCCAGCTTTGTCAAGCAACTGAACGCACAATTACCAACAACAACATCAGCAGCGATAGCAACAAAGCACCATGAATATCAGCCACCCAGCCAGTAGTCAGTAAGTAAGTACATTTGTATGTAATTTGCAATTACGCATTTAGATCGCATGCGCAGCAGGCACAATTTGCTATTAGCTGCTAGCTGATGAAGTGAAGCTCTCCGTTCTCCACGTAAATAAAAAGTAGTACTTTGTTATAAGTATGTATGTAAATATGTAAACAATTGCGAATTCTACTACACTTGGCCATAATTTTTTATTTTTTTGATTTGCTGCGCTTGTAAAAATTGCTAAAGAAAAGAAAATTAAGTCAAGGCCATACGCGCAGTTACTAATTGCTGACTGTGTCTTCATGTGACACACGAACACAATGACCACAACCATAACTTAACAATAAACAATTGTATGTAGTTCTTCACACTGATAATACATTCAACTCAACGCCAACACCAACACCAACATCAACTTCGAAGACGCTGCTTCAACACCGCACCAAAGCAGCGACTTTATTTGTTCAAGGTAAAATTAACAAAAAGCTAAAAAGCCAATGAACGTACTCGCGTAATTTGGCATTTTATGCAAAGTACAAACGCGCGTCAAATCTATGCCAAAAAATATTAAACAAAATTTCCGGCTGGGTGGGTGTAAATAGAAGAGCGTAAAGAGAAGGAGTTGTTGCTAAATTTATACTACGCATAATTGTGAGAGCGCCGCAAATGCATCTTCCATTCTCTATGCAAGTGTGTGAAATTACAGTACTCAAAGACGGCACTCATACTAATAACAACAACAACAACAACAAAATCACTCTCGATCGATGACAAGATGTCATTACAGCCGATGGCAACGTCAGCGTACACATAGACGCTGACAGCACTGCCACAATACAAGAAATTCACATCACATCAGACGCTCGCTTTGCAATTACAAATGCTTCGTTTATGGAATGGTGTAATTGCCACTGGCTCTTGCCCTGCACCTCTAATTGTAAATTCCATTTAATAATAATAACAACAACAACAACTACTCATACCTACCTGCCTATGTACATACATATGTACTACTTAAACTTCCAAGTGCAATCAGCAATATCAATCTAATGCTACAGCAGCAATAATCACATAATAAAAAAACTAAAAAACACAAAACAAAAATTAACGTTTCAATAGCACCTTGTAAATTGTTTGATTGTGATTGCAATATCTCACAATGGACGAATGTAAAAAATAAAAAATAATGTTTTAGTCTTCAGAGCGTATGAAGTAAACGAGTAAGTGAACGATTGCAAAATTATATGAAAGGCAAAGAGAAAAATTAAATTAAATAATTAATGTATATACATAAATGCTAACATAAAATTCATGGTAAATGCACGTGCTGGAGAAAAGCTGAAGATGTCTTCGGTTTTTCCCTGCCAACTGTGAGGTCTACTCAGCTAAATGTTGAATCCGGGTTCTTCAGCTTCATTCGAAGTAGGTGAGTAGTTTCACATGAACAACGTACTCACGAGTACTACTGTGGGCAAAAAGTAGTAAGACTATTTAATTTAAATTTCGCGCGGAAACCCATTCATCAAAATATTATTTTTTTAAGGTTGGTATGACTGTCGGTGACATCTGTGCCAAATGTCACATCAAAATAATCATTAGTGTTTAGTATACGTTGGTCTTTCTGAAGTGCAAAAAGTGCATTCGGCGATTTTCACAATGAGTGAAATTATTCAACAAAGAAGTTCCATTAAATTTTGTGTGCGGAATCAAATTTCTGGTGCCGAAACGTTCAAAATGTTGCAAAAGGCCTTCGGTGATAATTGTATGTCGCGAGCAAGTGTTTTTGATTGGTACAAATTGTTCAAAGATGGTCGAGAACGCGTTGACGACGAACCACGTCCAGGACGGCCATCAACATCAACTTATGATCAACACGTCAATAAAATCAAGGAATTGGTGCTCGAGAATCGACGATTAACAGACAGAGACCTTGCTGGCATCGTTGGAATATCGGAAGGATCAGTGAAAACCATTTTAAAACATCATTTGGGCCTAAGAAGTGTGAATGCACGATTGGTTCCAAAATCACTGCATTGGTTTTGCGAGACCATTTTGCCAAAAATTCGACTGATATCGTTCCGCAACCACCATTACTTTGAAGGGGACGAAATAGCTTTGGAAGAATGACTAAAAAAATTTTAAATTATGGACAAAGTCTTACTACTTTTTGCCCACAGTAGTATGTATGTAAGTGGTAAGTAAAAAGCCTATTCTCATTCGTGCATCGACCAAATTATTTGCCATGAAGCTAATGTTGGTTTTATATCTCTTTTCGCTTTTTACAAATTTGTCGCACCCAAAACCAATGTCAATATTTAAATATTGAAATAAATCTCACAGTAGTTCATCATTAATTTTAATACCTTTTAATGTAAACATGCTGATGGTTTTTTTTCAGCCGCATCAATGAAATAATAATAATTTCATATCTACAAGTATATGCTATCTTTTCTAATTGAGACGGAAGCTATCGAAAATTATTATATTGCTTTTGCTATTATTTAATAGGGTCAAGATCGCTTACATGCAACAGGTGTACAGGTGTTGTTTGCACACGGTGGAAGTGAAGATCTTCAGCCTTTAGGTTTATACACATACACGTAAAGAAACTTAACAATCCAGGTGTGGACACTTCTTCTTCTTTGCTCTTTTAATGGCACAGCAACCCATGGAGGGCCTAGGCCGAGCTTTTCGCATCCACTCATGTTATGCGATATATATTTATGCACTTTAGTGAAAGGGTCCTATAGTTTTATGCTGAATCCGAACGGCGAAGTAAAAAGCTTTTCTTAAGCAATTTTTCTTTTGTAGGTTTGCCATTGCCCTCCAAGAGGGGTGGCGCCGTGTAGAAAAATGCTTTCTTCTAATTTTTGATTTTGCCTGTACCGAGATTTAAACCCCAAATATTCTGCGTAGCACGCACTACCACTACCACTGTTGCATGCAACCACTATAGTTGGAGACTACCCTCAAGAAAAAGAGGGAATGTTTCAGATGGAAGGTATATGGGAGACTTCAAATCCTATATTTTAGAAGGTTTAAAAAAGTTTTGTCGTAAGTTTTACTTCCTCAAAGCTGCTCTAAGAAGGTTTCTTAAAATTGTTATCAAAATATTATTGCTTTACTTCCACTTTGAATCAAAAGTAAATGAACTTTTCAAGTTTTTTTCCCCCAGATTTGTCTTAAACACCAAACTTCTTGAAGGTCTCCTTTTACTTATGTCAAACCAAAATCACACATAAACATGAATATAGTGCATAAATATGAGCAAATATAATACATTGGCATGGACAAATAAATATGCCACCGTAGCTCTTTTTTTATAAATTCATATTTATTGTTATTTAATTTATACTAAATTCATTTTCCAATATTTGCTAGTAATAAAATAATAAAAATGCCCCTTTTTTATTTTAGGTTGGTTTTGTATTGTCAGTAATTGAATGTTAATATAGAGACGGGGTGATGCTAGTAGTGCTTAATAACTTGTCTTTTTAGTACTTATGTAAGTACAACAAACTACTTAACTATCATCCAAATATCTGCTTGCTATCTACTTATTATAATGAAGCATTGTTTTAATTGATTATAAGAAAGCATTGTTTAGTTAAAATATCATTGGCTAACAGATTTACACAGTGGTCGCTGTGGCGTAGTTGGTAGTGCGTTGGCCTGCTACGCAGAGTATCCGGGCTTCAAACCTCGGCACAGGCAAACATCAAAAAGTAGAAGAAGTAAAAATTACTTAAGAAAAACTTTTTACTTCGCCGTTCGGATTCGACTTAAAAATGTAGGTCCCTTCCATTCACGTACAAAGATAATATAACACGCACAGCATGAGTGGATGTAAATAGCTCGGCCTAGGCCCTCCATGGGCTATTATGCCATTAAAAGAAAGAAAGAACAGATTTCCCGCTTTTTTTCATCATTCTTTCAGATTTTTTTAATTTTTATTTCTTATTTTCTTGTTTGCCTCCCTTGTTATTTACACGACAATTGAAAATTAAAATAGTTGAATGAATTTTTTACAGTATTTGCGAGTTCCGCGGACTTAGTTATGGGAGTTGTGGACGTTGATGGAGATCAAAAGATTAAGAAAAGAGTCTTAATACTATAGTTTTTATTATCAGTAAATTAAGTGGGGTTTTTCTTTTGATTCTCTAACTTTGTATATAAAGGTCTTTTATGTCAGTAAAAAGTAAAAAAAAAACCACCAAAATTTTCTTGGACTAGTTTTTGAATACAACATCAATCAAGTGGCCAAGTGACCGTCGTTATTGACCAAAGCAAAATGTGCCCTTTTTGCTGCGTTTTCAATCAAATAACACCACACGTCCAGGGAATTTTCGTCGCAGAAACTACATTGTTTGATTTGCAGTGTGGCATGGGTTCCTATCAACTGTTTCGCCTTCTTTGAAGAAAAATAGACCAATGATGGTTTTGGCGTAAATGCCGGCCCAAGAAGTTACTTTTTGGTCATGCAATGCTGTTGCATGGATTTTGTGTGAATTCTCCGTTCCCCAAATGCGGAAATTTTTCTTATTAACGGCGCCAGAGAGTGTGAAATGAGCCTCGGTCATCAAAATTGCCTTCCAAAAATCAGATTCAGTGTCAAACATTCGAGCGACTGTTTGACCGTTTGGCCAGTCTGTCGGCAGTATTCTTAAGAGTCAATTGCACTTTATACGGAAGTATAAAGGTTACACAGACGCTAAAATGCTGAGCACGGTGACGATGCGACACATGTGGGTTCTCGGCAACACTCTCTCTTACCGCTTCAACCACATCATTGAAACGTCTTGGGCGTTGATGGACGGCTTGTCGACGATCTCTCAATGTACCGTGCTCAACAAAATTCGACACCAAACGATGAATAGTGTTTCGACGATATGCACGTTGAGTTAACACAAATGAGCGGATATTTTCAATGTACAGCGTCACTATTCAGCGTCATGTTTCAAAAACATGTTTACTCAAGTCAAACGGTTGATAAATGTTAAAATTATTCATTGTTTATATACCGACATAAAAGATGGCGCACCCTGTACATATGCCCTTTTTTCCTTAATATTATTGTTCATAATCATAATTTTTTTTTTCATGAAATAAATATGGTAAATAAATTCATCATATGGAATAAGCGTGGAATTTTAGTTAAACAGAAATTTGTAAATTAAATGAGAATAGGAATTGATCTAAGTAGAAAATCTGGGAGATACAAGGATTTTATTTTGTACCCATCTATCAGAATTTATTGGTTTTTGTCATGTGTGCAAAGCCGTGTCGAACGGTGTTATATGCAGTGAACAAATTTCTTCTAATTTCTTGCTGAAATGTCGTTTTAAGAAATCTGGGAAGCAATCTGACAAAACGGTTGATGTCATTGAATTCAGAGGACCCCGATTAGGTAAAATCAACTATCAGAAACTTTGCCTAGATTTTCAACTTGCACAGTGTTTACGAATGTTTGTTTAAGTATATTATAATTTCCTTTAAAAAATGTTATAAATGGAATCAAATGAAATATTAACCCATATGGTATAATAAAATATATTGCAGCAATTGTCATTAGTACTAGTCTTTTAAGTTGAAGAAAACCATCATAATGGTTAAGATATTTATCGGGAAAGGAAATTTATCATTAGAATTTTTAGAGTCTTCATACCTTTTCCCTTGTGTCTTATTTTAGTAATACAGAAGGGGATTTTAACTTTGTTCGATAGTGTATTGCATTGTATTACATACTCGGTCTGTAACTTGTATCAAAACACTTTTGATTATGGATAGATGAATGAATGCATGAATATTTAGCTAAAGTAGCAAGAAATTTTCACCACATCACATATGTATGAAAAAGAAATGAAAAAATTGTATAAATGTTTACACATGCGCAAGCGCGTGCAGTGTATGCGCAACTTTTTTGCTTTGCTTCCTGTTTCCACATACTCGTACATAAATATGTAACATTGACACCATTTCGGACCTTGAAATTGCATGCATTGGCTGTTGAAAACTGGTAATAACAAACATGAAGCTTATGTGATTTGAGTATACTTAAAAGCAAAACAACAATAACTAAATTAATAAAACCAAATAGTTAAGAAATTTTGATGTTACTCGCGCAATATCGCAATTTGTGGTGTAGCTAGCAGTTCTGTTGACAATTAATTCTTAAAATTTTTGTTTTTTTTTAATTTTTTAATTTTTATTTATCATACTAGATATAGCTATAAGGCAATTGTAGTTAGTTGGTTTAAACCATAAAGTTAAAGATTTCTGTGTTAGACTGTTTGGATAGATTGTTTAAGCATTTATGCTTGCCTATTATTTTAACTTTGAAATCAGTTATAAAGTTTTTGTGGTTATTTTTTGTCATTTGTTTATTTACGTTTACACCTGCTCCTCAATTTATATGGTAGATATGTTCCACAAAGAATCATGCACATCGAAACCGTGTAAAACGAGACAGAGATTTCATGTAAAACGGTAGGATCGGAACTAAATGTTTAGTCGTGTAAATCGAATCAAAGAAAAATAATGAAAATTCGTAGATACGAGGGTACATCAATAAGCACCCCTGTGTGAAGACAGGTGGCGTTGCTGATGGAAGGTAGTATTACCGTCGTGTACTGCCATCTGTCACACGACACCACACTAAATTTCTAACTGATTCTTAGGTTAGTTTTTATTTGGCAGCCATTAGCATCACACGTGTTTCGTGTTTCCCGATAAAATAGAAAAAGAACAATATCGATCCGTAACTCGTTTTTTAATTTTTGAATGGAAAAACATGCGAAGAAATAAAAGTGAAGTTGAATGCTGTCTATGGGGAACCTTCACCATCTATGACAATCGTAAGATATTGGTTCAACGAATTTAAACGTGGTCGTATATCTGTTTTTGATGACGAACACCCAGGCCGCCCGGCAGACTAGGTTACCGAGGAAATCGTTGAAAAGGTCCACGACATGATTCTCGCTGATCGCCGAATGAAAGTGCGTGAAGTAGCAGAGGCCGTAGGAGTGTCGTACGGAAAGGTAATTAATATTTTACATGATAGGTTAAGCATGAGAAAGGTGTCGGCCCGATGGGTGCCGTGATTGCTTACGGTGGACAACAAGCGGATACGGAATTGTCGCGGCCAAATTGCATGAATTGAACTACGAATTGCTACCGCACCCACCGTACTCGCCCGACTTAATTCCCTGCGACTTCTTTCTGTTCCCCAACAAAAAAAATTCAGCTCAGACGAGGAGGATATCGTCGAGACAGAAGCGTATTTTGAAGAGTTTGACAAATCGTATTTTTTGGAGTGTTTAAAGAAATAACAGAAACATTAAAAAATAGAACAAAAATTGTGAAAAACTTGCCTCTTCATTCCTAACGCGGGTACTTATTGATCTACCCTCGTACTACGTTCATAAAAATGAACATTCAAAATGATGCTCGGATTGTACGGAAAAATGGCAATTGGTTGCACTAAATGCCAAGGCATTAAGCCAATGCTCTAGTTTATTTATAACGTATTCAAAGGTGTAAAAATTTTATTGTGTTAGTAGGACCAATTCCTTTTTAATTGTGTTAAACCCCGTAAAGCTTTCTTGGTTGTTTATTTCCATTTTTTCCTACGCGTTTCGGCATAGGAGAATTTTAAATAAAAGTGTTTTTCTTCAATTTATTTTACCTTAATTAAGAATTACCTTAACCAAGAAAGCCCGAAAAACTTCTATGTTTTTCATTCATTTACTATTGTTCCAAATACCACACTTTTCCCAATATAATTTTCCAAACGGTTGACTCATTCATTCCATTGTGTTTTGCTGCAGATGCCTTGAATTAAGTGTGTCCAAAATTTCGATATTTTCCAATATTTTTATCTTATAAAATGTTATGAAGTGTATTTTTTCAGAGATGGTAGCTTATAAATTTAATTATTCTTTTATATAATTTTGATATTACTTTTGACGTTTGCCAGGTTGACTGACAGGTACAAGGTAATCGAATATGTGAAACGAGTGCTTTTCCGTAAATGCTAAAAATAAAAATTTATAATCGAAATAAAACACAAACAATATTTTTTATTTTTAAAACCGTATGTGAAAAACGTGTAAAAGCGAAGATGTGTAATAAATTCGAAAGCGTGTGCCGTGTAAATCGAGGCACAGGTGTATTTGTTTTCATTTGCTAACATTGAAAGTTTTTCACTTTCACGTTTTGTTTTTTTATTGTAACTATTTGCTGTTGTTGTTAGTTGTTTTTTATCTAAAATATGCTGTTAGTTTCCAACACAAATGTGACAAATGAATGTGTGACATTCATAATCGCGCTCGTGTTTGCATCTGTCCGCATTTATGGCTTTAATTTGTTGTATGGATTTGGTATTATGATTTCTCGCTTTTGCATAAATTTACACTCAATAAAATGTTACTTAAAAAACGAAATTTCAATGTTAATTTTTGAGTGTTGTAATTTTTGCGCTTTTTTTTGCATTCCGCTGCCTGTTAATTAAAATTCTTTTGCTTTTTACATAATCCAAGGTATAACACCGCTATTGATTTGTAATTCATTCATAACTTATTGTTTTTTTTTAAATTTTTTTATTATTTCCAATAGAGCAAGTTTGTATACAAATTCCGTAATAAAATTCTTGGGTTAGTTGAAGAAATATACTATTTTTGATTACCAAATATCAGTTACATTGAAATTGAGCTCTAAAAGTTGCCGGGTGATGAGGGTTACGCGTATACCTACGTACAATTGTTTAGGCATGTGCCTACCCATACTTAATACATTTCTATTATTATTGTGATGCATTTTTGTAGGCCGATCATAAGAAGTTTCTTTTTCACATATATAAGTATTTATCATACATAATTTGGGACCTTTAAACCCTGTAAATGTACTTTATGCTGCTGAAAAATTAGAAATCCTGTGATTGGATGAAATACTAGCATCGTTCATTATCCATGGCTGAACGCGAAACTAAAAGAAACTGCCATTCTTAGGCCTCTCAAATGTACTCTCTAATCTCAAGCTGCAAGACAGCTGCGAGCATAGTTTGTTTGAAGTGGTGCTTCGATCCACGAAACCAATTAGGGCTTCTGCATCGTTTTATATTTTTTATCTCTGGGTAGTTTCAGGTATTAAAGCAGATCATTGATGTTGGTTTTGAATACCTTCCTAAGTTGGTCGAAGAGTGGTTTGCCCAGGGTACCCGTTTTTTCCTTCCATATAGCTGGGCGTTCGCAGAAGATATGAACTACCGTTTTCTTTTCCTTTGGTTGTTTGTAACTGCAATGCGCCAGAAACCTGATATAACTTGGGTTTTCCTCCAATTATACGTAGTTCGGCTATAACGATCTACTGATCTATATTCCGTTAGCCTTTTCCACCTACAAAGGGCTTTTTGGAGGCACGTTGATTCGATTCCGCTCTTGTCTGTACCTAACAGTGTGGCCTACTTAACGCTTTTTCCGCTAAATTTAGTGCTTTTTGAAAATTAAAATACGAGTTTGTTTGTTTTATTAATATTAATTTTAGCGGATTTGAATAGTTGGCAACACTGGTATTTAGACGTTTTAATTCTCATTCAGCCTGGAATTCGTTCAGTGTAGATTACTTTCGGGCTGCTTCTCAACCATTTTATTGCCCTTGATATTCCGATGTCCCGGGATCCTGGTCCAGGTAGCACTACGATGCCGAGCCAATGCTGTGAGACTATCTTTGCGTAGGTTAACTACATACGAGGTTGTTCTGCCCGAGTTGAGTGCCATGATCGTGGCCTGACAGGTTAGCGACAATGATTTTAAGGGTATGATCTACTTCCAGTAGCCTACATTTCCGCCTGCAATATGCAAGCAAGCTGAGTTGCCGAGTTGAAGAAATCAATTAATATTCAACTTCTCTGAGAAGACCCCACAAACCATTTTGGAAACATCTATTTTGACTTCATTCCTTCCGGCATTGTAAGAGTATTGTAAAACTCTTATTAAAAGACACAATAGGTATGATGTACTCCGTCTTATTGGCTATTGCTCACCCATGGGACATAAGCAGACTTCCATGTCCGTAAGTTTTAGCTTTCCACCATCTAGCTTCTTTTAACCTTAAGGCGGTTATGGTTGCCATTTGTTGGATGAAGACGTCTATCGTTGATATATATATGCAATGTGGGGCAAAAGTAATGCCATAATGTGCATTGGCTACTATTTTCTTAGAAATTAAAAAAATTGGGCACTAATGGCAATAATTTATAAAAATTATATCGGTCAAATGACCACCTCACCTCTTGAGTCGATGAGTTATTGTCAAACTAATTCTCTATCTGTCTCCAATATAAATGTCGAAGGACAATGACATTTGACGTCGGTTGCAAAAATTATGACACATTTACATTATTACATTACTTTTGCCCATCTCTCCAAAACGTGAGATTACACGACCAGGAAATAGGTGTTTCAAAATGTCCATCGTTGCCCGAGGTGTGTATCACACCCTTGCTTGTTGTGCACAGTGACATTTAACGCCATTTGCAAAATTTATGGCATATTCACATTATGATATTACTTTTGCCCCACCCTGTATAAGTAAATCTGAATATAAGTCCTTTACAAATATATGTAACTTATGAGCAATAAGAAGATTCAGTTCATGAAAACTATTTTTTAAATTTGTAAAACTAACCGGTATTTTTCTTAGTTAGTAAGTTTGTGTTTTCATTATTATTTACAAATCTGCTATTGCCTTCTTAATCGATTTCTAATTGCTATTGTGAAAATCACATTTTAGAATGCATGTATGTGTGTAATTCAACAATATGCAGACTTTTTTATTGTACAATATCTGGAAATACTTGTATTTCTATGATTTTCATTTTTACATTTCGCGGCTGAATAATTCCGTGCCAAAATAATTCCTGTTAAACCGCTTCAAGAGACTCAAGACTTACACACTTTATAAAGTTGTTATTAAGTGATAGCACAAAAAACCGCCGAAACGCCGAAATGCCAGCAAAAGTAACAACAAAACGTCAAAACGCAAACCGATTGCAATTCAGAATTCAACAAAAAATGTAGCGTATAGAAGAAAAATAAATAAAGAAAATCAAATGCGCATGTGCAACATTTATTTACTTAGTAGGTATTTGCAATGAATGCAACGACATGTTGCTAAACACTAACAACCTGAAACTTAAGTAGTTGCACTATGATTTCATTGTATATTAATAATATCGATTGATGATTTGCTCCCCCTGCATTTACGAAATGTTCAACTAATTTACATTTGTCATGATTACACAGCCACCAAGTGTAGGATGTCAGCTACTGCAACTGCTAAGAACTTGGTTTCCTCACTTCCTGTCTAATTTGTTAGTTATAAACTTATTTACATGATGCATACATATACTCGTAATATAGCTAAACTAACCTTCACATTTTTTTAAATTACAAAATATTAAGGAACTGCCCCATACACACTTTTGTAAATGTGTGTATGGGGCAGAAAATAGGCAACACTCCATCCAATCATTTGCGCCATTTACTAAAAATTCGCTATATTTATAAGCTATCGTGTATTGATTGACACAAAACTTTGCCACGATCTCGGCAGCTATCATTAGTGGAAAATACTCGTATTGCTGCACATTATGTAATTGGAAAAATGCATACTAGTTTTTTTTCTGTACGATGTATTTCAATATTTTTTGTTGTGTTTTTAATTTTCAGATGTAGCCAACATTTCTACATTTACACTCATAGAAAATTTATAGTATACGGTAAGAAAAGGTGAAGAAAAATATTGAAGTATAGAAAAATTCGTTAGGGCGGTATCGAGGTCCAGTTTTAGGAGAAGCGAGTTAATCATTAATAGCGATAAAGAGAAGAATGAGATATAACGAGAGCCAATTCATTGAAATGCCATTTAGATGCAATAATTTTTAAACTTTTCTGAGAAAGAAAACTGTTAAAGACCGTCAGTGCTTACAATTATATAACTTTTTCAATCTGAAAAGTAAACGTATTTGTTCTGAATCAGATAACAGGGCCACCCTCTTCATCATTTTGTCTGAAGCAAAAGTATAATGCTTAGTACTGCCATAAGTTCTGTTACAAGGTTTTCAAAGCAGTTGACTTTGAAATTTTAAATTGAATGGTCCGGTTATTCCATTTGTTGGTAAAATGTTCTGTTCTAATATAAATTCAAGACAGTTGGGTTTAAAATTTCACCTGATTAACATGGAGTGTGGTAATAAAGAAAATCGCATTGCGCTGATTGCATTGCTTAAGTCCAGAAATAGCGCGAGGCAGATATTCATTGTGTTAAAAAAAAACTCTGTTTGTGTATCGAACCATCGATCGTTTCTTAGAAACATCTCAAGTGGAGAACAAACGGGTTCAAAAGCGGACATCCGCACGTTGGTCGTACGAGTGGAGCTATAAAAGCTGTGCGGGAGCGAATTCGCTGAAATCCCTTAAGGAAGCAGAAAATCATGGTTAAAGAACTGGATATGTCTTCCAGATCTATGCCCCGACTAATCCGTGATGACCTCCACATGAAAGCTTTTCGCAGGTGAAGTGGTCATCTTTTAACTACGCAGCTAAAATAAATGAGATTGCAAAAGATGCAAAAAGTTTTTGCAGTGGCACGCAAGCAACGACCAAGAAAATATCCATCTTACGAATGAACAAAATTTAAATATAAGTTTTTAATAAACAAAAAGACAAAGTCTACATCCCAAGAAGAGACAAATTCTGAACCAAGGATCATCATCCAGCATTCGTTATGATTTGGTAGGGAGTGTCCCATAAAAGCTTCACTGCTTTGCATTTTTACGAAAAGCTTGTAAAAACTGAAGCAAAAGTATACCAAAGTATATATAAAAGTATACGTGGTGAAGAATTTAACAACAACCCTCTTTAATGGAGAACGCTAGGTCTTTCAACAAGACTCTGCACCGGCACATAAAGCTAAAACAACCCAAAAGTGGTTACTGCAGAATATTTCAGCTTTTATTTCTGCTGAGTATTGACCACTGGATAGCCCAGATTTAGATCCTCTCGATTATAATTTAAGTTCTTAGTTAGAGGGTATGGCCAACAAAGTTCGCCACCAAAATTTGGACATATTAAGCAATCACTTATTGCAGCAACGTTATCCATATCTATGGAAACCATACGTGCCACTGTAGCCAATGGCTGGACCATTTAAGAACCTGTATTCAAGCAAAAGGTCATGATAAATTTAATAAATTTTTTTGTTTTTCTCCGAAACATTTAACATTTAATAAAAAAATTTAAATTGCAATGCAACCTAAAAACTCGTTTCTCAACTTTTTACACTATATTTAAGTTGCAACAGAACTTATGGCAGTACTAAGTATACTATAATATAAAAAGTTTTTAATAGGTTCTTTTGCTCGAACAAGAACGAGTATCTCCATAGTAGAAATTATATTGAAAAGGAAAAAAAAAAAGATGTGCTATGGAGTTTTGAGTTTCTTCAAAATCATTTACTCTTCCACTTCTAAGGCCTTTTACTTCGACCATAAAGAGCTAGATTTTAAAAAGACAACCATCTTTTTCGGATGAGTATATTAGCATGAACAAGTGCGTGTAAAATATACAAAAATAAAAAGAGTAAAGCAGAAGCAAAAACCAAAAGTAATAGCATAAAACGACCACGTGAATGTGGATATTGGACCGACAGTAAGTTGGTTGGTCAAAAAATGGTCGAATGTTGCGATAGTTGAATGTACATATGTATGTATGCATACTCGTAGAGAATATGTATGTGAATATGTCCAATGGCAATTCCTTCAGCCGCCGTGGTTACATTGAAAATTTTGCAACGCGAACACTTTGTGCTGAGCGTGCGTTGCACACCCAGTGTGTAGAGTGTTTGGTGGAATAACAATTTCATGGTGTTCATCGAGTAAAATTTTCAATATAACCACAGTCCAAATAAAAAAATGTACCAAACTTTAATGCATTTGGTTTAAATTCCTTAAGAAAAATCGTTAGAACTTGCCAATAGGAATTTGCGAATTGGTATTGGTATTGGTATACAAATGTAAGAGTATAGGTATGTATGTATCTGTTTGTATGTGTGCGCCTTTCTCCTGTGTGTGCGTTCCAAATAAGAAAAAACAAAATCCAATTGCAATACTTCGATAACTCGTTTTAAAGTTTATTTATTTATTTAATTTTTTGTTGTTGCTGTTTTTTTTATAAGTTTGTGAGTTTATTTAGCTACTTATTTTGTTATTGTGCCAGCAATTGTATTAGTTGCAGTAATTAACAGAAGCAATACGTCTTGATTTGTATGATTGTTGGTATTTGCTTTTTGTTTTCATATTTTTTTTGTTTAATTGAATTTGTTATTTCCTTATTTTTGTTTAATTCTAATGGATTTAATTACCGCCCTCTTTGCTCCCAGATATCGCCCCTTTCGCTTCCTCTGATTTGCCCAGCCTGTCGAGCCAATTTGCATCTTTGTTTACCCGTTTTTAGCGATTGTCATTCGGAACACGTTTACATAAACTTGTTAATTATTTGCTGTTGTTGTGTTCTTATGATGACATCTTTCATTGTTGCTGCTGTTGTTTCTTCTAAGGAAAATCATTAAATACACAATTTTCATGCTGTCGCCGTTTTCTTTTCTTTTCTGTTTTTTTTTTTTTTTGCTAATGTTGTGTTATTAACCTGCGCTCAGCTCAACCTGCTGAATATGAACTCATCGTTAGCTTTGGAAGAAGAATCTGGCATTTTTTTGTGTGAATGTTTGCAACGATTACTCGCGTTTATTCCGATAAGGCCTAACTAATTAGGTTTAAGCCATTTGCTCTTAGTCGGTCGACAGTTAAACCACATACTTAAACTTCATTTGTATGGAAATGCGGTTAAGCGGAGAAGTTTTTATGCTTGTTACCTTTCAGCTTTTAAGTTTTAGTTGCGTCGTAAAAACGCTGTTGTATTTTTATCTCTGCTACAAACGAGTATCAAGGATAAAGTTTGCCAACCTAACAACAAATAAATACCTACCTATACTCGGCATTACTCATTGATACTCAAAATGCGATATTTTAAAAGTATTTACTTAATTATTTTCAACAAGGCTCACATTTTTTGCTTGTTTCTTTCTGGTTTCAGAAAACCAAAGATTTATTATTTCGCATTTCATTTCATTTTGACATGTGTTTACTTGTTGTTATTGTTGAGATTTTATGATGTCTGAATTATGATGAAATGAAGATGAGTGAATACTGCTGCATGTAAATGAAGCTCAATAAAGTTTTAAAATACAATACGAGTACTCTTACTATACTAGTTTGTAGCGAATTTTAAGAACAATAAAACAAGTTTCTTGGAATGAACAATAAACGTTGTTTTGGGTTAGGTTGGTTCACAGTCATACTCGTACACAGGGCTTTCCAGCTTTATTACAACAATAGTTAGGAATCTATATTTGGATGCCCGTGGATGCTGAGAATATTTTTCTACGAATGCGAAAGTAGTTTCACACACATACTGTAAATTTATTTAATCGTGCCATGTTTAACCATTCTAAACAAAAATACCAGTTTAAACAGTAACGTTGCAGAGATGAGAAAGTGATAGAAACAGCGCTAATTATGCTACATGATCCCGCAATGAAAAGAATATCTGACATCATGTATCTGGAATGTCACAATCCTTTCGTAGGCCTTCTGTTTATCTTTGAAATTTTAAGTTTTAAATTGAAAATTTCAATTGGAATATTTTCTTTTCTTTGACCTCCACAATATCTTTATGATGCCTATTTCATTAATTGATACTAGAGGATTTTCTCAATAGAATTGCTCGTCTTTGTTATATTCATTTAAAGTACGTTGACCACATTTGCAATACAAATCTCTAGCAAGTAATAAAATAAATAAATTGTATACATATATGTAAATCGTAAAGAATTTCTGTGCTTTACCTTTATGAATAAGTATAGTACTTAGTTGCTACTGTTGCATGTTCGTAAAATCACGTGCTATTATTTGACAATTGAAATGATTTTGCATAAAAAACGTGAGAAAAAAGCTAAACAGACAAACATCCGCGAATAATGCAGTGCATTAACTCACAGATACAGAACATATATACATGCATACATACATACATACATATGTACATACTTGTATGTATGTACTAGGTACATACATATGTAAATACAGTGCGGGTACTTCTGCTGGGTAGTATCAATAACATTTTATCTCGCTATCATATTATATTTTATAAATTAATTTATTTACTTTTGTATTTTGCAAAATACCGAGAAAAATATTCAGTGTTAATCCAACATTTTCGGGAAATTCGGGAAATTAATATAACTTTTGCGGATTTAATAATACTATTTTGCATTTAACTCCAAAAAGAGATATTTGCTGTTTTAAATTGATTTAACTCTTTTTTTTTTTTTTTTTTTTTTTTGTTACAAAAATTTGGTTAGAGTTAAAAAGTTAAAATTACTCTGAAGGCAATTTCAAAAAAACTTTGAAAATAGGTTTTCTATTAACTCTTTACGTAATAAATAGTAAATATAACCATGGAAAAAAATAATTAAAACAAAGAACTTTTTTCTGAGTAAAGAAAACTTTTTTCTAAGTGTTAATTAAAATTCTTGTAAAGTTAATTCGAAGCTGAATGTGAGTAAATGTAAGCCCAAAACAGAGTTAAGATAATTCGACTTTTCCCAAAATGTACAATTAACTCTGAACGGAGTCAACTGTACTCCGCAACAGGGGTATATCAAGTTAACTTTTCCCAAAATGTGCGATTAACTCTGAACGGAGTCAACTGTACTCCGAATCAGAGTTAATATATGTAATTTTGAATTTTTATTTTAATTTTTGTACGATTGACTCTGAACGGAGTCAACAGGATGCACTCGTAAACCGCACAAATTTTTCGGCATGTTTTTGCAGGAGTTCTACCTTTTCCATAGTAATAAAGCATCACATAGCGTATTTCTTCAGATATTTTACTTATTTTCAAATCAATGTAACTTTTTACGCTAGCCATGAATTACACAATTGTAGGCTGAAACGCCACCTTTCAAAAATTGGTTCGGAATAATGTTGCCAGATTTGTACGTACCAACACCAAAAACCACGGATACTTTTTATATCACCCAATATTATAGGTAGATTACCCATATATAATAATAATACTTACAATATTAAAATGGTATTATATATTATATATGTATTATATATGTATTCATATTAAAATATCTATATATATAGTATTGTATTCTTATATAAAAAATTAATAAAAAACGTATAAAAACCAATTGTTAATTCAACTTTTTTACAGATTCAGATAATATTCTGTCCTGAGTTAAACCAACTCTTTTCAATGTTGACTCAAAAATTTCAAGTTCTGCTGAGTTGATTTCCATAACTCCTAGTCTGACTCTTTTTAAAAGTAGTTCAAGAATTTCAAGTGGTTACTTATTTAAACTCTTTTGACGGTTAAATCAATTTACGGAGTTGCTATAACTTTTTAAATATAAGCTATTTGAAGAATGTATATTCTTGTTGGAGTTTCAATTGCTCCTCAAAAATATAACTAATTTTTCGCAGTTGAATATACTGCGACAGAGACAGGATTACTTTTTTGGAGTATGTCTAAAAACTATTGACGAAAAGAGTTAACATTGCAATGAAACTGATGCAACTTACTACGCAGTTTTTTGAGTGTATGCAAATTCAAACTGTATCTAAAAATATAAATTGTTTTCTTGTCTATAGAATTAAGCGATTGTTCTTCTCTACACTCATGGTGCACGTTAAAAAAATTAGTAAAAATCAGAGTAAACAATCTGTGATATAAAATGAATATGGTGGTCGCAGAAGGTAGAGTGTTCAATAACAAAGCATGGTTCGCATGTTTGAATCTCAGTTGTCTAATAAAAAATTAATTTCTCTTACAAGAACCGGCAGGCATTGGTAGGCATTGGCGTGAAGAGTATCGTTTTTGGCTCTACATAAAACTAAGTATAGGCCATTTCCATTCGTATACAAATATAATTTGAACAACATGAATGAATGCGAATAATAGTGGTCGCTGTGGCGTAGTGGTAACGCCTTGGACTGCTACGCAGAGTGTCCGGGGTTCGAATCTCCGCACAGGCAAAATCAAAAAAAAAGTATAGAAACATTTATTTTCTACACGGTACTTCTTGGTCACTGTGGAGTAGTGGTAGTGCGTTGGACTGCTGCGCAGAGTGTCCGGCGTTCAAATCTCGGCACAGGCAAAATCAAAAAGTAGAAAAAATAATTTTTCTACACTGCACCACCTCTTCGAAGTCAATGGCAAACCTACAAGAATAAAAATTGCCATGAAAAGCTGTTCACTTCGCCGTTCGGATTCGGCATTAAACTGTAGGTCCCTTCCATTCATGTACAAATATAACACGCACAACATGAGTGGATGCGAAAAGCTCGAAAAGCTCGGCCTTGGCCCACCATGGGCTGTTGTGCCATTAAAAGTAAGTAAAGTAAGTAAGTACCTCTTGGCAGGCAATGGCAAACTTACAAGAGTAAAAATAGCTATGAAAAGCTTTTCACTTCGCCGTTCGGAGTCGGCATTAAACTGTAGGTCCCTTCCATTCATGTACATATATAACACGCACAACATGAATGGATGCGAAAAGCTCGGCCTAGGCCCTCCATGGGCTGTTGTGCTATTAAAAGTAAGTAAATGTAAAGTAAAGTAAGAATGAATGCGAAAAGCTTGCTCTGGGTCCTCAACGGGTATACATTGTGTGCGAGTTCGTCGTCATTAAACCAAATTGATCAAAATTACACTATAAATTCCCGCTCCCACACAGACAACGCTCAAATCTGAACTAAGAAAATGCGCTACGTGAGACTAAAATCGTTCGCCGAATTAACACACACAGTAACAACGGATTTGCATTTAAACGATTGCTGGATATTTGTAAAAGTAATACTGATATTTTTCAGCGAGTTCTTTAGGTATATTCGTGTAGTAAGAATAGGTGAAGCGTGTTTTGCTTTTCAATTAGCAGTGATTGAAGATTTTTTACCCGATTGTTGGCAACTTGCTGGTGAGACGAAAAAGGCGTGGTGCCAATAGATAAACGAAAGATAAATATGCGTAAGAATAAAGCTCATTCAAATAAATCGCGAAAAAAAATAACACACTGTGCCTCTTTCTCTTAACTGGAATGCTGAGAGATCCTGTTTATCAATTATTTATTTGTGTCTATTTTTTCCATTACCAAGAATTGCAAATATGGTTTTTTATTACATACTATTATTTTTAATGATATTATTTATTGCTGTTCATTATGATCTATTCCAAGTAGTATGGGGCAAAAAGATAAAGAAGAAATTTCGAACGTCGGATTGTCTCCACAGTATTTCAAATGCCATTTAAATTCTACAAGTAACACTTCTCAAGCATAATTTAATGTACTCGTATGTTGTATTGCAGGTAATAACGCCCACAGCAAATCGATCAGTGATTGTCGTCAGCATGCTACAGCACTATCACTATTGCAAATCACAAATTTGATAGCATCAGCATGATTATCAAAATTTGCCTTTTTTTCCAACGTTGCTGTTGAATATTTTAACAAAATTTTATACAAATTACTACATTAATATTGACATATGCAATGCAAACGATGCGTAATGAGTAATGAAAACTTAAAGACAATTGCGATTCGATTTGAGTGCGCAGTGCAGTCATCCAGTAATCATCAAACACTTGAGCAAATACGTTCTTCCTTTGCAAGTGCTTTTCAAAACTTTTTGTTTTTAGTGCAATGACCGTAAAGCTTTTAAGTGAACGCTAATTGTCACAAAAAGTCCATTTAAAAAGCTGTTACCGTACTCTCGGTTTGTCAGATTAATGGATCAGACAATCGATTGCCGTTGAATTGGTTTGAATTGCTTTGCCGGATCAATTTTGGGTCCATTGTTAACAAAAAACAACGACAACAAAACATAAAACCAAAGTACAAGCAAGAAATGTATGTTTTTTCTGTACGTGAATGTGGTTTTGATGAGTAGTTTTTTTTATGGTCAATTTCGTGAATTTCTTGTGGGGAACTTCCATAATTAAATGGAATTTCATAAATTAAATGGATTTTTTTGTATATTTCTGTTTAAGTATTTTTTTATATTCTATATTTAAGATATTTTATATTCAAATTGTTTATTTGTTTGTTTGCATAAACTGCGCGCTTTATAAATTCAATTACAATTAAATTTTGCAATTATTTCAATTTTCACTACTCTTGATATATGGAAATGCAACTCTGCATTTCTCTGAGCCTCTGCATTACATACTGCTGTAAATACGTGCAAAACTCGTATGGCTGATAAATGTGAAGAATTTCATGTAAATTATTCAAAAGATCTACCAGCATACTCGTTAATTAAAGGAAAATGGTTATACATTCAATCTTCAAAGTAATGACCACATTTTTCCCATGTCTCTGGCAATTTGTGAGTGCTTCAACAAAAAAAACTATTCATTTTTTGAGTCAAACCAGTCATCGAACCATTTTTTCACATTTTCGTAAGAATCGAAGTGCTGCTCAGAAATTGTGTGCCCCATTGATGAAAATAAGTGGTAGTCAGATGAAGCCAAGTCTGGTGAATAAGCCGCATCGGGAGGGCTTCACAGCTGTACGAATCTAACAATTCCCGAGCGTGTTTTGTTCGATGTGATGTCGCATTGTCATCAAGAAAAATCAGTTTTGGTTGACTAGCTTGATATTCTGGATGTTTTTGGCGCAAAGCATGGTTCAAATCGGTCAATTGTAGTTGGTAGCGTTGACCAGTCAAACCAGATAACACCTCGCTGATCCCAGAAAACACAGAGCATTATCTTCTTTCCGAAGCTATTTGGCTTTGCTACCGATTTGGCCGGTGTACCGGACTTAACATATGATCGTTTACATTTGGAATTATCGGAATAGATGCATTTTTCATCGCCAGTAACAATTCGATGAAGATATGACTTTCTTTTGTACTTGACGAGCAACATTTCACAGGTGGTTTTTAAATTTTCTTGCTGTCTTTTAGTCAATTAATGCGGCACCCATCTTCCCACCTTCAAAATCAATCCCATAGCTTTTAAGAGTTGAGCCATCATCTTTGCGTTTGACCATCATCCTCATCAAGTAAAGCTTGCAATTCGGCATCTTCAAACTTTTTCGATGGTCTTCCTCGTTCTTCGTTTTCACATCAAAATCGCCATTTAAATTTAAATTTATCGCCATAATTTGTGGCGTAGTGGTAGTGCGTTGGACTGCTGCGCAGAGTGTCCGAGGTTCGAATCTCGGCACAGGCAAAATAAAAAAGTAGAAAAAATAATTTTCTACACGGCACCACCTCTTGGCAGGCAATGGCAAACATACAAGAGTAAAAATTGCTATGAAAAGCTTTCACTTCGCCGTTCGGATTCGGCATTAAACTGTAAGTCCCTTCCATTCATGTACAAATATAACACGCACAACATTGAGTGGATGCGAAAAGCTCGGCCTAGGCCCTCCATGGGCTGTTGTGCCATTAAAAGAAGAAGAAGTGCTGGCCGTAAGCTTCCTCAAGCATTCAAGCATGAGATTCCAGAGCAGATTTCTTCAATTGGATACAGAAAATCAATGATGTTGGCATATCGTAGTTTGTAGGTACAAAATTCGACATTTTTACGATCAAAAAAAAAATTTTGTTGTATGAAACTTGATTGTTTACGAACTGAATATTGTTGACAGAGCGTATAGTTTTACCTAGCGACAAAGAGATGTGATTACCAGTTTCATACACCTGTAAATGTATCACAAAAGCTTCATGCTAAATGATCAACTTTGTTGTATTATAATTTTCTCACTTCATTTATGTTATAGGTATTGAAACACAATTAAATAGGCATACAAAAAAAAAGCGGTAAAACATAACAATTTTTTAATATCTTTATTCCAATTGAAAGTAAGGGGTGAACCAAAAGATTATTTGAATTTTCTCTGAGACATTAAAAACCAACAAACAGTCCGATTTCACTCAAATAAAGTTCAGTTTATTACGCATTTTAAACTATAATTCACAAACCAATTGATTCAAATATTATTAGCGGTTGCAAAATTGTTTAACATTTTTCTCAACGTTCTTAGTTGGAGACTGGGCAGTACGTTCGGTGACTACTGCATGGGCTTGATTCCATTGATTTCGGAATTCTACATCATTTTTCAAACTTTCCTTGTTTTTCTTAGGGTTTGCTTCATTATAGCCCAATATCTTTCAATAGGCCAAAGTTCCGGCCAGTTGGGAGGATTTGCCTCTTTTGGGACCACTGTGACTTTATTTTCCCTATACCATTCCATAGTTGGAGTAGAGACTTGTGGCTAGCTCTGGCCAAAACAAAACAGTTCCTTTGTGCTGTCCAATAAATGGTAGAAGAAGTCTTTGCAGGCATTCTTCAAATTCTGAAGTTAATTGTTCCTGTCGTAATGAACACCTTGCTCCATAGACCCCAGGTTGCCAAACCATGAAGCATTTGGGAAATTTGGTATATTTTACTTCAGAGTATTTTCTGGGTATTGTGACATAGGCATTCCCAGGCATCTGGTTGAAGTCCGCTTTACGCAATCGAATTTGGTTAAGTAATTGTCATACAGTTTTCGGGCATGCGTTTTCGCTATTTTTTCCTTTGCTTCCGACCGGTCAGGTACTTTCTGCTGTTTGTAGGTCCTCAATACTTCACTTCGCTTGTATCGCATTAAAGTTGATTGCCATGTACCAACTGTAGCTGCAACATCTCGAGTCGACCTCGTGGGATTAGCCCGATATGGACTAATAGCCTTTTTCAGCACATCAGGGTTATTTGGACCCTTTTTTTGCCTCACCCTTCGGTTATAAACCGTCGCTAAGCTCGCTTTGCTTTCCCTTACAGCGCTTAGTAAGGGACTTCATCTTATCAGTCAAGTAAATATCCAGTATTAATTTGCGGCGCTGTTGTTGTTGGCTCGACATGTTGACTTAACTAGATCCAAGATGAAACTTACTAATATAGAAACAAACTGCACTATTTATAAATACTTTCAGTTGAAGATAACGGTGTCCTAACTCTTGATAATTGCGTATAATGGATAAGGTTCACACCTTATGCACAAGGTAGGTCAAAGGTAATGTCATAATGTGAATGTAGCATAATTTTTTCAAATGGCGTCAAATGACATTGTCTTTGACATTTATGTTGTAGACAGATAGAGAATTAGTTGACCAGAAGCAATGGATTGATACACAGTTCCGGCAACGATAGAGATTCTAAAAAACACCAATATCCGGGCAGTGCGGCCTGCCGTTTCGGCGATTTGAACTGACCGACCAGATCGCCATATCTGAGAGCGCCGAAAACGACAAACGTTGAAAGACAAAATTGAAGCAGAAATCAGATGTTTTGCAAAACAATAACTCAAAATGACGTAAAACGAGCACAAATGTGCATCAATTGGAGGCCAGTGGACATCAGTGTGCAGGTGGTCATTTGACCGATATAATTTTTTCAACTTAATATCATCAATTTCACAAACTTTGCGTGAAAACACAGCCAAATTTTTTCATTCCTAACAAAATTGCAGCCAATTCACATTACTTCACATTACTTTTCCACCTTGTACAAAATATTTTGTCTTATGTAGTACTTATATAGGAGTAAATATTTTATGTTTGTATCTTAAGTATTCAAGTTCAATGTTTATCGTTCTGTGCCCGCTTAAAATCTCTTAATATTAAATTTGTCCATAATTCATAGAACAATCACTACTGGTTTGTGCTTGAACCGATTTAATTTGACATTCAAAGTTTGAGGTTATTATTTGATGTGCACTAGATAATAGAACAAATATTTTATTTACTATGTGTACGATAAGACAGGAATTTTAGTTGAGTGTCCTGAGAACATTCACTTGGTTTTATATAAAATGCCTTAACCAAAGTTAGGCATGGTACATTAACATCAACAAGAATCCAATAAGTTAATTTTAACTAAAGTTATGGAGACAAAAAAATCGGAGATAATATGCTGCCAATGCTGCCAAATTACCAACTAAATACATTCACAGGCAAACTAGCAACCTGATTTTAAATTTGAATCATACTTATTTTTAAATACGAGCCTAAAAACTTTCTTTTCTTTTTTGTATTACACTAACATATTTTTTAACTAAAGAAAGTGCAAAAGGTGCCACGATGTCTCTAATGTTGGCATAATTTCATAAATTGTGTAAATATAATTTTTACAAATGCTTTAATGACTTAATTATTACATAATTAAAACAGGTTTAATTCACCCAAAAAGCATGTATAATGAAAGAAAAAAGCAAAGAAAAAACTAAACTCAGTTGTTGGGTCATTGGGACAAAATACACAGCATCAAAGAAAGAAAAGAAAAAACTACAAACCAACAAAAAAGCAAAACTCTTTTCGCTTTTCGTATCTATTTGCAACATAATGATTTTGGTGCGATGTGCTACTACAGCGGAAAGGGAGGTGGCGGATGGGAGGCAGGTAGGATGCAAAGCGGTCAATACATACTATATAATAAAAGTATAAAGTCTAACTATGTATGTTTGACCACATATGTATGTACATATAACATACTCGTAGATATGTACCAATATTATTGTTGCTGCCGTTGCTATTGTTAGATGCTGATAGTTTTCAGGTAGCTGTCAATGCATGACAAATCAAATCTGCTCTAAGCAGCAACAGCAATAGCTGGTAAATATCATCATTGATGCATCAAAAAGAAAACGCACACATATTACATTCAAGTATGCAGCCAGTGATGGGCAAGAGTTCGTGCATGAATGTGGGGTATGGCAAACAATAGAAAAATGTTTCCGGATTTAATAATAAACACTTTAAAATTACTTCTCTGGAAATTTTAAACGAAACAAATCATTACATATACAATTACATTGTATACATTACATACATATATACGTAATAGAAACTGAAATACTTAAGAAGAGTTGATTATTAATTTCCTTTCAGCATATTCTGCCATATCGCATCATAACTAACTGACCCACCGACCTTCGTTGTGCACAGCAGTGCAACATCATGTAACATGCAATTTATTAAAATATAAATTATTTAAAAAAAAATCCAAAACGGACCTAATTGAGTTTTATGAAAATTAACTTAATTGATGTCGAGACAATATAAATAATCCACAACAAAAATCAAGGGAAGATACCAATCAACTCGAACTTGGCTTTTATTTTGTTCGTAGACAAAATGGGAATACCCTAAAGACATAAAGTAATCAAACCTGATTTCAGGCAGGAATGTTATAAAAGCCTGAACGCAAGCTATGGAAAACACAAGTGGCAAGTGACGAAGGGAGGAGATGCTAGTAAATTTTATAAGTTTTAAAATTGAAAGTTGTTTATAGTGCAGCCAATAATTATTGGTAACCGCAACAACAAAATAATGACTGCAATAAAATGTACTCAGAAGACTCATCAACCACAGAAGCAGCAAAGATCAGGGTCAATCGAACGTGACAAAAAGTCAATAACTATTTTGTACAATGGCGCAAGTCGTTTACCTCTTCCTCCATGAACCACCAAGATCAATGCAGAAAGGAAATCTTTTTGCGAAACAGAGCAGTCAAGTGCAAGGTAAAATATATATTTAAGTACTTATGTATATACTTAAATCAAAATAAAAATTGGAAGGATAAAGGTTTTAATGATCAGAGCAGAGCGGAGCTTCGATGCAGGAAATTGCTGTTCAAATCATTTTTTTGCCATTACATAGGCAATAAATAAAATAAATCTTGTTGATATTAATGAATCAATTAGGATAAATTCAATGAAATTTACTTTTATCAGATACAGTTAGGGTTCCCAACTCCTAATCTTTCGTTTCCAGGGCAATACTGATTAAAATATAGTATATAGCCTGAAAACCTGAATCACCTATCGAAAACCTTCAAAAGAAAATTAGGGCATAGAGAGCGATAAATGGTTGGTGAAAAGGTAAAACGCTCGTTTACTGAAAGACTGTCGTATTTCAAAAAACATAAATTTTAAGATTAAGCATTTAAACTTTTCTATTTGCCTTTCACTCCTTACTTTTGATTTTTTTATTAATGACAGTCTTGCAACAAATGAGTGAAGATATGTTAAAATTTACATAACAATCAACTTTGTATCAGACATCAAAGTTGTAGCACTTCAAAGTTATATAAATATTAATAATAAATTTCAGCAGTTTTCCAACAAGAACCTAAACTCCAATAGTAATCAATATGTGTAGAAATTAGTCAAGGCACTGTATTTTTTTTTTTTTTTTTTTTTGAAGACCTTGATTGTGTAGTGGGTGACCCAGTAGACGCTTATGAAATATATATGAAATTTCGGGTTCGATTCCCGTCATAGTCTATCGATTTGAGGTGAATGAGAATTGCACCAGAGAATTGCATGCAAAACTACCAAGTGATAACAATTTACCACTCCGCCGTTCGGAACAGGCGTTAAACTGTAGGTCCAACCATGTAACATCGTAATGGGCTGTACTAGTCTAAGTGTATCCTACTATAGGGCAGCCACAGTAACCTTACATAGGTGTACTCTTTAAAAAAAAAGAAAAATCGACCGTTCATCGTCGAGGAAAATATTGTGATGTATGGAATTCAATTCAGAGTCAATATTCTAAAATCTATTTTTTTTTTGGTCTTTGATTGAGTGATACCAATGCGTCTTGGAAAAATTACCAGAATCCCAAGATATTCCTGGAAATACGGAAAGGGTGAGGAACCCTAGATACAGTGTGGAATGGCTAAAATAGTGCTTTTCCGTTCTGAATTTTGTCTTATGTATGGCAATTCTTCTTCTTCTTTCTTTTAATGGCACAACAGCCCGTGGAGGGCCCAGGCCGAGCTTTCCGCATCCATTCATGTTATGCGTGTTATAATTGTACATGAATAATTGAAGAAGGGACCTACAGATTTATAGCGAACCAAATTGAAAAGCTTTTTATTAGGCAATTTTTACTCTTGTAGGTTTGCCATTGGCTTCCAAAAGGTATTGGTGCCGTGTAGAAATATTATTTTTTCTATTATTTTATTTTGCCTGTACTGAGATTTTAACCTTGAATAAAAAAATACAGTTGAGTTCAATGCGCGTAAGACCCAATGTTGTCTGTTATCTCACAAACGAGTTTCCTAGCCCTCTCTATTGTCTCTATTGCAGAGACAGCGACTCTTGATATTCTGGGCATATCCATCTAATGTGATGTTTGTTGGTATAAACAGGTTTTTGATGTGTCGAATAAAACAGTCAAGTGTCTCGGCTTTCTAAGGAGGTGTAAAACATATTTCACTCTGGCTGCTCTCTGCACCTATGGGCTGGAGCTTCCCGAACGTAACTGGAACTCCTGGGCCGTATTCAACATCGGGCAATAAAACTAATAGGAGACAGTAGAGTTTCCGGCTCTATTGACTCCTTGGAACATCGTCGAAACGTTATGCCGCCAGTTCGTATGTTAACCAGAACGACACGATCAGCAATCGGACCTCACGCATTCCATGTAAACACAGTACCGCACTACTCATTACAGAGAAAGTTCGTTTATCTATCGTACGTATTTGGAATAAGCTCCCTGCAAAAATTTTTCCCAAATATTATGACCCTTGCTAATTTAAAGCAAACGCTCATAACTACTTCTCCCTACTTCTTCCTCCCACCTATCAATCTTCCTTCCAATCAATACAATGCTCTGCATTTCAAGGGGTACCCCCTGTGTGTTTACTGTACTTAAAAAAAAACCTCGGGCACTGCTTAGCAATCCAACCCACTACCAACTACGCCACAGCAATACAAGTTGATAAATATTTTCGGAGACTTGATGCCAAATTGTGTTAAACGTATTCCTGTAAATCGAAGTCTACTAAGCAAATCTGCAATAATAACACAGGTGGCCCAGAACTATTTTTGACACAAGCATATTATTTACAATAACAATAAATGAGGTATTTTTTCAAACTTTTCCAAACTATTAAATTATTATTTCATTATATTCCTCAGAGCTTGTTTAGTGTTAATGGAAATCTTCTTTAGCACATATTGAAAAGATTTAACTGTTATTGTTGCAAAAAAAAAAGAAATCAAAAGAAAACAGTCACAAATGAGAGTACATCGTGGGATGTTCTCCCTTCACGCGTTTCGATACAGAAATAAATAATAATATATATCTTGTATTTTTGTATACCACAATTTGAAATTATCGTAACTAAACAAGTGTTTCAATGAAAAATCTTGCACTTTTATTCGAACATAACCTTAAAAATATACTCGTAACAGAAAACAAAATAGTTTTACTCACCACAATCTCCGTAGCTTCGAAAATTTAAGAAACATGTAGGTTCAATAATATATTATGCGCACTTTTTTAACAAAAAACAATTCGATATAAAACGAACAAAAAATGAGAAAAAACAGAATAATGCAAATTTTGTTTGTAAACAAAAATATGTTTTTTTCTCTACAATTTTGTTTTTATTTCAAATTTTTGGTGCTATTTATTTCTTGTTTTGATTACTCGCCAATAAAAAATTGTACTTTAATGCAAGCTCACAATGAATGTAGATCGTAGTTATTATTATGTACTGTTGCTTCGTTTAATTCTTCGTTAACTGATTTTATCAGAATAATCCCAGCTCCACAACAATCGTAGTGATCACAACTTAAAGTCTTTGATATCTGTGTGAGACTATTCTAGCTCAAGTGTAGAATCACTTTAATTTCAGCTCGGTTCAATCTTTATTTTTTATTTTTGTTAACTTTTGTTTACACTCACAGAAAAAAAAATGCGACACAGCAAACAAATCAATATAAGTATGTAGATATTTACACCAGAGAAAAAATTACATACAAAAAGATTCAGTATAAAATTCCAAGACGCATCCGATAAAACTTTTGGGACCAAATCACACCTTTGACTTCTGAATGGAAACTGAATTGATGCGGCCACAGTGCGCACCGTTAAACGTCGTACTCGTCGTTTATTGTTGTGACGTTGTCGGCCTGTAGTAGTCGTAATTGTTGTTGTAGTTGTTTTTGTTGTTGCCAATAACGTTGCGCTCGCTCACTTCTCACTATTCGGCTGTTGTTGCTGTTGTTTCTGCTGCTGCTGCATGTCTCGGCGCCTGCGGGCCACACTCTTTTCGTCACCAAAACGATAATGATCACCATGATCACTTTGCTGACTGGCCCTCAGCGTTTTCCCAAACGCGGATTAAGCGCAGCCTAATGTGTGACGTGTGTAGTGGTTCATAAGTTTGTGTACCACGCCGCCAACGACAACGCCGACAACCACATCCCATAATCCACATTTATACACCCAAAACAAAAGTCTAGTAAATCTGTTGTTGTTGTTAACCATTGGATCTGTTGGTGCCATCGATGCATTTCGATGCATACAGCGTTGAAATTCATCTCTTGAATTGTAACTAAAACACCTACTAATTATTGACTTTTCATTTAACCAACAAATGATATAAGTACATACATACCACACATATCTATACTCGTACTATCTCTCGATTCTAGGTGTTGCTATAATTAGGCGAGTGATGATTATGATGATGAATGATGAGGGCAGAGGGGAGTGCGACGAGTGAGAGGCGTGACTGTGTGACGACGATGGCTGTGTGCAATTTAATTGATATTTTGTAGAAACTGCCAGCAAAACTATGGAATTATTTCCTGAACTTGAATTGTACATGCATACATACAAATAGTTGTAAGTATGTATGTATATGTACATACATACATACATACTCATACGTTGCAAGCTCATGTTGTTGTTCTCAACGTTGTATGAACTGCATCGTTGTACGTGTAATGTAAACGGTAAAGTGGTTGTTAAAATAATGGAGGGGGATTCACAAACGACCAGTAGCCAAATATTGTGATTCGTTTCCCACCATATCTTAGTAGAAGCTTCTATTTTGTAAGCTGCGTTCTGCATACATAGTAGATGCAAGTAGACAAAAAAGAGAGACGTATGGTACGTACGTTCATATGTCAGTTGCCATAAGAAGATGATGCAGAAATAAAAGAACTTTAAATAAATTAAAGGTTGGTGGGAAATTCCGAGCTGTCTGCATGCTGTTATAGTGTAGCTCTTAAGTGTACATCAACATATTATCTGTAGCTCATTGCTAGTCAAAAAGTGAAAGTAATATACTCTATAATAAGTATGTACCTACCAGGGGTAGAGACTTTTCGGTACTTCCTTTCACTTGTTATTATCACAAATACATTTTTAACTATAGGCTGTATAACTTGAAAATGAGGCAATACTGTAACTGTAAGTCATTGATTGCTGTTGGAAGCTTACAGGTAAATATACGGGATCAATTCAAACATGAGAATTCTGGTTTCAACTCTTTAAAGTGGAGATTTTGACACGGACGACAAGTGAAAAAGTTCGAAGGTGAAGAATTGGAGATGTTATTCGATGAAGACTTGTACCAAACGCAAGAATAACTTGCAATAACATCAGGAGCAGCAATTTCCAAGCGCCTTAAACCATTGGGGTTCATTCAAAAGGAAGGAAATTGGGTGTCATATGACTTGAAGCCGACGAAAGTTGATTTTGCATGCTGCGCTATAAAAGGAAGTCGTTTATGTATCGAATTATTACTGGCGACGAAAAATGAATTAATTGCGAAGCGCAAGAAGTCGTATGTGACAGAATCAACGCCGATCATCAACGCCGAGGCAGAATATTCATGGCGCCAAGGTAATGCTCTGTATTTGGTGGGATCAGAAGGGTGTCATGTATTATGAGGTGCTAAAACCGAAACGTTATTTTCCAATATGACAATGCTCGGCAATATCTCTCACCCGCCTGATTCACCAGACTTTCCCCCATCCTTACCGCCCTTACAGTAATACCATACGCTTTCCTTCATATAAAAAATTGGATTGATTCACTCATAGCCTCAAAAGATGGAACACTTTTTTTTGGCAAGGAATCCATAAATTGCTTGAAAGATGGCAAAATGTCATAGTTTCCGATGGACACTACTTTATATAATTTATTCATTCGATTTGTTATTGAAATGACAAATTCCGCATTTTCAAGTTATAAGTACACTTAATGGGATTGTTTCTTCCAAACAAGATTTCATGCAGAGAAGCAGTTTCCTATAGTTTTCTGTCAGATGTCTTAGAATAGATCAGGGTGACCGCTGTGATCGTAAAGAGTCATTTGACTCTTCTCTTTAAGCATTATAAGGCGCGGGGAAAATGTGTTCTGCACTCTTGAACGTGTGCAAATGTGTCGCCTGGGAATAAAATTACTCTCTCCATGTTTCTCTTTTGTTTTTTAATGTTACAGGGTAAACAACAACAATTTGTTTTTCTCGGCGGCAACTGTTCCCAGTATGATATCGGCCTAAGCAAATTTCGAACCACAAAAACAAAGAAAATGGCAATTTTTTTTTAATAAACTTAATTTTTTGTGATTAATTGTTTTTTTTTAATTAATTTTTTTTTGGTTTTGGTTTTTTGAAAAATAATATTTTCATATTTATGTTCTCAACTATTCTGAATTTTTACTTCATACTACATCTGTATTAAGCAAAAAAAGTCTTTTTTATCATTTTATTAATTTTTCAATCGGTCGCTCTGAACCAGAAATCTTGGGCAGTCAAAGTAATTGATTGGTTGATTGATGGATTGATGAACCCAAAACTTTTACTCTATTATTTATAATAGAAGAAAAGTCAATTCCTCTTTTAAATTTATTAATTTTTTTAAATTTTTTTTCGAATTTTTGTAGTAAGTATAAGAATCAACATTCATTATGCATATTTTTCGAATTCTGTCTTTAAATTTCATTACCTCTCTTCGTGGAATGTTATCTTAATATTTCAATATTGTAAATAATCTCTTTTAATAAACTGATTTACTTATAAAGTCAAAAAAAGCAGTCGATCTCTTGAATTCAAATTATCTCGTTTTCTAACTGCCTGTTAAGCACATATGAAAAATTACTTAAGTTTATGTAGTTATCCTTTTCCTAGCGCATTTGAGGAAAATGTTATATTATCGGGAAAACTACGAAGTACTCGTATCAAAGATAATTTGAATAGAAAAAATTTAATTTTATCTTTAACTAAATGGCAATCAAGACGCGTGTGCTGCGTGGGTCGCCCTTCACAAGGTCATTTCGATGCTTGACCGATTTACGAATTTTAGACGCTAATGAATGAATGAATTGGCATAAAACTCATTCATGTAAATAAGGTAAAAAGCTATTTTTACCAAAATTATCCAATTTACCAAATACATAAGAAATGTGAACCTTGACAAAGTTTAAATTGAATTGAAATTGCAATTTTAATGTGTAACAGAAAGTATTGAAAATGATGATGCGCACATGAGCTCGACCTTACGCAATGATATTAGTAAAAAAAAAAAAACATTTTTATATTGATCTGTTGTATTCATAGTTGTTGTATTATTTGGTCATTTTCTATGTTTGGAAAATAGCAAAATGCTTATTTAGCGATTTTTAGTATCTCATATCATAAAAATGGTGTAATTAGAAATTTATGCATTTGACTTCTTCTGACAAACATGAGGAAACCCAAATATCTTTTTTTTTAAATTGCGAATTGTTGAGTTTTTACACTCTACATGCAGCAGTTGGTGGTCCCAGTGGCATAGTTGGCAGTACAATATACTGTGCTGTAGGACAATATACTGACGTAGGGTTCTCGGAGGCTGAGCACAGTAAGAATTCAAAACTAAGTAGTAAACGCACATTTTTCTTCGCAACACCGTCTCTTGTAAACCAAGAGTAAAAATAGCCTAAGAAAAATCGTCTTTTATGTCGGTATGTAAACATTGAATAATTTTAACATTTATCAACCGATTGACTTTTGCTTTTGAAACGTCAATTCAGTACAATTTTAGCAATGAATCCGTCCACGTCGCTTGGAATACGGCCAAACAGTCTCACGAATGGTTGACGCTGAACCACACTGCAAATCAAGCAATGCAATGAAAATTCCCTGGACGTGTGGTGTAAAAAAAATGGCGACCTCGACTGGCCACCCTGATCTCCATATTTGACCCCTCCGTACTTCTCTTTTGTGGGGTTATTTAAAAATCAAAGTGTACGCCAGCAAGCCTCAGACCATTGACCAGCTCAAGGCAAACATTTATGCCGAAATCAATGCTACACCGCCCGATATACTCGAAAAAGTGATGGAAAACGCAGTAAAAAGTGCACATTTTTCTTTGGTCAATAACGGCGGCCACTTGATTGATGTTTTATTCAAAAACTAGTCCAAATAAATTGTAAAAGAACCAAATTAAATAAAAATACTTCATCTATGGAAATCGGTTGGTTTTTCAAGTTATTCTTATATTCACATATCGACATGAAAGATGGCGCACCCTATAAATCAGTAGATTAAAGCGCCTCACGAAGAAAAAGGTATTGTTGTATCCCTCTAAAATTAAACTGCGGTTTATTTTATCATGATTCCCACAATATTTTGGGACTAGTTATAATCGTTCGTGTCTAAAAAAATCGTCTTTTGAAATGGGAAACTTTTTATTTAGTCTACTTTTGGGCAAATAAAAGATATGAGATATGAGAACTCGTATCAACTATTTTTGAGCTTTTCCTCCACAAAAATATTTCCATATAAAAGATGAATTTTAAAGGTTTTCCCAAAACGATACAGCTCACGAACGGTTAAAGCTGGAGTCAAATATTCTCGAGATCATCATAAAGTAAAACGAGGTTCATTTTTCGAAAGTCCCAGAAAAGCACCTTTTCTTTTGTATGGAATGTGAGGCGCCTTAATTTACATATGTATGTTAGACGTATCTATGTATCTTAAACAGAACATATGTAGTTCCAATCGGTATCGTAAAGTTTTTAAAATTTTAATATTCTTTTCAGTGAGAAATTATAGTTGAATTTCGGAGTTTATATGACTAATTATTAATCTCAGATTCTTGTAGCACTTTATAACAGCTGGCATAGAAAAAGAAACAAAATTTGTTCTTCTTTATCGGGAATTGCTTTACTTCATTTCAATAACCTGCTAAGGAATGATTGAAAGGATTTTTATTTACCCAACTGGAACCTTTTATTTGTACTTTTCAGTTCATTTATGTATACGTGGAAGTGACTTCAGGCAAAACTTAAGCCTCAGCTAGCAATTAAATGGGTCATATTGCCAAGCACACAAAATATAATTGGATTTGGCTTGGTAAGATCAACAACTATACTAAGTAAACATTTATACAAGGTGGGGCCAAAGTAGTGCCATAATGTGAATTGACTGCCATTTTATTAAAAATTTAAAAAAATTGGATTCTGTCTTAACGAAATGTTTATCTGAAGGTGTAGGTTGAATTGATGACATTTAGTTGATAAAATAATATGGGTCAAACTTGTGCTCGTTTTATGGCATTTTGAATTTTTGCTCGCAATACATCTGATTCAATGTTGACTTTCAAAACTTGCAAGGTTTGGGGTTTGTTGTGGTAAACAAGAGATTTCAAAAAGCACCAAAGGAAAGGAATAAGTCAGTTTAAATCGCCAAAACGTGAGTTTACACGGTCAGGAAATTGGCGTTTCAAAATTTCCATCGTTGTCCGAGCTCTGTATTGCTCCAATGCTTATTGTCAGCTAATTTTCTATCTGACTACAATATAAATGTCAAAGCCCAATGATATTTGGCGTCGTTGAAAAAATTATGTCACATTATTACATTACTCTTGCCCCACCTTGTATTAATGTGAATGAATTATTAATATACATATGTATAAGTATGTAGTAATTATTAAGTAATTTATACAAAATACTACATATCGCCGGCTTAATCGCTAAAGCCCTAACATACAATTTTTATAAATCGAGTTTTTAAAGGAATATGATTAAGCTTATCCATTGGCATCTTTGTCAAACAATTTTGGAGCGATATACCAAAAACTTATGCCCTTTTCCTATTACTTTGCGTTACAATTTTTTAAAACAATACCCAAAATATTTATGTTTCAAAATGTTTTTTGCTTCTCGTGAAATGTTTGCAAAATGCGTGTTAGTGCTTTAGTATATTAAGGTAACGATATATGAAATATTTCCGTAAATGATTACCTTCGATTCATTTACATTATCTTTCTAGTTGAACAAGTTTAGATTAATAACTCAAAGTAGGTATTTAATTTTATTTATTTCAAAAATAAATAGCTACAACTAACTAAATCTAGATTTCCATTTCACCGCCTCCTAGCAGGCAGGCCAAGGTGCATGCATTTCAAATGTTCTCATTATACAAAAGGCGCAACAAAATGAGCCTCTTGTCCCAGCCAGCCACTTGATTGCAGTACCTAATTGTATTTACTGTTTGCTTGTTCGATTGGCTGGTTAGAGCGATTAGCTGGTTACTCACTAGTAGAAAAACGCACTTAAAAACTTAGAATTCACTATAGCTCAATTCTCGTTGAAGTCATTTACCATGCGAATTTATACGAGGAATATTCAGTATTTAGTTGAGTCAATATTTAATAAGCTCTTTGTAATTGTTACGCAAGTTTTATAGCCTTTAATACTTAGTCTATTATTAAGTTTTTGTTGCTGTGCTGCTTTTTAATTAATAATTCCTTTTCCATAATTAACGGCATATTGTGAATTGTTGAATAGAAATTCTTTACTTTATGCAATTACAAACTAAAGGAAAATTACTCCAAGTCATAATCAATCTACTAAAAAACAAGTAAATAAGTAGTAGGTACGTCTATTTAATTTCATACCTAAGTACATAACGGGTGGCCTATGTAATATTTGGAATCTGAACTACTAGCTATTTTGAGTGTGGAGTCTGGTGGCCACTCTAATGCCATTCGTATTATGAGGGCAAATTAGTTTTATATTTGCCGCAAATGAAATGGGTGGAAATACGCTTGAACGACTTTGGAATAAGCTAAAAAATTCACTTGCAAAATGATGAATCATCTACTGAAAGTGTAAGGAAATTACGTTCAAAATTTGGTGGAAGAGAAGCGCAGTCCACGCAATTTGTGGATCAATTTGTGAAACGTGTGCATGAAACTGAATCTTTATTGGATAAAACAACACGTTCTCGCACTCCTACAGTGCGCATAACCGAGGATATTGAATTAAAACATTTCACGCTCATCTTCGTTGCGAATTTTGCATAAAGACCTCGGCATGAAGCTGTACAAAGTTAAATTGGTTTTCGGTTCGCTAATTGTGCTCTGGAACGCTTGGAAGAAGATGAATATTTTAAGCGTAAAATCATTTTTTCTGACGAAGGCCACTTTGACCTCGGTAGTTATGTTCATAAGCAAAATCGTCGCATCTGGGGCTCAGAAAACCAATGCGCGATTTTTGAGAAGAAAATGCATCCTCAACGAGTAACTCTCTGGTGTGGTTTTTGGACCGGCGGTATCATTGGGCCATTTTTCTTCGAAAATAAGAAATGAAGATGCGGCACAATGAATGGTGTGCTCTACCGCACAATGATAACTAATCATTTGTGGCTTTGTTTAGAAGATATGGACTTAGATAACATCTGGTTCCAAGAGGATTAGGTGCCGTGCAATAATAGATCTTTTGTACGGGAAGTTTGAAAATCGGGTTATTTGCCGCTTTGGTGATGTGCAATGGCCACCACGCAGTTGCATTTTGATTCCATCGGACTATTATCTGTAGGGAGCCGTTAAATGTTACGCTAACCATCCAGCAACAATTAGAGCTCTTAAAGAAGAAATTGGTGCAGTCATCGGTCAAGTACAGCTCCATAACGTCGATAATGTACTGGGCCTTGCAGTAGCCAGAAAGCCGAGAAAGTCATTTGAATGAAATAGTGTTCCATAATTAACCTGAAGGATTGTACGTTCGGATAATAAAAACCACATTGAAAAAAAATTATTTATTTCTTATTTACCGCAAAATCAAATTCTAAATTATGTATAAATGATCCACCCTGTACTTAGTTTACATATGTATAAGTATGAGTATGTACTTAAATTTGTTTATTATTCATAATTCTCAATTGCGTATGTATTCCTTGCGTAATTGATCGTTGTAATTTTTGTAAATATAAATTTGAATATAAAGTCACCTGATAATGAATGGTTAAGTTGAATGGATGAATGGTACAGGCACACATGGAGGCGCAACAAAATTCCTTCGAAATTTGCGAAATTTAATGTACATACATATTTACATATATTTAATGTTGATTTCTCAGAAATAGTCTTACATCACATATAGTATTTTTAGATGTGGTTGCTAGAACGTAACTGAAGTGAACGTAACTAATAAGTTCAACGGTTGGCGGGGGCATAAGTTCATTCTTTACAGCTGTACTGCACGGGCTGAAAATTTTGTTCAGCGATGAAGCTCACTTTTGGTTGGATGGGTACGTTAATAAGAAAAATTGTCGCATTTGGAGTGATCATAATCCACAAGCCATTGTTGAGGCATCCTCAAAATGTCACTGTTTGGTGTGCTCTATGGGCAGAATAAATCATTGGTCCATATTTATTCAAAGATGAAGCCGGTCATAATATTACAGTCAATGGGGAACGCTATAGAGCCATGAATTGGAGAATGTTAATGTGGACGACCTTTGGTTCCAACAAGACGGCGCTACATGCCATACAGCCAACGAAACAATAAATTTATTGAAGGAAGGGCGCATTATCTGGCGTCGTGGGCCTGTGGCGTGGCCTTAAAGATCGTGCGATTTAAGAACGCTGGACAATTTTTTGTGGGGTTATGTGAAGTTGCCTGTCGACGCAGATAAGCCCGAAACGATTGAAGCCTTGGAAGAGAATATTCGGCGCGTTATTAATGACATACGGCCCCAATTGCTGCAAAAACATAATGGCAAATCCTTATCTTTATAATAAAGCTAAATTCTTGGCCATAAACCACACTTCTAACAAAAAAACACCCTGTATTTTTAACCTCTAAGCTCATTTTATTAGAGCGACGCATAAGAAAAAACATCCCCAAACTGCTACTTCATTGTCCTCCAACTGTAAATATTCATATATGTATGTATGTTTAAAGGTTCGCTTAGGACCATTATTCTGCTAGAATATTTTAACTCGGTTTGACATGAGAATAAGTAGAAAATGAGAAGATGGAAGTTCTTACGTGAATAAGATTTACCAACTCGTTGCTGCAGTTTTACTATGTTCAATATTTGACTTTTTGATTATTTGAACCATTTTACTTTGAAACTTTCAACAATTTATCTTTTTATTTATTTTTTCTAGCTCCTAAATGAACGTTCCTATAGAATCTTCTATAAAGTAAAATTGGATTAGTAATAAGGTAAAAGAGAGAGAGAACATCATGAACTTTCATCAAACTGTTTTGAAACCCAGTTTTCACAGATTTATTTTACGGTATGCTTAGGGAATTAGGCGGATATTGTGATATTTCGTACTTGTGACCTTTCTCCTGTTTACTTTCTCGTGAAGCTCTTCTTTTCGATATTTGAATCGTATATTATGTATAAATATAAATAAATAATTCATGAAATATTGGACTAACCGCCACTTACTGCAAGCCAGGTAAATATCTGTGGTAAAAGGTAAAACAGCCTAAGTCAACTTAAAATGGAAAAAATGTTGTGATACATTTTTAATTATACATAAATAACAAATTGGTTCGAATTTTCAAATCATTTTTGGATTTATGGTATATGTGAATGGCCTTTGACCTGAATACAGAATACGATTCCTGAAATATTGCCATAGATAGTTTCTATGATATTTTCATTGAAAACTATCGACCTCCCCTATCGAACATAGTAAGTAATATACTTCTGCAGTTGTTGTTATTAAAAAAAAACAAAATTTAATTTTTTAATTTCAAAATTTTATTATCTTATTTTTATTTAGAATTGTTCTCTTTCGTTACAAATTAATAATTTTTAGACATTTTGGTCATTTTTGTTTTATTTGTAAGCAATTGTGTTTACATAACATTGGATTCTTTGTATGAATGCATGCATTTAAGCCATCGATTAAAAACTATCAGCTGAATGCAACAAACGATTTGTATTGTAAAACTGCGCACAACAAATTATTTTTTAATACCTACTACATTAAAAATTCAACTGCAAAGGTAACAATCAATTAATAATGGAGGAGGAGACAATGCATTATTATTTTTTTTTTTTAATTGGATTCCTTTTGTTTTTTATACATTTATTATAGATGATGCACAAAGAAAGAGCAAAAATTATTAATAACAGAAATAAAATTAAACAACATTGAACCGCAACTAAAATTCTAGGAAGAGAGTATATACTAAAGTATAGGAGGCTTATAACTCGTATACTATACGAATCGACAAACGTTTGGGTGTAAACCGTCTCTTCCGACGACAACGTACAACTCGTCATTTAAAAATGATTTACTTTCGAAACAATTACGTGGCAAGCTGTACATGCTCGAATGAGACTGTTCGACCCCCCTGCTTTTAAGAAATTTGTTGTTCTTTTGCTTTGCTTCGCTATAAGACCACAAATATAATTTACAAAATTTTCTTGTACAATTTGTTTTAACTAAGTTTTTGTTTAGAACGATTTGTATTTGTAAGTAGTTTAGTATAATTATAAAACGCTTGTAAAAACCATTTTCACTAGTATATTTATGTATATATGTATATAGATTTTTAAATTTACAAAAAGCTTTTCTCTCTAATCAATTATTATTACATATTATTATTTAAAAATTATTTGTATTTTTGTTTGTTTGTATCTTATGTTATTGCATAGGAAATATATTTATATACTTTACTAAGTAGTTACTTTATTTATACAGGGGTTTTTGTTTGTTTGCTTTTGCTTAGTATTTTGTCCAACTTACATATCTTTGTTCCTATACATTCAACTAATCCATTCAATATATATATATATATATGTATATATAAATGTATAAATGTATATATACTATAAATAATATATTAAAATTTTTTATTATATATATAATACAATATATGATATCTATAGTATATATAGACATATGTAGTTTAGTATGTAAATAATGTAGATGTAAAGAGCATTTCCTATATATTTATACAAGTATGTATCATTCATATGTAATTATATGTATGTATATATAAAGACAAAAGTTTGTTCCAAACGCGCAATAAAAATAGCATTTTTAAATGTATTTAATATATCTATGTATATATTATTATAAGTATATATATGCTAAAATATAAAAGAGTACATTAATAACAATTTTTGCATGGTTTTTTAGTTTTACGATTTAATTATGTAGGTATGTAGTTAAGAGTACAGATAGTCATATGCATATGTAGCTTGTTGGTGGATGTTTTTTGTTTTTTTGGTGGTTAGTAATTAGTTCCTAGTTGTTGTGTTTGACTGATTTTTTATTAAAGCAAAAATAGTAGGATGAAAACAAAAGACAATTGTAATCCTGAAGATAGACAGCATAACAGCATAGTTTGAATTGTACTGAAACTAGCTGTGTAGGATCAATCGAGCTATGTATGGTAATTTACTGAAATCGATTTTGCAACGAGAATCTGAATTTACAAAATTTTAATCGAATGAGTTTTTTAATATTCAGAACTAGAATTCTTCAATAGGTTTTTAAATAATCAGGAATTCATAAGAAATTAAGGCAATAATGTTTTGAGTTTATTAGCTTTTAATACGAAACTATAATAGATCGACTTATTAAGTTTTTTGAAAAATTTTGTTAAAATAAACGGTTAACTTTGGTTTATTCGCGAAATTTTTATTCGATTAAAGTATTTCGATATCGCATTTGTGCATTTTGATTTCATCGATTGAGTTTTTAATTTAATAAAAGAATTATGATTAATCGATTATTAATTGTTTTTATACTGAATTTATTTCTATTAATTTTCTGATAATTTTATAGTTTTGATGCGATTTTAGTTACATAAAAATCGTTTGTGTTCTTCAATCGAATTTTTGTTTTAACGAGACGAATTGCCGGCCCTATATTTAAAATTTAACGAGATTCACGATTCAATGGTTGATTGATATGCGAAGCGATCTAATTTTTGTCATTCAAATTCGAATTGAATTTCTAATCAATGCAATAATCAGAGGTATAATTACATCGAATAAAAAATGTTGGTTTAAATATCGGTTGATTGGTTCAAATAATTTTCCGAAATCGCAACGATTTATTATCTTCTTCATCATAAATTATGCCAAAAAAGCACCGGGGAATGATCAAATGATCAAAAAGCTCAATTTAAGGGATTGTTGGCAGCGCGCTCTGTCATTTAATCTCATTTACAATGAATAAAAATAACGAACAAAGAATTTGTATTGCAAATGTAATTTCGCCGAATCTATGAAAATGTTACGGAAGGCTTACAGTGAATCGACTTTATTAGAAACACTCACATATGAGTGGTACAGTTCATTCAAAAGCGGTCGAGATGTGGTGGAAGATTCAACTGAAGTTAACATCAATAAAGTGAAGGAGATGGTTAACTTTTACTTTGACAGAGATAGCCGTTGAACTTCGTCGAAAAAAGGTCAAGTTTGTGGATAGACAACTTATGGATTTTGCACCACGACAACGCACCATCTAGCAAGGCTGTCATTGTGAATGAATTTCATCCCAAATATTCAACTGATATGGCTCCGGTTGACTTTTTTCCCTTTCCAAAACTAAAATTACCACTTCGAGGCTCTTGTCTTCATGATAGAACACATAAAAGATAATTCGCAGCGAGAAGTGAAGTCGATTCGGGAGAATGCGTTTGAAAAATGTTTTGATGATTGGATTATTCGTTGGCATAAGTTTAGGTAGTATTTCGGAAGACGCCTCCTTTGAAGGCGATACAATATATATTTTATTGACCAATTCCCTATAATTTTTGGACAGACTGTATTACGCCTCGCCGAAAATTCGCTTATGCTGTTATGCTATTTGTCTCAGAATTGTTTTTGTAGTTGTGTAGTTGTTCTAAATATTCAAAAAAAAAAAAAAAAACATTGCAGTTTTTATAAATTTAAAAAATACCTAATTTTGGTTTGGTTGATGATATTCAAAACTACATATATAATTTATAATAGTCGTAAGAAAAATTTCTAAGAAACAAAAAAAATATTTAAAAACTACAATTTACAAAAATATCTCATTTTGTTAGTTTTTGAGATAGGCAAAACTTGTACTTTCTTTCGTTCTCTACGTAAATATTAGCTGTTTGGTTGTATGTTGTTAATGGTAAATTATTAAACAAAGAAAATGCCCAAAGATGTAAATGTATGAAATGGTGAATGAATTTAAAAAAATATATATGTATAGTTTTGTGTTTCTCCTGCACTTTTGGTTTATGAAACTTGTTTGTTTGATGCTTAATTATTTTTTTTTTGTTTTCTTTTTTTTAATAATTCATTAAATGATTTTTAAAAATTACCCTTATTATTTTTTCTTTATAATTTTTAATAATTATTGGTTTAATATAAATTATAAAAAAATAATTATATTTTTATTTTTACTTATTGTTTTGTTTATGTATTTTTTCCTTAAATTCTAGTAGAGGCTATTAATATATTTTATAATTATTATTTGACTTTTCGCTGATGTAGACTAGAGCTACTGCTATCAGAATTTAGGATGGCATCATTTGAGGAAAGTACACCATCACCTTCCTTAAAGCCATGGCCATTTGCATAACCATTTTTATAGGCACCGCCAACGCCATTCGATAAATGGCCATTTGACTTTATAACATCGTATTCCTCGTCCATAATAGGCTACAGTGGAAAAATTAGAGAAAAAGGAAACGAAATGCAATGGAAAAAATTATAAATTATTTATAATTGCTTACAATCACAGAGCAACAACAACTTATGCAATCTTAAATGCAGCTAATTAAAATATTAATACATGGGTGTTTATTAGTTCTATGCAATTATAATGAATGCGCATCATTGATTTCGCTGAAGAGAGAACTGAATGTAGTGGAAGGTTCATGCAAACAAACTCATACAAGTAGAAGGTGGACGCAGAAGTTTTAGTACAAAGTGCAAAAACTATTTACTATTTGTTTATTTTAATTGAAAAACAAATTTCCAATAATTTTTCTACTTTGGAGCTTGGATGAGTTCAATTGATTGATATTCTAAGAGTTGCGGCGCCCCCCGTTTGCCAAAACACTTCGCACATATTTAAGTTAAGCTTTTAGGGGAAGTCGAGGACACGCAGCTAATAAGTTAAGAAGATGATTGGACGATGAGGGGTAGGTACAAAAAAGCTCATGTAGGCATAGATCATGTAGGCAGCACAGCAAAGTCATTCGGTTTCACAACGGCATGCTAATTACGCTAACATTATGGGGCTCAAACACAAAAACTTCAGAGCACGCTCATATTTAGCTTAAATAAATGAAACTTTAAGTCTTTATACAAATTTACACTTATTTTGCATGCACACGAGTACACATTTCAATCGAGTACTAGTAAAAGGGCAAAAACATTAACTTTGAATATTGGAATCAAGAGCGCATTAAATCTTAAGCATTTGCTTTCAAACCCTTCAAATTTTAAGTGTTTCGTGATCTTGATTTCAATGTGTTTTCTCTCGTCTCAGTTGCAAAAGGTAATGCCCGCTAATTGATTTACTAACCAGTTTCACGCTGAGATTACGGGTTAAGCACACTTTAAATTTCATACGTGCATGTAGACAGACTTTTAAACTGGAGTGAATAAAGTCGAAAGCACATACTTGCAACTAATTTATTTAACTAATTCTTCTAATTTATGTACATTTCGAATGCATAATTTTGTGTTGCATTTGCTTTTGTGTTGAACAATTTTTGTTTGGTTGACTTACCATGCATGCCCCTTTATTTCCACCACCATTGGCCACTGCCACATATTCACCGGCGGCCCCATTAGCGATGCCATTTCCATTCGAACATGTACCATTTGTATACATTGATGATTCTAATTTGGAATAGCCATTAACTTTAATGGCTTGGCGCGCGGATTTTCGACCCGAATTTGTATATTTTGCTTTATAAAAGTCCGAGAACAAGAAAAGGAACATAATGCCGTGTAAACCAATCCATACCATGAAACCGGGGGGATAATCACAATCACGGAATAACAACTGAAATTGATGTGTAAAGATGGCAACAAATTGCACCTGGAAAAAAAATTAGAATACAAAATTAAGATAAAATGAGAGCGACAAACACACACAAATGTCATATTTAAAAGCGTCCAATTTCAGTTCATAAGTTTAAGTTTAAACTTTACCATAACTGTACACAGCTTTAAGTGTTTCAAATTTAATTACTGGAATTTTTTTTTTTATCAACTTACCATTTGGAAAGTGGTCAGGTACTTCTTCCACCATATGTATTTTTGATATTTTGGACCCATAGCCGCGATCATGTAGTAGAAATACATTACAATATGAACGAACGAATTTAGTAATGCGAAAAAGGTGCTGTGACCACCTGGAACAAGGAAAGAAGAAGAAGAAGCATGTAATCCGAAGATTTAGAAAAAAAAAGTAAATCAAAAGGAAGATATTAAGTAAAAAATTTCGGAGCACTAGCTACGAGTATTTGTTTAAACCTGAAGTATTTACTTAAATTTACTTTTATACATTTTAAATAAACACACTATTGGGTAATAAAAACGAAAGCATCTTCATTGGGGATTTCCTTTGTTGAATTTTGTAGTTATTGGGAGACTTGCAGTTTTAAATTTCACATAAGAAGATTCTTCCGCATTCATTAGCTAAAGGGTAAGCACCTATCTTCAAATATATTCAACTATTATCATTTATAATTAATTAAGAAAATTAAGAATAAACAATTTTAATTTGAAATTGAAATATTTAATCTTTTATTACACAAAATCCCTTTTGGCCCCTTCTACTATTTTCATACTTTAAATAATTTATTTTTTGTGAGTTACCTCAACCCTCGTAAGTCGTAAGACGATACGATTTATAATCGTTAAGAATGAAAATATTTATGGCCCTTTGAGCAGGATTAAAGAGTAAGAATCAATAAAGAATTATATTATTAAACTGAAATTATAACTCTTTTCATACACCTTCGTTGTCCATTCTACATCATTTAATTTAAACTTTATTAAGCAAATACGGTGACCCGTCCTTGTTCCATGACCCTTCGAACCGGATAGAAAAAGAAGAAACAAAAATTGAAAAAATTTGATACTCTTCAGCAAAAATACAAAATGTAATTTCAAGTAGTGATACAGAAATTGTGAATGATGCTTTGATATTCACACACGAGTAGTTATTGGTCTTTAGCATTGTGTGACTTTTATCACTTAAACTTCGATTAAATTTGCATTCATTACATTAAAAACATAAACAATAATAAATACTATGGTGCTCAAAAGTATCCTGTTCAAATTGCCTCATTAAAATCGAATTTTACTGAGAGTCAGGAAGAAAGTAACTTCAACATGAAAGATCTTTTGAGCCAAACTCTAAATAAGGTAGATTTTTGCAGAAGATGACCTTTCTTCATTGACGTCTGGTTGAATATTGTTCTTTTGAACAACGGTTGTGTTTTACAGGTTTCACAAACTCTTCAATTTGTTAAATTATATAATACTCGTATTAGAAAAGGTCCAATCGAGCCCACAAAATGAATCGGGCGTTTAAATTGAAATGTGAAAACGGAATCTTAAAGCATTGTAGGTAGTTGAATAAGTCGCATACATAATCTTATATAATCAAAGCAAATTCACTAATAATGTGGTGTTGCGTCATATCTTTGGCGGTGCATTTCTATATATTATGTAATTCGTATTTACCTGGTGCGAATTTCATGCCCATCCATACAGAGAAGGGCATACAACCATGATGTATGACATGCAAAGTGGAGACATGTTCATTTTTTTTGCGCAAAATGAAAAATAACGTATCAAAAAATTCAGTGAATTTAGCAATATAATACCACCAGCAGGTGCGAGCCATCTACAATGAGAAACAAAGAAATGAAATATACATACTCAATGAGAAAATGAATGAAATGAAATTGCACAATCAATGCGCAATTAATTTATATAAAGAAACTAATCGTAATCGAAGAATATCAATGAAATTAATTCAATTAAGAATTACGAAACTTACGCGCATAGCCAAGGGACTATTGGAGTAATCGACGGGTTGACATTTTAAGCTATAGTGACCCCACCAGCCGCTTGCTAAATACTGTAGGTAGAAAATAGAAGAAAAAAAGCAGTGTAGATAGCATTAGTGAAATTTCATAGCGTTAAATTATTAAAGCGTTGCATTCTTACCTCATAGAAAATCCACGCACTGAATATCGTTTGAAAGAGATTGTAATAAATTAGAATTTTCCTTAGATCCATTGCTTTTCTTTTTGCCATTAATTTCGGTGCTAAAGATTTACTAAAATAGGCATAAAATACACATAGCACTAGAGTGGGAAATGGAGACGACATCATTGGCCAGTCTTTAACTCGAGGGTCTGAAATATAAAAGCAGAAAAATATATATTGAAAATATTGGAATTTATACGAAATCCAAAACTATTATTCTAGGTTTTTAAATTCAATATTTTTACCTCTCCTGGGAAATGAAAATACTTAAATTAAGTAAAAAATATCAAAAGTTTTTGGCGGCATTTGTAGAATTCATACCCAACCCATACCCGAATACAATATAAGATTTGGTTTATTTTTTTTAATACATGGTCAGTAGTGTCCTTCAGTCATGGTTCCAACTCAGAATATCGTACTCAATGATCTTCGAGTTGATATTTAAATATCATTCCATATGTTCCTCAACGATCTCTGCCCAAAAATTTCAGCAGACACACTTTTTTTTTAAATGAGATGATATGAAAAGAAATATTATCGAAAAAATAATACAAATCAAATTTAGTTTTGTTTAATTAACATCCATCTGTGCCCAAAAATTAACTTAAATGAGACCCTGAGTTTTGCACGTGTAACTATAGTTTCCCGCCCACATCTTACGAAAAGTAATGAATAATGTCATTTGACCTACTTGAAAATTAAATATTTAAATTGCTTATTTTTTTAAGAAATAGATATGAAGTAGAAATTTCCTTATATGAAAAATTAATTATTTCAAAAACAAAATCAAATTACAAATTTTAAATACCAGAAATAATTGAGCGATTTCATTTTTTTTTGGTCAAATTTGAATGCGCATTTTAACTTACCACTTTGATTGTCCATGAGGTCTCTGTACCAATCGTACATTTCATGCAATATGACAGCCATTTTGATTTGTTGATTATTTCCTTTGAACTGCAGTATACAAAGAGAGATAGAGAGAGAAAAAGAGAAGAGTTTGTATTAAATTGAGAGCAAAATAGAAAGTGTGTAGCAAATTGTAAACTTATTCTTGAATGCATTCACAATTATGAAATGAATGTAAGATTTAAATAAAATAAAATTAACATAACATAAAAATTAGGCAGAAAAATATATTATATATTATATTATTTAAAAAATGGGATTGATGTGCAGACATTAAGTAAACTAATTATTTTTTATAATAATTATGGAAAAATGCAGACAAAATAAATGAAGTAAAAAAAAAGTTGAATTAGCATAAAAAATTTTGTATAAATAATTTATTTATTTTAATTAATTGTCAAGTGGAATTTTAAAACAATAAATGTTTTTTGCACGCAAATAAAATACAAACAGCCCGGCAATATGTAACAACTTGTAATAACAGCAAGAAACAGGCAACACTTTTTTTGTAGTGCTATAAATTTAATTTTAGTTGCTTTAATTGCGTATTATACATTTAAATTACTGCTCATTAAAAGATCACTCCGTTTATGGATGGAATTCTCGCTGAATTCTTATGGAAAGTTACATCTAGCATTAAAATTCTAGAATAACAACAGCAATAACAAAAATAAATAAATAAGATGAGAATAAAGTAAAAGGACTATTAATTATAATATACATACACACTACATACATATTTGTATTCACAGACAGGAATTCAGAGCACATCGTTAACTGAGATCTGTAGACTCAGCTGTAGATGACATTGAACTTGAGCCAAAAGTGAACGTCAACATTCAAAAATAGTAATTGGAGCAGTAAACAGAGCGATAAAGGAGGGAAGTGATATGAAAACTGATCTCAAGAACACTGTCGCCAGGGTATGCAAGTACGTGCATATATAAATTATCTATATTATATAGGAAATGAAATTATCTATGCGTAGTTAATTTGCAACTGAAAAATCTCTTAATTATTATGTTGCAAAGCGCAACTAAATTAGTGATTTTACTGTCTGAATGTTTGAATATCTCTCTGCTGTCTGCTGCTCGCTGTCAACCAACATGGTGATAGAAATGTTTGTATGGTGGATGGATTGTGTCGTTGACACTAAGGCACATATATTTATTTGCAATAATTTTATTTTGATTAATATTCACCGTTTGTTATTCATATGGTGTGGCAAAAACGCGTGATTTGCTTGGCAAATTTACTTACGTTTTGATATTTTAATAGAGGGGAAATTTTATAAATAGTGCCATACACACTAACACCAAATTAAAGACAACCTAACGTAACTCGTGTTAGCAACCGAAGTTCGTTCTGCGGGATAGTTGATGGGCAAATCGATCGTTGCATGTTGGTTATAATATGTTAGAACTTAAATGAAATCCCTAGATACGAATATATGAATTGATTCATTTCGCTATTGAAACTGTAAAATCGCTTATTAGGTATTTTATTTGAGTATTGATTTGTTGGAGTTCCTTAAGAGTTGTAATGGTCTTAACGATACAAAACAATAATGAATTGGCGGTTCCTTTGCGACGTTTTGGAAATTCATACTGAATCCTCAGTCATCACAGGTTTTAGATTAAATCAACCGCAAGAAAGATAATAACATCAAAAAATGCAGAGAGAGAGGGAACAACTAGATTTATACATTAATTATAAGTAGATTATATTATAAGTAGCTAAAAGGTTTAAATTTTGTATGCGCCAAGCACGTTCAAGTTGAATACTCTCGGAAATACATAAGTAACAATGTACGTACAAACATACAGTGTCGGACAATTAATAAGAACACCTTGTTCTGAAAACAAATACAAAAAAAAAAAATTTCTCTAGGCTTATGATAAATTTAAAAGGTATTAACTTTTATTCATTTATTCCATAAGTTTAATTTTTGCTTAAAACAAAAACAAAATCAATTCAGTGTAAAAAAATAAGTTTAAAACTTATACATAAAATCGCATTTCAAAAGGACAAACAACACTTCAATTAAAAAAAAAAAAAAATTACACCTGCTAGTTATTGATTTCACCAGAGACGCGCAAGTAGCCTGGGGTATGGTATACAACGCTCTTTGAATGTTTTGCCACAATCCGTATTTATTTTTAGCTCTGGTACTGCCAATCTTCTCTTTGACAATATTCCACAAGTACTCGATATTGAATTAAGGTCAGGAGATTGTGCAGGCCAGGTCATAACGGGAATTCCATTATTGGAAAACCAATCTCGCGCAAGGATTTAGGTGTGCTTTGGGTCGTTATCCTGTTGCATTTGCCATTTCAGGGGCATTTCCCATTCAGCATAAGGAAGCATCACTTCCTGACGGATGTTTACGTAAAGAAATCTGTCCATCGTTTCTTTTATCCAATACAGAGTTCCCACACCATACCAAGAGAAGCATCTCCATATCATGATGCTTCTACATCCGTGCTTAAACGTCTTCCTAGTATATTTTTGGCTCAATTCTGCATTTTTCGTGCGTCTAACCCAACGTTTGCCATCACTTCCAACAAGATTCACCTTGCTTTCGTCTGTCCATAATACGTTAGGCCATTTTTTTTGCATTAATTGAACCATGCCACTCAATGTTCGCTTCAACATTGGTACTTTTTGTGCTGTTCTCCCATACACAAATTTGAACCCCTGTCTCCTCTCTAATTGCGGCAACTGCCTTAAATAGATCGCGTGCCCACAAAATGCGATTGTCATCTGCACTTGTAGTTTTGCGGGGCCTACCTCTCTTGCAATGAAATATTTGGGGTAATAAAGATTGGTAGACAAATGTCGAGGATCTGCTAATAGTTTTAGCTATTTAGCTGATGCTTTGTCCCTAATTTCGCAGTTTCTTCACCAAATCACGCTCCACCTTGCTACAGTGCTTTGCTCGACCTATTTTGCTGTGACATTACGGAATACTTACTTACTTTTAATGGCACAACAGCCCATGGAGGGCCTAGGCCGAGCTTTTCGAGCTTTTCGCATCCACTCATGTTGTGCGTGCTATTTTTGTACATGGATGGAAGGGACCTACAGTTTAATGCCGAATCCGAACGGCGAAGTGAAAAGCTTTTCATAGCAAATTTTACTCTTGTAGGTTTGCCATTGCCTGCCAAGAGGTGGTGCCGTGAGGAAAATTTTTTTTTTCTACTTTTCGATGTTGCCTGTGCCGAGATTCGAACCACGGACAGTCCAGCGCACTACCACTACGCCACAGCGACATTACGGAATAGTTTACATTTAATTTGTTGAATTACACTCAATGCTACCATTTAAATGCTTACCAGTACAAATTATAAACAAATTTAAGTTTTCTTTTTAAAATATACATTTTTTTGTCCGCTGTTCTTATTAGATTGCCCGCCTTCGAATGCTTAGCTTCAACTTTTTTGTTTGGGAATCCCCAAAAAATATTTAAATTTAGTGTTGCCACCTAGAAATTTATAAAGTATATACCATACCATTCTCTTCTCTATAAAAATTGTTTGCCATAAGCAGTCCGATAAAAAAAAAATCAATTGAAGTTTTATAATGTAAGGTGTTCTGATTTGATTGTCCGACACTGTAAGTATTTAAATATTCTTATATTACGTACACAAAAAATATTAAATTTTACAACTTATTTTATTTGAATATTAAATTAAAAAACTTACCTAGTATAAAGTTGCAAATATGTAGAAATCTTAATTTATTATCAATCGATTAGCAGCAAAAGTTCACTTTTTCCTTAATAAATATTCAATTTCAAAACAGTTGATTTGATAAATGTTAATTAGAATCTGCAAAGAAAAGAAGATTTACACATGTTATATATTATATTTAGGTAATTATGAATGTTAAAGCACATACTACATTGTACGTACATAATACAACAAATAATAATTATAAATTTATGAAGTGTGTAAATTACACAATAAAATTGGAATTTTATGAGTTGCAAAAAAAACGCATATGCGAACTTTTGCCAACTCCTGAACGAAAAGACTTGGAATTCTTTAAATTGGCTACGACGTAGAATTTCTTTTTTTTAATTTGCCTTTTTGTTTTAGACGAACTCGGTAGTGGGCACTAGATTTTCACCCAAAAGGTTGTGCGTTCGATTCCCTATTGGTCTGGTGGTTTATTCTCATAAACTGTTTATATATCTACCGAAAATGTACAAGTACACCTCTTGACAGGTAATGACAAAGCCAACAAGCATAACAAATTGTCATCCCACTGTTCAGAATCGCCGTTAAACTGTAGGTTTAATGGACCTACACAATGGGCCGTTTCATATGTGCCCTCTGGACAGCCACCCAACCAACCAACTGTGATGTTGCAAAAAGTGAAAGATAATATGTTAGCCAGTTTCTATCCTGTTGCGACAGACTATGTAAACACTTTGCGGATGCTTTGCTTTCATTGTCAGTTCTTCGCTTTTTATCGTTTGCGTGTTATCGATCTGTGCCCTCCTTAAAGAGCTTAAAACACTATATAAATTTAGTTGTGTTGAATTTTTTTATTTGCACTTCTAACGGAAAAATCATGAACTGAAAATAGTTTTTCATGAAGCCATCTGTTTAATTTTTATTTAAATTTGTAACAAATTGGGTTTTCAATTACTTATGTATCATAAAAGTTATATATTTACGATTTAAAGCTTAAAGTAAAAATGTGTTGTGGTACAAATGCCTGCATTGATTCTAAAATAGTTAAACGCCATAGCAAAACATGCGCCAAAAGTATTTATTTTTTTAGCTACAATGTTTGACGTCTTTATTATGGCAAGAAAAAAATACTATTTATTTATTATAATAATTATTATAATAAAAATAAAATGCATATAAACATGCATTAAGCCCTCTTTATTAATGAGTTAAATCACTGAACTGATTTTTTGTTCATCTTAAGCTTATTATTAAGGTATTTACATGTTCTAGAATAGATCTAGCAGACCGGAACAACATGCATTCTTTCTGCACTTCTAAAGAGGGTTGGGTGCGAAATCCCAAAAACAAAATCCCCAAACTCAAAATCACCAAATCCAAAATTCCCAAACCCAAACTCCCTATTTTATTGTGAAAAACGTTTATATTATGTTTACTTAAAATCGCTTTGATCACAGACTTAAACTTGTTATAGTAAAAGAACTAGTGTGTGCACGAAATTATTTTTGAGCTGGGGAAATCATTGATTTTGATCAAAAAAAACCATTTTGAGAAATATGCAATACCCCAATACCCACAAACAAATCAAATTTGAAACTTCTTAGAAATACATATAACATAAAAATATCAAAAACCATTTGGACCCAGAAAAAAATTTTACTCTATATTAACATCACATATTACCTAACAATTTTAATTAGAAAGTGTAATATTATACGATATAGATCGCAAGAAATCTCTTTCATTTGTATCCCATCGGTTTTGTATCCAAATTGTTTTTTTTTACTTGAAACGGAGGTTTTAAGCTTGGGGATTCTGACTTCGACGATTTTTTGTTTTGAATCTGGGGATTTTACTTAAGGTTGGGAAATGTAAGGTTGGCAGTAATGTGTGTGATGATTTGTGCTATCAAAACTCAAATATAATCAAGTAAAGTTTCTCACTCGTATTATCAGTATGTGATAAGTATGTGACAGATTCATCAATTGTTATAAGGAGTAAGATCGAAAATATCGGATAACCTTGACACTCTTCATCTGAATGAAAATATTCAAACATTAAGCTTTGCGTTGTAGAAATTCTGATGAAATACAATCACATGTTTTTTAACTTGTGAACTTTCAGTTGAGTCATGGCATCGGAAGTGGAAAGACGCGATTTAGTTGTTGAATTATTTCGAGAAAATCCGCAGTGGAGCCAGAAAACCATTGCAAATAAGGCGAAAGTTGCAAAAAAAACACTGTCTCGATGATTCCTAAAAAAATTTAATACAGACTTAACAGTTGCTAGAAAATATGGTTCTGGAAGGAAATGCGGTTTCGTGTCTCCACAAAAGGCGAAGAAAGTCGTTGCTCTCTTAGAGAAGAATCCAGCGTTGTCTAATCGAAAATTGGCGGAAAAAGCGAGTTGCAGTGAGTTTTTAGTTCGTAAAATTAAAAAAGATGCGGGCTTTAAAACACTCAAAGTGCAGTCAGTACCCGACAGGAACGCTACTAAGAACTTGGTAGCCCAGAGCCGAGCTAAAAACTTGAAGACAGATTTTTTTCCAAAAATTCGATTGCTGTGTTATGGACGATGAAACATATGTGTTGTTTAAATTTTCTCAATTGCCTGGTCAAGAATTTTACACCGCAAAGGAACGAGGAGGAGTTGAGGAAAGATTTAGCACAAAACAAAGTCTAAGTTCCCGGAGAAGTTTCTGGTATGGCAAGCGATTTGTAGTTGTGGGCTAAGGAGTAAAAGTTTCGTAACAAGTGTCACTGTTAACGCCGCAATTTATATGAAGGAGTGCCTCCAGAAGAGATTGCTGTCCTTCATTAGAAAGCACAATGTATCTACTTTATTTTGGCGTGATCTAGCCTCGTGCCACTACAGTAAAGTAACCCTTAAATGGTTCGAAGACCAAAATATCAAATTGGTAGCAAAAATCGCCAACCCACCAAATTGCCCAGAACTTCGGCCTAACGAGAGATATTGGGCTCTAGTGAAAAGAACATTAAAGGCAACAAACAGAGAAGCTAAATCCATGGAAGATTTTAGAAATAAGTGGAATGCTGCCGCCAAGAGAGTCTCAGAGAATTTTGTAACAAACAACAAACAAATTAGTTTTATTAATCATTTTATCAGAAATATAATTTTCTTTTCAAAACTGTTCACATTTTATTTATTTGCATAAGGGATTTCAATGCTCGGACAATTTAAAGTTATCCGATTTTTTCGATTTCACTCCTTATTTTTTTAATATTATTAATTGGTATTAATATTTATTTTTATGTAACAATCGTAAAAAATTAAAGTGAAAATTATAATTAACAATTAGGTAATATTATTTTTTTAGTATGCTGTAGCAGCAGCAGCAGCGGTAATTTCAAGTGTAAATTGCGGCAATGGTATCGAATTGATTCTGAATGCATTTAATTTTATTTCATAATTTGATTGAATTAATTGAAATTTGTTACTATTTTATGTGTATATTACTGTTTCATGCCATTTTCGTTCTGGTATGTTGTTGTTGTTGTAGTTGTTGCTAAATTGAAATTAACTAAGTGCTTTGGAATGTACATATATCACAATTTGAACGATTACGTTGCGAACGAATGAGCGAACGAATAGTTCTTTTGATGCATGAGAACGTCGCGTTGTCTGAGATGTAAGAGCACAAAAATACCGGCAACAGAAACAACAACAAGAGCACCTCCTACAATAAACCTATAATAATTTTTTATAAACAAATGTGGATATATTGAAAACAGAAACAACAAATTCACTGTTGTCGTGTTAGATTCATACATTTTTTGTTCCTTTTTTGTTTTTTGTTTTTCTTTTTATACAACTGACCTACATTCAAATAAAATATGCGCAGAAGTCAAGTTGCAACTACAATGGCCCCCCCACCCAAAAAAAAAAAAAAATCAACAACCAAGAAAATTATAACAGCAATAAAGTTAACCTTCAGCGTCGTTTCTCATTTTTTGTGCAATTGCAACAGAAACAAAAATATATGCGAGTACATGTATTATGCTTTCCTCATTGCAATATGCTGAGCAGTGGCTCAGTAGTGGCAGCAACAGCAGCAGCAGCAGCTGTTACTTCCCAATTAGATACACGATACAATTGCACACGAATAGAAGATAAAACTAAAGTAGAAGACGAAGAAGAAGAGAAGTTCGTCGGCATTGTCGTTGTTGTCCGATGTCGTCGTTGTTAAGTCGTTACTGCAACAGCAACTGAAATTGCTACTTTTGATAATGTTTTATTGCTTTTATATGTATGTGTTTATTGTTGTTGGTCGTGTTGAATTTTTTGAATGTCATGAACGAAAAATACAGTTATGTAACTTGTTGCCTACCTACTTATTGCACTTGTTGTTGTTATGGGTCAGTGGCATTTTCGCTCAAATGTTGCAAGTACTTATTTTTTTATAGGAAAAAAAAAAACAAAAACAAAAATAAAAACAAAAATGACACCACTCAAAACGCTATGCACGCATTTCAGTTTTTAAAGGCAGGAGGCATCCATTCGATTTAATTGATCAATCTTTTTATAAATGCACAAATTTTTGTGGTATCTAAGTTTTAGATGTAAAATTGCAAAATACGAGTACTTTAAGTACTTTAAAGCAGAGAAAACATTGTAATGATGATGACGACAGCAACAAAAATCAAAATGTAAATACTACGTACATATCTAACTTGCTGCTGGTGTGGCATAACAAAATATTTACAACAAATAAAATAATATTGCCAAGGTAAATACGAAGTTGCAGCCATGCATTGCTGATAATAAACAACAACAGCAACTAAAAAATCATACGTTCCCCGTCCAAACGAACTGTGTACCTACTTATGCATATGATGAGCTAGTATATTGCTGCTGATTATCACGAAGCTGCTGATGCTGTTGCTGTTGCTGCCACTATATCGTACACATTACGTAAACCAAAGATAAATATGTAAATGCCCCGACCGAGTGATCGGAATCGATGACAAAAGCGGCGCGACAGTGCGTGCAAATATTTTCTTGTCTCAGCAAAGTTGAAATGTGCGCGCTAGACTGATTCTCGAATCGGGTGTGCGCATGCGTATCTATCTACTCAACTCATACATTTGTGTACAATGACTGCACATTCCCTCATCATCGTCATGAGCATAATCCAACCAACCAAACAACCGAATGAGCCAACACTAATGCCTAGCCGTTGTGGTTGTTGTTGTTGATGATAATGAATGCTCATGATGATGACTCCGTGCAAAGCTTCCGTGTCGTTGTCGTCAAATTGAGAAATCGGTAAACGTTGCATTGCATACATTTGATTTTGTGGCAATTATTGTTGCTAGTTTTGTCACTGTAGTTGTCACTTGCAGTAACCTCGCATTAACACGCAAACACAATGTTTATATTTGCAATTGAAAAATGTGATTTAAATCAATTAAAACATGAAAAATAAACTAAGGTCGATAAGTAGGTAATGAAATGTGTGAGAATGTGAAGGCACGCAAAGAAGTGATGAAGATGCCTTACATATTTTTAACACATTAGTTTATGGTAACACATCATGTACTAAGTATTAGGGTGAATAAAAAAATTTGGATTGTCCATTACGAACTAAAAAATTTAAACTTACTTTAAACAAAAAGTTTCTTCAAAATTTGAAAAATCGTAAAAGTTTTAGAAAAAATCTGAAAATTCGTCAAATGTTGGAAATAGGATAACTTTGACAGATTGCGTGATAAAGGCGTGAAATTTTCAGACCAAAATTTTTTTTGTATTTTGCTTTAAAAAAAAACATTGCTTATAACCAAAAAAAAAACCCCCCAGTAATCTCTCTTTTATATACCTCTTAATTATGTATACGTAATTAATCGAAACGCGCATTTCGGTGTATTTGTTGCTCAAAATGCATTTGAACAAAAAATAACAACTCTTTACTTATTAGCTATCAGGAGTCGCTCCTAGAGGGTTAAAATGTGGGACCGACCCCCCATTACTCTTGCCAAACTTACTTACCCTCCAAATTCAAAACGCTTAAAAGGGCTCTCATACAAAGAGAAAGTAAAAGAAAACTAATTTATTTTCATTTTGTATAGGAGCCCGCTAAGTTTTGGAGACGGCGGGTATGTATGTATGTTTGGAAAAAATATTGAAGGAAGAAAATTAAATTAATTAATTAAGATCAGCTTGGGAGCGTGAGTCCATTTAAAACTAAAAACGCTAATTTTTTAATGGAGCCCCCTTAAGTGTTGCAGATGAAAGGTAAGTATATGTGGAGAAAATATGGGGGAGTGAAAAATAGTGGAAAAAATAATATAGGTCGGTCTTACATTTCGAAGCACGGGCATTCCCTATACGGACCCCCTGAAGAGTTGGTGATGACGTGTAAGTATGTCGAGGAAAAATTTGGCCATTGACAATTACATTTTGACCCTCTAGCAACAACTTCTAATATCTAATGGGTAATAAGTAACATACGCGGAAATTTGTCTTTAGATCAAATAGTAATTAAAAGGCAAAACTATGTCACATTTGTTTTTGTTAGAAACAAGTTTTTCATTCATAAAAAACAAAAAAAAATTCGAAAATTAATACTCGATACTCATAAAATACTTGAAAAAACTAATATTTCTTGAAAAGTTAGTCATAGAGTTAGTTGAAGAAATTTCAAATTTTTTCAGTCGAAAATATTGAAAATTACTGGGTAGCAAGCTCTGAAATTCTTTCGATTTTTCTTAAATTTGGAGGTAAGCTTAAAAAATTTGTGGCGTGATGGATAATCAAAAACAACAATTTTTAATTTTAATCTTGCTAACTAATATAACTTTAAAAGAAATTTAAGCGTGACAGTTTACATACAGTCTCAGTATGATCTCGCATTGCTTTACATTAGAGTAGCGACATTTGAGTGCCGCTTACAAAACATTCAAGCATTTGAATATAGGAGTATGGTCTTCTGGTACCAATTCGGTTAGTGTACATTAATAAATTTATACCTTTGCTAAAATATTTTTTGTTGAATGTGAAGCAGTCTCTTTAAAGTTTAAACCGGAAAATAACTTTAATAACCAATTTTACTGCTTCCTTTAGATTTTTCTATTTAGAAAGTATACCAATCAACAAATTTTAAAAATATATCGTTACCTTAATATGGAAAAGCCCTAACAATATTTTAATACCTAGTTTTTTTACAAATTCTTATACAGTTGACTATTTAAGCTTCATTCGAATATACAAAAAAAAATATTTTTGAGGAATATGTTGTTTACGTCTTTTCTACATTCAGATAACGAGAATATGTGCCTACATAAATACAATTTCCTTTTTAATTTACGTAAATATTTATTAAAATTAAATTTAAGTTAATAATCATAATAGTCATATAAAAATACATATTGTTTTTTAAAGAAACCATTTAATACGGAGCAAGTGTGAAACACGCGATGATTTTTAGTCATCGGTAATAGATAAAAATTAGAAATAACCAGAAATCGGAATTTCTGCCTAATCAATTTATTGTTGTTTTGTTAAATATTACTTATTTAAGAAATTGATAAAAGTGATCGATTATTACACCAAACACCTATTCGTTCCAATAGATGAAATGATGGAATGAAAGTGTGGAAAAAGTGTTATATTGTAGCGGGCTAAAATCTTTTACGATACATTTTTTGTTCGTTTAAATTTCCAGTTCTTCAAAATTGTTTTTTTTTAATTTTGGGTTTTAAAATTCTGTAAACACAAAATTCTGTTTCACATAATTCTGGAAATGATCAATTACCAAAGATAGAACACAAAATCTATAATCTATAAAAAATAAAATGACAAATTATAAATATGTACCAAATTAAAACACAGAAATTCATGAATAACCACTTAACACTTTCCCCAAATTTATAGTCAACATCGCTTAGGATATAAATTAATTAGCTGTTTATCTTTTTAGTATTATAAAAGTGGCTTTTGGAGTGCTCTAGGAAATCAAACATATTGAATATGTTTGATTATAATGTTCATTGAAATTGCTAGATATTCCACGAAAGGGATCATTTTGAGCATGTGTGTCCTGCACATGCTAAGTGTAATAGTTTGCAATTGAATCAGTTTCTAAAACCCCACATGTTCCATTTTTCGGTTCATGAGTTCTACTATTTTCAGATGCCCAGAAATGGTCACTGTAAAACGCACAACTGTGGCAGTATTCTAAGCAGGGGTACAAACCAGTTTTGAACCAAACCATCCGCAGTTTGAATTGAAGCAAATCATGAACCAAACTGATTTGGTTTGTTTTTTCTCAGTTGAACCAAACAAAAACCTCACCGATTTTGCTCGAAAAATTGATTTGGAAAATTTTAAAAAAATGTAGGTACCCTTTATTTCTCTTTGTAGCACTATTTTTTTCTTTTTACGACGTGGTAAACTGTATTTCATTAAGTGAATTTCCTAATTTCAAAAGTGGTAGTTAGGATGCAAATTAGACGCTCTTAAAGCAAATTGAAAGAAATAATTCCGTTCCAACAGAAAGTATGTACATATATATGGGTTTATTGATTCATTCGATGGATTTGCGAGTTTTTGAAGCGAACCAACTATTTAAATGTGTTGAAGAACCCGGTTATGCAACAAACCAGTCTTTCAGAGAGACCTTGAACCACTAAGCCAAACCATACAGCAAACCATTTTGTTCGTTCATATTCCAGTTTCTAAGTGCTCAAGAAAGATTTAATATATTTGAGTCCATAAGAGAGAACATAGATTCTCACAAGTTTTTTCTACAGATTCCCCTTTTTAACACCTATAAAACCGAACCATACTGCGAAATTTCGTTCGTTCATATCCCAGTTTCTAAGTGCTCAAAAAAGGCTTTGATATTTGAGTCCATGAGAGAGAACATATGTAGATTCAAGCGAATGAACTGGGGGTCGGTCTTACAAGTTTTTTGTACTGATTTTCCTTTTTAACACCTACATATAATTGTAGTTTTAGACAATAAAAACACTCTTTTGTTAATTAATATTTGGCGTTTCTTTACTAAACCTATTGAAATATGTCAGTTGATAGTTGCAAAAACATCACTTATGCTGAATTTTCATATTGAGTTTTCATTTTCTGTGACTATCTATAGGTATAATATAAATTTATCGGTGTAACTTCTTATATTAATTTTATTTTTGCACTCGTACCTATCGACATTTTAATCTTTAAAAGTATTGAAAATATACAAAGGATTGTATTTATTGATATTTTGACTAAAACTTTGTCCATCTCTAAGTCCACATTAGTTTACAATAGACTAAATACAAAAATAAACAAAATTTTAGAAACAGTATGTATGATAAATTATGTTGATAAAAAACGAAAACCATAATGATAATGTCAAAAAGGGTGCACTTTTTGACATAAATACATAATAAGGCTTTCGTTTTTTTAGACACAGAATTTTGGAAAACAGATATATTTTCTAAATTTTAAGAAACAACATTTTGGAATGAAACTATTCCAATAGCATTATTGTTATCAGAAGTGTAGGTACACTATTTAACTAGCGACGCTGGCAAAAACTAATAGAGCTCTATTAATTGAATGAGTACATTTTTACATATGAAATAATTGAGATTTTTCCATTGGGTGAAGTATCATCATACGTATATCACCGAAAAATAGTTTATAACAAACACTACTAGAACTTTGCTGATATATGAACTTTATTCAAATATCATATATGTCATTTATCACTTTTCTGAATTGTTTGCGAAAGAGTTTGATCTCTCTTAAAAGTATTAACTAAAAATAGAAAAAAAAAATGAGAGGTCTATCGAACTTTATGTTCCTGAAGGTATTCACAGGAATTTTTTTTTCTTAACTCTCAAGAATTGTAAACTTTGCGCTTACATACTAATTAAACTTCACCTTATAACTTTTATCCTTTTTGTTTTAAATATTTTTAAACACTTTCACTCTTAACACAATTCAATTCTTTACTGGGCAAATAAACTTCAAAAATCAAAGAAACAAATCTTGTACACATTTTCACATTGTTTCCTCAAGTTTTTCATTTTAATGATAATTCTCACATTTTTGCAAAAAGATTATACAACACAAACGCAAAAACACTCACTCATCATTCACTCATTCGTTCATTACAGCATTCATTCATTTATACAACTTTTACACACGTTTTTGTAGATTATTATGCTGAGCTAAAAGTTAAACTGACATACTCATAAAAAGCGCAGTGCACCGGCGAAAAAACTGAATCAAACTGAACTAAAACTTAAATAAAACTAAGCCACTCACACAACAGGCGCACTCATGCAGGCAGGTACTCGGAATGATGAAAAGTTATTTCGGTAGTCAGGCAAGCTGGTTCACTAACAGCCACTACATACATAAGTCACTCAGCCAGATAGTTTCAAGTTTGGCCCGTTATGAATACAATTATAATTATTATTACGATTATTGTTGGCTGTTATCTAATCACTCTTGGTGGTGTATTCTCTAACGATTAAAACTAAAAAAAACCCCGCGTTTAATGAGACGTCGTTGTCGTTGTCGTTATCGTCCGTTACAACCGACGTTGCTGTTATTGTTGGAGAAGTCTAAGTCCATAGTTTTGTTACCACAAACAAATTATGAATAATCTAGACGTTTATTTTTGTGTTAATAAAGCAATTTGAGCCCAAACAAAATCTATATATTTATAAATACTTTTCATTTGGCGCGTGACTCACTCACAATAGATACACCCAATTTGATAAAGGTGGCAAAAATAAAACACCCACAAATTTGATGTTTAATAAATTTTTTAATATAATTTTACAAAATATTTTCATTGAAACTCAGAAGTGCGCGTGAATATTTCGTGTGTTTAATTCTTATATCTGCGGTGTACGGGCGGGCTATTGCCAGTGATCAATCCGATATTGTAATAACGCCACAAAACCCAGCATCCACACATGCAACATGAGTATGGAAGAACTATGAATACTTAATAAAACAAAAATTTTAATTTGACAAGATTAATATGATGCGGTAGTATTTTTTTTATCAACAACTTCAACGTCCGTATTCAAGCGATTCACGATTGCAACTGGACTGTAAACAGAAATATATCCGCGTATTGTAGCCAAGAAGGAGAAGAAGAGCAACCAACACAGTACCAAAAACCATTTGCAAGAGATCATAACAACCACCAAGAGCGAAGTTGTACAACAGAAGATGCTGATAATGGTAAGAGTTTCAGATGATCATCAATCAATGATGCTGCGGTGATGTAACTTTACTCACAACCCAAACACTGAGAGTAATTCCCTGCTTGGCATGCCGCCAACACTACCGCGTATCATATGGACAGCTGTCTCAGTGCTTTCGCTTTCTTCGCAAGCCTAACAAGCTCGGCTCAACTCAAATCGGCTCAGGTCAGCTAAGCGCGCTTTTAGTGTTCAGCACAACGCAGTATAGTAAGGCTCGCGCACAACTGGAACTCAGTTCATTATGCTCAAAAAGGTATTGGTACCATTGTTGTTGGCAGCAGACGTCGCGAAAGTAAACAAACAGCAACAACAACTACTCGAACTTTCCAGCCAACCTGTTGTTGGCCAAGTTGTGAAATTACATGCAACAATGATGATAATGATAATAATAATGATGATGACGACTTCGATGACAGGGACGGCATTTTTGCGCGTTCCAAAGAATATCAAGCTGAGCGATAGCAATAGAAAAAAAAACAAACTATGGTTTCTTTAATGGTTTGTTTTGGTTTAGTTTTGGTTTGCCTATGGGGGGAGGCACCGTTATCTTTACCGGACACCACCAGCGCTAAAATAAAATGTGTAAATATGAACGCAACGAAATGGGCGAGCGAGAGCGAGAGCGAGAGAAGAATCTCAAATTACAACATATGTATCACATCAACACCACAAATGTGAGAAAAAGGTGCGTGTGTATTTGCGCATGCGTGCCTATTTGGGCTCTAGTTGTCTGCATTTATTCATACGCCGACCGCATTTATTGGCTTTTAATTCAAATTCATTCAATCATCACACATAGAAAAACCTATACCCAATACCTCATATACTAACCCAAATTGGCATGCATTGAAAACAACAACCTCAAGCATTAAAGTAGCACAAATTGACGATGCATGGCTGACTATGTTTCAAAAGTAGCGAAACACTTCGGTTTAACCCAAAATCGCGTCAAACTGGACTTAAAACTTTTTTGTTGTCGCCAAATATAAAAAACCAAACAAACAAAATTAAAAAAAAAAAATCAAACAAAATATGGTGCTCTCGGTCGTTTCAAAGTATAATAAGCCAGAAAAAAAATGAACCATACTTAAAAGACTAAACGACAAGATAGATAGGTGTACAACTTGCATGTATAGAGCGGTTCATGCGAATATGGGCTCCCATTTGGCATACATATGTATGGCACTATAACCCGCTGAAAGCCTTGGCTGAGCCTCGTCTACTCTGCTCGTGTTGTGCATGTTAATAAGTACCTATATTTGAATATATGTTGATGCATATGTATATGTATGTGGAAGGGACCAACACAGTTATGCCACAACCGAAAATTGCACTGAAACACTTTTTCATAGGTTTTTTGTAAATATATATTGAAATAATTTTTGGCTAAACTGCAAATTAAATGAACTCAAGGATGAAACAATAGAAAAAACTTTACATGAGCATTCGACTCGTGTTGTTATTGAATCTGAAAAACGATTTATGTATGTTTGTATATCCCAGGTTGCAGTGACCGTTTTTAAAACTACTTGCAATTGTTTAATACTTAATAATTATTATGTAGATTATTGCTCCTCCAAAATAGAAAACTATAATAAAAACCTTCAACACTTCAATACAACAATTTTAATGCACATCTTGTGCTCACATTTGCACCAATTACACTACAATTTCTGTGGCGTATTTTCTGCAACATGATCCGATTACATGAAGTTTTGCAAGACGAAACTTTTATCTTAAATATTTCTTAATTTCACAGAGCGAAGAAAATTGATGTGCGAGTGCGAGTACGAGTACGAGAGCGAAAGAGCGTCGTCGTTTCACTTGGTCTTGGTGTTGTGTATGTATGCGTGCAGCACCTCTAAAGTAGGTTAAATCAATTTTTTTTATTCATCTTTTATTTCTTTTCCTCTCTTTTACATTCCATACAAAATAATAAATAAATAAATAAATAAAACTACTACTTATGTACAACAACAAAAACAGCAGTAAATGATAATTGCCAGTTCCATGCAAACGAACTAAATGAACGATGAGTGAGTTCTTTTTTTTTAAGTATTCAGATACAGAGATTCGGCCTTGACGAAGTTCAAATACCCTATAACTACGAGTAACTAAATGTTTTTCTGTGAGAGCTACGGAAATGGACAAGAAGCGATTCCTTCAACGATAAGCAACTATCAGCTATAAATTGCACATGTAAACAATGATTGGGACTGGACGAACATGCTAATTTCAACATCATTAGCATCGCATCTCCAGTCTCACTATAAAAGAGGGTACATTTTATTTACATACTACACACATGAACGAGGTCAAAGTCAGAGCAATTTTTGAATAATATAAATAAATGACAAAACAAAATTAATTTACTTTTTTAACAATTTATTAATGCGAAAATATTTACTTTCTTGCTAAATATTTCAACAAACATACAAAAAAGACAAAACACGTTTTTTCCATACATTTTTCATGGTCAAAAAAACAGTAACATAAAAAATAATGCAGTATATAAAAAATGTAATACTCAAAATCAAATTGGAGAAGAGTTATTGTGGGGTACTCGTGTGTGATCTGCTGTCCCGTCCGATGCTTTAACTCCACCCAAACTCTCAGCACCAGCCTAACCCATCAGCGAAATGTTTACTCTTAAACATACTTATACTTGAATATGAATATATGCAGGCATGCATAAGCAATCCCGTTTATATGTACAATTAACATCTCCTAGCGATTTATAATATAAACATTGTAAAGACATTATGTTGCCGGCCAACTAGCTGAGTAACGAGCAAAATAAAAAACAACGTATGATTGACTTGCCACACTCATAGATATTTCCTAAAATTTACGTACAATGCTCCATTAGATACTTTAAGCAAATTTCAAGTTTTACACTAGTTAGCGTAGTTACATTTTTATTGCCATTACAATAGTAGTGTTCTGATAGTCTAAAGTGAATTTTTACAAGTCCATTGTATCGGTTCCCTGTTGAGTTCCTCCCCGCAACTAAGTTAAAAAATACATGGAATATTCAAAATATACACCCCCTTCATATTTTTAAAAATCCAAACAAAGAAAACATTAACAAGATGTATTCAGTTCTAAAAACTTCTAATTTGCTAAATCTTATTTTATTCAATATATATATATATATATCTTCAAATAGAGCGGATTCTTATTCGAGGTTGACGAATATCTGTCAAAATCTGCAAAGGACTAGATTGTGAAGAAAGTTAATGTAATTGCAGTCTCAATATAATTAAAAAAAAAATTACTATGTATTATCAGTCAGCTGATGACCTATGATGCTATAATAATTTAATATTGTATAAATTTAAATACATAAATAAATAAATAAATATTTTTCTTCAAAACTTTGAAGGCCGCCAAAAAATTCTGATGAGGTGGAGGAAAACTGAATACACATTTCCATCATATTATTTTCTACATCGGTTATTTGATATGTTCAACCAAAAGTTTAATATTTTTAAACAAACTTCTTTCCAATATTTTCTATAAGTTGGCATCCACAAAGAATAAAAACTAAAGTTGAATTAAGAAAAATAAAAAATTATTGCATATTTTTCATTATAAATCCCATGATATATTGAAAGTTTTTAAACAATTATTACAATTTAATTAATAAAAATCTATGAGAATTACTAAATTAGAAATTTTTTTTAACAACTCTCAATATTTTGGGATTTATAATGAAAAGTATGCAATAAGTTTTAATATTTCCTTTAGCTGTTATTCCTTGTGACCACAGAAGTAATTTAAATTTTATACTCAAATTAAGCCCTCGCTTAATAAACTCCTTAAGCATTGAATATTTTGCTCGCCCAAGACTTTATACTCGTTGTGCGCTGCACCCAGCATATCGCGTTCGTTGCAACTACAATTTCGTAGTGTTAGTCGAGTAAAATTTTTAATATAACCACGGCCTTGCTTCAATCAGTAAAAATTTCGAAACAATTAAATATTAATACGCGATGGTAACATTTGGCATACATGCCAGAAACTCGTAATTGCGTCAGTGGCAATTTTACAAAAAAAAAAAAAAATACTTTTTTCCATATAGATTACAAACTTTATTATTTGGTTTCGAATATACATACATACATACATACTTAAAAGAATTTACTTCAACTGGTGAATCATTGCAAAAAAATAAAAATGTATAAGCTTACAATCCTTATCACTACTTAGTATGCAATCAATTGGAAATTTCAGTTTGGTAGTTTGTAGCACAGTGTTTTTAAATAAATGAGTCTATGTACTTTTCCAATGAAAAATATTTTACTATTATTTTTATGAATGAGATAAAAATTAAGGTAAAAAATGTGCTAAAAAGTACAAGTATTAAGTATTTATGCATTTATGTTATGTACACCCCTGCTCAAATTAATAGTTACACTGAAATACTTTTTGTTCGAATTGGTTTTTGCAACCATTATCGCGCAATTAAAGGTAAAATGAAGTGTTTTTTTTTAATTAACGGAATATGGCAATGCTATTGCTGGCAAAGTGAAACCGTGTGAATTCCCTAATTATTGTGAATTGTTGCTTTGCGTGAAAAAATCTGCCTACAAGTTCACTAAAGTTTTTTTTTAAAGAATTTTTTTTTGACTACTTACATTTCTTTTTTACTAACAGATTAATTAATGATTAAATAAATCACAATTTAGATGGGTCGTAAATCACACTGCACTGATGTCGAACATAAGAAAAGGAGGAAAATCACTTCGTGACATTGGCCGATTGATAAACTAAAAACTCGATCGTCACATTGTGATTATCTTTAAAAAGAACCCATTTAAGTTTTAAGGTAATATCAGCCGAAATTGGAAACGTGGTTAGTGCCCAAACGATTCTCAGACGGTTATATGGAGTTAACCTACCAGGACGAATAGCCAAAAAAGTTCCTTTGATGCGAAAAAACTGAGCATGAGCTTAAATTTTGCAAGGAAACACAAAATTTGGGTGGGGTCTGAAGGTGAGAAAAAGTGGAGAAAAAGTTTATGGAGCGATGAAACGGAAATGAATATGTTCGGAAAGGAATGTACGCCGTCTAAAAGGCAAAGAATTTCACGTTTGTTTCACGAAAAAAACAGTGAAGCGTGGAGGTGGCAATGCTGCTTTTCTTGGTATGGTGTCGGTCCTATACATCAAACTACTAACCATATGACAGCAGCCGAATACAAGGACATTGTGGAAACTACAATGCTACTCTATGAGGCGGAAAACATGCCTTTACGTTGGGTCTATCAGCAAGATAAAGACACAAAGCATACCGCTAAGTTGTTAAAAAAAATACTTCGAAGACCATAATGTCAATATTTTAGAGTGGCCAAGTCAATCCCCAATTCCAAACCCATTAGAAAACTTAAAATAGAAATTGGCGAAAAAAGTTGTCTCTTATAAAGAACAATTATGGGAATATGTTCAGCAAATATGGTATGAGACACCCTGAGACACCTGTTGGGATTTGATTAATAGTATGCCAGGGAGAGTAGCGAAGGTAATTCAAAATGGTGGTGGATACACAGGATTTTAGTTAAATGATTCAAAATATCCAATAACTTGTTATTCTTCTTTCTTTCTTTTTTGTAACACTACAATTGGAACTATTTTTTTGAGCAGTTGAATAAGCGCCTTAAAATGTTTATTGATCTCAGATTCCTTGTTATACTTTATCTAGTAATGAAGTTTATTTTTCTTTATTTATTTATATCCACTGAATTAATGTGAGTTTTTATTTTTTTTAATATTGAATAAAATCATTATTTGTTATGTTAAAGTTGAAAGTGTGCTGTGTATCTATTATTTTGAGCAGAAGTGTATATTCTAATTACTAAGCAGCTGAATATTTACTAAATATAAATAAAATCAAGGAAATATCTTCATAGTTATGTTGAAATTGTTGAAATATAGTATGATCGAATGAAATGAAAAAGATCAAGTAAAAATGTGTTAGCACATCAACACCCCCTGCTTCTTCATCTATTTCTATGTTAGTTTCAGCGCACCTGTAGCAGCCACACATTCCTCTCACTCCAGGCATACGATGAACATACGAGTACAACAAAATTAATTAAATTACCACACTTGGACTTGAACACTAGCACGAGTATTTCATATTAATGTACTCAATTAAATTTTTTTATACGAGTAGAGTATGTATGTACCTTTGTATGTAGTATATCATACATGCATACACAGTATACCCGAAAAAGATACAATATTAAAATATAATACATTTTTGTGCGTTTTAAGCATAAAGGGAAAAAAAACCCCAGAAATAAATAAAATGATAAACGAAAATAGTCACAATAATCAAAAGCAAAAAACCCCGACTACGTCAACGTCATACAACCCAGAGCAGCGTCCAGCGAGTGGATGGTGGGACACGATCGATTTTCTAAACTTTTTTTTTAATTTTATATATAACGATACGATATAACGATACACATGCATTCTCGCTCGTACATAATAATTTAATAATATTAAACAATTTTGGATTTTTAGTTTTATTCAGATCCAATTTAATTTTGATTTCGAACGCCAAATGAACGCACAATCACAAACAAAAAAACTGTGTTAAGTGATCGAGAGGCAGCAGAAAATATTACTACAAACCCAAGCAACAACTTACTACAATATAATTAATTGTATTTATGTGAGTAGGAAGAAATTATTGAAATTCCATTCAATTTGTGCGCCTCTCTCAAACATGCTCTGCTTTCTACTCGAAAAGGCAAATCAGCACCAATATAAAAAGAGCAACAGCAACAACAACAACTACGGAAGCACCAGCAGTGGCAGCAATATTGCTCTGCTAGTGGCCGCACTACACACATTCTGTTTGTTGCTTCTTCAATGCAATTTCTGTGCGTTGTTGCTGTTGTAATTCTTCGTCACTATCGATCGGTCGATGTGATCGTGAAATCTTTTGTGATTGGTTAGTGAAGGTACTTTTCTTATACCCTTTTCTGGATTACTTATGTTAAAATATTTTTATGTAGGTAGAGCATTTTATTAAGCAGGTTCAGGTTTTATTGCAACACGTTTGGTTGTTGTCATTTTTGGTTTTAATAATGAAAGCGAAAGACAAAAACGAAAAACACTTGCCCTACACGCGCGGTTTGAGGCCACCACGCAAAACAACGCAACTTCACGCCATGCCACCGTTAAGGGAATTACAATAATTTTGGGAGCGCATTGAGATTTCTCTTTTATTCTTCTTCTTTTTCGTCGGCGTTGCCGATTTTTTAGCTTTAAAAGAAGCGCGCTTTGTTGTCACCGTCACCGTTGTCGTTGTTGTTGTGAGCTTTAGCTCATTTTACATTCTCATTTACCTTCTTGGTTATTAAATATAGAAAGCGTTAATAAAATATTTTAAATTTAATTTATTTACTAGTGTCATTTTTTTGTTGACTATGGCTTGGGAAAGAAGACTTTGAACGAAGCACTGCTTCTTACGCTCTGATCGAGATAAGAGACAGAGTAGAATTTTTGTGAGGCAATAAGTTGTACCTCGAAACGTTGATATCTTTTATATGTTTGTGATAAGTAACCTAGAGGTACTTGTAACGAGTGAGATCGAAAAAATCGGATAACTTTAAATTGTCCTAGCATTGAAATCCCTTATGCAAATAAAAAAATGTAAACAGTTTTGAAAAGAAAATTTAATTTCTGAAAATGATCAATAAAACTAATTTGTTTGTTGTTTTTTACAGAATTCGGACAACTTTTCCGGTATGGGCGATTTTGGCGATTTTTGGTACCAATTTGATGTTTATGTTTTCGAACCATTTAACAGTTACTTTACTGTAGTGGCAGGAGACTAGATCAGGCCAAAAGAAATTAGATACATTGTGCTTTCTAATGAAGAGCAACAATCTCTTCTGGAGGCACTCCTTCACATAAATTGCGGCGTTAACAGTGCCACTTGTTACGAAACTTTTACTCCTTAGCCGACAACTACAAATCGCTTGCCATACCAGAAACTTCTCCGGGAACTTGGACTTTTGTTTTGTCCTAAATCTTTCCTCAACTCCTCCTCGTTACTTTGCGGTGCAAAACTCTTGACCAGGCAATTGAGAAAAATTAGACAACACGTATATTTTAATCGTCCATAACACAGCAATCGAATTTTTGGAAAAAATCTGTCTTCAACTTTTTAGCTCGGCTCTTGGCTACAAAGTTCTTAGTTCTGTCGGGTACTGACTGCACTTTGAGTGTTTTAAAGCCCGCATCTTTTTTAATTTTACGAACTAAAAACTCACTGCAACTCGCTCTTTCCACCAATTTTCGATTAGACAACGCTGGATTCTTCTCTAAGAGAGCAACGACTTTGTTCGCCTTTTGTGGAAACACGAAACCGCATTTCCTTCCAGAACCATATTTTCTACTGTTAAGTCTGTATTAAATTTTTTAAGAATCATCTAGACAGTGTTTTGTGCAACTTTCGCCTTATTTGCGAATGGTTTTTTGGCTCCACTGCGGATTTTCTCGAAATAATTCAACAACTAAATCGCGTCTTTCCATTTCCGATGCCATGACTCAACTGAAAGTTCACAAGTCAAAAAACATGTGATAGTATTTCATCAGAATTTCTCCAACGCAAAGCCCACTGTTTGAATTCAGATGAAGAGTTTCAAAGCAGTGGTCTTTCAAAGTTATCCGATTTTTTCGATCTAACTCCTTACAAGTACCTCTATGTTACTTATCTCAAACATATAAAAGATATCAACGTTTCGACAACGAATAATGCGTACAACGAATAATGCTGGCAGTAGTTTGCTACTAAGCTTAATGTGATTTCTCTTGAGAGGATAAATGAATTTCGCTGACGAAATATGGATACTGTAAAATAACGCTGAGGACACAGCAGTTCTAACACAGCAGTCTTTAAATACTTTTCTTGCTACCGACTGATTGCATTGGGACAGTGAGGTTTACAGTGATATAAGGTTGGTTGGTTGCCCAGATGACACTTTAAACCAGAACGGCCCGTTTTGGTAAGCTTTTATTGATTACGATTCCATTGGCGGGAATCAAACATGAGAGTCTAGCATAGTGCCACTGGAACACTAAGGCGGCAGAAAAGACATGTGAATGCCAATGTAAATACTCTTAAGGTCTCACCTTGTTAATTAAAAATGTAACCTACACATTCTAAATGAAATTCAATATTCACCACTCTTTCTTTTTTTTACCACCTTTTAAATTAAATGAAAACTTTTAAAGTGATTGGAAGCCAAAAAAATTAATCAAACCTAACTCAGGTTACATTCATTCAGCAAAAACATGATCGAAATTTTATTTTAATTAAAAAAAAAGAAACCATATAGTATTCGAAATGACTTGGATGCACCCTTGGTCTTCAATAATTGCTGCAACAATTTTATACCAGAAAAAATTTTTTGGCATACTGAAATATTTATATTATATTTATTATGCATAAATATCATAACATTTAATTAATATACGAGTATTTTTAAATTAAATATAAATTTCTTTGTCATCAATTCAAGCGAAATTTATTGTTATTTTGTTTTGAACAACGTTTACTAAAGTTAATTGGCAAAGATTAAGAAACAATTTTTGTTAAGGATATTAACTCCATGAAAGTTCATTGTATGCTTAAGTATTGATAAATATAATTTTAGTCTACAAAAAATAAAATAATATAAAATATTTAATTTCATAAAATAAAGACTTACAAAATTATCATTTTATTAATTGCAATAGGCAGCAAAGATAGCATATACAAATTATCGATCGAATTAAAAAAATATTTGCAAAGCATCATTTACGGAAATTTATTCGAGGCATCCCCAGCAAAGAGACAAAAGCTTAATAATATTTATTTATGTAATAACAAAATGAAAACAAACTCATAAAAGTAAACTATTATGGCACAAAGACAGTAGACAATAACAGAAACAACAAAATATATGTTGTATATATAAAAAAAAAGCACAAAAGACAACGCCAAAAGAGAAGGTAAAGTGATCTTACCACTTTAATGCATCATTATGATGATCATAAAGATGTGCTGATACATAATGATGGCAACGACTGTGACAAGTTTTGCGTCGTCGTGTGTAAATTGGATACACATTTTTGGTATTTACGTTTTTTAGTACATAGTGTTTCCAGACGCGCGATTTTTGTTAAAAGCTCACCATTAACAGAGATAAAACCAGAATAAAATGTGGTACAATGACCCTCATTATCAACATGTGGTGATGATCTCCAGAAAACAAACTGTTTTACTACTATAAAAAAAATATTTATTTTTCAAAATCAATAAATTTTATCAACATTAGTAGAACTTTTGCTGATGAGTGAAGTAGTCTTTTTAAAACTGGTTACCAAGTCGACGACTTCAAAGAAATATTGCGTTCGAAAAACAAACAAGTTCTGTGCTTTACACTATTAAAATATTTGTTTTCTTGCACGTGTATTGACTTTCTCAGGTTTTGTTTTCCGAAAATTTTATATGTACATACATATTTAAAAGAAAACATAAAATATTGATTTTCGCAACATATCACAAAATAATGAAAATTTGTATAAAACGAAACTTGGTTGTTGCGAAATCAACTGTGCACAAATCAGCCACAGAATATAACATGCGACCGTGCTCTAGATGAATGCGGAATGTCGAACACGACAACGGCTTACACAGAAATATAAATTTATATTGTGTGTATTAAGTATATCTATAGGCATAGATAGAAAGATACAGAAGCAAGTGGGTTCCAAAGATTGCTCTTGACAAGAGTCGTTCAGCGATCGCAATCGTTTACTTCTTCTTGCCCAAATTTTTTCATTTTATTCTCTTTTACTTGAACTTTGATTGTTGTCTCACCAATAATGTGTGAAAATATTAAACATATACTAAATGTAAGATATGCACTAACATATACATACATGCATACACACATACTTACATACACAAATATGTATATTTAGTGTTTGGTAATAAATTGTCCATAAGACTTTTGGTCCATTTCTAGCTTGTTGGAGCCTTAAGTGTGTGGTAAATCTTATGTAATTTATTTATATTTACATATGTATAAATATAATATATTTACACAATTTGTTATTTATTGGTCAATATTGATTTGAAATTAAAGCGCTTTACCGTGTAGGTTCGTGCGCGTGTAATGTTGTTGAATAGAATAGCTATAGCTATCTTGTGTATATACTATCCACTAAAATGTGGTATGTTGACAATGGGTGCGACATGTGCAAAGGGTTGGCAAAATATCAACAACACACAATTATATTCCAGCACACACTAGTAAGCAGGCGTAAAGTTCTTAGTATTAAATTACAAAACTTGAGAGCCAAGATCATGGATGATATAAGCAATTTTTATATTTCATATGTGAATAATAATTAAACAATAACATTTAACTAATTTGCGTGCGTGTATTGGTGTTGATGTGTGTTTTCATGGTCCACTGAATTTATTAATTGGCTACACAAACTACACAAAACAAATAAATTTATGTTAAATAATAAAACACTTACACAACAAATTAATAGAATTTTTTAATATTCATCTTTGTAGAATATGCGGTTTGTAAGTTGATTTTACAAATTCCTTTCTTAATCAGTAGGTATACTTACTATTAAATATGAAATAAAGATGTTACGCACTTAATTAAAAATTTTCCTGCCGTACAGATAAATAAGTTGAACAAATATACATAGATTTAAGGAGTGCGTCAAATAAAATTGTCTGGTACAAAAATGACGAAATCTTTTGGACCAGTAAAGTAAAGTATTGTACTTTGCAAATTATTTTTAGATTAAAAAAATAAAAACAAGAAACCACAAATTATTAGTTTTTAATAAAAAGTTTTAATTTTTCAGGAACCTCTTCCATTAATGTTTTTATGGTAGTGTCCGACACCCTCACAGATGCTGCAGACCACTTTCTTTTAAAATCTTGAAGGCCTTTGGCCACTTTTATTGCTAACTTCATCTCATTTTTTACTAAAGCCCAGTACCTCTCAATCGGCCTTAGTTCTGGACAGTTTGGTGGATTGGCTTCTCTAGGCATCAAAATCACCACTCTAAGGCCGTTTTGCTGTAGTGACATGAAGCGAGGTCAGGCCAAAAAAACGTGGACACTTCATGTTGACGTAAAAATGGAAGAAATCTTTTTTGCAAGCATTCCTTCAAATATATTTCGCCGTTGATTGTACCCGATGTCACGAATGTGCTGCTCCTTTTGCCACAACTACAAATTGCCCGCCAAACAAAGAATTTCTTTGGGAATTTTGTAATTTTTTTGACTTTGAATTTTTCAGCGACATTTCCTCGAGAATCAGCTGTATAAAATTCCTGGCCATGTAGCTGGGAAAAGTCCGCTAAAACATAAGTTTCAACGTCCATTATGCAGCATTCAAATTTCTTGACAAAATCTCGGCTCAGCATTTTCGCTCAGCCCAGCTTCCTTCTTAGTCCTGCGCACGAAAGATTCTGAGCAATCAGCCTTCCCCGCCAATTTTCTTCCCGAAATGTTTGGATCTCTCTTTAAAATGGTCACAACGTTCTTCGCCTTCTTCAGTCATGTGGCGCCTTCTTTTTACCAGAACCTTTCTTCCGATCAATACGCAGTTCTTCCTTAAAACGTTTAATAATGCGAGAAATGGTTTTAGGGTTAGCCGCTACCTCTTTGGCAATTTTTTTTAATGACCAGTGAGGTTGCTTTGAAAAATTTTAATAATATTTTCTCGCACTTCCACTTCGTTTGCCATTTTCGCGTTCAATACATTTTGATTGTCTTTAACTGACACATAATATTTTCTGACATTTAATTCAAAGCTACTAAGATAATAAAAAAAAAGATAATAAAATGTTTGATTTTGAATCTTTCAATAGCACAGTATGGGAAGAAATGTAACGGACAATTTTATTCGACGCAGTCCTTAATAGTCTTTATCGTCGGTATCGAAAGTCAAATACGCTTTTATAAAATGTTGTACTTTCAACTACATTTAATTAATTCATTTATTTTTTATTTTAATGACACTACAGCCCATGTAGTATCTAGGCCCTGTACTTGATTAGGAGGATCCTACAGTTTTATGCAGAAAAACGGTGCCTACCAAGAGGTGGTATCGTTTACAAAAATTATACTTTTTACATTTTGATTTTGCCTGTGCCGAGATTTGAACCCTGTACATGTTTAATTACGACGATTAAATATTAGCATGAAAAGTTTTTGTTTTTTCTAAAAATACAGTCGTGTCTGGGTATGGTGAACACGCGTTATTGTGAACACCTCGATATAGTGAACACCTAAATTTATACATGGAGTACTCTAAATAGTGAAGACAATTTTAAACTTCAAATTTTAAACAACTTCATGTAGAAAGCAACAAAAAAAATTACAAAAATTTCAGAAATCTTACATTGAACACTGATCGATATTGAAAAATGGAATACAATGATGATGACTACCAAGGCGAAATACAGGTCAAAAATGCTGTAAAATCTGGTGAAGCTAATGAAAGTTTCGATAAAGACATCGCATGGGCTTAGATCAAAACTACTGATTATGCCGGTATACTAGCAGTGCAAAGTCTATGCGAAAAAACGGTCCAAAAATCAATTTCTGAAGAAAGCATCTTGTGAATTTGTGATTTCTTTCGATTAGCATACGTACATGTACTATGTACATTTCTATTTTCCTACAAATTTATTCTAATGATTTCTTGCATTTACATACACAAATGTGTATTTTGAGCAAATAAGACGAATTTTTGAACAACAAATTTCAACCTTGATATAGTGAACAACCTGGATACTGTAAACCGCCCTTGCAATAATTAGTTCACTATATCCAGTCATGACTGTATATTAAATATATAAGTAATATGGATATCATTGGCAGTGAAATAATATTCGTTATGACCTTAATACTTAAGAATACATCCAACTTTTTTACGTCCTGAAAGTATTGATTATAAATACTTGATACTAATTAAATTTTACAGTCACAGCAAATCCCAAAGCTTTTCAGAGGGTTCCTTGAGCTTTATTTCCGAAAACCTAAGTACTGATTTTAAACTTCCCTAACTCTTTAAATCCTTTTATTTGCATATCAATCAATTTGATAACTCGTTTCGGAATTTTTGACCGAACTAAAATTTGTAATAGGAAAAAGTAGTTAGTTGTCGAGGTACTACAAAAAAATTTAATATAGTTGAAGGTATAAGAATGAAATGAAATTTTGGGAAAAAGCATATAATGTAAAAATATTAGATTATGGGCATAAGCAAAGTTATATTTTGTACTAATAGTCCATCAGCAGTAAATTTTGTTGATAAATAAATATATATTAAAAGGGTATTAAAAGGTATAAATAAAATCAAATCCATTTTACCGCCATCCAAAAGAAAGAATAAATCGAATACAAAAGAAAAACCAAAGATGGAATGTTGCCAACACGAGTGAAATGTAAACTTTTTAGCTTTTTGAAATGTTAACCAGTTCTTGTTAATGTCATATCGTTATATAGCATAAAAGGCAATTCATAGATGTCAACTACGAACAATTATGATACGTTTTTATTCTTTCTGAGCTATTAAATTCTTTTGAAACTGAAGTGATTTGGTGAAAGCTCTAATGACGAAGGGGCTGCTACTGATATGTGAGATATTCGATTTTTCATCCTATGTAGTATACGAGGTGTGATCAAAAAATAACCGTTATTTTCAAATTTCGTGAGTTACGTATGTTCGATTTTCGCATTTTTTTTCTGTTATGTTGGTACACATTTCTGTTATATATGTTGGCAATACCAACCATTTTGGATTGTCAGTTTGTTTTTGACAGATAAAAAGGTTAGTCGTGTTTTGGTGTGCTCTTCTATTTTTTACTGTTCGAAAAAATGGATCAAAGAAACTGTATTCAGTTTTGTGTAAAAAATGAAATTAAATGCGCAAGGACATTTGAAATGTTGACTGTGGCCTTTGGCGAGTCTACTATGAGCAGAACACAAGTTCAATTGTGGTATAACCGGTTTAAGGAAGGCCAAGAAGATGTCAATGACGATGCTCGTCCTGGTCGCCCGAGCACGTCAACAACCGATGAAAACATTGACGCAGTGAAGAAAATGAATTTGGCTAATCGTCGAATCACTATCAGAGAAGTTGCTGATGATGTTGGCATATCGTTCGGCTCATACCAAGCAATTTTTACGGATGTTTTAGGCATGAAACGTTTGTTTCAAAAGCAAAGATTGTTCCAAAATTGCTAAATTTTGAGCAAAAACAACGTCGCTTGTGCGTAAGTTTTTGGCCAAAAACAAAACTGTTATCATGCCTCAACAACCGTATTCACCGATAAAAGAAAAATCGAAACAGGAGCTGTTGGCGATACCAAAAAGCGCGTTTCAGAAGTGTTTCGAGGATTGGAAAAAACGCTGGCATAAGTGTATTATATCTGAGGGGGATTACTTTGAAGGGGACAAGATAGTTGTTGATGAATAAATAAATACTTTTTGAAAAAATAACGGTTATTTTTTGATCATACCTCGTATATAAGTATATGTATATTCTGCTTCCGTTTGATGTAAAAAGTTTACCAGAAAACCTTCCGCTTCAGTTCATGTATTATTTGGGACAATTTGTCTACCTCAGTAATATATTTATTAATCTGTTTTTTTATCTTAGCCAAACCGATCAATATCTTACGAAGTATATAAGTATATGAGATTTACCATCTTTGAAACCATACTAAAGTCAGTAACACAGTTTAAAGTGAAAAAAAAAATTTTACTCTGTTTTATGGTTTTGAAACTGGATTTCCCCAAAATTAAATAATTGATCCATTCTAGACTTAAATAATTTATTTTTCACTGTAACCTAAGTAATATGAAATCAACAACCCTAATTATTTATTAACGACTGTTGTTTATTACAAAACATTAAATCTTTTTACATTTCTGTTTTACCCTTACCAAAAACAGTTTTCCATTTTATGTAAATTTCGCAAAATTTTATTTTACCCATCGCTTGTATTGCGTATGTCATTCATTTAACAACAATAACAAAGACAACTACAACAAATTTAATATTAACAACAAACAGGTGAAATTTTGTATCGATACTTGCGAAAGTTAAAACCTCAATAGTTAAGTGAAAAAAAAAGAATGAAAAACATATTTCGCTTGTCCAGCAACAGCGAACGCAAGTAAACCCAATTTACCCAAAACGAAAAGAAAAAATATATTTAAAAAAAAGAAAGAGGGAGGAGTGTGGAATTAAAAAAAATAACAGCTCAAAATTTAGCTTTAAGTAAATGCAGCTAAACCAAGAAAAAAATAATAAATAAAAACTAAAATCGAATAAGTAGAGGAAGTAATTTTACTGTATATGTATGTATGTACACTTGCGGTCACGAAAACAGCACCACTGGCAACACTTTTTAATATGTAAAAATTTTGGTAATTTACTTATTTTTTCTTGCTACGATAAAGGGGATTTCCCGGTTTAAATTATTCCAAATGTGTTGACAACAGAAATTAGTTATTCTAGTGCATTTGTTTAACGCAGAAGGGTTTTTTGTGAAATAAGTGCTGTAATGAGTGTAAAATATAAGCAGCTGATACATGACAAAAAAGTCGCTATGCTTACATTAGTGGACCAAGGACTTTCCTACCGGAAAATTTCCGAAAAATTGGGTTGCTCTTACTTTACTTACTTTTAATGGCACAACAGCCAATGGAGGGCCTAGGCCGAGCTTTTCGCATCCACTCATGTTGTGCGTATTATATTTGTACATGAATGGAAGGGACCTACAGTTTAATGCCGAATCCGAACGGCGAAGTGAAAAGCTTTTCATAGCAATTTTTACTCTTGTAGGTTTGCCATTGCCTGCCAAGAGGTGGTGCCGCGTAGAAAAATTATATTTTCTACTTTTTGATTTGGCCTGTGCCGAGATTCCAACCTCGGACACTCTGCGTAGCAGCCCAACGCACTACCACTACGCCACAGCGACATTGGGTTGCTCACATTCCACAATTGCGCGGTTTTAAAAAAAAGAATACTATGAAGTCCCTGGAGAGGAAAAAAGGATCTGGTCCTAAACGTACAACCAGTAACAGGATTGATAGCCTTATAAAAAATATTAGCACAAAGGATCGATTTAAATTTAAGCAGGAGACTGCAAAAAGTTTATATGGAAGGCGTCCTGCAAGAAAGCCATTGTTGACTGAAATAATGAGAAAAGCGCGTCTAGCTTGAGCTAAACACTATAAAAACTGGACACTGGAGCAGTGGCGAAATGTCATCTGGTCTGATGAAAGCAAATTTAACCTGCTATGCGCCGATAATTTGCCGTACATTGCGCCGTTCCAATGGTGAACGTCATAAAGAAAACTGTATTGTAAAAACAGTGAAATTCCCACAGAGCCAGATGATTTGGGGATGATTTTCCTACTACGTAAGTGGTCCTTTGTACTTTTTACAAGGAACTGTGGAACTAAAGGAAAACTTAGTGCCAGCTCTTGAAGAGCATTTATCCTGCAGTATAAACGCAATATTCCAGGACGATTCTGCGCCTTGCCACCGTGCAAAATCGGTAAATTTTACATGCTATCTTTTGTTTGATTCTTACAGAATTTGATATTAAAAACAGAACATTCAAAAATAAAATCCTTTTTTTATAGCTTGAAAAAATATTCACGGACATCGGAATTTCACGTCTGATTTGGCCGGGAAACTTGCCCGATTTGAATCCTATCGAGCACTTATGGCATATTATGAAACGTAAAGTTGCTGACCGAAAATAAAAAAAAATTAATCTTAGCATTTAATAAAGTTTGGTATGAAGTTACTACCAAAGATAACGTACAAATTTTGGGTTGATTCGATGCCGTCAAGGATAATGGCTGTAATACCGGCTAAAGGAGGAGCAACATCCTACTGTTATTTTTTTTTTTTTTTGTAGCTTGATGTTAGTTCTTCAAAACCACTTTAAAGACTAATAGATATTGTTTAGTTTTGAATATTATAAAAATAAATAAAATTTTTTTAAAAATTTCGACTTTTTCTTGTATTTAAGTTTTTGTCAAAAATAATACGTTTTTGAGCTCCAGTAATATTTTTACGTTCTTACACTTTGCATAATTTTAAAATCATAATAATATTAAAAAAAAAAAAATAATATTCCCCCAACATAAAAATCATTATTTTCATATTTTCATGATATTTTGAGGTGGTGCGGTTTTCGTGACCGCCAGTGTATATAATGTGCCACGATGAGAAGAAATTGAAAATGATTATCGAGTGTGCTATTGTGTAGATATGTATGCATACGGAAGGCAAGAGCGAACGAACAACTGACTGGCTGGCTGGCTGGCTGGCTGCCTGACTGTTTAATTGACTACATGTGCACCAGTATGTTTGTTGTGAGTTCAGTTTTTTATGGTTAAATGCTGTTCAGAAAGCAAAGAGAGCATTTGGCATTAACTAAACCAACTAACTGTTACTTGTGTTGTTGTTAATGAATAGTTACACTTTTAATTTTACAATCTACTCGTTCGAATAACCAGAAATAAGGTTAGTTACACTTTTCGGACTTGCGGTTGGCTCAAATTCTGTTGAAATACATAGAAATGTCATAGAATGAGAATAATTACATTAGTTACTTATAAGCTACGAACATACTCGTATGGCCGATGCACAAGGTGTCGCATTCAGTGTCGCATCCACTCCGTTGCCGTATATTCTCTCATTTATCATACAAAATTATACAACATTATGACAATACTACACCTAATAGAAACGATGAATCATTTAATCTAAAGCAAATGATTTAAATATGGGAATATGTACAATACATAGGTACTTATTTATGTTACCATATATATGTATGTACAAACTGAAATGAAAATATTCCATGATTACGACTCCTAACCAATTGAAAAAAGAATTGAGCAGTGTATTTGAAGCAGAAAACGAGGAAAAGCAAATCTATAATTTTAGCATGCCAAGTAATTATAGTCTTAGCTAATTCTCCCAACTCAACAATAATAATAACAATAATAAATTATTATGTTCATCAAGGACGATGACATTTATTTTATGAGTCAGGAACAAAAATTCAAACAACATAACATAGAAAGAAATACATACATCAAATTTACCGTCTTTGTAAACTTATTGAACGTACACAAAACGCTTTGTTGTAAGAAACACGCTAAAAGCTTAAGTGTTACTAGATTTTAATATTTCATTCTAACCCGCAGGCTCCTATGTTCCAAAAAATCCTTAAGGCGGTATGAGGAGCCAATAAAACCATATTTTTTTCTTTCTTCTTCTTTTAATGGCACAACAGCCCATGGAGGGTCGAATCCCAGCTTTTCGCATCTACTCATGTTGTGCATGTACTAAATAGGTAGGAACCTACTGTTTTATGACGAATCCGAACGACGAAATGAAAAGCTTCTCTTAGACAATTATTACTCTTGTAGGCGGTTTGCCATTGCCTGCCTGCGCAATTAAACGCCGGAAATTGTAAATTTTGATTTGCAAATACTCGTACTATAAATTTGTTTGCCATACTCCGTAAGAGTTTGGTGAAAAACAATTTCATGAGGTTCGCCGATTAAATGTAACCACGCGTGATAAATGACGAGGAAATTGTATGACATTGGCAGGTGCAAATAATTAAAATTTCTTCGTGTGGCAACACTTATGCCGCAATAAAGAAAACTCGCCCCTCTTATGCCACTACATTTTATTTATTATTATCTACTAATGTAGGATGTAATTATAAAAACATTGCTGTTGATAACTATCGATTAAAATGAATGACAGCCGTCATGAATGTGCTACAAAAATATCCATGGAGCAGTGGTGTTTAAAATGTGCATTTTAACATAACCAAGGAGTGAGATCGAAAAAATCGGATAACTTTGAAAGACCTTTGCTTTGAAACTCTTCATCTGGAGAAATTCTGATGAAATACAATCACATGTTTTTTGACTTGTGAACTTTCAGTTGAGTCATGGCATCGGAAATGGAAAGACGCGATTTAGTTGGTGAATTATTTCGAGAAAATCCGCAGTGGCGCCAAAAAACCATTCGCAAATAAGGCGAAAGTTGCACAAAACACTGTCTAGATGATTCTTAAAAAATTTAATACAGACTTAACAGTTGCTAGAAAATATGGTTCTGGAAGGAAATGCGGTTTCGTGTCTCCACAAAAGGCGAAGAAAGTCGTTGCTCTCTTCGAGAAGAATCCAGTCTAAGCGGGTTGCAGTGAGTTTTTAGTTCGTAAAATTAAAAAAGATGCGGGCTTTAAAACATACAAAGTGCAGTAAGTACCCGACAGGAACGCCACTAAGAACTTGGTAGCCCAGAGCCGAGCTAAAAAGTTGAAGACAGATCTTTTCCAAAAATTCGATTGCTGTGTTATGGACGATACGATACGTGTTGTCTAAATTTTTTCAATTTCCTGGTCAAGAGTTTTACACCGCAAAGGATTGAGGAGTTGAGGAAATATTTAGGACAAAACAAAAGTCCAAGTTCCCGAAGAAGTTTCTGGTTTGTCAAGCGATTTGTAGTTGTGGCACTGTTAACGCCGAAATTTATGTGAAGGAGTGCCTCCAGAAGAGATTGCTGCCCTTCGTTAGAAAGCACAATGTATCTTCTTTCTTTTGGCCTGATCTAGCCTCCTGCCACTACAGTTAAGTAACCCTTAAATGGTTCTAAGACCAAAATATCAAATTGGTACCAAAAATCGCCAACCCACCAAATTGCCCAAAACTTCGGCCTATCGAGAGATATTGGGCCCTAGTGAAAAGAACATTAAAGTCAACAAACAAAGAAGCTAAATCCATGGAAGATTTTAGAAATAAGTCGCCAAGAGAGTCTCAGAAATGACAGTAAGGCGCTAATGGCAGGCATACCGGAAAAGCTGTCCGAATTCTGTAACAAACAACAAACAAATTAGTTTTATTGATCATTTAATCAGAAATTAAATTTTCTTTTCAAAACTTTTAACATTAATTTTATTTGCACAATTTAAAATTACCCGATTTATTTCGATCTCACTCCTTACATAGCGAAAATTGTTTGTATCTCATTTATTCTGATTATTTCAATATTATTTTTATTATCACCAGATATGATTATTACAACTTTCCACATTGTGAAATCTTACGGGCTTTTAAGATTCAACTTGTGTGAAAATTGGAACGCAGGATTACCATGTACGCACCAGACGCGGCCAAATCATATTCAAACATTAATGTAAAAAATTATCTTTAAAATAAAGCACAATTTCATGGATTTAATAAACGTTTTTCTGTGTTTTATTTTAATTTAAAGTTCTCCACCTTTAAAAAAAACACCCGATGGAATATTTAGAATATTTTTCTAAAAAAAAAATATAAGAATATAATTAAAGAATATTTTAAAAAATTGCTTTAGCTAATTTGTAAATGGAGAATTAATTAAATACGTAAATATGTATAGTATTTAGTATGTAAATAATGATGATGACAATGTTTAAAATTTTATTACGTTCTGTTTACGTTAATTGAATGGTGTCAATGGTTCTTAAAAATATATTCAGTTCATTGGCAATTACTTTGCAAAAGTACAATAGCAAAAACAAATTATGCAAATTTCAAAAGGATTAAATGTCAATTCTAATCACCTTGAAACAAACAAATAAGTTTTGCTGTTTAAAACATACTCAAAAAATAATAATAATCCAATGGAAAAGTACATAGCAAGCGCGTATAGACAACTTGATATCCACCCCTATTCCAAAATACGTCTTACAACTTGAAAATGTTTGTATTCTGTTGAATTTATTTGACTCGAGAATTTGATGTTTTATTTATAAATGGAGGTATGAACTCATATCAGTTACGACAGATTCTGAAATATGGGTGATTATGTAGATCCCGTTGGATTTTTTGCCCCTTGTTCAATAAGACTAGGGGTTTTAGAATATATTAAAGTAAATAAATCGTATGACTGAATTTTAGATAAATATAGGTACTATTTGATCTGGTTTTAATTTTTGCCATATTACAATAATAATTTGCAATATTCGATTCCTTGTAATTCCAAAACCTATTCGTTATTTTGTCATCAATTTGAAAGCTGTAAAATACGTACAAGTATTAAACCTAACTTATTGTTTGTGTTAGCCCAGTACCTCTTAATAGGCGTCCTTTTTTTAAGGTAGCCACTAACGATACACTTGTGTGATCGATGGATAAGTTGACGCACGAAAGTATTTGAGTTTAGTGGTAATGGATATATATAAAATCCCAGTACCACTAAATGTTTAGTAATAGTGGAACCTAATCCATCGGCCTCTAAATGCCACTAAACTAATGTACATAAGTCGAAATACCACTCAACTGCTGGTAATCAAACTAGACTAAGGGATAACGCAGCATAGAATCTTGCAAATATAATATTTTCAACGCTTTTTCATCGTATGCTTTGTACTTATGTTGATTACTTAAACTTTATATTGTTGAGTTGTGATGCAAATTGCATTTACACAACATACAGATAATCTTAGGAATATAACTTCTTTGAATAAAGGAAAGATAATTCATAGGTATGTTAATTCTATTACAATGAAATGAAACTACAAAAACAAAACGTGCATACGCACATCTTGAGCAATAGTAAATCAATTTCATGTCTTAAATCAACAAGTGTTTATGTTCGCACAAAATTTTATCATGAACTGAGCGCTGAACTTTTCTAACTGCTAATTGATTTGGATGAAAGATTTTCATTTCTTGTCATGAGAGATTTTTCGCATATAAATCATTTATGTTTTGTTTTGCTGCATTTTTTTAGGAACTGAATACCTACACAGTGATAAATGTATATTTTATCAGATTTTCTGGCAACACTGCTCCAAATTTGCCGGTTCTTCTTCAATGAAATTCGAATTCAGCGCAGCTATAAATGCGGAGAGAGGGTGATGACATTTGTGAGAGGAATTATTTTCTGGGCAGTGTTGCATGAATTCGTACAGATTTTAAAGGAAAATGTCCCGAAAGCAAACGTATAGTTTGAATTATGCAGAATTTAATAATAAAAGGTTAAAACAAAAGATAACCTATATCCTTTCATTTTGTAACAAAATTAAAACAAATCGTTATTCCGTTCTTTTATTTTACGCTCCCTATTATATTTTATATTCCCTTCTGCCTCTGACAAACACTCTCACTACTCTTCTCTCAATATATTTTTTCTCATTATTCTTCTTTATTCAAACACAATTTCTTTATTTCTTCTTCTTGCACACCATACATTCTCTTTGGGGAAATACTAAAAGTGGATAAAAAGAAATGATGGGTGTAATTTCACATTTTCACAAAGACGTCAGCTATGGCGCTCAATATCTATAGTCGCAGCAAAGGTGGCGGGAAGTGGGTGGTTGATTTCAATTGAAGAATTCACAAGGTGGCTGATTGTAGGTCGATGACTAATTGCAACTTATTTTAGACTGATAAAAATTGTATGTTAACTTACAGTTAATGATTCTTTTTCATTCACGAATTTCCAAAAAACCTGATCCTTTTTGTACTGACGTACGGAACTTGTTGGTATTGTGCGGGTGAAAGAGCCAGACGGGATGTGAACACTTCTTTTTTTATGAACTACAAACAAGCGGCGACACTATTCTTTTCTGTGCTGCTACTTTTTTCAGCAATTTGTTTTACTTTTTTTTTGAATGGGGAAGAATTCCAACACACTTCCAATAACACAATTCTTTTCCGCTTCAAATTTTGGGGAGACGGATCTGATGATTGTCGATTCGTTGGGTAGAAGGAAGTGAATAATCCAAAACCTGTATCCTGTCGTTGTTGGCCACAACGAACACCAGCAGATAGTAGCAAATGTAGTATGTAAATATATAGGCTATATTCATATGTCGAGTTAAATTGGCAAAACAAAAAAATTAGAAATCGTTAAAAACGCGGAGCAACAACGCAAACATTACTGCAGCAACTACACGATTTCCCACACAGTTTGTTTCAGTTGTTTCCGCGACTGCTGCTAAAATCAAACTCAAGCTAAATTAGCCGCTAGTTGCTGGTTTTAAATTAATATAAAAGAATTTCTTCTGCCCGCGCCATTCGTACGTTTCGTTCGTTTCTTTGCGTTTACTTTTGCCCGTTTGCTTTAATTCAATTTCTTTCTCTCTCCCGTTCACATGATTCTCGTTGTCAATGCCTCCTCATCTTCTCTTCATCGTTTTCAGCACTTTTTCGTAGTGCTGCCAGAATTAGTGATTGCGTATATTCACGAGTGTATTTTCTGAAGAGATTTTCGAGTGAATTGACTCGTTAAAGTTAAGAGTTTCTATATTTATATTGCTAAATTAAGGAAACATTTGAAGAAGATTAATTGCTATTATGAGTGTAACTTTAATTTAAAAAGCTCATTGATGGAATTTAAATTTTCAATCACAACCTGGCTTGTATGCTGGCATGATGTCATTTTAGAACGAAACATAATTGAAACAGTAAAGTGTTTACTTTTCTTTGTATAATTTTGTGATATTAAAAATTTCTATATCTATATTACAATACTAATTACAGCTAAAGTCAACAGTTCAATAATAAATATGTACATAGTTTTAAAAAATTGAAGATTTATTCATATTTATTTGTAAGTACTAGGTACTACAATTATGGCTTTTCGCATTCCTTCATGTTGCGCAAGTTCTATTTCTATATGAATAATGACTTTAAGTTTTGTACTGAGTCCTAACATCAAAGTTACATACTTTTAAAGATATTAATGGTTTGCCATTAAGTAGAAAAATTCTTAAATTTTTTGTATTTCTTGACTATGTCAAGTCCCAATTACGGCAACATGTTTAGCAGCCCATGCCATATTAAGAATGATATAAAACAGATTGCGCATTTACTCGGTCAAAAATGAAATCTACTGCGCATGTACGTCATACATGGCCCTATGCTGTGATGTTATTGGTTATAGTAGGTCTTCACTTGACACAGAGAAATAAGAACAAGAGATTCTGCTTAAAAATATTAATGCAAACGTCTGGTATAACCACAAAAATGTCGACCCGAGCAGATCTCTAACAGAGTCGAATTCACCTCCACGAACCATGGGATTTAACTAAGTACAAAGAAACGTAATCAGATTCCATCGCTCAACCGATAGGCTTACACGATCGGCTTAAAAATATTGTGCACAGAAACGGCCAGGTCAGCTTCAAAAAACTTAACAGCGAACCATTTCAACACATAAGGCCACCACCGGTTCTTTGTCAAATTTTGCTCACCTATTTTTCCATATTCTCTTTTGTTCCATTGTCGAGAGCTCTTTTACACACACACCGATTTAGAATTTCCATTTGATTCTATTGACATTCGTTTGACTCCATCACACACTAAAAGTTTTCTTGAAAAAAAGTTGAGTTTGTGGGCGAGATAGGAAGACGAGTACACCCTTGCTCGTACCGGCAAGTTTCTTTTGTGCTGTTCGTTCTTTGACATTTCAGACAAAGTAAATGCAGCATTAATCAAGAAGTTTTGTTGTGTGGAAAAGCAAGGGTTAATACCAAAAGGGAATTGGAAACTTGCGTGTGGAAAAGGGGGCCTTTCATATGTTTTACACATACGAGTAAAATTGCGAAGACATGCGAACATGTAGTAAACGCCAAAAATCTGGCTAAAATCGGTGGAGCAGCCGATTCTAATTCAACTCCCCTCCCACGCCGATAAGTAAAAAAAACCGGTGTGAAAGATCAGGCACAAATCGGCGTGTGAAGTACACTCACTATTCTATGCTCATTTAAAGCAAAACCAAAGCCAACTGCGTCGCCAACACTAAATTGAACGTTATTACCATTTTCAATGAGAATAAACTATATTTCTGTAGCATACTTTATGGAGTGATAAGTGCCATCTAGAGATACAGCAGGTGGTGCACATGTTGCTGAATCAGTACACAACATTTTCATAGGTTTATGTCTAAGCTTAATAATACTATTTTAACAGGAGATGTCGCTTTTGTTTAACATGTTTTTTTCGTTCTGTAAAAAGTTCACGAGAGGAAGATACTCCGTAAGATGTACGGTCCAGTATGCGTGGACGACGTGTATCGAATAATATGGAACGATGAGCTGTATGAGCTGTACGCCGACACTGACATAGTCAAGCGTATAAAAATCCAGCGGCTTCACTGGCTGGGTCATGTTGAACGAATGGAAGAAAGCGCTCCGGCTAGAAGGGTGTTTTATTCGAACCACGGTGGAGGAACACGCAACGCAGAAGGGGACGTCCTAATCTCCGTTGGAAAGATCAGGTGCAGGGCAACCAGACTACACTTAGCCTTATCAACTGGCGCGCATAGCAGAGGTGACTCGCGAAGCTTCATAGAGGCGGCCAAGACCGATCATCGGTTGTAGTGCCAGTTAAGTAAGTAAGTTCGAAGCACACACGATTAATTTTTAATTTTAATTTGGATTAATTACATTCTGCTGAGGAAACACTTGTAAATACAAAGTTTTATCCAAAGATTGAAACCGTTATCGTTATCGAATCGTTGCCGATTCGAAAGTGTCGAAATGAGCAATGAGTAGTTTATGCTACATTTGGTAATTATGCAGTGATGAGAGTGGAATAAACTGTTTATACTCGACTTTTTTGTAATATTAATCGGGTGGTACTTCAGTTGCGAGAAGACTAGAGTGAAGCAATTTGCTCGAGTAAAAAGCTTTAAAGCTTTACATTATCAATGACATACATAAGTATACACAATATATCTCACATAAAATTGTATGTAAGCTGTGCCAAGGAAGAATGTTTGCCAATACCTAAATTCGAAAAGCTTAGCGAAAAAATTTGAATTTTCAGAACTCCTCGTTTTCTCCTTCAGTTCCTTTTATTATTCTTTGATTAGATGAGAATTTTACACAACCATTTATTAAACGAGTACATGTTGTTTTTTTAGTTTTTTTTGTTTGTTAATTTTGTTTTCATTACGAATCTACGCGCAGATCTACGCAGTCAAATAATTGCATCAAACAATTAGTGGGTGAATATGTCGAAGGGAAGTTAATATAAAAAGTTTAACACAAACAAAACCGATCGATTTGTTGTTATGTGATTTTCAAGATACTTTTTCGGATGCAAATTCGTTTTGTGCTATAAAAGTTTATTTTTTCCAAGATACAAAAAATACATTTCAAAAAACCAAACGTAATTATAGCAAAGCTTGGCTTCAAATGAATATTATGCATGTATGTAAATATGTGCTTTGTAGTTTATAAGTACTAGTACATAAATATAAGATTTCTATTATATGTAATATCCTCGCACTAGTGATAACACGTTAATAAAACATCTAAATGGTAAATCTACGTGTGTTTTCTGTTGTTAACTACATACATAAGTAAAGTAAGTATCTAATTGTATGCAAGGAGTTTTAAATATCGTATGAATGAGAGGAGTGGCAACAGCAGGTGCAGCTGCGGCAGAATCAGTGGCAGCTACAGAGACAGAAACAGCTACGAAGTGCAGAGATTCAGTAGCAGGTCAGACTTTGGTGCAGCAAGGGCAGCATGAGCTTGCCCTACTTTTTTGCAACTGCTTTCAACTGCTCTCTCGATTATGCTTTCGTGGTTATACTTCCGCTGTTTTTTCGTTTTTTTTTCTGTATGTATTTGCCCGATTTGTAAGCTGCTTCCACTCTCTTCTGCTCAGCTGCTGTACCAAACTGTGAAATCCTTCCATATTCTACGCAATTAACTCGTTTGTTCTTTTTATTTTTGGCCTTATTCTAATGTGTGTTTGTGTGGGTATATGTGTGTGTTTTACAACACACACACACACACACACACACATATACATATACAATATCTATTATACATATACTAACTTAAGAAGTAAATTAAATTTGTTTTAATTTTAATAAATAATAATTAGTTAATTATTGGCGGCTGCGAAAACTCGCTGTCTCGTCGTTGGCGGCGTTTTTGGTGTTGTTATTGATCCATTGCAATAATCAGCAATGCCATTTGCGATTGAATCCTGAAATTTGGTATTGCCATTGATTTCGTGTGCTGCTGAACCAAATGCTGAACCATTTGTGAGTGTGCCATTGGCAAAGCCATTTGCGGTAGCATTTGCTTTCGAGAGAGCGGCAAGTTTTTCCTTCTGTAGGGCGACACAAATAATGAGAGAGATGTAGAGAGAGTGAGTATGTGGCCTAAGTCTTTCGTTTGAGCTTAAATTTGTTTCCACTCACCTTTTGCTCCCTCTTCAAATACGCTTGCTTATAAAAGTCCGAAAATAGGAAATAGAACATCACAGCATGTGCGCCAATGAAATATGCGAAGCCAATTGGATAGTTGCATTCATTGCTGAAGAACAATTGAAACGAGTGCACCATCACCAGCACGAATTGAATCATTTGCAGGACGGTCAAATATTTCTTCCACCACAGATACTTTTGCATCTTTGGACCCATGGCTGCCAGCATGTAATATGTGTACATTATGATGTGCACAAATGTGTTGAGGAAACCGAAGAAGGTGGAGTGGCCGCCGGGTGTGAACTTGACGCCCCACCAAACAGACATGGGCATGATGCCGTGGTGAATGACATGCAGCGTCGATACTTGATCGTAACGTTTTCGCATCACAAAGAAGAATGTGTCAAAGAATTCTGTGAATTTCGAAAAGAAATACCACCAGCAACCTCGCGCCGTCTATCAAAATATAGAAAATAGAAAATAGAGAGATTAGGAAGGAACTTGTATGTAGAAAATAATTATACTTATGTAGTAAGTAACGAACTTGTTTAGTTACTGTCTAAACTTTTGTAGCTCACCCCAATGGGGGTGTTTCTAATTGCTGCCTGCTGAAAATCTTAAATTGCATCCACTTAATACGGAGCCTCTATTAAACTTATTACTATTTGCTTTCAAATTACAGTCTTTCACACTGTTGTGCAGCTGACTGAATGCACCAAATGTGAAATGGTTGTAGTGTTTACTTGAAAATTTCATAAATTACTTTTAATTGTTTACTTTACGAGTATGTATTGATAGTTCTCAATTGACGTATAACTGATGCCAATTCTCTAGAACTTAAACGTTCTTACTAATTATATTTGATTATTTTTTGCTGTTGCAATAGTTAACTGCAATAGAAATTAATAATATGTACTCGTATGCGAATTATATTAAAAGTTTAAACTTTTGCATCGATTATGTCATGATGAAAATCCGTCTACAGGAAACTCTTAAAATTCTTAGAACACTGTTTATTTATGTAATTATTTACATACTTACTTAACTGGCACTACAACCGATGATCGGACTTGGCCGCCTCTACAAAGCTTCGCCAGTCGCCTCTGCTATGCGTGCGCTGGCGCCAGTTGATAAGGCCAAGTGTAGTCAGGTTGCCCTGCACCTGATCTTTCCAACGGAGATTAGGACGTCCCCTTCTGCGTTGCGTGTTCCTCCACCGTGGTTCGAATAAAACACCCTTCTAGCCGGAGCGCTTTATTCCATTCGTTCAACATGACCCAGCCAGTGAAGCCGCTGGATTTTTATACGCTTGACTATGTCAGTGTCGGCGTACAGCTCATACAGCTCATCGTTTCATTTTATTCGATACACGTCGTCCACGCATACTGGACCGTAGATCTTACGGAGTATCTTCCTCTCGAACGCTCCTAACAGCCTCTCATCATTGATGGTCAATGTCCACGTCTCTGCGCCATACATTAGGACGGGAAGGATGAGGGACTTATAGAGCGTTATTTTCGTCGGTCGAGAGAGGGCTCTACTTCTCAATTGCCTACTGAGGCCGTAGTAACACCTGTTGGCAAGAGTTAGTCTCCGCTTGATCTCAAGGCTGACATTATTGTTGGTGTTTATGCTGGATCCTAGACATACGAAATCCTTGACGACTTCCAAAATTTAGTTGTTGTTGGTGACATTTTGTCCAAGACGCCGTGACTCTTTGTTTGTTGACACAAGGTATTTCGTTTTGTCCTCGTTCACCACTAGACCCACACGACGAGACTTCCTTTCCAGGTTGGAGAATGCTGCACTGACTGCTCGAGCGTTATTGCCAATGATGTCAATATCATCAGCGTATGCTAGCAGCATGACACTCTTGCAGAAGATAGTGCCAGATATGTCGATGTTCGCAGCTCGAATTATTTTTTCCAGCATAAGGTTAAAGAAGTCGCACGATAGGGAGTCACCTTGTCTGAAACCTCTTTTGGTATCAAATGGTGCGGAGAGGTCTGTCCCAATTTTCACTGCGCTGGTGGTGTTGGTCAGTGTCATTTTGCAAAGACGAATAACCTTTGCAGGGATACCAAAATCAGACATTGCAGCGTACAAGTGATCCCTAATCGTGCTGTCGAAGGCGGCTTTATAATCGACAAATAGATGATTTGTGTCGATCTGTTTTTCTTGGGTCTTTTCCAGGATTTGGCGTAGTGTGAATATCTGGTCGATGGTAGATTTACCAGGCCTGAAGCCACACTGATAAGGTCCAATCAGTTTGTTGACGATGGGCTTCAGTCTTTCGCACAGTACGCTCAATAGAACCTTATATACAATATTAAGAAGGCTTATCCCACGGTAGTTGGCGCAGATCGTGTAATCACCTTTCTTATGGATTGGTCAGAGTACGCTGAGGTTCCAATTACTTCGCATGCTTTCATCCGACCATATTCTGCATAGAAACTCATGCATGCGTTTTTTGAGCTCTTCGCCTCTGGTCTTAAACAACTCAGCAGGCAGGCCACCTGCACCAGCAGCCATATTGTTTTTCAGCCGAGCAATGGCTGTTAAGACCTCCTCATAGTCAGGCGGCGGTACTTTAACGGCGTCAGTGATTGGGGTTTCCGGAGTAGATTTCGCAGTGGCGAGATTATTGCCGTCATCGCCATTAAACAGCTGCGAAAGTTGCTCCCTCCATAATCGCATTATGCCCTGAACATGTGTCACCAGATGTCCGTCTTCATCCTTGCAGGAAGAGGCCCCGGTCTTCAAACCATCAGTCAGGCGTCTTATTCTTTCAAAGAATTTTCGGACCTCGTTCCTGTCCCGCAACATTTCGATATCATTGAACTAGCGTCTTTCTTCATCTCTTTTCTTGCGCCTGAAAATACGTTTCTCCTCCCTCCTCAACTCTCTGTATCGCTCCTTAGCAGCTCGCGTTGCAACTGACTGCAGGGTGGCTCTGTAAACAGTGTTTTTGGCTTCAGTAGCATCGCGACACTCTTGGTCGTACCACATATTTCTCCGTCGACGGTGGCAGCCTAGCACTTTCTTCGGCAGCCGTACGCATAGAGCGGGAAATGTGCGCGCATATATCGTCAAGTTGATGGATGTTTATTTATGTAATTATCTGACTTTAATCTTCATTTTTATAACTACGTATTATTATCTTATTAGATTATGATACATTACACAGGCGAGCGAATCAGGCAATGGCTTAAACTTTCAGAGCAACTGTTTATTATTGATTTTGTATGACAAAACATGACTGAGAGCCGAATAAAGTTGAGCTCAAATGTGATTTAATCAACTCGGAAGGACGCTGTATTATACCAGATTAGGTTCGAATTAGCAATTTAGCAATTCTCTGCAGTCAAAAGCATTAAACTTTTCATTAGTTTGGGAAGACATTATCTGTATTTGACCATTCTTGCTAAAGCTTCTTCCCATACTTAGTTTTAAATTAGAAATGGAATGAATAACATATGAGTACATATATATGAAATTATTCTTATTATTATTATAATTTTTTTTCAACACAAAGTGGATTAAATATACGGAATTTAGTCAATAAAACACAAACTATTTATTATTCATTCAATTCTATTGTATCGCCGTATCGCCTTCAAAGTAGACCCAGGTCCCTTCCGAAATAATACACTTATGCCAACGAATAATCCAATCATCAAAATATTTTTCAAACGCATTTTTCGGAATCGACTTCAGTTCTGGCCGCGAATTCTCTTGTATGTCATCTATCGACTGGAAACGGGTGCCTCGAAGCGGTGATTTAAGTTTTGGAAAGAGAGCCCAATCAAGTCAATACGATGCTTATTCGATGATATTTGATGAGTTTTTGGCCAAAAATGCATACACAATTTTGAAGAAAATCCAGGTATTTCACTAGTCGACGTGTATCGGCAACGTGTATCAAGCCCAAACAATCGTGTATAATGGTACGAATTGATTCTTGAGACACGGCAGCTATCTCTCTCAATTTTAAATGACGATTTTTCGTTACCTTTTGTTCAATTGGAGACGTTGATGGCCGACTAGAGCGAGACAAATCTTCCATCACATCTCAGCCCCTTGTGAATGCACTATGCCACTCATATGCACCTTTTTCTGATAAAGTCACTGATTCGACGCACGAAGTTCCATTTGCAAACACAAAATTTGAGCCAAATTCTTTGTTCGATATTTTGATTCATTGAGATGAACTGACGAAATCGAGCACTGTAAACAAACTAAATGACAAATTGCGCTCAAATTTCACGTCAGAATAAAGGACAGTGCTGCCAACTTAGCGACAATATTTGTTTGCGCATTTTTACAATCCCTTTAAGCGGGTTTAAAGATCATAATCCGATACTTTTCTGCAAGAATTTATGTACACTAGCTAAGGAATAATTTTGTATGGAGATTCTTAAAAATTAGATTTTAATACGCCGCGCAGTGTTGCTGCTTCATCCAAGCAGCGGACAAAAATTGAAGAAAAATTATCATAAAGCAATCAAATTTTTGAACATAGGCGTTTTAAAACAATATATGTCATAGCATAGTGTAAAAGTTGGCGTTATTCGTCCATGATTCGCCTACCTCCCATAGTAACAAAGACTATGACAATTACATAATTTTTGTTCTATTTGTTGTTAACACAAAGCTATATCTTCTATATAAGTATATAAAAATGAAGATATGTTATGTGTGTGATGAATATTCTCGGAAACGGTTCGATTTTTGTCAAAAATTAAACTTTCATGTTAAAGTACATGCTTTTATGGCGGACATAGGCTATTTATCCGCCCACTGCCACGCCCACAAAAAGAGTAAAATGCGTACAACTTTTGAACCCCTTAACGCATTCACTTAAGCGAGCTGCGTTCAATTATGATTCGACGATTGATTACACTTTACATCGACCTGTAGTTATTAGTGCTATGGATGACGTATGTAATCATTGCAAAGCGTACAAATTCAAAAATGAGCCACCAGGTTTATGTTGTCCTAATGGAAAAGTCAAATTACCGGCATTGGAGCCACCTCCAGAACCATTATCTCTTCGATGCAGCACAATATCTCGAGAATTAAATTCATCACCAACATATTACTATTGCAACTTCATCCATTGTTGGAGCATTAAATCTTCTGGCATGCTCTCCACATGGTACTTTATCGGCCTTTATTACAATTTTGTGATTATCAGCAAGCGTTTGGCCGAGAGCAGTACGGAAAAGTCGAACCAATTCATTATTCTCTTGAAGGAAAGTTTGGATTCGTTCAATAACATCTCGCTTGAAATTTGAACTAATTGAAAATCGACAATCAACTTTCTGATCAGAATTACCAAGGAAATAAATTTGTAAAAACTGGCACTCTGTATCAGAAAAAGACAATAAAGAACCCAAGCTGTGATATATTTGTCCTTGGATCTAGGAAAAAAAAACAATCAGAAGCGGGAAAAACGTTGTTGTGAAAATCATTTTCATAATTGTCAAATTCATTTCATTTCGAGACCAAAAGCATGTTGTTCATGCAAATTACCTTGAATGTGGTCACAAAATTGTTACGAATAATATTCTTTGCACCGAATGAAGTCATTTGGAAACATGAATTGTAAGATTGAATGTTTACCAAAAAAGTTTTGATTCAGGTGCACCACCTAAAACCAATGAGAGTAATGGTTCTGGTGGTGGTTCCAATGCCGGTAATTTGACTTAAACTTTAAATTTAAACTGCTTTGAATTACTTTTTTAATAATGCACAGTGAAACGAGCATGGGGTCCGCTAGATTCTTATATAATTGGACTAAATCCATAGTAATAATACGGTTTAGTTGTTGTACATTTTGTTTACATACATAGTATGTATATAAGGTAGAACTACCAAAGTTATTAATTAGGTGTGTATTACCAACAATATCAAAATAATTCCCATAAAATTTTACTATTGGCCTCCTATCAAAAAAATCATCTTGCATTAAATCTCTGGTATACTAGCTAGGAGGGCGGCAATACAGAATTAAATGAAATTAGTTTTATAGGTGTTTTTTTTTTCTTATTTTTGATTGGGAGTCCCCTAAGGGTTGAGATTAAGTATAAGTATAATCGGGTCCGTCCATTCATGTACAATTATAACACGCACAACATGAGTGGATGCGAAAAGCTCGGCCTAGGCCCTCCATGGGCTGTTGTGCCGTTAAAAGTAAAGTAAGTAAGTATAATCGGACCCTGATAAGATCACTTTGAGAGTGGAATGAGCTAATTTCATAAAAAAGTTATTTTTATATGAGATCCCCTTTAAGTACGTTCGGGAAAACTGTTAAGTATTGAAATTTGATTGAGGCCAGTCTTACATTTTAACCCCTTAGCAGCGACTTCTGCTGTCGGGTGTCTGGTTGACAGTCAATGTTAACTTCAGCCTCTTTAAGTGTTGGAAATAGGGGGTAAGTATATTGAAGAAAAATATTGTTGAGTTAAAATTAATGGAGGTTGGTCCTACATTTTCCCCCTTTAGGATCACCTTGGTGGCATGGGGAGTAAAATACATTTTGTGTGGGGGACCTTTTAAGGGTTGGAGTTGGTGAATAATTATGTTGGGGGAAAATGTAGAACATTGAAAGTTTAAGGGGGTTAGTTTCACAAGAGCGAATCCTGTTAAGCTATGATGTAATTTGTCGATTTTCCTAGCATTTTTTAACTTTAAACTCGATGTGCGCTACTTTATATAAATATTTGCATTTATTTAAATGAATATTTTTAGAACATCTAACCCAGCAGACTTTGCCAAATTTTGTCATTTCATTTCTTAAAACATACATAATTAATTCAAATGTTCTTTCCCAGCAAAAGTTCACTAAGGTCAATATCACTCTGGCAACAGTTGCCGCCGGAGTGACAAAATCGTTGTTGTTTCCAATGTAAAATGAAAGTGAGAGATGGCAAAAATTAATTTAGTATCTGGCATCAGATTTGAGCACGTTCAAGAGTGCAGAACACATTTGCAATCACAGCAACTGTTGCCAGTGTGATACCGGCCACACTATGAAATAAATTTGTACATACAGCAACACATCGAAAGCACACTCTCTTCTAACGTCATTAGTAAGAATGAGATAATTATATATCACCAAAAAAAAAGTATTGTCAAAACATTTTATATTTTTAAGTGTGAAAATTTATTAAATTAATAAAATTTGATAAAAAGAATGAAAAACGTATAAAAGGTGGAAAAATAAAGTTGGAAATGAAGAGGAAAACTATTCGTACTCTGATACCGGCCACACTATGAAATAAATTTGTACATACAGCAACACATCGAAAGCACCCTCTCTTCTAACGTCATTAGTAAGAATGAGATAACTATATATCACCAAAAAAAGAGTATTGTCAAAACATTTTATATTTTTAAGTGTGAAAATTTATTAAATTATTGAAATTTGATAAAAAGAATGAAAAACGTATAAAAGGTGGAAAAATAAAGTTGGAAATGAATAGGAAAACTATTCGTACTCTGTAGATACTTCAGGCGTTACTGTGAGTTCCTGTTGCCCTTCTGCTTTGAGGCGGTCGATATCCGCAGGCGATAATAAATAGTTTTTTTTTCGAATTATTGCAGCTCTTCTTTAATTCTGATGTTGATGCTAGTGACGGACAAACGTTTTATGGAGCTGCCTTTATCCTAGCCCTGCACGGGGTATAGTCTAAACATTACATAGTTCGAAAGGGATGTGAAATTACACAGAAATGAAATGACAGAATTAATTTTATTTTAGTTACCACTTACCTTTTTTGCTGGGTTTATGTACATAAATACATACTTAAATAAGTAATAAAATCATCATTCAATTCCTACACAACTTCCATAGACTTTTGTCTTTTTGTTTAAATGAAATCAAATAAAGACTTAAACAACAAACCAGATTCATGTATTTATTAAACATTTTTATTCTTTGGCACTTTCGATATTTGTTGTCTTTTTTTTATAAGCTACATTAACATTAAAAAAAGTCTTAGGTCATTTTACGAAAAATAGAAATTAAAAAATCTCATATAAATGAAAGTCCAAAAAATAATAAAATTCAGTTTAAAGTTGATATTTTTAAAATAAAGTGGGGGAAAAAGCGAAACTTTGCGACAAGCAGTCTGCAAAAGTCGTTAGCTATACAACAAAATGCAGAAATAAATCATTATAATTTATTCTACGTGTTCATATGCACCTATAGTGGTAAACAAAGCCTTATTGAGGTCGAAGCAACTAACTAACACTAACACTTTACATAAAAGAAGTTTCTTCTGAACAACATTGGCGAAGTATCGGCAACAAGAAACTGCCCTTATCACAAAAATTTTTCCCCTCAAGGCTTTTTAAACTTTGTTCTATTTTCGGCGCGAATTAACTTAGATTTTCTATACATTTTGTGTGTTCCCTTGTTCAAACCAGTTGTGAAAAGGTTGAATAACGCTGACGCAGCAGTTTTTTCTTAAACTTGATTTACAAAAATATATATGCGTGTGGCCAGCAGGTCATTCTCGATTCATCCCAATAAAAAATCAGAACATGTGTTTTCTTATTCTCCTCATCTAAGTATCTGGTTATTAATCTGATAATAGAAATCGTGTGTTTTTAATTGAAAAACCACTCGCCAGAACACAAACAGAATGGAAAGAGGCCGAACCCCGTTATTTTTTTTGTATAAAAAAGCTGTATGTGTATTAGATGATTCCAACTTATTTGCAAAATACTTATAAATTTATGCACATAAATTAATAATAATAGTAAGAAAAAACGCTTGCCTTTATTAAAATTCTATAAAAATCAAGCATGAGTTGTTTTCGATGTCACAAAAGAAAAAAAAAACGAAAATTGGCACTCAAGAAGTTATAATGTGACACGAATTTAAAGTGCCAGAGGCCATGCTTGTTGATAGTGTGACTAGAGTAAAAGGGGGCGAAATCAGTGGGGAAATAAGTAAATGTTTGAAGTGAAACTTCTCTTTAAAAGCCTGGAAGCGATGAGAAAGCAAAACGAAAATTTCAAATTTAATTTATACGAGGAGGAGTTAGGACGACATCATACACTGGCAACAGTTGCCGCCGAAGATACGAAATTGTTTTGGTTCCTTATGTAAAATGAAAAAATTAAAAAGCGAGGTGAAGACAGTAATTTTACTCACAGGCAACAGATTTGCACACGTTCAAGAGTTCACTTGCCAGTGTGATACCGGCGTTACTAGCTAGTCGCGAATACTGACTGTCAAAATTATTATTTACGTTTAGTTGTTTGTTTCCTTTTTTCGCCTACTTTTTGTATTCCGCAGCTTATTTTAACATTCTCTGAGTGCGGCCATTATCACCGCAACAACCAAAGATGTGTTGTTATTGTTTTTTGCACTTGTTTGTCAGCTGATTTTGACACAAGGACTGTGTCACTACAAAAACAAGGACAACGATTGTTACTGCCGTGTTGAAGTTAGTTGTTGTACTGCTGCTATCACCTACTATGTACATAAGTATATAATTTCCCCATGGAAAATTCACATCTCGAAATCCTACATACCGTCTTTACAATAGAAACTAATGGGACTCTCTCTCTCTCTATGGAAGTGTGAATTTACGATAGTGATAAGGAGCAGGTGTAAATTGTGAAATCCATTCTTCAGTGAATACAACCATTACACCCTCCTACAACCTTTTCATTTTGTAACTGCCTCTACTGAATTTTTTAGATCTACTGCTCTGCTTTTTAATTTTGGTCCTCACCCCTGCCCATGCATGTAACCGTTATGCACATAACTACATACACCCCTCTCTATACTTACCCTTATCGCACTTGGCGAATATGAATAATCCACTGGCTCGCATCTTATATTGTAACCATTTAGCCAACCGCCAATGCAGGACTATAAGTAAAATAAACGAAACATTTGATAAAATTGAGAACTAAAACTCAAGTAAAACAAACTTTAAACTTTCGCTGAACGAAACGATCACTTACCTCATAGAACAACCAGGCGCTAAACAATACTTGTGCGAAATTATAAACGATTAAAACTTTTCGCAATTGAAAAGGTTTTCTGTTTTCCATCAATTTGGGACCAAGTACCTGTGCAATAAACAAACAAAAAACGTAATTTAAAAAAAAAAAAACTAAAAACAGGTCATATGTAATTTGAAAATTATGATATGTTTTTTTTACCAAATAATTTAATGAATCATTTACCAAATTTAAATATATAGCAAAACAAAACAAAAAGCAAAATATCATGAAATGTGCAAATATTTTTCAACGAGCAACGACGAACGGTGTGAATTTGGGGCGTTCACATATGAAAAAAGAGTGAGCATCAAAGTGAGCAAAAAGCGAAGAAACAAAATGTGTAATATGTAAATGGTTCACAAAAATTTACAACAACAACAACAACCCAGCAGCAGCACCACAACCACCACCAATAATAATAATAATAATGTCGGCAAACATTTTTGAAATATTTTTTTCATTTTATCTGTCTCTGTCTTTGTCTGTGTATTTGTCTGTTTTGCAGGCCTGACTGCCTGTCTGCCTGCCTGCCTGCCCGCCTTTAATGAAATCAAAATTTGTTTGGTTTTGTTTTTTTTTTCTTGAGTTTTTTAAGAGACCCTCAGTCAATTAACAAAATCCACTTTGGTAAATTTATTTCAATGCGAATTAAGAGACCATTGTGTTGATATGCTGTGTATATCTCGGGTGATGATGATTGTTGTTGTTGCTGCTTTCAAATTGAGCACATACATATGTACATACATATAAATAAAATAAGTAAAACAACAATTGGTATTCAAAAACAAAACACACATCTAGCAATAAAAGCCGATAATGTGTGATGCTGCAACATTTTGTAACTTGCACAAACAACTGAGTATTTTTGTTGTTGCTATTTTTTACTTTTTTTTGGGATGCTGATGCGACAAATTTATTATAAAATATTATTAAAGAAATTAGTTTATGCCCGTAAATTTTATATACATTGCATATGTGCAAATAATCAATATATCAATACGAAAGGAGGAAAAGAGTTGAAGCTAATATTGAAGTTATGGGCAGGGAGGAAGCACTACTTAGTTGTTGCAACCGCGCAATGGGATTTATATTTTTTATTTTGGTTTTTAACACTTGTGTCAATTATGAAATTGTAATGGAATTATTTATTGTTACATTTACTGATTATTGACTTAATTATTGAAATAAGTTTGTGGCTTAAGTCTTTTGTTTTTGTAAAAAAAGGAAAGATTTATTACCGATTTAAATAAGCAACTTGGCTTCTTGTATCATTTGAGAAATAATTCTAAATATTCACTTATTGTTTCAGAATAAAATATAATATTGAAAACTTTGCACAAATAATGAAAGAAAATATGATAATTTTGGCACTTTTCTTTGTTGCATACTGTTTTTCTTTCTCAACTCATCGACATCATTAAATTAATTTAGACTTTCGTCTTTTTGCTTAACAAACTTATTTAGTGTTTTTATGATTTTCCATTGCTTTACTTCTCTTCTTTTTTTGAGTGCATATTTTGGCCCTGAACTCTTGTGATTATCAAATGGACGATACCTATCGTAACCGCAGCAGCAGCAGCAGCGGCAGCAGCAGCACCGGCGGCGGCAGGCAGCATCGACGAACAGGTCGTGTAACTTGTAATAATATCTGAATCTGAAAATATTCCACTCATCTCATCGTCTCATACTTTATAGCATTTAAATGGACATAGTATTGAACATAGTATTTTTTAAATTTATCCAAAACTTGTTTTACTCTAGTAATTATGAGTATGTATGGAGATGATGGCTGATCAACTTAAGGTAAAAGGGAATCATCAGTCCTTGTTTTTCTTTCATTTCTTTCAAGTTGCTACTGCCGTTGCCGCTACCTTTATTTTATTGTAGCATATTTTAATGGTTTAATTTCTGTGTTTTTTCTTCCTTGCAAATTAGATTAGTGATCATTGTGAAATCATTGTGAAAATGTATTGAAAGGAGAAAAAGAGTGCACGGTAGATGCTTTTATGAACAAAGCACTTTGAAGAAAATATTGTAAAATCAATTTTTAACATTTCTGGCTCCAATAAAAAGGTAGCGATTTTGGGCTTAGCTCGTTATATTTAGTATTTCGCCATTTTTGCAAGAAGTAAATGTGAATAGAATTTGCGCCAAAAGAAAGAAGACACTCCAACGTACATAGAATGTCGAAATATAGCAGCACTTTATCGACACTAGTTGCACAGTATAGCTATGGTCAATTATATGCTCAATGCATTTACAATGCCTTTAATTTTTGAATTAGGAAGACGTTAAGGGTGCGTTGGCAATCTTGTATTTCTAAATATGTAAATTCATATTTTAAGGTGCTTTTATTGGCATTGATGGAGAAGTGGTGAGGAAACGACATACTTACTTTGGAAAGTGTTCAAATTTCTCAATATAGAGCCATACAATATCGCAAATCGAAGAACAACAACTTATTCAAACATTTTACAAGTTTGAGCAGCAAAGCTGCTTAGCTGGTTTCCATACCATAGGTTAAGTTAGGTATGAGTGGCTGTCCTATAGCAGGACATGCTTAGGCTAATGATACCCGTTGTAATACGGTGTACCGATGTACGATGTACTTGCTGTCTGCCAAAAGGTGTCCTTGTACACTTTCATATAATTCTCATTTACTTTGTATCGGTATATAAATGAGAATTAATCACCAGACAATGGTGGGAATCGAACACAAAATCTCACGGGTTAGAGTCTAATGCACGACCCATTAGACTATCGAGGTTACTTTTCCATACGTTTCAAAATATGCTCTTGAATATATTTTGGCATATACGAAAATTAGTTTTGGGGATTACTATGATTTCTTTCCTTTTTATTATAAAATACAGTCGTCAAAGTGGAAAAGTTTAAATAGAATATTGCTGATGTTGTAGTTGTTGCTGTCGATGACAATCAAAAATTGACTTACGCTCATTTTATGGCATGCATAGTTTGCACTTATCCTCTTTCGCTGCTATAACCTTAACTTACCTTAACAAAATACGCATATGTCAAGCTAATTGCAATTGTGGGGAATGGTGAACTCATCAATGGCCAATCTCGTGTTCTGGGATCTGATTTGTTATCCATAAGATCTCGCCAGCCATTGTAGAAGGATGTGATGTAGCTCTGAAAATATTAAAAGTTAAGTTCAATTAAAGAATATATTCAAATTTAGAGACTATCTGAATTTGTGTGTGTCTGTAATTTCGTAGCTGCTTTCACGACCTAATTAAAAGCGTTGTATTGGTATTTTAATTTGTAGATATTTCAAAATATTTTATTTTTTTTTTCATCTTCTTTTTTTTTAATTTTTATTACCTTTTCACATGAACCAGTTTTATTTTTATTTTGCTAAAACTCTCCGTTTTTTCTTTCTTCATAGTGTACACAAGTAAATATATATGATAGTAGCCATGACCTTGAAAAAAGATTTTAAAATATTTTTCAACAGGTGCAAACTTCTGTTTCGACATGAAAGTTTTATTTGGACTTGTAGACTTGTTATGAAACTAAAAAAGAGGAGAAAACACAAGTAGATTCTGACTAAAAGCGGAAATGCAAACGAAGTTATTGCCTGTTGCTATAAAGATTTTTGTTTGTTTCATTTAGAAATTGGAATTTTGCAGGTTTTTTATTACGTAAAGACATTCCATAAATCTGGTTGATTTAAATATTAGCGATGCAGTGAAAAGCGTGGCGGAAGTATTAAATATTTCACAGTCCTGAGGCGAAGTTTAATTCTCTTCAGAGAATGTCGTTTTGGGATTAAGACTAGATACTAAGATTAGAGATAAAGACTAGAGACTTTACCATAATCTTTAGACTATATACTGGAAGCTTGAAAATAAAGACTTGACTTCAGACTTGATTCTAGAGCCCAGCCCATCTGCCAGAGGTTTAAGGCTTAAAAGTAGAGTTCAAGAGAAAATGGAGATTAAGATTATAAATACAATAGCAGCAAGTCTGGGACCAGAATCAATTGAAATTCTCAGCGTCTGAGAAGTCTCCTGTGACGTCTAAAAAGGTTTTTAAAAATTATATGAAAATTTGCGTACTCATCATGTAGCCTTGAATTATGAATGTACCCAAGTAGGTTTACCTAAATACTGAAATATCTGATGCTTGGTATCGCAAGGCGCTTAATTTTATTAACGTATCTTTGCAATACCAGTTTGTTTAAGGCATCGTCTTGTCATCTTTTATTTTTATTGTTTTTATAGTGTTTCGTTAATTTTCTTTTGAACTCTACTTTTTTAAATCAAAAAGCACAAACAAAAGTTACTTAATTTTTGAATATTCATTGTTCGAAATTTAATCTCTTATTTTTTTTTGGCTGTTTTCGTTGTTGTAGTTATCGCCAAAAGCTAATTAAGAAGCAAAATTAAACAAAAATCGCTTGCAAAACAGTTCAATTAATAGAATTGCTGTCGAACTGTAATCCATCAAGATTTTTATTACACCCAATTTGTAAAAGATTGTACTTGTACACTCTATGACAAAAATCTAACAAAATTTACCAACTTTAAAAATTTATAAAAAGTGCATTTTGTTTTTCCATTGCAATTGCAACTAACTATTTGCACAATTGCCACTTACTGATGGCTTTTAGATTAGGTAATTTCGTTTTTTTTGTTTTTGTTTAGTTGTAACTAGTTGTTTTTTTTAATAATAAAGATTTATTAATATTAAGCTATGCTTCATGTAAGCATTGCCACTTAATTTAAAATTAAGCATTGAAAGTGGAGGTTTTTACGTGATATTTTATCAAGAAGTTAATTATTACTTTATTTAAAATTGTTCGGCACGAGTATTTTCTTTACTTTTTAATGGGTTCATAGTTCAATTGAATTCATAGTATTTATAGATAGAATTAAAAATAGTTGCTACAATTTACTATAATTTGATTATTTAACAAAGTTAATAGCCTTTCGTGGTATATATCGCACCTTAACTACAAAGGGAGCACAACTCAAAATTGAAAATTTTGAATGAAATGCCGAAAAAATGTTTTTTCTTATGAACAGATTCATATAAGATTTTAATTTATGGAAAATAATGTGTCATTATACTATGTAAACACGCATATTATTTTCCATAAAATAAATTTATATACTATACTTATGTACATTTATTTCACGTTTCCTAAAAATTTGTATGTTTTGAATTATGCCACTATTGTAGTTAGAGTGCGATATGTAAGAGAATTCAATTGAAATTAAATTGATTATCTCTTTTTATAATAATAAGGTTTGGGAAAAACTTATGTAATAACTTGAATTGACTTTTCGAAACTATGTACATAGATATACATATCTTCCTGTTGCTCATAAAACAGTATAGAAATCTACAGAGAATACGAAATTATTTTATATGAAAAATAATAGGTTTGTTCATTTACTTTACCAGTAAAAATTTTTAGGGAAAGAGTAAAAAGAAAATTGAATATCGAATTGAATAAATAAATAAAGCTAACTTTTAGTGCGGAAAAAAAGATATTTGGCTGTGATTTTTACCAATTTATTATAATTTTTAAATGCAATCGCTGTCCAAAATTTAAGTTTATTGATCTCTAAGAATCTTCAAGGGAGTTCGAATTTCTTTTCCCACTAATTTTACTTAAAAAAAAATACTATTAAAAAAATCACCAAATATTCAAAATTTAGCAAAACAAACTTCTTGTGTCTGTTTGATATTTGAAATTTTTTTTTTTCGTCAGCTAAAAATTTTATGAGCAGAAACATGCAGCTACTTTTTCTCTCTCACTAGAAGTTCTTCGAGTAGGTACATGAACACATTCCCAGTAAAAACTTGCAACAATTTATGATAGTTTTTTGCTCGTGAAACTTATCGTTTTTTTTTCGATTCAATCTAATTTTTTTGTACGTTTTTGATGCAAAACATGAGATAGTATCCAGAATGATTCTGATACATAAATATACGTATCTACATACATATGTATAGATAGGTATACTCCATTAGTATTGCTGTAAATTTTTTTTACAAGTATTGAGTTTTGATCTGCAGTTTTGATTGTTATTGTTTTATTCATTCACTTCATAACGCTAGAAATAAAAGGAGTTTATGAGAATCAAATACCAGGTCAAGAGCGAAATTGAGCCTCCCACCTTCCGGGTGAAAGTCCACACACTACATACATACATTCAGTAAGGAAATGGTGTGAAATAATACAGACAGACTATCAATTTCAGAGAAATCCCAAGCTATGTACATAAAGGAAGATTTTGTAAGAGCTTGGTTTTTGAAAATTAAAAAAAAAACAATTTTACAAAAGTGAATGAAATTTTTATTTGGATCGATCCTGCTTTTTACTTTTAAAGATAATTTCACTAAAATGTTGTCCGCGGCTACGCTTCAAGTGGTCCATTCTGAAGGTCCAATTTGGGCATACGTTTTCACACAATTCGGTGGGTGCAATGTTGGCTCCGAAGCAGCAATCGGATTTGGCTTGTCTCTATAGACAAGAGATTTAACTTAGCCAAACAAAAACGTCTAACGGGGTCAAATCACACGATCTTGGTGTACAATTGACTGACATGTGGCATGTAGCACCGTCCTGTTGGCACCACGTGTCGGCCGAGTCCAATTCTTGCAATTTCGGCAAAAAAAATATCTGCTATCATCGAACGGTATCAATTCTCCATTGACGTAACGTTGCAGCCTTCATCGTCTTTGAAGAAGTACGGCCCAATGATGCCGCCGGACGCCTGCCCATAAACCGCACAAAACAGTGCATTATTCGGGATGCATTGGTAGCCGCTGATTTGTCTCGGGCTGGTTATCACTCCAAGTACGGCAGTTCTGCTTATTCACGTATCCATTGATCTTAAAATGAGCCTCGTCGCTGAAGACAATTAGCTTGCGAAACACATTTTACACAGAGCACGAATTTTGATAATAAATTTCAATAATTTGCAAACGTTGTTCAGGCGTAAGTCCTCTATTCATGATAAAATGGCAAACCAAACCGAGCATTTTTTACTTTGACACATATCAATAATCACTGCCGGAAAATAAAAGTCAAAAAGCAAGTAGAAAAAAATTACCCTTTATGTACAAAATTAAAACTTTTTGACCTCAATTATATATATTTAAATAAATATATTGAAAATATTGAAAAATGATTATTTAAAACAAGTTTAAAAACAACTAAATACCATAATACTAATATATGATTTTAAAATTAATTCTTTACAAAATAATAAAAACTGGAAGCAACAAGAATTTATGCAATAAACATACGCGGGTAGTGCCAACGTATGTTGAAATCACTACAAATAAAATCTCAAGTGCTTTTTAAATATGTATGTATATAAAGCACTTACAATAACAGTAGTTGTAGTAACTAACAACAACATTCTACAACAGTTTCCACAAGAAATTTCCAAACACGGGAGAGAAGCTTTAACAGCTTGATTTAACTTACTCATGCATAATGTGGCCAACTATTCCGTTTTCTATTTTTTGCGCTGTAGTAGTGTTTTTCGCTTCTTATTTATAAAAACGAAAGATATTTGCGACATACTCTTGCGGCCAGTTGAAACCGTGGAAAATATAATTGTAAAAAGTCAACAAAAATAAGTTATCGTCAATATTAACGAAGAAAGCGTAAGTCAATATGACCTTAACAATACATATTCAGCTGGCATAACGATAATTAGTTTGTAATTCCTTTTAATAATAAAATTATCTCTGCAATACTCGATTCATTTTACTTTAATATTGTAAGTCCTTTGCACGATATTTTCAAATTGTACAATATTTTAAAATAAGTATGTACTACCAGTATTACTGACTGTGTAATGCAAAATATACCATCAGTATTTGGAATGAAGGATTCCAGATTTTCTGATTTTTACTGTCAGTCTTATGAAATACTGTAATATTGACAGTTGTACTGACCGTGTAAGGTCAAGTTATCAGTATTTACAGAACAAGTTGTCTAGTTTTAATTTGCGAATTTAATTTAATATTTCAAATGTGGGTGCTGCTAGCGTGGTAATTACGCAATTTACAAGCCATTTTTTCGTAGGTTAGGTTTCGTTCGTAAAAATACTGAATCTACCATTAATCATACTATCAGTATTACTGATCGCGTAAAGTCAGCTTATAAATTCATTTATTTAACTTAACTGTAACAAGTTCCTAAGTAAATTTTAAAGTATAGCTTAAGCATATCTATGAATTTTAGATTGTTTTAATCAATAAATTTTATTTGTTGCATTGGTTAATTTTTTTGCTTTATACATAAGTAATATATGTATGTACTGCTTTTCTACTGTGTTTGAACTTCAGGCTTTGTACTGTTTATATCTCCGAAAAAGTTGGTCACGTTACTCATACATCAATAATTTTGCTTGGATTTCTATGCCATTCCATTCAAGCCGAATGTGAATATGAGTGGAGTGCACATGCACAAATTCATGTTTACTAAAATTAACCGGCAAATTTACCAAATTGAGTTTTGTGTGTAGAGTTAGTTGCTCAATTCTTTCAGCTTTACTGTTTTTATATCGCTACATATACGATTTTTTTTTTGGCTTATTTTGTCTTGGCCAAGAGTTAGCTTGATTTGATTACAGTCTTTGAGTGAAACAGATAGCGAGTTAGTTACTAACTACCATAAGTATTTAGTCGCTTAGAATAATAGACGCCAGACGCCATCTATGATGTTGATGACTGATTTCGGTTTGCATGAGTGTGTAGCAAAAGTTAATGAATATCGAATTTTTATAATTAAAAAGATAACACAAAATTAACAAATATGAGGAAACTTTACAGGGATTCTCTAAGTCTGGCATTCGGTCGTGCACGGTGCATAAATAACAAAGCTTTTTGTTGTTTCTTCATTGCAGGGATGTGAAACTTTTGAAATTCTGCTACTCTTATAAGCAAGGGCATATGCTAGACTTAGGGTCTCTGCATTGTACATGACGCGTTGAGTGCAAAAGTGCACCAAGGCAGAAAGTTCCCAAAATTGGTTTAATGGCTTACTAATACTCTAAATTTTATCACGCAACGTCGATCCTCGCTTAATTCGATTGCACTGGAGTTTTCGTACTTCTGTAGAGCAACAGCGTACCAAAAAATAGTAATGCAAAGGCGATAGAAAATTCATTGATAGTAATTATTTACAGAAAGATAAGCTTTTTCATTTATGTACGAGACCTTTCAAGTGATTGCAGAAATTTTCAGAATTGTTAATTTTTGTTGAAGGCACTATTGGATAACAAATATCCAATATCATGGCACTTCGTTGTGTCGCTGAAAGCTAAATGATTATATTAATGTTAGAAAATCTTATAAAGATTACTTCAAAATTGAGCAGCTCCGAAAAAATATTTGAATCGCTCTTGAAGCTACTGTCTTAAATATCATATTCAGTGGCGTTCTTAATATACAAAAATTACTATCGAGGCTAAAGTTATTTCAATTGATCACGCGAAAGTGATTTTAAGAAACGTTTCAATTAAGTTGAAATACGTTTTTCAGTAATTACTTCTCGAACCACTTCAGTTCTCAAACTTGTGTTAGTCTCTCCACAAACTTTTTCTGTTTACAAAACAAGAATATCCTAGAATGTCTTATGTACAATAAAAAGAGAAATAAATTAAGAATTAAAAGCAATAATCAGTAAAATTCTTTTATACACGTTATGATAATATTTATTAAATTTTTCTGTATACTATATAATATAAAAAGTATCCGCGATTTTTGGTGTTGATACCCATAAATATGGTAACACTACTCCGATTATATCCAACGAAAAGGTGGTATTTCGATTGAAAGGTGGTATTTCAGGATACATTTTGGGTGAAGACAGTTGTGTAATTCGTTGCTAGTGTAAAAAGTTACATTGATTTGAAAATGAAATTATTATGGGAAAGGTAAAACCGCTGCAAAAACATGCCGAAAAAATTGTTGTGGTTTACGGTGTTGATGCTGTGAGTGTAAGCCGGACCCAAGACTGGTTTGCTCGATTCCGCTACGGAAATTTCGATATCAAAGATGCACCTCGCTCTGACTGGCCAGCCACTGAAAAAGCCGTTGAAAGTTTACAACTGGTGGAGCAAGATTGACACGCAAGCTGTCAGGAGATAGCGGAGTCACTAAAAATCAACCAAATGACAGATTTGTGGGTGCTAACCGCGGATACTTTTTTTATAGTATAAGCTAATACATATATTTGCTTTTTATTGTTGTTGTTTGTAATTGTAATTGAATCTATTAACGACGTCAGAACATGACCAAAACAAAATCGCTCGCATAAGTAATTGCAGAACGAAAATAAAAAAAAAAAACAAATACAATGAAAAAAAAAGAAAAAACAAAACAACAACAAACAAGTTACACACCAAGACAAAATTCTAAAGTCGTTGAACGGCGATTATAGAAACCACAAAATAGCAAAAATAAAAATAAAAAAGATAATACATAGAAGCAAGGGGAGCTACGAGAAAAGCGAAATGCTTAATAAAATTACAATATTATTAATTAATATAAATAAAAAATTCGTTGTCTGGAAAATTTTATAGTATTATATTGGTTTTTGTTTTTGTGTTTGTTTGCTTTTTTGCATTTTTTTTAATACTGACGCAGAAACGCGCGCGGAAAAATACTATAATAATTTGTTTTGTTTTTTCTTTATTAATATAATATAATGATTTTAATTATTTTCGAGAATTCATTTTTGCATTAATCACACACAAGGAGACAACAAACAACGTGCTACTTGGGGTTTTCTTGTAAGTCGTGAAAGAAAAATGCATCATCACATGAAATTTAATACTACTCGCGCACGTTTACATATTAAGATTATTTACTTTTATACTAAGTAAGTATGTACATAAGTAACTTGGTACCTATGTTTGTAGTATGTTTGTACTGTTGATCTACTGCTTTTCTAAAGTGCATCTGTTCGCTTTTCTTATTGTACTTACTTTTTTGTTTTTTATAAGTTGTGGTTTTAATTCACATTTCGCGTATGTATTTTACATGGGAATGTAAATATTTTCAAATGTTATGAAAATACATTTTCAATTGTGTTGTCGTAATTGGTATTCAAAAAAACAAAACGCAACGCTCACATACAAACACACAAAAATTTGCTTAGTCATATTACAAACACTTAAACACATGCATGCTCGAATGCAGTTGTCTCATTTATTTAAGCGCCGTGGCCATGGGCATGGTCGCTGGTAGAATTGTAGTATGTATGCAATATTCTTATAATTAAATAAGTAAGAGGGTACTAACGACTTTGGATTGAACTTTAGACATTTCAATAGAGTCACTGTGCTTTTCGTAGTGTCAATACGGATACGGCAAAGTAAATAGAATGGTGGTAAGAGTTTAGGTGGAAGTTCTTAAGATGACTCGGCATTTAATCATATTCAATGATAATTTTAGCAGTGATTCAAACTACACCAGCAACATTGCTATCGAAAGTTGCATAATACTTATTTATTTTACGGATATATCAAGCATTGATGTCATAAAATAGTATACTCTTAAATTTCTGCATGAATGAAAACATGATTTTCTATCACAAATATTCCACACCGGGTTTCGAATAAGTAATTTGAAGCCGGTTCGAATGATTTCGAATACTAATTTAAAAATCGGCTTATCGCAATTATAATAAATTTTAACTTTACTTGCTCTTTAATATTTTCTATATTATTCTATGTTGTTTCCAAAATGATTTTGCTACTTCAAACCGAGTCGGATAATTCAACAATATTAGTACCAAATAGCTTCTTGGAAAGTTTCATAGCCTCTTGCATAATGTAGATTTTCGGAGAAAAAGTTAATAAGTTATGTTCTCTTGGAAAACTTCCAATACTTAAAAAACACAATGTAAAGGGCTGGCAAAGTACTGCCTTCGGAAATGCTGTTTAAGGTTTGCCCACACCAGCTCCTGTTTCAGTCGAATACATGCCTTCCGGAACCGAGATCCTGCGCAATAAGCTTGAGGAAGACTTCACCAAATACAGTCCCGTTATGTGGGCGGATCCATTGTTGCCATATGAATTGATCGTTGTGAACGGGGATGCATACTCAAAATTTTGTTAATTGTTCGAACTATACGAAAAACCGGCACAAAAAATTGAATTTCGAATAGTGAAGTTATTCAAGCAACCGGTTTCGATTAGGAATAGAGAAATCGAATCATCGAATACCCGAACTGGTTAAAAATATCCTTAATCACAGTTATTTCCGTTTGTAGCTTCTAAAATAACATTGCTGCGTATATTTTCTAGGGTTACGGTATTTTAGAGTTCAATTTAATCATTCATATTTAGTTAGCTGACCTCTTTTATTCCTCTCAATACAATAAACACGTTACTGCTTAAGTTTATTAAAACGTTTTGCTTTTAATTGGGGCATCCCCTGAGTGTGTATTAGTCATGAGTATATAAAGTATAAGAGCAATCGAATCGTATTTAGGACTTATAAAGTACCTATCTATGTGTTAATTACATGTCATAAAGAAGACGTTACATTATGACAATCTTCTTATTCTTCTTACAATTAAATTGCTGCAATACCATCATAACAATGGTCGCGTTGCGCAGACCTAATTCGATTCGCCACAGCTACATTTCTGCTAGCTTTGTGCTCTTAAACTGCTTTTGCGTTTTCAAAACGCGGAATCGTTTTCTTTTGCTTTTGCAACATTTGAGCGGACAAATTTATAACAATTGTGATTGTGAAAGTTAAAATTACTAAAAACAAAAGATAGGGAATATAATATATATTACTTATATAGAAATATGATGAAAAAGTTGAGCAAGTTGCTTTTCTGTGACACTCCTGGAGCGGTGGTAGAGCACAACTTGAGAACTTGTGTCTCCGAAACGCGTCCACTAACAAACAATAACAAACAATAAATTCTGCTAAGCAAGGGATACTTTTGTTGATTGTTGTTGATATTGTTGTTGTTGTTGCTGGTCTCAAAGTACATATGTATGTATACTTACAATTGTTACTATTTGCAAACAACATTTTTAAATGTTCCTACATATTGATAGGTAATAATATCAGCAACAAAAAGTACTACAGTATACTTATACATATGTACTATTGTTAACTATAGCAGCTAGTACATACTGTGATAAAAACAACAAGAAACTGTAATTTTTATTTACTTTATTTTATAGTTTGTATGCAAAAGTAATTCTTAAATTGGTGTGAAGAAAAGATGAGTTGAAACTGAAAGGTAGCAAACTTAGTGGGTATATAATTAAATGTTTTTGTTGCTGCTGGTACTTGATAAGTAGTTATGTATCAACAATATACAAAGCTGAACTTGTTTGTTGTTATTGTTGTAAAAATCACTTAAAATTAGTTAGAAAAAATTTTAGATTTTTAATTAATATATTTTCTCACGCATTTGCCTTTGATTTGGCAAAGTTTTCAGTTTCAGTTATCATTATTTTTTAATTAATATATTAATTTTAATTATTAATTAATTAATTAATATATATATTTGAAATGATTGAATAAATGATTCAAAAATAATGGAATTAATGATTATGTGAATGAATGATAAATGTTTACAATGTACAATAAACCTTATTTAGTAGATAAGTAAGTATGTGAATGGAGAGCAGCATTTTATATACATATTGTACATAGTAAATACCTATGAGTATATGATAAGTTTCCTAAGTTTATATGTACAAGTACATGCGTTTGTGCTGCAATATTAACTTTTACTTTTCTTACCGAAAAAACTGAAGATAATTTCAATTTACTTCCTCCTCCCCGTGATGACGTAATTTTTGGAATTTGTTTTCTTAATTTTACATATATTTTTTTTTGGGGGGTCCATTTTGCAATTGTTTGTGATGTACGCGTACATATATGGTATGTGCATGTGTGTATTTGGTACCAACATTTATCTCAGCCTAACCAACTAAACTAGGCCAGTAAAAGAGTATGTAAACCAGCAAAAGCCACAAACGATTCATCACCACAATTGATTGTTGACCCAGCCTCAAAACGATCCACACAAAATAAGTTGAGGGAAAAAAGGTTTCTTTGCCATTTGAACAACAATAATTGCATTTAATTAAGATTCACTTTCGATAGCGTTAAGATTTAATGCCACTTTGCTTTTTTTCTTTTATCAACTTGGACCAACAGCACACATGCCACATTCATTCATCGCACATAAGCATTTTTACGAGTATACGCATGTTTTCAAGATCTGCTCACATTTTCACTTTTTATTTAAGGTCTTTTTGGTTTTTGTTTTGAATTTGAATTCGTTCGGTTTTCTTGTTTTTTCGAATAACTCAAAATTACTAGCCAGCGTAATTGGGGGGAAAAGAAATTTAATGAAAATAAAAGTAAGTACGAGTATTAACTTAACTGAAATGAACTGAGATATAATTGGCAGTAGCATGCAGCACCAATAGCAACCATGTAGTTAAATTTCCTGTCTATTTACTACTTTTATGTAGTATTACTGACCCAGCTCACTGCTGATATGGTAAGTATCTGTGTCCAAATGAGATTCTTGGCCGAGCACTTAAATTTCATTATATGTTTTTGGTAAGCAACTTTGTGTGTTTTAGTAACATGTGAGAAAAATGAAAATTTTTTGAGTTTAATTATTTTGGAAGTAAAATTATTGCCTCTTTTTATGTATTTCCGGAATACATTTTCGAATTTCTTTTTGTTTTCATTTTAAAATGCAAAGGAAACTGAAACAAAATATACTCGTACTTGTATTTGTTTATAGTAGTTAAGTGTAATTGCTTGAATTTTACGAGTAATTTCAAAGACAAAGAACTGGTTTGCTGCAAAACTGTCATAAGAAAAAATAATAAAAATTTGAGTTAAGTGTACCGACATAACTGTTACTTAGTGCTTTATCTTGTGTAAAAGAATCATATCTGTATCTTGTGAACACATCGCGTAAGAAGAGTATTCGTCGTTATCAATTGTATGGAGTGCTAGGTAAATTGAAAAGTTTAAATGCACTTTTCTCCGAATTTATGTTTTTTGAGTTATGACAGTCTAGCAGCAAGCCAGCGATATGCACTTAAAAGTTACACCAGCAACCCTTGTAAATGTGGGAATTAGCTGACAATCTTTGTTTAGTGTTACAATACATACTCATATTCAAGAGTCTATTTACTTGCTATGTATGTAATCGTATAAGTACTAGTATCATATATCTGTGGTGAAAATGAAAAACAGCTCAAGTCGACTTAAGATGTAAAATATTATATCACATATTTTTTACTATAAACCTATAAATAACAATAACAATAATAATTTTAAATAATTTTTGGAATCATATATTATTTCAAGAATGATCCTTAAACTGAATATAGGGCATTCTGAAATATTGCTATAGTTTCTATGATATTTCCAGTAAAAGCTATAATATCAAACTCGCCCAACATCGTAATTGCCTTAAGCTGTTTTTAATTTTCGCCACAGATATAAATGCACATGTTGTTTTACTTAATTTTACTATTTATAAACGATAAATTTGTATGTAGCATCTCATTTGCAACAATACACAATATTCATTTAATAACTTGTTAATCTAACAACATTTTTTATACACTTGGAAAAACGCGTAGTTCGATTGATAAAAGTTACAATGCCATACTAATGAATCAAAATTATAAGACACATCAAGACTGACGGGGTTCGATTCCTTGCGTAATTCTATGGGTTTTTTTTTATCAATAATCGATATTAACAAAATTATTTGCAATTGACACGGGAGCGATTTTGGCTTCAGCTCCCGCGGCTTTATTCATGGCGGGGGGTTTTTTGAATGCATTGTTTTTTTATTTTTTACTATTGTTCCAATTGGTCTTTGAACTTTCCTTCTCCCGAATTGTTTTTATATTTACGAGGTGGTAAGAGATGAGCGTGGCAAAACGGAAATTGTCACGGAAATGAAGGGCATTGCCCTCGATCAAAAAAGTATGAAAAAAATGAGGATGCATATTAATATACACATAAATGATGGGCAGCACATATGCATCCACATGTATCCATGAGTATGATTCAAACTTGATAGATAGATGGCGCTGAGTATGAATCTTACTCGAATGATAGACGGCGCTGCCCATCAGTTTCTAGTAAAATTTGACATTTCAAACAAACATTTTAAAATGAGCGAGTATAGACTGAATAATAAAAGCGAACGTATGAAAAATTATGTGTAGACACATATGCATCCACTATCTACCAATCGAATATGAAGTATTTTTGGTTGATATAGAGCACTGAGAATGAATCATACTCGATTTGATAGAGCGCGCTGCCCATTAGTTTCTAGTAAAATTTGATATTTAAAACAAAAATTTTACATTTCAAACAAAAATTGTTAGAAATTTCTAAAGCCGAAAGAATAAGCGAGTATAGACTGAAAAAAAAACACAAACGCAAGCCACTAACAAATGGCGAATATGTTACAACAAAATCTCCAGCAAAAGCTGCGTCGAAAAATGGAGGCACAAAAAATTAAGATTCCGCCATAGTGAAAAAACACGAAAAATCAGCACTGAGAGATCGCGAGAGTGTAGAATTCGCAAGTAACTTGACGCACAACCGAATTCGAAAGTTATTGAAAAAAAAATCGAACAGACATCATGAATGGTAAATGAGTTCATAAGAGCCAATAATTGCATCAACACTCATCTCATTGAGTCCCAACGAAGGTCCTCAGATTATACAGCACCAGGAGGTAGTCACTGAGATGTTCACCGAAAGAAGATTTACTTGAAAATTTGCATGAAAATCTTTCCTCCGTGGAGAAAAAAAACAACTCTTGTCAGCACAACTAAACATAGACGAGATTTGCCAAGTTTCTAGTCAACCTAATAACCGTTGCAAGTTCTCATGTCGAGAAGTGGCAAATTTAACTGAATATTTTGATGATGACGATGATTATTATAATGATGATAATAATGATGATGATGGTAAGATTATAATTATAATGATATAGCAAATAAATTCGCATACTTTGAGTATGAATATTTTGATGGAGATGATGATTTTGCAGAGGGCGTTGCATGCATTATAAAGGCAAACGATCAAAATTAAGTTAATCCAGATGTAGCACACTTGGGATCAGAGAATCTTCAAACTGAATTATACAAGGCTAATCTGCGATAATGCGATAGACTCTGGTTTTTACAAGATTTCTAAACCTAACCTGAAAACTCAAAACTCAAACGTTCTGAAGGAGTAAACTTCTGTAGGGCATCCCACTGACGCACCGATTTTTTTTATTAGTTTTTACCTTAGGCATTTATGTAGATATTTTATAGCTATTTCTTTTTTTAACTAAAATATCTGTATTATTCTCAGGTTAAGAACTATTTACAACGAAGATGTCAAATGTTAAGGGAAGGTTTTGATGCCCGATAGTGATGATAACTGTATCAAAAAATAGTATGAAGAAAGGAGATCCACGTTGTTGCTGGTATTAATGAAAATTTTGTTTTTAATTTTGTTTTGTTTTGGCATCTTATGTCTATTTTACTGTGTATGTCACATAAGTAATTATTTGTCGTGTAGTTGACATTTCTAGAACACTTTCATGTTAATGGCATTTCAGTCATCTCAAAATCAAACTAAACTTTGTTCTTACAACAGAGAAGAAACTTAAAGGAAAGAAAATTTATCAATAGCGTGCTAAAAGAGGAAAGCACATAAGCAAAGCAAACTTGCTTAACCTGTTTACGGAAGTCAATAATGAAACAAAACAAAAATAACAAATGCAAAAAATGCATTTCAAAACTTGGTTGAGCTAACGTTTTGAAATATTTAGTTAATATTTAAACTAGTTTCAAATAAAAAACTGCAATCGAGGTGAATGCCTATATCCAAATTAATTAGAAACTAAATTATTTTTTTAATTACTTGACACTAAAATCGACAACAGTACAGCAAACTATGTAAAATTAAAAAGAAAAATAAATTAATAAAAGCAATGCGGAATTTGAAAATAAAACTTTAAAGGTTTTTTTAAATCACAATACATAATTATGATTGATATAATTTGTTTGTCGAAATGTTTCGGGTTTTTGTGTGTTTCTTTATTAAATTTAAATTACGTTGAATTAAAATGTAATTGACAAAATTACCATGCCAAATGAAATTAAATTTAATGTTTTGTATACTTTTCTTTCATTTTTGAAAATTTAATTCCAATGAGTTTTTTAATGTCTTCAAATCATGCATTCGAGAATTTGTGAAACAGCCAAATTCTCAATGTCAATAGAAGAAGTTTAAGTGAGTGGCATTCAGCGCACTAAGTTAATTCACGGATCATTTGCGAATTTGAAAGTCTCAAGTAATTTTATATCAAATTTTTTTGATTACTTTATTTTGTATTTAATTCAAGAAGATGCTTAAATGAATGGCGCACAATTTCACAGCATCACTTCCGGTTGGGGAAATAAAAATTAAAAGATTGAAGTATGTAGAAAAAAGTCAAGGCTGCAAAATTCAGTTTCAATTAACAAGTACTTAACTTCATGGATTAAGTTAAAGGTAATATCAATTAAATATAAACCACAAGGGCAATTATATTTTTATATACATATGTATGTACAATGTACATATTAAAGGATTGTGCTACCGTTTGGCGAAAATATGAATAATTGACGATTTTTCAATTGATTTTTAATAGTTTCATAATACTTAATATGAAATTGAGCAAAGTTCCAATGCCATTAGAAATATTTGATCTTAAAGTTCTACTTATTAGATTCCCAGAGTTAAATTTAACGAATTACTCTCAAAATCATTCGATCATTTCTGAATGATAATGTTAAAATATACGAAGTAAGTACCTCGAACGTAATGTGGTTGTACATAAGTGAAAAATGTATCTACTTCGTAATTTCCCTTAGATAATGACCTCTATGACCTCTAATCAAACCATCATTAATCATTACAATTAAATGTAGGATTTAGAGTATGCCCAATCTTTATATTAATGTTTTTTTAGTGATGAGTATATCATTGGGTGTCATCTACGGGCTACATAATCATGATAATACTTATCATAACGATGATTTTTACCGCTCAGTTGTTATAAACATATTTTGTTCAGTTGTCTATAGTACATAAAAGAAAATATGAAAATTCCGTAAACTTCTAGTACGAGTATATTGAAATTGGTGAACTCCAGAAGATGAGGAGAGTCTATGATACCACAAATGATATCGTATACAATCATTAGAGATCAGTTATCAGGTTTTATCCATTGAAGAAAAGTGAATGAGATCGATGTAGACTGTAGGTTTATGAAGTAGAATACCTTTCGGAATAGTCATGAAATTGTGACTTCATTTTCATATGTAAATGCAAATAATGCACGAAAATTAGAATTTTTTCTGTTGTTTGAAAATTGAAAATTGCGCATCGTAAGCTTTTCCATTATTGTTTAATAATAACTACATATACTACATCTAACTACATATGTATATGTTATCTTTTTGTCGGTATGTGAATATTGAATAACTTAAATAAAAACATCCGATTTCTATATATGAGGTTTTTGTATTTAATTTGGTCCTTTACAATTTATTTGGACTAGTTTTTGAATACAACATCAATGAAGTGGCCACTGTTAGTGACCAAAGCGCAATGTGCCATCACTTTTTCGAGCATCTCGGGCGTTATAGCGATGATTTCGGCATGAATGTTTGCCTTGAGCTGGTCAATGGTCTGAGGCTTGCTGGCGTACACTTTGATTTTCAAATAACCCCACAAAAGAGAAGTCCGGAGGGGTCAAATATGGAGATCAGTGTGGCCAGTCAATGTCATCATATTTTGACACCACATTTCCATGGTCGTGCAATGATGTTTCATGGATCTTGTGTGAATTCTTCGTTCCCCAAATGCTACAATTTTGCTTGTTAAGGGCTTGCTTCTTGGTAATCAAAATTTCCTTCCAAAAATCAGGTTCAGTGTCAACTTAATAGTGTCATGGTTAAAATTGCACTGAATTGACGTTTCAAAAACATGTTTACTTAAGTCAATCGGTTGATAAATGTTAAAATTATTCAATGTTTATATACCGACATAAAAGATGACGCTCCCTGTACTTCAGGGAATTAGCAAAAGGTAACTATATTAAAAGCATGAAAATGAATTTAGTATTGTGCATATGATACAAAATATGTAATATTTTTGTAAAGTTCAATATATCCTTTTTGATCCTGATCGATCTGATTTGTTTTTCATTTCATAAGTTAATATATTTCTAAATTCCAACTTATTTACGAGTATATATTTATGAATAAGTATTTATAGTCTCTTAAAAACTTTAACAAAGGTTATTACAAATTGGAAGTCTAAAGTATTTGCCAAAAAAAAAAATGTTAGAACTTGTAAACAACAACAAATAAATAAAATAACAATCACCCCAAATTATTGAAAACAAATTTAATACTCAATAAATGCCAATTATTTGCTTAAATTAAATTTATACATAAAATATCGAATGTTTTCGACAATTCAAAACTTTGACGAAAACAAAATATCAGTGTGCTTTCCAAAAATAACTATATAATTAATTTAAAATTTGCACAAATAAAAAATGAAATATTGCAACAATATATGTAGAAAGTACGATACAACATCACGGCAATGGGTTTCTTGAACTCTTCTTCTCATTGTTCTCTTGTGGTATTTTGATTTTAATGAATTCTAATAAAACAGGTAATAGGTAATGAATTAGTGGAACTAATAAAGTTGTTGTTATTGATTTGTGTGTGTTTTTTTTTGTTCTCCACGTAGAGAATGCTTTGGAAGATTTCTGTTTTTATTTATCATCAAATTGTGCATTGGCAAATTTTTATTTTTGTTTTTATATGGTACAAAAGAAATTTTGAAATAGTGGAAAAATTTTTAAATCGATTTCGGAAAAATTTAATATTTCACTCAAAATGTGTTAAGTAGTTAAGCAATTCATTAGCATTTGAACAAAGTCCTAGTTGAACTTTAAGGTTATCAATCGGTATGATTTATGATTGTACTAAGAAAATGTAAAGTACCGATATACAGATTTTACAACGTACATAAACAAATATTGAAAGTTTATAATGATTAAGCTGAACTTCACCTTAAAGAATACAGAATAAATTCCTGGAAAATGTAAAGCACCAAAATGATTTCAATATGTAAGCAAATACCAAATTCTAAAAGTTCCATGAGATACAAACAAATTGTACATGCATGAAATACAAAATCATAATTCCACACCACTGGTCTCTTTTCACAATTCATGCATGAATTTCAAATACGCAATGGAAATGTATTTCTGTGGATGCCGTTATTCAAATGTTTGTGCTTTTGTGTGTGTGTGAATGTGCTTTTATATGTAGAAAATTCACACGCACACAAATTATTTGTTATGTGTAAGTGATTAACATTAAAAGCGCTGCAATTATTCACCAACAAAAAAAAACAGAAAAAGGCCACAAAAGAAGCGCTATGCACCTAAATTGATGCTGATGAAAAGAAGCTATTTAACGCTTTAACATAACAATAATTGCGCTGTTGTCTACTTGCAAGGCAACATTAACAGTAACAACAACGACAGCAACTGAATTGATTCATCATTATTATTTCTTTGGGCGAAGTAAAGTGATGACAAAACAAAAGACACAAGAAACAAACTCATAGAGCGCACAGTGCACAAATCAACAGAAGCGGCAAACACAATGTTGCCACTGCTACCGCTCCCACCAACACCAACACCACCACCACCACCACCACCACCATCAGTCAACGTTAGGCTGATGGTTTATGCACCGTTGGCTGTGCTGGAGAGCGACAATTACAATAACGTCCATTTGCAAAGAGTTAGAAATACATTCATATAAATTTGAGGCGTTACAAATGTGAGAAGCGGTTATTTCTTTCTTTCGATTTTAGCCAGTAGGTTTTTTTTTTTTTTTTTTTTGAGGGCACACAAAGATGCGAGCACCGTATGTAAGTAACAATTTAATAGGATACTTTTTTTGTAATTTTAAAATAGCACAACAGAAAAAAGTTACCGGAATTATATTGTAGACAACAAAACAGTTCATTTTTTTTACCTAACAAATACAGAAAAAGATTGCATTAAATTGTGTTCCTCTTAACAGCGAAGTAAATTTTTAAAGTCAGCAACTTATTTTCTGTTGAAAATTATTAAATGAAATGAGAAAAAACTATGTATGTATGTAAATTCAACTTTTCATAGTGGACAACAAAGATAATCATAAAATTTTAAGTATTTTAAGTCTATGGATTCTTAATTTTAATCTATTTTAATATTGTTTTTTTCGTACATAAATAGTTTCGTACATAGATGGTGTATTCCTTAGATGTGCTTTATTCGCCAGCTCATATAACATGTACGAACGATCAATTTGTTAACTCTTTGCTTCGTTGTGCTGCAATTCCACAATAAATCTTCTCAATAGTAGGTGGCATCTTGAGATGATTTCTAGCATATGAGCAAAGACATTACCTATCTTTATTACATGATTGAAACCACTCTGGCGCTCGTAAAAACAACTCAACACCTTGTAACTCACTTCTTTTCTCCGGCGGGCATTTTAACACATTTCTCCTTTGGTTTTTTCCAAACTGATTTTCTGCTTTCTTTCTGACCGTTCACAGTTTGAATGATATATGTCGAAACCAGGGATGGTAAACCACGGCTTCCTATGCAATTATCGCTGCTAGTCATACATAGGAGTAGCTAGGAGTGAGTGGCGAACAAAACGCGGCTATTATAATAGAAAAACTCTAGAAATCAATAGAGTCCTTTTGAAGCTTTCCATACTGTTCTTTAGCATCTTCATATGAAGCGGAAAAAAGTCTAATCTTAGGAGAATGAGATGTTGATTGTTTTGAGTGTACTTGGAAGAATCTACATATGTATTCTTTTTGAAAATACGAGTATACCTATAGTATTTACCCTGCCCTTTTCGAAAATAGGAAGGAAATGCATGCATGTGTATTCTAGAAATGAATCTAATTACCATATATGGGGAATAACACTTCTACTCGTATTTATGTTATTGTACATATCCAATCTTATTATCTTTGTCATTTTCATTCTTTAACTTTTCGCCCATTCCTGTCCTAGTAGTCAGTACTAACTACAATTTCCAAAATCAAAAAAACAAAAGTTCTCTTGTGAACGATTATTATGGCATGACATGTTTACAGTTTACATTATGTCAGCAATTAAGTGTTTACAGCAAAAAGATCAGTAATAACAAGAAAATAAACAAAAAAATATCAACAGCCAAAATTCGAAGCAAAAGCAATAAGTTTTTATCTATGCGACACAATTGTCAATTTCATATTAACAATATTGTTGTTGCTGTTGTTGTTGTCTTCATTGATACCTACTACAACTAACTGTATACAAGTACTTCAGTCTTTGTGTATATGGTACGTAAGTATATGTATATTTTTAGGTGAAGAGGCTAAACAATATGATGATGATCATTTTGATGCCGAAGTTGAGATGCCGGTGGTGTTGGTGAAAATTTCGTTGGCGTTCGTAGTATAAATAAGCATTAATAAGTGAGTGTGCTACTACTGACTGACTAACTGACGAGGTGAGATGGTGGTGACAAGATAGAGACGATAATGGTGAAAAAATAAAAACATTAACAAGTATCGTGTTGACGATGACGGCAAGGCCATTACAATACGACTGACTGGCTGGTTGACTCAGTAACTATGATTGTTGAGGTGGAGTGTTCCACTTGTTCATTGTCTTCTTCTTCTTCTTTAATTTTTTGCTGCCGTTTTCTTTTGTCTCTTTGTGTCACTTATTATTTTTAAACCAACCATTTTAGAGGCAGTTTTTAAATCTCGTTTTCATATGCACGGAATTTGGTTTCTTTTCTTTTGCTCATATTTTACAAGTAAGAAAAAACTGAAATATAATTTTATATGTATTTATTTTTTTGGGATACAATTTCAAATGATTACATATTTGTTTTTACTTTCTCTGCCTTTTTGATTTTTTTTTTTTTTTGCTTGATGAAATGCCGCTATGTGTCTGCGAATTTACGCACTTGTATGTTTGTTGGAATATAATTATGTGAGTGTCGGAATGCGTGCTAGTGATTATATGTACGAGTATGTATTTGTGTTATTTTTTAATGTAAGAACAGAAGCAGTAGCACCACCACACGGCGTATACGCAATTATTTGCATATATGTACGAGTACAGTTTATAATGAAAGATAAATTTATATTTTCTATCGGAAGATATGTTTATATGAATTTCTTTAAAGTTCTCACATTTTTACGACATATGTAGCAATTAATGACACGCAGGTACTTCAGTAGCAAGATTTAGCGACTATACAAAAAGTGTATTTAGTCAACCTCAATATTATAAACAACAACGACGACAATTCCTAACTCACTACAAAAGCTGAGACTCGAATCCAAAACTTAATTTGTAACAGCCCAATGCCCTTAACAATTAACACTTAACAGATTTGAAGACACTAGAAATGGCTACCATATGAAAAAACTACAAATCGCTACCTAAATTTTCTGAAGCCGTAACACGAATATGTCAAATTTTCCAGAAGTAGCAAAAACAATTTGTAATTCAAAGTCAAGGAAAAATATCGTAAGTTTATAATAATAATCAAAAAAAAAAATTTTCGAAAATTCTATGTTAGGGCTTTTTGCAAATAAAGGCAGTGAAATATGAACCTGAAACAATAACAGCAATAATAATTATTACTTAATTTCAATTTGAACTAAAGAAATGCACTTTTTTGCCGCTGCATTTTCTCAATAATACACATCAACTTGACCTATACTTGGCATACCACACCAAAACGAATACCAAAGTCGCATATTTAAACAAGTCTTGTTGAAATGTTAAAAACAAAGAAAAAAAAAAGTAATTCGCTTATTGCGTAAATAGTTTTCATGAACTTCTTTTACAACGAATGAAACAAAAATATGCTCTCATTGCGATCAGCGTTGCGACTTTGATTCACAAAACAAATCTCAAAATATAATTATTTTAACTAATTTTTTTCTTTTTTTCGGTTGAATTTTTACAAAAATTTCATTATTAAGAGGAACAAAAATATTTACTTGTTTAAAATAGGTGTTTGCTGTTGCTGTTGTTGCGGTTGTTGCTATTGCTATTATAGATTTCCGAATTTGTTGTTGCTGTTTCTTACTACTGCTACTACTACTACAAATTAGTATCTATGATTGTTGTTGTTGTTGTCATGCAAATCGAATTTTAAATGAGCATTAAAAATTAGATTGCATAAGTTCAAATAATGATGAAGATGGTGGCGGTCATTAGTTGCTGATGATGATCGGTAACTCATATGCGTTTTTGCCACACCAGTAACATTAAACGGCAGCTGGTTGAAAAATCAAGAGATACATGCACAAAAAAAAACCAAAACAGCCTAAAAACATGAAAAACATAAGCTCGTACATGCGCATGCGCATAAAACCAACAGCATTATAGACATAAACAGTCTGGTCGTCATCATCACTATCATCAAAATTCACTTCATCAGTATCTGTATCATTATCATCAACAAAAACGCTATGAACACTATTCCAAATTCAATATGATTCAACTTGACCCATAAATATGTGCTCGTATTGCCATAGTCCCCAAAATTGTATACATACGAGTATATTTATTTGTGTAAGTAAATATTAATACCCTGTAACCAATCGGTCTAGTCTTATACTAGTATTATACTAGACCGAGAAGGACCATAACTGGTTATACGTCTAGTCTAATCATATGAGAATAGACTAGTTTTTTTATACAGGCTTGCCATTGGACATTACCAGTATTGCTCCTGTACTGTCTTTATATACTAGTCCAAAAGTTAGTTACATTTGATCATTTCGTAGCATAAGAAAACAATAATGTTTTGGTTATTCTGTTTTTATTTATATTATTTAATTTTTTATTTTTTATTTAATAAATTACTTACTTAATTTTACCACATGGAGTTTAGTAAACTCAAACTAGTGGCTGTGGATTATGGAGGAAAAGTCTTTTTAGCTGATCCACATGAGAATTGTAGGTACGATCGTTTTAAAAGCAATACTTATGTAATGTAAAGCAGCAAGCAATTAAAAAAAACAGATTTTTGTGCTTTGGCGTTGCATCAACGAGTCAGTGTACTTATGTGTTATTGTAAAGATGCTGCTGTGCGAGTTATTTACTCATTAATGTTCATCGTAGAGAAAAATAACAAAACAAAAACAACTATTTATGTATGCGAAATAAAAGAAACGAACTCATTCAAAATATAATTTTTCAATTTATCATTAACCCCTTGTATTCCCTGTGTATTGCCCTTGCCATTGCATGGGCCTCGCACCCGTTTTGTATCGCATTAAGGTTGCAATTGTTTATTTTGCACGCTCACGTACACTCACTCATACACACACACACACACATACGTACACACCACACATATGTACACACCACACACATACTCTGATATGAAAGTAAAAGTAAATTATAGTATGTAATTGTAAAATAAAATTAAAGTTTTACCGTTTTTAGTTAAGGTTAACCTAATTACACTATACTACACGAATTTGGTTCTACTCTGGTAGTGATTGGAAAACATGCTTAATACAAATATCTAAATTGATAAAAACGATTTGCAAGTGTAGTCCCTTTGGTTTATGCGAGAATTTTTTTTATTTTGCTTTTTTAAGGATTTAGTAAATGTTTTTCGAAAATTTATTGTACTCGCATTTTGCCACTTTTTACTTTTTTCTTTACGCCTCACTAGCCTCATTTGCATGTTCCATTTACTTTAATGGACGATGGTCACATTGCCACTGTCATACAATATTACCAACATTCAGCAGCCACCACAACAATCTACTATTACAAAATTTTTGTTGAAAAATGCTTGTTTGTGCTGTAAGCATTTCAGTGAGCAACGAAGAGTAGCAGCAAAACATCAACAATAACAAGACTAACTGCACATACTCGTATATAAATTTGGTAATAGTGTGCGGGAATGCACAATAATTGCAGAGGCTTGTAAGTAAACTGGCCATGTAAGTAAACTGGTGCAGAGGAAAGCGCAACATATTCTGCTTGCAACTGCCAATCTACTTCCAGCGCACTGTGGTGGTATTGGTGGGAATGATGATAATGATGATGGCAATGCCGGTGCAGAAATCTATGTGTGAATGAGTACATTCGCCGCTCGCCGCCAACGGTGCTGGCGGCGCGGTGGTGGTGGTAGCTTAAGCGCACTCAATCGCATAAATGGCATATGTTTTGCGGTTTTAATTGTGGTTAAAACTAAACAGAAACATAATATTTTTTAGTTTGTTTTCTTTATGGTTAGATTTTTAAGTGGTCTAAAGTCATAACTTAGACTTGGTCATAAAAACTTTTACTGCTAGCGCATCATTCATTTTTATTGGGTGCATCATTAAAATGTTTTACATGCATACGAGTATAACATTTATTACTCAGAAAAGATAGCTGCCTTAGGCAATTTTTAAGTTTATATATGCTTGAAGACCCACATAATTGATATATCTAAGTTAATTTTTTTAATGTTAGTAGTTATTGTGCACCACGTGCAACTTGAAATCAAGTGCTTTATTGCTGATTTAGCATGAACAGTGTTCAAAACCTTCCCCTTGCTCTCGTTTCCTCAGCAATTTGAGCCCACAATAAAATCTCATCGTCGTCGACGTCATCGTCGCCATAGTACAATGACTTTTATTTAACATTTTTTATTTAAATAATATTTTTTATTATTATATTTTAACACTTGAGACCGCACGAGACAATAATTTTGACGCAAACTTAGTTTTACGTCTTTTTTTCCACCATTAGAAACACAAGAAAAATTAAATGAATAAAATTTGCTTATTCATCTAACTACTTAATTCAATGCTTTCTTTTGTATGTTAATAAAATAAACAAAAAAGCAAACGTTTGATCTGTCGTACACATATGAGTGGTGATTTTACATAGTATTAGACTTGTAAAATACAAGTCAAAGCTGCTTTCGACGACTTTTAGAACCTCCGTGTGAAGCCTTCATCTATTATGTATATTTGCTTTGTGAATTATTAATTTAATTGAATTAATAAAATCAATATATGCATAGGTATGCATCAAATTGACCTTAGTTAGACGCCATTAAGTTTTGAGCTCACAATAGTCACAATAGTGCTAAATCATTTATTTAGAAATTAAGTTAATTATTGTCATTGGGATAATGATTTTCAAGAGCTGAGATACGAGTATGTCTATTAGCGGTTCATGGTAAAAAGCAATAGCAATGAAAGCTAAGATGTAAAGCCACGCCAACACAAAAACTGCCATTTGATTCACTTTGTTATATACTGGTACTTCAGAAAGAAACTCAAATCAATCCAATTTAAACTTAAGATTAGATCCAGATCCATTAGATTTTTATACATGCAATAAAATTTTAAACGTGGACAAACGTAGCCCCTTTGTGAAATGTGAAATCTAAAGAAATCTAGTTTCAAAAGTGTATGGGAAACCTTCTTATACAGAAATCTGGATCGGCAATATATTGTGTGATGAAATATTTAATTTTGTTTGGCTCTCTATGTATGTACGCATAAAAAATTACAAAAAACTCATTTCTCCACTCCCTTTATTAAGGGATAAAATCGAAATGTTACAATGTAACACGTAGAGTGGTGCAGATTCCACTCCAGCAAGAGCATGAGTGGATTTTGTCTCTCTCTCTCTCTCTCTCTCTCTCTCTTATTTATGTATTTGCACTACTAACAATAACAATAAATTCATATGAAGTCAATCACTCCTTTATATGAAAATTACTGGATTGTTCGCAGTCGACCGCGTGTTTGAGATTTCATTGAGGAGGTAAACGTCTCATTTTTTAATGGCCCTAAATTTTACTATTTGCTAAGTATGAAAAAAGTCGATCGCAATACTGGCTCTAACTGTTTATTCGTGTACTCTATGATACTATCTCTCATACTTAAAAGGAACGAAAGTAATTTCGGATGAGAATTTTGCATTTAGATTATTACTATTTTTCATTTGTGTTAATTTTTCCAACAAGTAGCCTTTACATTTTTTTATTTCAGTCAGTCAAATAAAATGAACATCGAAAATAGAGAACGTAAGGAAACATAGAAATCATAAAAAACCGATTGAGTTATAGAAGTGAAACAAGTTGGTCGTGATAAGTTTCACTTCACCCGTGAGTTCTTAGGATCTCACAAAATCCTTTTTTTTTTTAAAATTTTACATTTCTACAATTTAGAAATTTGATTTTTAATGGATATTGACTGAAACTTCTCAAAGCTTGTTTCGACACCCGAAAAAAAGAGGATCACCACTTTTTTTTTTTGATTTTGGCATTTGTTGCATGTTTTTCTTCAAACTTACTTCAATTTCGGCTTTGTAATATGAATACATATGTATTTTTCAAAAACTGCTGTTAATCACAATTGATAACAAAACTATTATTTACGTATTTACCACACTTTTTTCGTTTTTGCTTTCAGTTTTTATTTTTAGGTTAAGCGTTGTGATTAGTTTGTTTTTGTTGTGTAGAGCTGCAGCTGGTTGCTAGTCTGACATTCTGTCAGGCATACATTTAATAATAAATCAAACATTAGCACAAAAAAAACGTTATTTTCAAGTCCAATTAGCCAATATTACTTGACCATAAAATACAAAAAATTTTAAATCAATAAAACCATTAAAATCACTACTATCAATACCAAAAACCACAACCACAGTAAAGTAATACTAAAAACACTGCCTCCTACCCTACTTCACTGAATCACCATTCCAATTAAAGTCTTCTATAGAATGTCACATGTGCATAATTTCCACTGTGAGGAAATTATCGCAATTTAATAAATTTTTTTTATAACTACATAAGTATCCGAATGCATACTATGTACATTATACTAAGTATAACAACGCTGCAGCCCACCGCGTTCCGCACTTGCACTTGGGCTCGCACGGCGCTGGCATTACCACCGCCACCCACTTAACTACTACACTACTACCCTACTACTACTATTATTAACTACCAATTTTTTTACATGTTACCACATGGTCTACGTTTTTCAAGTACCTTTGGCGCACTTATATAGGCAATGCATGTGTACGCCAGTGTACGACTGCGTGTCTATGTATGAGGATGTGATAAAACTGTTTTGTTTATCTTTATCTATACATACATATCTACATATGTACATACACATGTTCGTACATTCATGCCTAAGTACATATTCACACTCGTAAGTAAACGGCATTATCTCAGGCGTTCATTGCAATCAAATTGGCTGATTAACTGTTGTTGTTTTACTCATACCGTAGTTGAGGTAATTTTAATTTCTGATTTCATTTCATTCTGGCAGCGCTATTTATTGGCCAGCTGTTTTGGAGATGACACTGAAAGCGAGTGTATTATTTGAATTTTCCATATTTTAAATGTTTTGGCCTGCAGAGTGTTTCAGCACAGAAAAAAACAAAAAGTAGAAAAAAAGAATTTTTCTACACGGCACACTCTTGGCAGGCAATGGCGAACCTACAAGAATTTCGCCCTTCGGACTCGGCATAAAACTGTAGGTACCTTCCATTTATAACAATAAATAACACGGACAACATGGGTGGATGCGAAAAGCTCAGCCTAGGCTCTCCATGGGCTGTTGTGCCACTAAAAGAATAAAGAATTTGTAGATGTATATGTTTTTTTTTAAAAAAAGGGTGAAATTACACTTTAAATAAAGCTTAATATTTTCTAGAGTATTTGGGAATTACAAGAAAAGTTGTCTAGCATCACATAGAAACTTTCACTACAAAATTAAATATACATTTTTTAAAACTATTTTTAAACATTGAAGTTTGTTGACCAACAATAAACAACATTTACTCAACCAAATCAAAAGTAACGCACGAAGCTGCACTTCCAATTGAAATGCTTATTAAAATCTACATATTTAGAGTGATAAGCAAAATGCTGTTAGTCTTTTCAAAAATTGCTTATATCCGCATTTATCTTTCAATACATATTGAACTTCGGTATACAAAGGCTTGAGATGAAGCTCAAAACAAAAGTTTATGGACAGAAGGAAGTTTTCTTCAATCAGAAAAAGCAACTAATTACAAAGCGTCATTGTGATTACTTTAATAGAAGAAAATGTCAAAACCAGTACATGCAAATATCGCTCGCTTTCTGTTGTCATAACTCAAAAAACATAAATTTTGAGAAAAACGCATTTAAACTTTTCAATTTATCTATGAGTCCATACAATTGTTAACGACAATAGATAAAAACCTGAATCACATTACTTACAATTCTCATGCATCCTTTCATATATGGCATTAAAGTGCTTACCCTGCATCTACACCTCAAAGAAAAATACGTATTAACAGTCAAAAAAAAAAAAAAAAATTAGAAACTGTCTGTGTGAGTTATGCGTCCTGCCAATTATCTGTCCAGTTCATTTCTAACAAAATGTCGGTCGCGAAACGACAAACACTTTCTTAAAGAAGTTTGAAATTTTCGCGATTTCTTCTCTCTTTTTCTTTTTGTTTCCTTCTCAAATTTTATCAAAAACTACACACTTTGTACTCTTGACATGGCAGCGAGTCTTTCAATGAGAAAAATGTAAGTATATTAGTGAAAGAGTGTGAGTGTACTCGTATTAGTGTTGTTATGCCCGCATTTGCAGGTGTAACCGCGGGGTTAGCCACTGAGAGAGGATTGTGTTAAATTTTTCTTTAACTACTTACGATATACTATATATATTGTATGAAAAAGGAAAAGTGAAGGGTATATGTAAATTCGTTGTTACCGTTGCCGCTCTCTTCGATTTGCATGGAGCTTTTTTTATAAAACAAATGAGGAAAATTCTTTGAGCAGAATTTTCTTGCTCATGCATGTAAACTTAAATTGTAAAGAGTTTATTTACTTTACAAATGGCAGCATTAAAAAAATAAAGCATACGAAGGGCAAATCTAATAAAATATTAATTTGTGTAATTTCCATTAAATAAATAGCTATCCTATGTACATAAATATGTATTTCTCTTTTGTATATTTATTATTTATTGCATTTTAAGTCAGAAATATTGAAAAAAAAAAATTCATAATATTGCGCATTTATGCATCCGCTTAAGAGTTATTAACTATCTATTATTTTTGCTAGGCGCAACAAATACAAATCGAATTCATCAGCCACCATCGCTACTAAGGCACAAACAAAAAAATTTAAAATACAATTGATTACTTATTGCCCTCATGTAGCATGGGCAGCAGCGAGCCACAGCTTTACAAATTTTACTGATGGTATTTATGATGATGATGTTTGCTGAAACTGAAATGATTGCAAACGCAACCCAACAACGTCAAAAAAGCCAGTTAAAAAAATATAAATCACAGAAACACTGCATATTATTGTTGTTTTATTGTGTATGTGTATTTTATATGTGTTTTTGTTGTGTTTGTAATACATAGTAGTATTAAAAAACTGAATATGAAAATCATTTTTATTTCCACATTTTTATGGATGTACCAGATATTTACGTATGTATGTACATACAAATGAATATGCGTGTGCGTTTGTATGTGTGAGTGTGTGTGGGTATGAGTGGTCATCTTCTTCATCATGAAAACAACTTCATCGTAGTTGTAGCAGCAACAGCGACAACAACCACACCACTGAAACAGCATCTTCATTTTCAGTTATGGTTTCAATCTTTTGCAATACATACTTATGAATATGAAAATATGAAACCAAATGAACGTTTTTTAGGTGGTGGCAAAAAATAAATGAGAAAAAAAACAACAAACTGAAGTTTAACATATATCGAATGTAGAAGCAACAGCACTTGCAGTGTTGTGCTACTCTTTTTGATTTACATTTTATTTATATCATTATTTTGTATAAATTTGACCATGATTTCTTTAAAATGGTTTTTTTTTACGTTACCATATTCTTGTAATACTTATGTGTAATAGAAATCTTGTTTATCCTCAGTTGCAATTGTTGATATACATATTTATGTGCACATTGGTCTCAAGAATGTTTGAGACATTAACGAATTATTCTTCGTTTCGACTAATTCCGAACCTGACAAGTTCATAACCTTCAAATATTCGTAAGCTTTTGTGTGTTCTAGATAATTGCTAAATAATTTATGTAAGAGTCTTGGAGCTTCCCTAATTAATTTACTATGCATGTGCAACACTACTAAAGTTTTTCGTTTTCATTTTTATTATTAATTTTTTTTTTGTTAAGTTGACCCAATTTTATATAAAAATACTGCATAACCTTAGATATTTTGTTTTTAAATGAATATAAAATTCAAAATATTTATGCAAGTAAAAAGAAACAAAATTTTTTCATATTGCTCCTAATTTAATGTAATGCTCAATTTGCAATTTTGCAGAAATATTTAAGAAAGAAAAAAACGAATATTTAAATAATTATTCAACAATTGCGGAAATCAAAGCACAAATGAACTAGCAAAAAAAGACAAAACAAAAAAACATTTACAGAAAAAGTCACATTTGCTTTATAAAAAATGTTTATATAATAGAATTGAAGATAATTAAACAAAAATAATAAATATTATTTTTGACCTTCGCCACCAAAATTTCGTCTACTGAATGCTGAAAAATACTGAAAAATACTGAAAATTTTTCAAGAATACAGAATAAAGAATGTTTATTCTGGGAAACAGAAAATAATTGCGAATCACGCGAAGTGGACTTAAAACAATTACATCTGCAGATACTATGTAATTGGGAATTAGCAGAGAAGTGGACCCATCAGTTAAAGAAACCAATAAATCGTGATCTTACATAAACCTGACATGACATTACTAATGACTTGAAACAATTCTATAGAAAATTTCATTCAAATACAAATACTTATATTTAATTGAGTAAACATAGACGTAGTACCAAATGGTAGTAGGGTGTAAAAATATTTAAATTATACTGTGTTGTCGTCTGTACTTCAAGGTGCTTGATGAGCATGCAAAATTTTTGAATATTCAATTTCTTGCGTTAATCAATAATAATAATTATAATAGGTAATGAAATAAAATTTCAAACACAAAACATAAAAATAAATAAAACGGGGACACAGAAACGAATTAATAAAAGAAAATATGAAAACACTGATTTGAGCTGCGTTTTTTAAAAGAAAATTATTGCAACAAAACACAAAACTGTTTGTACTTTCCTTAAAATTTATTACAAATTTCAAGTACAATTTTATATTAGAAAAGTAAACTAAGCAATGAACTCACCATTTTGTCTTTAAGAATATTAAAATATTTATAAGATCAAATACTGTCAGCTATTTATTTGTGTGCGATTTTCAGTTTGCTTCTATTGAGAACGTTGATCAAGCTCCTTTTCTTGTTTTTTTTTACTGTATTTGTTGAATTTCAGTTTCGAAACTAACACTAATCAGTAAAAAATATGTAGAAATCTGTTTTCACTTGTGATTTGTAGTTTTTTTTTTTTTTGTTTTGATGTTTTTATTTTTTCATCATTTTTTTTTGCTTAAATCTTATTCCTTGATGTTGCCACAATAAACGCGAATCACATTAATAAAATTAATGTTTTTCCATTAAATTATGTGTTTATTTTTTTTTTTTTTTATTTTATATCTTTAATATCCTTTAAAGTTGATATTTCAACTATTTTCTTATTGTTAATTATTTTTATAGAAAATTAAAATTTTTTTCAACTATGTGAGAATTTTGTTTGCCAAATAATAAGAATTTTTATTCAGATTTTTTAATTCTTAATTTTATTTTTGCACACTACCGGAAACAATAATTCATCGATAGAAATTTAACGGTTCCTTTTAGTTTGCTGCAACTGCTACTTTATTTCTTATGCTTTTTCTCAGCTTTTTTAGATTTCTTGTTTCAACTTTTTATCTGTCCCCTTTTAATATTTTACGTTTTCTTAAATTTAAATAAATTTTTTTTTCATTACAGCTTGGCCAACGTTTTCGTTCAAATCAAAATCACTGAAATAAGTTTCATTTCGCGGTGTTACTTTACTTTTATATGAGACCACAGCAGTCTCAGTGTGGAGAGTGTTGCAGCTTCGCTTGTGAGTCGTTTTGCATTGAGTTGCTGTTTGCTTTTTTGCTTCCAATATTCTGAGTGAAACACATGGCTGTTTTAATTTTTCAAAAGGCCTAACAAACATATTTTAAAAAATCTTCGCGAGAAACAAAAAACATATTGAATCTTTAACAAATTTAGTATTGCTTTCAAAAAATTTCAATTTAAAGTTAAAGAGAAAGGACGTAAGTTTTTTGTTTATGACTCCAAAATGTTTGGCAGAGATGCAGATGGATACGCTTAATCATTATCCATCAAAAACTCGATTTGGTATTAGGGCTTTTGCAAATTAAGGCAGTGTGTTCGCTGATCGAGACAAGTTTCAGTTTCACGATTTGTTATATGCTGAGCGTTTCAAGTTTTGTTTCTTACAATTTTCTTTTTATTCATTCGTTCGAGCTTATAAATTGGTAGCGCTGTTGTTATCGTTACTGCGGCTGTTGTTTCTCTTTGGTGTTAAAAAACAGCAGCAACAGGTGAGTCGCTTCTTTTTAACACCAACTTGTGTATAACACTTAAAAGAAATGCTCTCTTTCTAAGTTCGACTTTTGGAGTTTTGAGGCTTTTGAGAGCATACAATAAAGTTCAACAACATAAATAAATATATGAGTATAAAGTTTTGAGTGTACATTGGAATATTCGAACTCGTATGTAAAGGATTCTAAGGCTGAAAAAGTGCATATCTTGTTTAAATAGGTAAGAATAATCTCTCCTTCGATAAAATATGTACTAAATATAAAGAAACCAATCAGTCATTAAATTATTATTTTGAAAATGTTTATATAGATTTATATTAAACTTTGTGTGGATCTATGTGGCTTAGTGGTCGGTGTGGTATAGTTGGTAGTGCGTTGGCCTGCTACGCAGAGTATCCGAGGTTCACAAGCAAAATCAGAAAAGAAACAAAACAAATTTTCTCTTGGCAGGCAATGGCAAACCTACTACAAGAGTAAAAAATGTCTTTGAAAAGCTTTTCACTTAGCCTTTCGGATTCGGCATAAAACTGTTGGCCCCTTCTAGTCATGTGCAAATATTGTATAAAACGCACAACATGATGGTAGCGAAAAGCTCGGCATAGGCCCTAGATGGGCTGTCGTGCGACGATGCCTCAGCTGGCTCAAAGTACATACCTAATCATGAGTGGATGCGAATAAAGCTCGGCCTAGGCCCTCCATGGGCTGTTGTGACATTAGAAGAAAGAAGAAGAAGTTGTAGTTTGTTATCAGCTTATGATTTGATTTTTGATTTTTATATCAGCTTAAAAGACAAAGTGACAGTTTACAATCGCTCAATATGGTAGGCCCACGGAGTAGTAGGTATCAACTAAGTATATTTTCTGTGTAAACGACTACTGTTTTAAAAAGATTGTGTATATGTTTCAGATTTGCGTAACCGTGGGTATATAAAAATTTACAGTAATTATATATTATTATTAACCAAAAAATTAAGTAAGTTCTACTATTCGGAGGAACAGCGCAAATAATTTCAGTTAGAAATATCTCATAGACGGTCGTTGTTTTGAAATGATTTTGCTGATTTCACAAAATATTTTTATGAAAAACAGTTTTTGTCAGCTTTTTGAGTCAAATATCCCATAGTGCGACTTCTAATTCCTTTTAAATACAGGTAATTCTGCTTTAAATATAATTTAAATTCTTTCAACGAAATGCTTTGAAATCATTGAAAACTAGAATTTCCACCAATCTTTTTAAGTTTCTGTTTTCTATTTCGTTATGAAATAACATAATTAATTTTATAAGAACTTATCTCGAACAAAAGAACTTATCTCTTATCTCTTTTGCATAGGAATTCATTAATATTTATCAATCTTTTATTATTATTAATAAGTTATCATTTATTAGAGAAGTAATCAAATCTTTATCAATTTGCATAAACTTAAACTCTTAGGTAATGCACATCAATAACACCTGCACGCAAAAATTTCAGATCGAAGGTAAAAATCGTGAGGAAGTAATATTGTTTTGCTATCTTGGCAGCATTATATCTACTAGCGAACGGTCAAGAACCGCATCAAAAAAGCCAAACGGCCACAGATTTTCAAGACCTTCGGATCTTCATCAACCACCTTCGAACAATGCTGCGTATCTTTTGGGCCAGCATCATATCAAATAATAACCTTTGGCGTAGCACAGCTCAAACCCCAATGAAAATTGAAATTTGTAAAAGCGAATGGTGGTGGCTTGGTCACATTTTAAGAAGACCACCGAAAGACATCGCTTTAAGTGCAGTCGATTGGAACCTGCAAAGCAGTGGACGTAGGGGCAGACCTGCAATGACCTGCAGAAGAAATACTTACTTTAATACTGAAATACTTACAACTAACAAAAGCTGCAACACATTAAAGAGGTTGGAGCTTGCCAGAAGCGAATGGTAGAAATCTGTTGTAGCCTTTTGCTGCCGCGCGAATCCATAGAATAACATCAATATTAAGTATATATGGTATAAAATCCTTAGCACAGACTCTGAACGTGTCATTTCTTGATCTCCTGACCGTGATCTTGATCTACTTTGCAAAGTCTGCATCACTTAGCCAATCACATCACACCTTATATACCCGCTAATTAATACCGGCTAATATATTCACAAAAGTGCAAAAGTTCATATTTCGTATGAAGTCTTATGCAGATTTTCAAATGTGTATGAAATCAATGTGTATGAAATTTGATCACCTTTTTATTATTATTAAAATTGACACAAAATAAAAAAATAAACAATTTATTTAAAAATTTCTTTCAATAATTAAACTCGCTTGACCTTATTATTGTTGTTAACTTCTCATTCACTTTCAACATTATTATAACAAAATAAAAACTGGCATTAATATATGTAATATATCGATTCGTATTCACACGAAAAATGCTTTCAACTCTCGATATTTACGGGTGGTTTTTTCTTGTTTTCGCTTGTTTGTTGTTCGGTGCGATAAATTCAATCAATACTCGTGTTCATAATTTTTAATTATGGAAATAAAAAATTGAATTTTCGACTTCTTGACACATAAAAACGAATTAGCACTAAAAACTTGTGAAAACAATTACAAGTATAATAAAATAAATTAATTTCTAAATTGTTATAAGTACTATGTACATATGTATATAAATTGTATTCGTTATAGTACAGGACTTTTGGGCAAAAGCACAAGAGGCTCCCTCCATTTTGGAGTTATACAACAAAAAAATTAATTTAAAGAACAAAATTTCAAAACTTCCAGAATAGGGAAGAATAATTGTCGACAACGTATCGTGGTCGCTGTGGCGTAGTGGTAGTGTGTTGGGCTGCTACGCAGAATGTCCGGGGTTCGAATCTCGGCACAGGCAAAATCAAAAAAAAAGCAGAAAAAAATAATTTTTCTACACGGCACCACCTCTTGGCAGGCAATGGCAAACCTACAAGAGTAAAAATTGCTATGAAAAGCTTTTCAATTCGCCGTTCGGATTCGGCATTAAACTGTAGGTCCCTTCCATTCATGTACAAATATAACACGCACAACATGAGTGGATGCGAAAAAGCTCGGCCTAGGCCCTCCATGGGCTGTTGTGCCATTAAAAGTAAAGTAAGTAACGTATCGATATGCCCGAGGAATTATCAACAATTGCCAACAATTCTCGACAATTAACAAAATTAAATAACATGGAAAAATTTTAAAACTTTCTTTAATGGTAAAACAGACCATGGAGGTTGAACTTTTCTCATCTATTCATGTTAAGTAGGATATAAGTATTTGTACGAAACGGACCCACAGTTTAATACTGAATCCGAAAGTCAGAAAATAAAAGCTTTTTGTAGGCAAGTTTTATTCTTGGAGTTTTGCTATTGGCGTGTATTTTTGTTTTTGGGCTGTACCAATAATTGAACTCAGAATAGCAGTCGAACACTACGAACTACGAGTATGTACGATCACAAATTTAACTTAACCGAAACCCTGTGGTCGCTGTTGCATAGTTGGTAGTGCGCTAGCCTGCTACGCAGAGTGTCCGGTGTTCAAATCTCGGCACAGGCAAAATAAAAATAAAAAAAATAAAAATAAACATTTTCCTTCACGGCACCAACTCTTGGTAGACAATGGTAAACCTACAAGAGTAAAATCACATCAGAAAAGCTTTTCATTTTCCCGTTCAGATTCGGCATAAAAATGTAGGTTTCTTCCATTCATGTAAAAATATAACATGCGAAAAGCTCGGCCTAGGCCCTCCATGGGCTTTTGTGCCATTAGAGGGAAGAAGAAAAAATTGTGTGCGTCAGGGACGCCCTACAGAAGTTTACTTCTTCAAAACTTTTATTTTTAAATGTCAAATTTGACGAGGCAGCGCTCTCTATCAACCGAGGACGATAAGTAAACTCCAAAACGTTAACGCTTTGGCGTGTCATATGGTTTTATTGTATTTAACTCACAAATTTAACATTTCAAGGCTCAATAACGCATGAATAATTCCAATAAAAACGCAAATATTTGCTAAGATAATAATATATATAATATTTAATCATTAATGAGAACTGCATTTGTTCTGCATGAGCAGAATATTCCCCGCTCAGTCTCAGGATCATATTTAAATGCAATGCGACTAAATGGTGATAATGTGAATTCTCTGCGGTTTGCATTCGTGATCTGCCAGCCAAACGTCGATTTAAATCTACTCCAGTATTACATTATGTTCTTAAAATCCTCGTACAGGCAAGACGTTGATTTCGTTGTTCACCACTTTTTTCTGCAAGTTTATCTTTTCACATATGTTGCGAAAAGCTCGGCCTAGGCCCTCCATGGGCTGTTGTGCCATTAAAAGTAAAGTAAGTTATCTGCTAAATGTATTCCTGCCCTTTCTTGGCTTTGCACTCGTTATTGAGGTGTTAAATTTGTAGAGAATTTCGGCCGATGTTTACACGGCCGATTTAATTTGGTTAACACTAATAACATTTACACAATTTAAAAAACACGCAGCAACCTGTGTTCTGCTCCTGTGATATTTGTGAAAACTGGGACCATTATTTGCGAGTTCATACAAAAATCCCATGGAAACAACTACTTTCAGTTTTCCCCAAATTTTCCAATTTTCCAACAATCTAATACGAACATTTCAAAAAAAAATTTGTCAAATCGGTCCAGCCGTTCTCAATGTGATGTCATTACCAACGAGCAGCAAATCATTTTTACCTAGGTATATAAGTAGATTTGAATCGATAAAAATTATAGCTATATGATTTAAACCCTTCTTCCGCTAATGTACCGAAGTTGATTATAACCTCTTTATTCAGATGAAATCAAGAAATAAATAAAGATGCCAATTTGTGCTACTCTAAAAATGAAATGAGAAAATGTGTTGAAATTAACCACAATTACCGCTAAGTCGCTACAATTGTCGATAGTTAACGACATCGTTGCTTTGTCGATAATATCGATAATTATCGAGCAAAATCCCATCCCTTTTCCAAAAAAGTTATTTTCTTACGACACTACTGCGACAAAAAATTACCCTTTTCGTTGTTTGTGTAATGACTTTAAAAACTTTCATGGCTTTTTTGACTTATCTGATTCTCAATTTAACATTCAAAATACTATTTTAAAATTTGTAAACGAATTAACCAGCTGATGATTATATAATCTGTAGCTGTTGTTTGAAAACCACTGGGATAGTTACTTCGGGCATCGATCCGTTCTTTGTGCAGATTATTCCGTTCGTCGAATAGAATATAATTGATTACTTGTTGAAATCATTGAACAAATAAATTTCGCGCAATATTATGCAACAACAAAGAAAGATAGTTCCATCTCATATCACTACCATAGCTTTAGCGATCGTATAATTTAAATAACATTTTTATTAAATTTAATTTAACAAAAAATACATTATTAAAAATCCAAAAATGGGATTGGTCTCTGCAGTGGTAAAATTTTTTAGTGAACTGACCGCAGGCATTATAATTATAATGGCAAGCGATGATTTTTTGTTCATTTTTCGGTTAAACGAAAATCAAATTAAATTTGCAAATACATATGTACCTATACTTCTACCAGTACGTATGAGCTTATGAGCAATAATTACGAGTACAATACCGAGAGGCACTGCCTGTATTGTCCGGTGGTCAGATATTCATACCTACTTATTGTACTTACTCATAACGATAAAACATAAATATTTAAACAAATTTGAAATTGTGTACCTATGTACTCCTATACATATTTATGTTTATTATTTTTAATTTTGCAATAGTTTTTAAAATTGCGCAAAAAAAAAGTCATTTAAATCATGTTTTTACTACCTGTTTAAATATTTTACTGATTTATATTTCCTTATAGAAATGCTTTCTACATATGAGTGCTTGAGCATTCTGAGTCATGAAACTTAGAGAACAGCTTTTGAAATAAATCAGTAAGCTCCCCCCTTACACGCATTTCTGTATGCAACAAACTCCATGACTTTGCCGTAAGAGAGCCAACAACGCGTTTAAAGTTGAACCATTAAGTATTATATTCTCCACTGTGTACCCGCTTTTCTCATGTTACGACGACAAACAGCTGACAAAATTATTACGCGAGAAACCGGTATCAGTCCGAAACGCGTGTTATTAAGTTTGGTCTTCAGGTTTGAGCTTCAGCTGGATATTACATAAAATAAGTTTCAACTCAATGGCATGCTCTCCGAAATGCCAAAGGAATTTGGTGATTATAGTACTGCAACAATTTGATGAGATGTGATGCAAGTGCTGAAAATATATTTGATGAGATGTCATCAAGGGCGGAGGAAGCGGGGAGCAGGCCAAGGGTGCCAGACCCCCCCTTGACGGTTCCCAAATTATAGTTTTTACCCGTTTCTGGCATAAAATAACTCATTTCCTCAAAAATCCAACCTTTCGAAATCTTTTAATATATCGATTTTCATATAAAGTATGCCGTACGAATCAAATTACTCCTGCCGTATTTTTTCTATATACATGCATACGTATGCATTTTGTTTTTATACTCGATCTCGCCATTTCAGATTTGCCCGATTTAAGGAATCGTCTATAATTCAGTATTTATTCAACTGATATGGAAGTCGAATATGAAAGATTTATACCCTTGGATTGGTAAAATGAAAGATATCAAATAAAATTAATCGTACTAACTTATTATTTAATTATTTAAGCACTTAATTTGCAAAATTCATTTCATAATCCCGAAATTATATTTTCCGAAATGAAAACTAATTTACATACATACATCTCGTACGATGTCTTATCCGGGGTGGTGACTAGAAATAAAATATTTGCTATTACTTATACAACATGTGGGCATTCTACATACACCCTTTGTTATATTCCATTCGGAAGAATACTGGCTTTGAAATATATCTGCTTGGTCAAAACTTGATAGAAATTAGAAACAGAATTTTGCAAATTATAAATCTAAATTTTTTCGATAACCAAGTTTTTTTTGTGTACTGGTTGGCAACTGATTATACTAAGGATGCTCAGAAATACAAAATTTATTAAGAAATCATATATTACTCTATAGAATGAAAAATTTGTAGAATTTTCACATTTTGTCATAAAAACCGCCGATATTTATTTAGAATTTAATGGTATGATAAAATAAAAAAATATGTTTCCGGAACAATTTATTAGAGAGGACCCAGGGGGGAGGGGAGAATTGAATTAACGAATGAAGGCACCATATCATTCAGGATTTGTGTCATTGCTCCGTAAATAGTAGCCCGCCTCAAACCGAGATGGTTAACAGACTATAAAAAGTAATGCAAGTACCGGTATAGGCACTTGTGATATATCTCAGATTCATTAAAGCAGTTTTAAATTGAGTCTTCATGGTTCAATAACCTGATTATACTTTTAATAAAACCTTGTAAATTTACAACAGTCCAACTCACTACCACTACGCCACAGCGATACCGTTAGTATCATGGAAAATATTTTTATTATTAGTTTTTGACCAAAATTCTCAAACTAATTCTCAATCTAATTTAATAATTTTTTCAGAATTTGTAAAAAATTTTTATTTTGATTGTATCCAGAGGCTGTAATACACATCGCAGTTCATAGCCGAAGCATTATTATAAAAGTTTGGGGAGTTCACTATAGGATATGAATACCTCCAAATGGATATTACGCAAGTTATGGTGACGTTTGTCTAGAGGCCAGCTTGAGAATTAGAGGGTTAAAGATGTGAGAAAGAATCAGCGTAACTAGTAATACATTTCTTAAAATATTTAATTTGAAACATAAAAAAAGTGCAAAGGTACATAGCTGCCAACTATTTAAAGTAATCCATTTATGCAAATAATAAAAGTTAACACTTTTGGTTACTTTCACTTTGAGGCAATAGCTAATCAATTTCCAATAATTTTATAATTTCAACAAATTAACATATCACACATCTATCGTATGAGGCTATTGAATTTCTTGGAAATACTAAATCTAATCCCAGGTCCTTAAGTCAGCTTCTAATTCATGTGGAAATTATGTCACTAAGTTTTATAACTTTTCTAGATACTAGAAATCAATCATCAGCTACGCTGCTCTTAATGATTTTTCATATATAAGTATATGAAACAGCAACGATACAAACGCATTGACCCTGCATCGTTTATTGTTGTTCAATAAACGAAAAACAAAATACTTTAAAATTGTCAAATCTCGATGGGTATACATACATTCACTTAAGTATAAAACAAAAGTACGAGTAAGTCAAATTTTACAACCGGTATGCTGTCGTTGTCTGCACTAAATTGTGTAAAAGTTCACAACTTTTACAGCTCTATGTTTAATATAGGCACGAGAATAAGAGTTGAAGAAACTTTTAGTGCAAGACAAGCGGCTTCGGTGCGTCATCAAGGATATCAAGTTGACTGTACACTCAAACAAAATAAATCTCGTTGTATAACTTATGAGAAATAGGATTCCCGCGGGGTCAGGGAGAAATATATCTAGATATAATCATAAAGGAAATTCTACTTAGTATTGAATTAATATTTAATGGCACTTAAAAAATTCGGCCAATTAGTTAACCTTGTTAGCCAAAAATAAACACATTTACAATAAAAACTTTATTTATTGTATGTATACGCTAATTAAATAACAATGTTTTCCGTTTTCATTTTTCAATTGACCTTAACAAAAATCTTAATCTGTTTAGTATTTTTATTTTACCAGCTTTTTACGGGAGCATCTATGTAAGGTAAAAAACATCAAGCTAAACAACAAACCCAAAAAAAAACTTTAGTGGGTGTTATTAGGCCAAGTTTATAAGTGAAAACTAATACTATTTTAATGAGATACGAATAAGTAGCTTACTTAGGACGTTATTCCCAAAAAATTCAACAAAAAGCTAAATAAGCTTGTCGTGCATAAATCTCTTTCGATTGAGGTAAAGTTCAAGGTTATGGTGTTTTGCTAATAATATGCGGAACAAATACAAATTTTCCATTGGTTTTTGTATATTTGTTATAAATCAGTAGTAGAATATCATGTAGTTGAAAACTTTTTACAACAGTAAAAAAAATTCTTTACAAATGTACCAGCAAATAAATAGCAAAAAAAAAAATAATAATAATGACATCAAAAATCTTGTGCAATGCTCCTCATTTACGCCACTAGTCTCAACTCAGAGAATCAGCTGCATGTGGACTGGTTACCCAGTAGAAATTGACACAACTTATTAAGTTGATTTAGCATTATTTAATTTCATTGAACTTCGGAAAATTATGGTAAACTTTTTGTATTCAAATTCATACCATGAGATTCCTAGATTCACAAGTGTTGCATTATGCATGTCGCAATATCTCTTATTCCAAACAAGATCTATATTTGTAGATTTCAGTGGTTGGTCTTCATCACTCTAAATAATAAGTGTGGCTTCAGGCCTAGTAAATCCACCATCAACCAGATATTCACACTACGACAAATCCTGGAAAATACCCAAGAGATCGACACCCATCGTCTATTTGTTGATTATAAAGCCGCCTTCGACAGCACGGCCGCTGTGTCTCAGTTTGGTTAAAGTGCAAAGCTCATTCGTCTTTGCAAAATGACACTGACCGAATGACTGACACCACCAGCGCAGTGAAAATTGGGACCAAAAGAGGTTTCAGAGAAGGTGACTCCCTATCGTGCGACTTCTTTAACCTTATGCTGGAGAAAAGAATTCGAACTGCGAACATCAACAGAGTGTCATGTTGCTAGCATACTCTGATGATATTGACATCATTGGCATCAACGCGCGAGCAATCAATACAGCATTCTCCAATCTGAAAAGGAAGTCTCGTCCAGTGGGTCTAGTGGTAAACGAAGACAAAACGTAATACTTTGTGTCAACAAACAAAGCGGAGATTAATTCTTGCCAACAGGTGTTACTGCAGGCTCAGTAGTTAATCGAGAAGCAGAGCACTCTCTCGACCGATGAATATATCCTATATGCGTGGATGGCGTGGATGATGTGTGCGGAATAAGATGGAACCAAAAGCTGTACACCACACTTACATAGTCAAGCATATAAAAATCCAGCGGCTTTGTTGCCTGGGTCATGTTTGGCGAATGGAAGAAGGCGATCCGGCCAGAAGGGTGTTTTATTCAAGCCACGGTGGAGGAACACGCCGAAGAGGACGTTCTAATCTCAGTTGGAAAAACAAGGTAAAGGGCGACCTGACTGCACTTGGACTTATCAACTGGCGTCAGAGCGCGCATAGCAGCCAGCGAAGTAAGTAAATTATAATATGTAACATAAAATTTAATAACTTTTTAAATTAAGTAAGCCTCAGTTTCATAAATTTATGTTTTATCTCACAATGATAGTGTTTTGTCACATTCTAGATTACTTTTTTTTATCATATTTTTCTAAAAATCTTGGCAAATTGGTTGTTTTAGTTTTATTCGAGGAATGAAACCGAATCAATGTAACGGTCTCTGAAATTTTACATTTAACAAAACAATATATTTTTAACTTTGTAGGTTACAAAATCGTCAAACAATTATGCTCAATCAGTGTTACCAGAAGTTCTGGATAAAACATCGCCGACAAGCGACGCTGAAATCGTCTACAATTGCCAGCATATATACTGGCATCTAATTTAAATTGACGAATTGAACCGTTTCCAGTGTTTGAATCGATATCAGTTTCGTTATTTTTCAGATGAAAAAAAAACGTTTTCGGTTTAGAAAAATGAAACGATTTTAAACGGTTACGGTTACGGTTACGGTTACGGTTACGGTTATGGTTTTGGTTTCGGTTTCACTCATTGGTTTTATTTGAAGCCTAGTCGTAAACTTGTGGATTGCGTTTGGCTTTATTACCATAATATTCTTATCAAACTACATTGAGCTTTAACTCTAGTGTGTACAATTTTCTGGATAGTTTTGTGAACAGACTTGATGATAGTTCATTTGAATTTATAACTGAGTTAATTAGATCTGATACGATTTCCTACTGGGTATGGTTGTATAAAAGTAGTAGAAAAAAAATGATTGATCGCGAGGTGATTGTAAGTAGTAGTAATAGTCGCTTTTTTCTATCTTATTTATTAATGTGAATTTTATTTTAAATACTCGCTCAATACACGCCACAACGCAAATGATGTACAACTACCACCACACGGCAACAAACACCATTCATAGCAAAAAAATTATGATCTGCAAAGAGCAAAGCTTTTCAAATAATACAATAAATATATGCGCATGTGCGCCTGCGCCTTCATATGAATACATGTGTACTCGTATGTGTCATTGTGTGTGTATGTGTGACTGCTTGAACACTGCATGCAAGTACTCGTACATATTCCCCATAATAACTACAATTATAATTATTATTACATAATAAATTCGCCGAATCATTCTCGGCCGTTTTTTTTCCTGTGTTTTGTATGTCAATAGGTTTAAATTGAGAGGAAAAAAATCATTGCAAATGAATGTTGCAGTAAATATGTATTTAGACTTTGAACAAATGTAATTATTTGAAAACAGAAAAATTTAAATGCCCCAAGTACATATGTATGTACTCTACCCAAGCTGTCACCCTAAATATGTTCTTCTATGTACTTACATAGTTCAAATTATTTTAGAATTTTTAACTAAAGCCACAGAATATGATGAGTATGTAAGTAAACGAGAATGTTGTTATCGACACACATTAAGAAGAAATTTTCAATTTTTATGAAAGCTCTCGTTTAAGAACGGAATACATATGTAGTACATACTCGTATGTTTTTAATTTTATGGAACTTAAAGTATTTAAAAGGTGACCAGGGGGCTGAGAACACAAGGTATAGTTCATGATAGTCTCATAAACAAGTGAGTTCATGTTGATCCTTGCGCCTCTCCTTCTCAAATCGACACCCGGCCTACACGTGTCGTCACTTGGATAGTGATCTGACAGCCGTCAAAGAACTAACTAATGTGTACCGCAGGTTTCTACGTGAGCTTAAATCAGCGGTTGTATGTTTTTTTATTTTTTTATTTATACATTCAACACACAGGGTGTACCCCTATGAATGCAGAGCATTATGTTGAATGGAAGGAAGATTGATAGGTGGGAGGAAGAAGGAGGGAGAATGAAAGAGGGAATGCAATGAACTTCAGTTTATCAGTGTCGGCTATGACCGCATGTTGCGCCAAAGGCAAGCTTTTCGCATCCACTCATGTTCTGCGTGTTATATTTGTACATGAATTGAAGGAACCTACAGTTTTATGCCGAATCCGAACGGCGAAGTAGGTTTGCCAAGAGGTGGTGCCGTGTATAAATTTTGTTGTTGGTGCTTTTGGTTTAGTTTTTCTTTTTGCTTTTTTTTTTAGTTTTTTATTTTGCCTGTGCCGAGATTCGAACCCCTGACACTCTGCGTAACAGTTTAACGCACTACCGCTACGCTACAGCGACCGCAATGTTGGCTTTTGAACCCACATCATCAAAAACAGAATGCTATGAATCGCTACAGCAAGCCTCGGATAATGAACTCCCTTAATGTTGGTCATGAACTAAAATACGAATTTGATGTTGGAGTGTGGTTGGGAAGAGACTGCGTTATCTTGACTCGAGGTTCATGCCACTCACCGAGTGCCTAAGAATGAGAAGAAGGGCAAAGTGAGCAATGGTGACTAATACGATCCTCTCGATAAAACCTATAAACTTTGTTTAAAAAAAACAGCTGCTTAATGATAGCCATCACTCGACTGAAAAAAAAAGCTTCGGGTGCAGATGCCCTGCCTGCTAAATTGATTAAGGCTGAAGGCGAAGAGCTCACAAAACACATCCTAGAGCTTTTATGCAGATTATGACCGGATGAAAGGATGCCAAGTGATTGGAACCTCAGTATAATCAGACCAATTCACAAGAAAGGTGATACAACGTTCTGCCCCAACTAACGTGGGATAAGTCTTCTTAATACAGAGTTCTATCGAGCGTATTAAGTGATAGATTGAAGCCCATGGTCAACAAGCTGTTTGGACCTTAGCAGTGTGTCTTCAGACCTAGTAAGTCCACCATTGACCAGATTTTCTATATGTAAAAGTGTTATACTGCTAGCATTTGCTGATGACATGGGCATCATTGGCTTCAATGCGTGAGTATTCAGTTCTGCATTCTCCAATCTGTCTCGTGAGTCTACTGGTGAACGAGGACAAAACGAAATACGTTCTGAAGAGTCACAGCGGCTTGGAAAAAGTGTTTCTTTGACAATAGTTCATTCGAAGTCTAAGAAGAAGAAGAAAATTCTTCGGTCAAGGAAGAGATTCTATTCGAGCCACTGTGGTAGAATGCGCAGAAGAGGACGATCGTTTGAAAGACCACATGCAGGGGGACGTGACTGTGCTTGTCCTTACCAACTGGCGCTGACGTGGGCGTAGCAGAAATAACTGTCGAGACTTTATTGGGGCGGCCAAAGCCGATCATCAATTGCAGAGCAATCTACGAAAGTAAATAAGTATTCAAAATTTATGAGGCTGGAAAAGAATACTATTATTTATATACAGAATTTTGGATTTTCTAGCGACAAAAATCCCAATTAATACATGAAAACATGAACTAAGATGTTATAAATAATAAACCAATTATTATAACATCCCCTTCTTTCTACATATGGCACAGCAGCCTATATAGGGCTTAGGCCGAAGTTATCGCATCCACTCATGTTGGGCGTGTTCTATTTGTACATAAAGGTAAGGGACCTATAGTTTTATGTCGATTTCGAACAGCGAAGTGAGAAGCTTTTTTAGGCGATTTTTACTGTTGTAGGTTTTCAATTGCCTGCCGTTTGGTGGCCGTTTAGAAAAATTGTTTTTCTGCTTTTTTTTATTTTGCCTGTAGTTTGATTTGAACTCCGGACAATCTGCGTAGCTGGCCAGGCGACCTCTTCTACTCCACCTTTTCTATACAATTAAAATAAAACATTTACGCCTTTGCAAAATTTTGAATTTTGATTATAAACAATACCAAAACAAAATCGCAAACAAGTTTTTTGGCAAATTGTGGTAAAATTAGCAGAATATTGGATTTTCCCATAAAAAGCTGGAAAGAAAAAATTAGCAACTCATCATGATTATCATGAACTTCTTCATAGTTGTCATCGAGCAGCAGTAAAAATATGGTATTATTATTAATTTACTTAAATATCAATAACATATTTTACAGAAACATACCGTAGTAATCAATACATTTTATCTACATATAAGTAAAGTAAATAAGTATGAAATTATTACTATTTATACCACGTTGAAATTATATCAAGGTTAAGTTGATCATCATTATCTTGTGACCCAATAATATTTTTTCATATGCCACTGCTACAAAATGTCACTGTTGATGTTGTTGTTGCTATTACCAATGTAATAACTAGATATTGCTTGTATTAAAAATTAAAAATTAATTAAGAAGTCTGTAAAATATTGATATGCTGTAAGTTCATGACTATTATGTTTAAAAAGACCTAATGACCATTGTATGTAATACGCTAATTGAACTAACATTATAAAAAGAACACTGAAAGAAAGTTGTTGATATACTTAGTATCTTACGAATTTGTATTTAAATATTTTATTAAATACTTTAAATATAACTTGTGATCTGTACCCCTTCAATGGATACCACGAGCTCCATATACTAATTAGCCTTGTTAGATAGAATAACCAATTAACCGCTGAATTTAGCATTCATTTAACTGCTGAATCTAGGTATCCAACTGATTTCTCTTCTTCAAATTTTGATCTTACATAAATTCCAATGAAGAAACTTGCCAAAGAAAAGTAGACGCTGGTCGCATTTTATACACATAGGATATGTTTTTTTATTACTACCTATATTCAATTGCTAACGATTTTTTACACAAGATAAAAACAAGATAAATAAAAAATATTTCTCTGTACCTATTCTTATTCTTATCTGTATTTATTTTCTCGTGATATAACAAAAACAAGTAACTGCTTTTTGTTAATAATGGTTTCGAAACCAGGAACAGACCGTACAATTGTTGGCACGTATAGACCAATAAGCTGACGACACAGCAATTATAGAAAATTTGTTAGCGACCTGGAAAATAAAAATAAATAAATCAAAAAGGGTCCATCTTACTTTTGCGCTAAGAAGACGAGCTTGCCCGTCCTTAACTCTCAATAATTGCCATATTTCCCAAAAAGATAGTGTTATTTACCTCGACACATTGATGATAGATTGCTTGACCATGATAAAGCAAATTGAATCAAAAAACACCATATCAAAAATAAACCGAAAATACACTGGTTGTTATTTAAAAACTCAAAGCTGACCTTGGACAACAAATGGCTTCTCTACAAAGTGATTATTAAACGAATCTGGATGAATGACATTCAACTATGGGTGAGTCGCCATCAAACGTGGAAAAACTTCAAAGAATGCAATCCAGAATGCTCAGAACTCTTACAGGAGCTCCGTGGTACTTAAGAAATATAAATATGATTGCTGAAATATATGATATATCTTGAAATTGAAGACAACCCCTAATAGTCTGGCAAGAAGCTTACTACAACATCTATTACGTAAGCGATTAAAAAGTAAATAGGGATAATTATCCTAGGTCTTTACTGAGCAGGAAGAACGCTGAACATTATATCTTCACTAGAAGTTTATTTCTTGTGCGGTGTAAATTCAGTGTACTAAATCTATGCGAGAGCCTTTTACCCTTTTAATACAGCAGTAAGCCCACGCACTGCCATGGAAACTGCCTTATATTTTAGATTTAAGATTTGTAATTTAGAGCAAACAATCTATTGGGGACAGTTTCCATTTTTTTGTATCTGTTTTCTAAGATCTTTAATTTGAAAAATTTTAAATCCAGTAACTTTAATTGCATTAAAAAATTTAAATGGGTTACGGCAAAACTAAGTAACAACTTAGATATTTCATTTAAAAAATTTTAATTTTCGGGACATACAGGGTGTTTTTTTTTAGAAGTGTGGTTTTCAAGAAGAAATAAAACGCATATAATTTAATGTTATGGCCAAGAATTTAGCTTTATTATCGAGATGAGGATTTGCCATTATGTTTTAAAAACGATTTCGGGCAAGTGGCCGCTGCGGCTGGTTCGAATAAATTCCAGCCGAGATAACAATTTTCGACCACTTTTTACAGCAATTGTGGCCGTATGTCAGTAATAACGCGTCGAATATTCTCTTCCAAGGCGTCAATTGTCTCGGGCTTATTTGCGTAGACAAGCGACTTCACGTAACCCCACAAAAATAGTCCAGCGGTGTTAAATCGCACGATCTCATAGGCCACGTCACAGGCTCACGACGCGAGTTAATGCGCTCACCAAAAGTTTCCTTCAATAAATTGATTGTTTCGTTGGCTGTATGGCATGTACCGCCTTGTAGCGTCTTGTTGGAACCAAATTTCGTGCACATCAACATCCTCCAATTCAGGCACGAAAAAGTCATTAATCATGGCTCTATAGCGTTCCCCATTGACTGTAACATTATGACCGGCTTCTTCTTTGAAGAAATATGGACCAATGACTCCTCTGCCCATAGAGCACACCAAACAGTGACTTTTTGAGGATGTAAAGATTATGATCACTCCAAATGCGACAATCTTGCTTATTAACCTATTCAACCAAAAGTGAGCTTCATCACTGAACAAAATTTTCTTCTGAAAATCGGGACCGGTGGCCATTATTTTGGTAATAAATTTGCATGATTTGCAAACGTTGTTCAGGGGTAAGTCTATTCATTATGAAATAGTAAACCAAACTGAGCATAAATCAAGTGACAGTTGCCAAAAATACCATCTCCAAAAAAAGTATTGCCAGATTGAAAACCACACTTCTAAAAGAAACACCCTTTAGTATGCTTTGCGAAATACCGTTATTGCTCAATTGTTTGTAAATGCAACTGGATGAGTATTCCTCAATTTTTATGATTTTTTCACATTTCATTTTTTAATGGTAAATACAAAAAAATAATTATTAATTGAATCAAGTTCACATGTTTAATTTGAATCTGTATTCATTGACATTAAGCAATAATTGCCACATTTTTAAAATGTGGTTGTAAAATTTATTAGGTTTGGCAACACTGCTTGCTACCAATCAATATTAATCAGCTGTTCATTTTGACTGCGAGCATAAATGTATTCTCAAGTAATATTATTTTCAGGCAATAATAAAATTTAATAAATACAAAAAATACGAACAAAACCATCGAAAGTCAAATGTAAAAATGTTAAAACAACACGTGCTTGTAGAATTGAAGCAATTTATACAAACGGTAACCACCTATCGCAGCAATCCAAAAAAACTAAGCAGCATATTGAAATGTAAGTTGTCACGACAACCAGCTTGTACTTATCCATTTTGCAGTGCAGTAATTGAATAACTTTATTCACTCCACGGCATACACAGGTGCGCTTCATTTACTCGATGACTTACCCGCGGCACGTGATATAGTCTTGGATTATTTTGCGTTGCTGGCAGAATCTGCTGTTCAGAACTATGTGGCCAATACAAACTTTGACCCGCAAACTGGACTGCCTCTGCAAAACATTAGAAATAATGTGCCACCGATTATAGTGGAGGATGATAGCTTTTCTGTGGTACAGCAAACTCTAGAAAACCTTGTATGCAAGGGGCCGACAGCATGGTGTCCTGTGATAGCATCTTGGAGTCTCGATCTTGTCGGTAGCCTATCGGACAAATATACAAAGCGTAGCATGACAATAGCGACCGCTTGTAAATTTTGGCTAAATTGCGGCGCAATGAAGGGTTTGCTGACGTTGATCAGCATATGCTTCCGCAAGTTGACCAACGCAGAGGCGGAGTCTTGCGTGGAGGCACTTTTGGGTAATTATACATTTTAGACTTGTGTACATAAATATAACCGAAAGTACTTTTTCTGATTTATAGCCGCCTTCCAGCGCTACTCACTAAATTTCGATTGGGCTGTTGCGCGCCTTGGCGGTTGCTTTCCTCTGAAGATAATTTCAAAAATATTGCAGTGCAGCTTAAAACGTTTCGTCGATGATTATCGCTGTCGTTTTGATTCTGAGATTGCTATTTTGGATAATTTAACATTTACGCATGAGCAAGAACTGAAAGTGGCTCTTCGTGAGTTACTGCTTGAAGGTTTTCATCCGAAAAAAAACTTAGATGCATCAATAGTACCATTTTTGATGGTCATGCTGAACTATTCGGATACGCTGCTACAGAATTTAGTTAGCGTTTTTCTAGAAATGTGTATGTTTTTCAGTTTATGTACGCTCCAAATGAAAAAGTGATAACATTTTAACTATGTTTCTTTGCAGACAATGATGAGCTGCGTGATGTTATTATACAGAAAGCCCCTTTGTGGATGAGCAACAAACTATTTGCCGAAATGCAGCCATCCCTGAACAATGTTGCTTTGCGTTTAAAATCAAATGGTGCTCAGTTGCTCATCGCAGTCGCTAAAATGTCTGATCAATATTCTTGGTGTCCAGACTTCCTGGAGTACTCGCTCCAGGAGTTGGAGCAGGTTGTTTTAAATGCACGTGTCTGTCCATTAATGGATGATTTGGCAACAGAGGAGTCGAAATATTTACTCTGGCGAAACTGTTTAAGCACAAATCTATATGAACAACAGACAGCAGTCCGTTTATTATTGATTGTCTGTAAGTACCTACCATACATTATTTTCATATCAATATCTAATTGAAATTGTTCGACTTTCAGCAACACAACATTCCCATATTTACTATCAAACGATATCAGAACTATTGCGTAAATCCTACACGCAAAACCCGCATGGATTAGGTGCAGCAATACGCATTATTGCTGGTCAAAGCGGTGTCGTTGAGTTTCCTGACATTAAGCCTGGTTTGCAAATGGTACTCGAAGATGTCTTGCTGCAGGAACAATTCCAGCGTGCACGTTTAGCTGCAACCGGCGCAGATACCTCAGAAGCTTTGAATACATTCAAGAATCTAAATACGTTAACAAAGTATGTATTTATATACATACCATTATATCATGTTAACTCTACATATTTTTTTCACATTTTTCCATTTACATTGCTAGAATGCAAAAGAAAAACACATTTCCATTTATGAAACAAAATCTATTGGTAAATGCTCTCAACGATTGCTTGCCAAAGATTTTGCAGATACTTGATGTTACTCTAACAAAACTTGTGCTACGGATGGATAAAGATGCTTCGGAGACTATAACTAAAGAAGTTGACACTGATAGTAAAAAAATGCGCGATGTTGGCGTAAACAAGAAGTTCAAATCAGAAAAGAATCCAGCATATGAGGGTGATACGGATGATGATGGTGATGTTAATATGATGAATGCTCCTCGAGCCAACAACGAAGAGGATAAAGATGCTAAGCGCCTGATACTCGCTCATACCATAATCGATCTTTTGAATACAATGGAGGTCGGTTCGAAAACGAGCGTAATGCGCACAACAGAAGTAGGACCGAGCAACGTAAAATTTACATCTAAATGAACTCATGTTTTTTTTCAGGTCCTTAAGCTGTCAATTTTGAGTGTAAAGTACTTTTTCATTGGATTAACAGAGAAAAGTTAGTATTGACTCATATTCTTAGGGTTGTGCGGTTAATCGTTTAATTAATTAGATCATTTCATCAATTAAATAGAAGCTATTTCTTGTACTCTTGAATTATCCTTTAATCACTTGCACGAAATCATATCATATCACCAGCACAAAATCATATTCTCATTCTTTTTATTTCTAATGAACTGTTTTAAATATATTATTTGTTCTACATACAGCATGCACACTACGTTCCGCTGCTGTCAATCGTGCTTTCCTCCTATTGCAGCGACAATGTTGCGCACGAAAGGCAGCACGCACTGCCTGTTTACGTGAGCTAGTTGAAGGTGCGTTGTTCTATTATGGATATCTCTTCGGTCAAATTGAGCAGCCGGAACATGATGAATTGGAAATACCAGAGCACGAAATGGTTTTATTACAGAATCAAAGACATGGCTTAGGACCGAATACAAATCGCACAGTGTTGCATGCTGGCGTTATAGGGCGTGGCTTACGACCGAAGTTTACGGCAGGCAACATTAATTGTGATGCTGAAATGCAATCATTGCTGTTAAAAGCGTTAGACTCATGCTGTGCCGAATTGGTAAGCAACAGAGAATTAAAACTAATCGACACATTTCATATTTTATGTCTTTAAGGATAACAAACAAAATACTATCGAAGGTTACTCAATGGTATCACTATTGCTTGTGGAATTAGTCTCCACTGATGTTATGTACAATGGTTTACCATTTCCCGAGGAGGAATTCACAAAAGTCACCATGGAACGTGATTTACTCATACGTAAAGCATTCACCACTTCTCCCATATTATGGGCAATGCTGGGTTTTATCGCAACACATCGTCCAGCTTTGTGTTATTCATCAGTTCTGCTAAGGGCTTTGTGCGCTACATGTTTGCATCAGTGGCGTGCGAAAAATGGTGAAACCCATATTTGTCTTTGGTTTTTTTTTTTAAACTTTATTGCAATGCTATATTTTTTATTTTCTAGTGAATAAATTTCAACCTCACAAAGCTAACGAAGAACTCATGCAATGTACAGAAAAACTTTTGCAAATACTAGCAATGGGTCAACTATTACCGCCACCACTCTCTAATTTGCACAAAATTATTGAACACTTTGAACCACCAGAGGTAGAGTAGCATAGCAGTATTCTATGTGTGTGTTTCTATTGTATATTTTTTTTTGTATCATTATTCCTTTGACAGATTGCTTTGCTGCTGAAGGAATGCATTTGGAATTATCTCAAAGATCATGTACCATCGCCTGCACTCTTTCATGTTGATACCAATGGCATTCACTGGCGCAATCCTGAATTATCAAAAATTCCACCGCTATATGTTGATACTTTGCGCAATTTAATGCAAAAAAAACTAACAAAACTGGGCCCACACTATCACCAGATGTTCATTATGTGTGAAATGAGTGATTGCAGCAGTGATGTGACTGCAGCTGACGCGGTTGATGCTGTGTCTGAAGTACATCCGGTGTCACTGCCGCCAGCAATAGCAGCTGCTGGTGCAGGCATCAAGTCTGAAATTTAAGAATAAGTGTTAATGTTAGATAATCGAATTCCAATATAATTGAGATGTTATGAAGTATGAGTACATCATTTAGTAAAATAAAAAAAAATAAGTTATACCGTTTATTTTATACCCTACACTGTCCGTGTTCAGAGTATATTGGTTTTATGTAACGCTTACAATTCGACGTCGGAGCAACATCGATCAATAGGCTCGCATACCTTCCAAACAAGTAAAATATTCAAAGGGCAATATCAAAGGACACCTTCGATAAAACTTGCACGCAACAATAATACACAGACATGAACACGCACTGTGATTTAGTTCGATTTTTTTCATCCCAGATTTTTATCTCTTTTCACGTTTAGAAAAAACAGCTATTGCCATTTTAAGTTAGAGCAACGAGATTTTCAAGCATTCACAGTATTTAAATATCCTTAAGATTTTTCAAAAATATTATTAGAATTCGGGTAGTCAATTTTAAAAAATTTAAAAACAATTTTTCAGTTTAAAACGAAATTTTATATTTTCATGTGCTAAAAATATGGAAATTTTCTGTATAGGCATTTGTTGAAGTGGTTTTCTTTCATGATTCATATTTTCTTTTTTTTTTGTTTATTAGTTATTATATTAATTTATAACAAATAAATATTTCATGTATTGTCGGTAGGAAAATGTAAAATTTGCAACGGAAACAGTTTTGGCATGACAATGTGTGTGTTTGTTTGATCCTGAAGCACACACATATTTGTTAGATTTGATTTTTTTTTTGTTTAAGAAAATTTTACTGGATGAGAAAGGGCATATTTTATAGTAATCATAATAATAATAATAAAATAACTAAAAATTACACAACAAAAAAATAATTAACGCAGAAAAATAAATTACATCTAAATCACTAAATTTAATAAATACTAATAAAAAAAAACAACTCAAAAAAATTATATATATATAAGAATATGTATAAAAGGGCAACGAAGTAGAAGAGGAAGTACTCCATCAACATAAGTAAAGCATTTAATAAGTATTGTGTAGTAGAAACAATTTTTAGAATAGAATAATATGCTGTATGTATTTAATTGTCTATTCCCTCCCTTTTGTTTTCTTCCATATTGCTGCTCTTGACGTATTGCTGCATGGCTGGCTGCCATTAATTTTTGTTGTTTTTAGGATGGGCGACAACTGGAGAGTTTCTTGACTGAAATACATGAAGTTAGCTTCTTTGCGCGTCTCTTCAGAGAAGATGATTTTTTCTCTTTAATGCTGTTTGAAGTTGAGGTGTTAGGTCCACCGCAACCGCGACTAGTTGAAGCAGCTTCAGATATTGAAGCATTTTGTCGTTTTTGTGCTTTAATCTTAGCCGCAGCTGATGCTGCTTGGCGTGCAAGTTCTTCTGTAAAATTTAGGAGAAATTAGATTAATTGAAAGATTTTGAAACCACATAAAACATGTATATGTATCTACGTGCTAGTAGCATGTGTTTAGGATATAATATCATTATGATTCATGCTTACGATTTAAATCATGTTCAGTAAAGTAAACCTCTTCCAAACCACTTTCAGTTTCATAATGATAAGCATCTAAATAAGGCAGTACTGTGGAACGGCGATATTTGTCGCCCTTCAATGGCGGAATGGGTATCGGTGGGCCCTTTTCTTCTGGCGCCGACATGAACCAACTGAGAAGTACAATTTTAGATTAGTTTAAGAAATTCGTATAATCAATTAATTGGTGCAACAATTTACGGATCATAGCGTATTTGTTGAATAGAATAGCGTTTTGTTGGATCTGATTGCAGCATTCCCAAAATTAATACTGCCAAATGTTTATCCAATTTGTACAACCAATCTGGAGCTTCCCATTGGCCACGTCCAATGTTTTCAAATAGCCGATAAATGTTGTCACCCTCAAAGGGATACTGACCAGTGCAAAGGTTGAAGCTAAAATAAACACACAATGGTCAGAATAGCTACACCACATTGATCGTTGGACTTACATTGTAACTCCGCTGCTCCAAATGTCTACTTTCGAACCGGAGAATGACTCATGACCATTTGCTATCTCTGGAGGTTGAAATGCAGGCGATCCCTGGCCGGTGGTGCATGTATCATCGTCGGCAAACAGTTCCAATTGCTCGGCCACACCGAAATCAGAAATCTTTAGTGTTTGATCAAGCGTCAGCAGTAGATTTCCCGGCTTGATGTCTTTGTGTATGATGCGACGGCCGTGTAAATACTCCAAGCCATTGATCAGCTGACAGAAGTATCGATGTGCCTGGAATAGAGGTAGTTTCTTTTCGGGTGCACTGTCCACCATTTCCTGCAGGCCACCCACACAGTACTCCATAATCAAGTACATTTTTTGCTTTACATCGTTGAAGAGCACATCCAAAAGGCCTACTACATTTTTGTGTTGTAATTGCTTTAATAATTGAATTTCACGCTGCACATTTTGCTCCCCGTTTGGGATGCGTCGCAATTTGCGCTTTGTCAGTATTTTAACGGCACGTCGGCACAGATTCTCGGAGTCGAGCACCTCCTTGACTTTGCCATAAGAACCTTCACCCAATATATCACCCATAACATACTTGCCTACCATCTTGATATTCTTCTGCTTCTGCTGATAGATAATCTCTGCACTGTCGACGTGATTAAAGAACATATTGCCAATGTCTAGTGTGGCCAAATCAAGCGAGTCGATTTCCTCGTCATCCAACCAAGTAACTTGTTGTGGTTGTTGCCGTGCCAGCAATAGCTCCGCTTCTTCTCCACCAACGAAAGCAGCACCTCCGCCAACGCCACCTTCAGCCTCATTGAGAGCATTGTCCAATTCGGAATGCGTATCATCACGAAAATTTTTATTGGCCAGCAGTATGGCCACATCGCCACCGGCTGCTTCTGCTGCCTTAGTGTTGTTACTGTCATGTTCTCGGTGATTACTGGTGGTGGCGACGACAGTGAGCTGATGCGTGGTTTTCGATTTCACTTGTACCTCCATGGCATTGGTGCTGGTCACAGTCATTTGGAACAAACTAAAATAGCGCCGCGCAGCACTCAAACGCAAGCGTGGTGGTCCAAGTAATAGAACTTATTGCTATTGCAGTCTTCGGCGTCGCTGTGATTTCCAAAAATTAAGGAACGAAAACGACGTAATTTACGTAAACTATTTACTGGAAAGACTAGATTGAAAGTCACAGTTGTTTAATATCTTCTTTTTTTTTGCTTGTGTTTATGCCGTTTTTTGTTGACCGACCAATGATTTAAGAACGCCAATATTAAAATATGTGATTCCACTCGATTTGTGCTTCATGGGGTGCTGCTTTTTACATTTTACTATTTTACTTTTGAAGACTGTCCAGAAAGATTGAAGAAAAATAACGCAAATGAGAAACGTGAATCTGGGTAGAACAGATTTTTTCAAGTGGTCTCGTTCTTCAACTAACCTTCTTTCTTTATCTATATGTGCTTCTTTGTCATCTCGATTAGATACACAGTCGCTTCATTAGATTATTTTTTAATTCAAATTGTTTTAATTTCACCAAGTTTCTTTGCAAATTATCCTTTTCTTTTGTTTTACAACAATATTATGTAGCACAGAAATCTCCTGCAACACTTTTGCTCTCATTGTCTGATATCATATCTTGTGGTTCTGCTCTATTTTGACAGTTGTTAGAGAGTAGTATAACAAAAGAAAATAGCCGCTAAGAGCGTTGCCAAAATGCAAGTTCAAAACCATTGCTAAAACTTTGCTTTTTAAATATTATTTTATTTTTAGCATTGGAGGATAGGTAGAAGTAGTCTGCCGTTAACGATTTCGTTTTTTTAACAGAAGAACAGTCAAGCAGTTTTCTGTTTAAAATTATGAAAAACTGAGGATATATAATATATACTATGTAAGGATCTGGAATTTTTAAATAATAATTCTGGCAACCCGAAACACATGTTAGGAAATGTCATAGAAGAGATAAGGTGATTACCAAATCTATCGTTTGTGGATAGTGTTGCCACGAGAAGAAAAACATTTTACTACTAAATTTTGAGCCAGAAACCTACCGAAATTATTCTTAACCTACTTAAAATTGGTTACTTACTGTAAACAGCTATTTATACATAACAAACATAACATTTACATTATAATATCAAAGCATGATATTTATAAATAAAACACATTATTTTTAAACATGATTTATTTCGGTTTTTATGTAGAGAAATGTATTATGTGTTTAACCAGCAAGTGGATTGATTGCGCTATATTTTTGATTGATTTTTTGACATTTGCTTCAAACCATTTCGCTTTTCTACATATTAATTCTCACTGTGAAATGCATACAGCGCTACTCACGTATTACACAGCGCCCACATGCTTTCTGAAAGCACAGTTACCAAATGTTTAGTAAAGATGAAAATAACTTTTCCGCATAAAAATTGCTATGTTCTTTGAAATCTATTTGCATATAATTTTTTCTTTAAATTTAAATATTTCCCAAGTATTTCCTAACCTACGGAACAAAAAAATTAATTTTTTTATTGTAAAAAAAAAAATGTTTTTGGCTAAAACAGCAACACTCTCTGTTGATAATAAATGTTCAAGCGACATCTGGTATAAAATCTTTGAAGTAATATGGTCGTTGAACTTATTTCGCTAAAACATTCGTCAACTGACCATGGACACAAACCAAAAATTATAATTATTCTTTATTATTAATGAAAATAATAACGAGATTGTAGTGCAGGAGCAATATTACTATTATTCAATAATCAACAGCTAAATACTCATATACGGTTTAAAAGTCCCATTTTGTTGTACAATGTAATTTATTGAATTTTCAACATAGAAACATTTGCAAAAAACTAAATAAGGTCGAGCTTGTCCCATCCACCCACGGTGTCACGTAGAAAAAATACTTTTCTTCTTTTAGTTTTATATATGAGGTCAACGAAATGGGTCGCTAGTAGCTTAACGTTTAAAAATACTAAAAATTTACTTGCCAAATGGTGTATTTGTGGATCAATTTGTGAAATGTGTGCGTGAAACTGGATCTTTATTCGATAAAACAATACGTTCTCGTATTTCTACAGTGAGCACAACGGAAAAAGTTGCAGCTGTTGCTCAGAGGAAGGAATATGCGTTTCACAGTGAATGGTGGTGTGCGCTACCGCACAATGATAACTAATCATTTCTGGCCTATTTTAGAAGATATGGACTTAAATAACATTTGGTTCCAATAGGATTACGTGTCGTACAACAATCGATCTTTGGCGTGGAAAGTTTTAAAATCGCATTATATTCCACCACGGGAGCCGTTAAAGATAAGTGTCACGCTAACCATCCAGCAACGATTGAGGCTCTTAAGGACAAAATTGGTGCATCCATCGGTCAAGTTCAGCTACAGGCAGTCGAAAATGTGCTGAAAAATTTTACTGGTCGAAGGTCGGTCATAGCCAGTATATATATATCAAATAGTGTTCCACAATTAACCGGAAGGATTGCACTGTCGAATAATAAAAACTACATTGAAAAATAATTATTCGTTTCTTCTTCTTGCGTTTCTTGCCGAGGCCGAACAGCGAAGTGAAAAGCCTTTCGTTGGCAATTTTTACGCTGTAGGTTTGTCATTGTGTTTTTCTGCTTTTACTTTATTTCACCTGTGCCGAGATTTAAATCCCGGACAGTCTGCGTAGCAGGCCAACTACCAACTACGCCACAGCGACCAAAAGCAAATTACAAATGGTCCTCCCTGTATGAACGAGTATATCATCGCAACTCACACAACATAAAACGATAGTAGTTAATCTGAGATAAAAATAAAAATGTTTCAATTTCGCAGTCCACACTTGGCTTATGACTTCAAATCACTTCCATTAACGTAAAATTTCAACAATTGAAATACATAACTATTGGAGGTAATATAGGTATCCCAATAAGTTTTTAATCAGCCTCCAGGAGTATGTATTTGGTTCGATTATGGCTTCTCCTCACAAATATACATTTTAAAGGTAAATGCCCATCCAATGGGCATCCAACCAAAATGCTTACTAGTCAAGTGGATGTTAAATAATTGCAGCAAATTAAGCAAAAACTTTTTTGATGTTGTAAATTTTCCCTTACTATGAAACCTCGGTATTTATTTATTTCAAACTCTTGTCAAACTCTTCAAGGCATTTTATTAAAAAAATATTTCTCCTTTACAAAGTGCATATTTAGTTACTTTCTTAAAGAATCTGATAACACCAAAACATTTTTACATTCATTCAGTTTTGTGATTTTTTTTTGTTTTATATAAAAGTACAGTACAAAATAATATGTTTACATACTTTCAATTTTAAGACTAGTTTTAGTATAAACTAAGTGAATATTGCATAAATTTCTTTCGGTTTCTTCATTAAATTGACAACTAAATTATTTATATATTTACATTTTTTGTTTTTATTTAATTTAAAACTAAACTTTACAATAACTATTAAATAACGCTTCGAGGTTCTATATAAGTAAATACATATTTACAATTACAATTACAATTACATATACATATATTTGTAAATAAGTATATTTATGTATACAAATGTGTATGAAGTAGAGTAATACCATATACTCGTAATTAGGTAACTTACAGAACTAGGCAGATCGCAAAAATTGACCCATTTCATATTCAGAAAATTTTTAGCGAAATTACTTTGTGAAACTTCCATCTTCCTTCTTCCATCAGCATTTGATGAATGTTTGCCGGGGAGGGGGGAAAGTACGTTATTCATCGTTTTGTTTGCATATGTACGAGAATGTGTATGTAAGTATACACGTACAAGTGCCACAAATCGAACGCTCAAACAAACCAGCTACAAATTTAGACAGAAACTTCTGCAAAGTGATTTGACTAAAATTAACACTTAAGTAAAATAACTAAATTGTAATATTTAATTAATTACAATTACATTAATTATCTTCGCGATAATTCCTTTCGCTTCTCTAATAAAATTGCTTTTATTGTCTATATTTAGTCATGTATGTATGTACGGAGTATGTATGCGTATGTGTTCCGTTTCATTGTATGTATGAGTGTTATTGGGGTTTAATTCTATGGCTCAATAAATGTTAGTAGGTCTACACAAATGTATGTATTTTTATTAAAGTAGTAAATCCATTTTAACCAATTTTTTAAAGATTGTTTGTTCATAGTTGATTTCGATTAGCCAAAAATGCGAGTAGGCACTACATAACATTTACTAATTCTCATTTGAACAGCTAAAGAGTGAAAGGGATATAAAAAAAAATTATACCGAAACCATTTCAAAAAAAGTAGATAATCGATTGAATTAACTATATTTGCATGAATCAGGTAACCAGAAGCTTCAAGTACCCATGTAATTTGAAATCTTCGTTTGTTTTCGAAGATTTGCATTAAATAAAGTCTTAAGAATTTATTTTTTTTTTTGATTTTTTTTTCAATTTTGCTTTTTTTTTGTTGTTTTTGCTTTAGCGTATATTATGGCCCGAGGGTCTGTTGTACATTTAATTTCGTTTCTGTGCGGCGTGTTGATTTTGTTTAGTTAACTTTCTGTTTTTCCGCTGGGGTCTCCTCCACGTTGTTATTGTTCATTTCCATAGCTTTTTTGTGTTCTATCGCGCAAGTTTCCTTTGCTGCTGCTAATGCTGCTGCTGCATCCTTGGATTTCTTGTAGCTTTGCATGTAGAAATTCATGAAAAGACAGAAGAAAATCGAAGCGTTGAGTAGCAGTAATGAAGAGATGAACTTTGAAAATTGGCATTGTGTGCTGAAGAGAGCGCGTGTTCCATGTACAATGCAGAGTACAAATTGTGCCTGTAATAAGATTAGAGAGAAAGAGAGATAAACGTTAAAATGTATTTACGTAATGATTAAATGAATAATTTAAAAGCGCCAGGCACTAATCATGGAGTAAGTATCTAGAAGGTGACAACAAATTCAACCCGGCAATACCAGTACACATTTGTTGTTGCGGTAGAACAATCCATATACAAGATCAGCTGACGAAAGTAGTTGTACAAGTATAAAGAACAATAACAACACATTTTTGTTCTTACGGCCATAATGGCGGCACTCGATGAATGCAATCAGCTGAGTAAAACAAAAAGGCGGGAATGAAACTAAACGAATAATCAAACGTTAACAATGATTTTAACAGTCGGATATACTATTTCACCACAATAGAAAAGGAGCGAGTTATTGGTAATTTCATTTTGTATAAATTCATCAAGCAACATTTTTTCAGTTACGAATGCAGTTTGTAACTGAGAAATAATGCTCAGAACGATTTTTATAAAGCAAAAAAAGGATTATGAAAAAAACACAAACAAAAAATTGTAGTAAAGACACTTTTTCTACACGGCATCACCTCCTTTGGCAGGCAATCGCAAACCACCGATAATTAAAAATGCATAAGAAAAGCATTTCACTTGTCAGTTCGGATTCGAATTCGGCATAAAACTGTCCCTTCCATTCATGTACAAAAATATAACACGCACAACATGAGTGGATGCAAAAAACTTTGCCTAGGCCATCCATGGGCTGTTGTGTCATTAACAAAAAAGAAAAAGGAGACCACCTATGAGTGTTAATGACGATACCTACCGGCAACTTTACATATTTAGTAAATTTAAAATAAAAAGAAAAAAGTTTGAATCTTGCAGATCGAATTTGATATATGCACACAAATCTTTAACTCATTTCGATTGAGGCAGATAAATGTAACGCGAATCATTGCCTCTGTTCACAGAGATGCTGTTAATTAATTGCTATTTATTGTTAATCTTCAATATCAGACTGCAATGAGATTGTTTCAATTTTGAATGAAGATAAGTTTTATTTCGTGCCGAAGTATTTTATTAAAAATTGATGTAAATTTATGCTGAAATATTCTAAACTAGAGATACGTGCACTCATACATACTCGTATGACTCGTATGGTGAATTTTTCCGTCAATCAGTGAGAATTTATTCGCTTTTTTTTTGAGTACATGAAACATTTGAAGTACTTGTGTATTACAATATATTCTATAGTACCATATTTATAAAGTGATAAGTATACGAAACACACAGTGTTACTTGTGTTGCATGCAAACTGTCAGCAAATTTGCGTGTGATTTTTAGTTGCCGTTTTGTAAATAGTATATATTTTTTTTTACAAATAATTTTGCAATTGTGTGAAAAGATCAGTAGAAGTTTAAGCAGCTTATGTATAATTGAATTTCTACCAGGAAGTCAGCTTTTAGTTAAGTAAATTTTTTTTATTATTTAATGCGATTAAAATATCTTTCTATCGGTAATAAAAGTAGAAACGGGGATTTTCTTCTTTGTACTATGGATTAATGGACTAGTGACCTTCCATGTTACTCCTTCCATTATTGTACTACTTACACTTCTGTAATAGCAATAAATAGAGTAAACAAAAAAAAACAAAATAAACTGATTCATAATACACAGAATACAAATCAGATTAATATATTTAAAATTTGCTTCCGTCCGATTTAAATGTTACCTATCAAGATTGATGATGTAAGAGTTTTCGATTCACTTGTTCCGCATACATTTGATATCAATAAGTCAAATAATACACTTTTTAACAAATTCATGTCACTGTGCTAAGTTTGAAAATAAAAAACGACCTTTTTAAATTTACATAGTCAAGTTCTGACGTTCTTGTAAAAATTTATTGACACATAGAAATTTCAAGTTTTTGTTAGAAACACGTTTTTTCGACGCTGCCAAAATACAGCTACTTTGTGATGACTACGTCGAAAATAAAACTGGTTTAACTTGAGAGATGCTGCAGAAGCCCTTTCACGAAACTATCAAAAATACCAACAAGAGCGTTTAACATCAAAAAATTAATTCAAATTCATAAACATACTTAATGCTATGATGTAGCAAACCACTTGCTCAAGGTTATGCTCTTAGGGTTTCACTTCCACTTTCATTGACAACAATCAACAAAAAACAACGAAACGTAAACTAAAATAATTAAAAAAGCGCAAAACAACAACATTAACAACAACAACAAGAACAATATGAACAACAAGAACAACAACAACAACAAATCAGCAAATCAGCAACATTCTTACGAAGGACGCAAGCTAGTGGCAATAGCAGCAACAAAAACAATAGCAGTTCGCATAAGTAACGTAAGTAAGCAAGTATGTATGTAATAATGTGGAAGTTGTGGAAGCATAAAAACTAAACTCAACAACTGAATAGTCAAAATAATGAAACCTGTTGTGAACTCTATGCTGTAATTGTTGTTGTTGCAATTGCTAACTATGTACTTACTACGCTGCTGACGGCTGTCAAAGAACTCAGTCAGTGTGAGTCAACGTAAAAAAAAACAACAGCAACAAGTACATGTCGTATGGTAACATGGCAACAATCAATGCCACAAATTGGCAGCAAGAAAAGATAGAGAGAGATAGAGAGAATAAACAGAAGGGAAAACGGAAGCGCATAGTTTTTAACGAATTGCATACAAAAAGAAAACAAAAAAATTTAAATACAACAGAAATAAATAATAGAAAAAGAGGCAGCTACAAATAAAGAGCCAAAAATATTTTGCAGCGCAAGTCATCGGGTAAACAATAACAACAAAAACATTTAAAGTAAAAAAAAATAAACCCTAAAAGAATATGCAAGTCATTGTAATGACAACGAATTAAATGATTATTTCGCCTGTCAACACAATCATTTAGCTTCTCAAAGAAGCAACAAAAACAAAATGAAAATACAGCCAACCAAGAAGCAACCAAAATAGCATGAAGCTGTAGTACATTTTTATTTTTTATTTTTGATTTTTGATTTTTGATTTTTTTTTTCTTCATTGAAGCACTTGAGCGCCGCGCGTAACATTTGAGTGCCATTGCCAACTTATGACTGTCAACAATACTACAACAACATTAGGAAGAAAGGTATTGCCACTACATAAATACACATAAGATGACATCTTCTTTAAAGCCGCCATATGCTAATGTTGTTACAATTTAATACATATTCGCATGTTATGTATTTGTATAAAATTATAATTTGTAAGTATTATTCAAAGGTTATTGATTCGCACTTGTTCGCTCGCTCGCTCGCTCGTTGTGTGAAAAATATTAAGGAAAAAATAAAAACTGAATTAAAAATAGCATCACTTTGGCCAATAAAGAGGTAAAAATCAGCAACAATTACAACCTTGCACACATTAGTACTCGTAAATTAAAGTGCATTTTCAGTACCTACATACTTACGTACCATATATGCCATATGTCTTAACTTCTTAATTTTGTGTTTAGTTTATTATACATATTCTCAATTAAAAATTGCAAACTGTTTTGTTTATTGTTGCATAATTTCAATAAAATTCTTAACAAAGCTAAGGCTCCCCTCTGGACTATTATTAATACATTAACTTTTAGTATTATGAGCATTTATAGCTATTTGCTTTAATGCGTTTGCAATACTTGAGAACGTTTGAATTGATAATTAAGTATTTATTGGTAACAAACAGTCTCTATTTTAATGTTTATACCTTGCAGAAGGCAGAAGGGTAAATTTTCTTCCTTTGGATATTATAATGAAGGGTCAAAGAGAAGGGTTAAGATGTGATTTAATATAAATAAATGATACATCTCGGCCATTCCAGATTAAACGTATCAAAAAATTTCAAATTTCAATCCAATCATAGATTTGGTTCAAACTGTGCCCATGGTTTTACTTCAGACCAAACGTCCGATGGCGTTGAAATCGACAATATCGATTAACAATAACTCGGCCATTACTTATTATTTTATTATACTTTGTTGAAATTAGTTTTGTTTAATTTTTAAAACATTTGAAATATTTATGTATTTTCTTATCTTGTGAACCATTAGAGTTAACACCCCGCATAAGACATAGTTCGAGAGGTAATTTAGTCTTCTTTTATCCCGAAAATATAAATTCGGGATTGTGGAACTCATTTTCCAAATCAATTAATTAATTTTATAATTAAACGAAATAAATTTAATATATAAGCTTTTGCTATTGCCATTCCAAAGATAGATACTCTATTCGTACAAAGTTTGAGTGATATTTGAAAGAGTGAGTAAGGACGATTCAACTTAAATGGCCGATCTACGAGTACATTAAAAATATAGGTATTGAAAAAATATGGTAGGAGTTTGTGCCAAAAATGTGACCTGGATTCGCCCTTGTAAAGTGCCATATGTTTTGTTCCGAACAACTGAGTTTTTCTTTATTTTTTAATATGAATCTTTAGAATTTGCTTCAATAAGTAAATTATGTTCAATTGGGCACTGTGTTTCGTTGCCACAATTATCCTTTTTTACTCGCATTTCTGGTACTATTTTCCAATTACTTTATCCTCTGACTTCTTTTCAAAAAGCATTCGATTTTTATAAGAAAATATATTCAAAAATAATATCGATTTGACATATGAAAATAATTTTTTATTTCATTATTTTCCGCTTCAATTTACATAACTATATTTTGTGTATTAGTTATTATTTTCTCACGCAGACGTTAATCTTTATAAATATTTTTCATATACATGTAAAATGTCTGCATAACTGTGCTTTTTGGAACACTCTTGATTTTAAGTTTCATTTCATTAATCAATCCTTCGTCGTTTTTTGTTTTTTTTTTTTTGTATTTAGGGTATTTCTAAATTTTTACACCTCTAAAGTGAATATGTGTGTATATAATTAAGTAGGAATAAGTGCTGTTTTAGCTTTCTTTTTATATCTTATAATTTTAATTATCAATTAGAGTATACATATTTATTTATATTATTATTGCTCAGTTGCTAATATTATTTAATAGTTTTTAAAAGATCTGTATTAGTTTTTAGGTATTCAACTAATATTCCAAATACTTATGTACTTATACATGTCTACACGCACATACATAAGTACATTATATACATGAATGTGTGTATATACTTCAATAAGCTTCAATACCTCCACCTCCACCTCCACCTACCAGTAACACCTTCATTAATATACTCAAAATTAAAAGCAAACTATGAAACAAATTTGCAGCACACAACATGTGGATATTTAAATGACCTACAAACCGAAAATTCATTGGTCAACGAAGCGATGCAAGTTTCCATTAACACTGCACTGCAAATGGGTGTGCAGTAGAAGCTACCTGCGATGAACGACGACAACTATCGGCAGCAACAGTAATGAAAACGTTAACGTTAACGTTAACGGTGGCGATGTTGGTGATGCATGAGTGCATGCGTGTGCAATCAACGACAAATAAGTTTAAGAGTTTTAAGAGAGTTTTAAAAAAAGAGAGAGAGAGAGGGTGCGATATACTATTACTTTCTTTTGAATAAAAGTTATTGATAACATCAAGAAAAGGGCTTCTTTAAAATGTCAAAGAAATTTCATAATATGAGCAGCTACATCAAAGTGCACTAATATTATATTAGCATGTTGCAATTGCAATATGTATAACACATCAAGCGATTTGAAATGATTTAATGTTGTTCAATTTTTTAAGTAATTTTTTATGGGCAGTCAATATATGTTTGTAGTATATGTAATCGCAAAATCTACACCACTCTATCGAATGCATTTGTATTCGCACACGACCACCAAGAGCATATCAAATTGTAATCGATATTTTATGTATAAAGAAAACAAGAAAAACATTGCACAAATATTTACAGCATAAGCTAACGTTGCAACTTCAGTCATATTGTTTCAAACATAATTTAACACAAAGAGGAAAAGCTAACAAGAAACAAAAACAATGGAAAAATAATTACAAAAAAAATAAAAAAAGATATAATCGAACAACAACAATGAAACTGAAAATAAGCCAAGCCAACAATAACAACAGCAAAGCCCAAATCCTTCTTGCAATAGAAAATGAAATGAAGTTTAGAAACGTCTAAGTGCTGTACTGTTGTTGTGCCTCTGTATCTTTAACTGTTGTTGCATTCGAGGCATGCATATCGTCATTGCTATTGTTGCATTTACCTTTTCATATCATTTAACATTTGTATTTATATTTTGGGTTTGCCTTTGCTTTTGTGCTATTGCTTGCTGTTGTGTTGACGTTTACGTCCGTGTCCGCGTCTTACTTTCAAATGGTTGCTTCCACTTGTTGCTGCATTGCAGTGGCGCGAAACAAACTTGGCTTTTATGTAGTATTTGTTGATTTTGTTTCCAGCCAGTAATAGTGGTGATGAGTGTAGCAATTGACCGTCTAATATATTTTACACCTGAGCTAATCAACAACTTCAACTTGCTTTAAAACAAAGAAACAGAAAAAGGCTTCAAGTTGCTGGTATTTTATAGTATTGAAAATCGTTCATGTGGTAAATATGTTTTTTTTTTTTTTTTGCCTGTCTGCTTTTTTGTTGCTGTGCTAGTTATAGTAGAAGTGTAATCATGCAATATCTATGTTATTGCTCGTTGTTATTGATAGTTAATGTTATTCTTGATTTTTGGCAAATTCTTAAAGTATCTAATTCTCTAGTTTCTTGCTTAAGTCTTTTGATTTAGAACATTTTGATTTACATGAATATTAAGATGTTGTTGTAGTTAAGATTTTATTTCTAGTCGTTGAGCTTGTTGCTTAAATCTTTCGATGTAAAATATATTTATTTTGACTTAACCCTCAAATGCATAAGTCCGCCTCAAATCGGATTGACATATATCTCCAAATTACATAATTTTTTTTTAAAAACAAGGGCCTATTTATTTTTCCTGTTGCTAGTTTTTGCATAAATCTTATGAAAGCTGCTTTTATACTTACAGTGACAACAGTTCAAAAGTTGTGAAAATTGTTTGAAAAAAGGGAAGTGACTTTTCTTCAGTTAATTTTTTCCAAATTAAAGTGCAAAATATGTTATAAAAAATTTGTGAACAACATTATATTAGAATATTCAATACAAATATTGAAAGTGTGTGTGATGCGTTTGATTAAAAACGTAATCAATCAAGCAGTCCATTACAATTGCATTTGAACTCATCATCCTTTTCAGGCAAAGGCCTCAATTTTGAGTGCGCACTGCATAGATCTGCCTTTTTTTTTGAAGAATCCCAGCGGATTCGTCGAACGATGCCCTATACGACCGTGGGACGCATCCGTATCCAGCGTGTACGGACCGGTGACCGAAACAATCACAGTCCGGACTGCGATGCTTTTCACGAATCAGGTGGAAACATTAGTTAGAATTAATTCAAATAAGATAACAAAGATTGTTTAAGGGTATTAACGGGGATACAAAAATTTATTTGCACATAAATATTATTGAAATCATTGCACATTCAACGCACAGGATCAAACAGTGCATAATTTGTTTTGCAGAGATTTAACTTGATAGGTATGAGGTTTCTAGAAACGCGACTAGGAACACCAATGCACAGCTTATTTAAGAGGTGTGGAGAGTATGTCCATCCATTCAACAAGTTGAACACAAAACATACATTCATCATGTCTCACCGGCTTTCAACTGAAGGCAAATTGAGTAATTTTAAACGATCTTTATAAGGAGGAAGCTTCGTTAAGGGGTTCCAGTTCAAATTCCGTAAAGCAAATAAAAGGAAATGTTTTTGAACTCTACGTTATTAATGTAACATCTGTATTGCGGACACCAAACATTCGAAGCATATTCTAAAATCGATCGGACAATTGAAATATACAATATTTTAGTAATATAAGGATCGTTAAATTCTTTTGACCATCTCTTAATAAAACCTAAGACACCTTTGTCTATATTTCTATATGTGTTTATATGTAAACCGAAGTGAAGTTTAGGGTCCATAGCAATGCAAGATCAACACAACCAATGGCACCCTCCGTGAAAAAATCATAAATTTATATTTATCCAGGTTCAAAGTCATCAAATTTAAAGAACACCAGTCAGAAAGTTAAGTATAATCGCTCTGTAATAGATCTTGAGTCGCGGGTGAATAATGTGGTAAAAAAAGCTTTACATCATCTGCAAACATCAAAACTTTAGAGTATCGAATAATTGATGGAAGATCAGTTATAAGGAGCGAAAAAAGAATTGGTCCAAAATGACTGCCTTGGGGGACTCTAGAAGAAACATCAATATTGCAAGAAACAGTGTCATTGAGGTCATGAGGACTCCACATTATTGGATTTTAAGGAAAAAAAGTTATTTAAAAAAAAAACAGAAATTTCATCAATTTGATTTAACAAAAAAAAAAAAATTATGCATTTGAGGGTTAAAGCTAGCTTAGTGTAGATACCTGAAGTGTCGTATGGTCTTCGCATGCGTGTTTATTTCTTTAATTTATTGACTAACAACAATTTTATTTGCAGAAATTTAAAAGTGGTTGGTGCTGCCATTCCGAATAGTGCCATTTCTTAGTGTTCGAGGTTACTTCTCTTTAGTAACCAGTTTTTTTAGTTACTTCTCTTTAGTATCGTAAATTTTAGAATTTTATACAAATTTGAAGTTTTTAGTTACTAAGTTTAATATTTGCAATATAAAATAGATTAAAAGGTATGAAGCTCTCTAGATTATGTTTGTTAAACATTAAGATTTGAGAAGTGTATTCTTTAACAATTTTTGGTGGTTTAAGAGTTTAATATATTTTAATTAGGTGTACTTCTACACTATCAGTAGGAATATGAGAAGATTATAAATGAGAATTAACCACCAAATGAGACCAAAACGAAAATAGGGCCCGACCTCACAGGTGAGAATTTAGTACGATGCCCAATAGACTATTGAGGTCGTCAAAATGTAGAAAACCAAATATACGAGTGCATGGTATTACCTAGTATTCGGCGGCAATCATGTACTGAAAAACTGATGTTATTGGTACAAATGTTAAGTAAAAGAGTTATTATCAATAAAGTTAAATTATCAATTAAATATGCGTTTAACCTTAACAACAACTGCGCTGATCTCTGTACATTTCCAGAGCATCATGATAAAAACGTTTGAAACATTATTACTATACAAAGGTTTTCGTTTTTCAAAATCAATATCGTTTTTTAATGTTGTGTACGTAGTTTTTGTTGTTGTGTATTGAAACTACATTATTTTATTATTCAAAGTCACAGTAGCGTATCCAAAATGCAAAATGCTGCAATCAGTCTGTTTGTTGCATGTAAATTTTGCCTCTGACTGACATCGTTTCGCAGGCATTTGCATCGCTTCCATCGTTCATAAGAACATGTAAGTATACGCTCATTCATAATACAAATACGAGTACATGAGTACATGTGGATACACTTTTGAGATGTAAAAAACTGAACAAGACAAGAAAAGAAAAACATAGCATAGGAAATGCATATGAGTCAAAATGTGGACAGCACCACATGACTACTACGTTGACAATTCATGTGAAAAATACTTATTTTGAAGATACTCGTACATATTTAAATGCAACTCGACAACATTATCTATATGTATCTGCATACATATATATATGTACGTATACGCGTATGTATGTGCATGTATGTAACTGCAGCAGCACGAGTATGTAGTAGCAGCAAGTAGCGTGCTATCAAGAATTTCGTAATTATAATATACAGGTACTAAAAACGCATTCAATCGTTTCGTTTCGATTTTCTGTGTTTTTTGTTTAGCAATGTGCAATTTTTTGCATTTTATAAACAAAATTGAAATCTCTGAAAGAAAAACCTGTTCACAATGTGGCTTGGCTTTCAAATGGCTAACGCCGTTAGTTAGTTACTCAGTTAGAGTTGGCCAAAAACATAAGACAAATACTATACAACTAAAATTGGCATTCTTAAAAGTGGAAATACGATAGGAAAATGAAAATGATTAAATACAACTTCGACTTCTACTTCTACTGGTACTCAACTAAGTAAAAACCAAGCACCAGTAACTGGATTTTCATTTTCGTTTTTCAGTTTTTGTTTTTGGCCACATTCTTGGTTCAAGCTTATTTATATTTATTAGAGTTTATTTGAGTGCGTACTTACTTACTCGCGTTGTAAAGCTTTGAAATTGAAAATTGGGTTAATTTTTTGTTTGTAAATTTTTCGTGTGTATTTCTTTTTAATTTTTCAGAAATTCTTGTTTCTTTTCCCTCTGCTTAGAAATATAAGCAGCCGAATAATTGTATATCAGTGAGTAATGAATGAGAAGTGATCATACACGGAGAGTTAATTGCGCTTACTCCGTTAAGAAATAAACAAATGTTTCATAATTTAACTGATAGGTACTTTTCCATTTCCTTTTTCATTCTTCAAGACTAAATTACTTTCGCTCACTATATTATTTTCAGTTCTTTTAAAGCTTTACATACAGTGCAATCAATTACTTATAATGTTTTATATAAATTTATTTCGTAACTATTTTAGTTTAGAATTTAGTCACATGCTGAATAGAGAAGAGAGTTCATGAGAGGCACTGCAAAGTGACATCTGCTAGTAAGTTTCGTGTCTTTTAAGGTTGGCAACATGTCATAGCAACGCTGTCACTGCTGCAGCAGACAACAGCAACAACAACAACTACACATTAACATTGAGAGACATTTGCAAAAAGATTTCGATGCAAGCATTTATGGTTTTGGCTGCTACTTAATGGCATTTAAATTGTTATTTTTTTTATTTCTTAGCAGCAATATGCTGTTGCTGCTGTAATGCAATATTGTCAATGCTGGAAAAGTTAATACGAAATTACAAGTAGTATGTAGAAGAAGTAGAAGAGAAACAGAAGTAGTCAAAGAAGCAGCAAAGTTGCCTAATTTGTCGTATTACATTTTCTTCAGAAATACTTGAATGCAACACAAAAAACATATAAATTAATTATGTAAATAAATATGTATCTAACTAGATAGATAACTAAGTAAATATATACAATTAAGCGATTCTGTGTAAGTAGGTATGTATGTAAGTTGGATTAGACAATTGAAGAAACAGTACAGCGACGTACTAACGAGTGCAAATAAACGTGTCTAATTTAAACTTGTTTTAAGTAACACAGACTAAGTAAAAAATTTTTGTTGGTGTCAAAAATTATAAACATGGTACAAGTTTGAAAAGAATTCTTGTAAACAAGTTTCGTGCTTTTTTTTATATTAAATATTTTCATTTGCATACTTTGATTAGGAGTGTGTAAGTTTTAAGATTTTTTTTTATGATTTTTTTTTTTTTTATAAAACACACTTAATTTATAAAACGATTTTAAATGTGCGTTATAAAAATGCATACATTTGTGTTTATTGTGTATGTAGGTACTTACAATTTGCAATTCAGTCATGTATTTCTTCCACCACAGGAACTTGGAGTATTCTGGTCCCGCCGCTGCCATCATATAATAGAAGTACATGCAAACGTGCACAAAGTTATTTAATAAATTAGGGAAGGTTGCGTTGCCGCCTAGAAGTGAAAATAAATATATGAAATTATGAACAAAAACGTTTAGATCTAGTGTAAACACCACGTCGTATGAGTGATATTTACATATGAATTAATTTGTCAGTCTCTAGGATAACAGTGATCACCGCTTACAAGGTAAGTCTACTTCACTTTAAATTTGTTCTGTGCTTATGAGAGATTGCCGAAGATATTTTTATTATTGTAATATTTTCAGATCATAAAATTAAATAGCATTTAAGTTAATTGTCGATTGCTTATTGTTTGCAATACTGTTAAATTTTATTGCAGTTTAAGTGTTTGAATTATATATATATTATGAGTTTCATCATACCAAACCACTTTCGCTTATTAAAAGTACTTTTTGATTAGACATTTCCTTAGAATATTTGAAAAATATGTCACTCAAAGATTTCGAAATATTTTACTTTAGAAAAATTTTTTATAATCTATACCAATTTTGTTTGAACTGAATATTTCCTCCGATTTGCTAATATTATTTATTTTTTCCCCCAAAATGTTTTTTGGCTGATCTTACCTAAAATCTTGACAATGGTGACAATAGTTCGGGCCCGAGAAATTTAATGGTGATAATCATTTTAACGGTTAGTTCAGATTGTTTCAAGAGTTTGATATACGGTATTGAAAAATACTTAAATATGAGTCAACTTGCTCAAAAATTGCGGACATTAAAATATTATTATTAACAAAAAAAATATATTTAAAGGGACTATAAATTGTTTTGTTGTATGTTACACTACGTATATCAGTGGCGGAGCTGGGATTTTGAAATAGGGTGATATTTATTTTTCTGACTGGAGGCATACAATACATTTACCTATGAACCCTGAGGGTCTTTACGGAAAACATTTAAAATTCCGTTATCTTGAATTTTCTAACCAATTTTCTAACCAAAACGCTTGGGCCCATTAAATTAAATGGGTTTGAAGTAGGTGTATCTTAAATTAATCTCTTAAACTTGTTAAAAACCTCATATCAACTACATAAGAAAAACATTCAGATCAAGTTATTATGAATTGTTTTTCATATTATTTATTTCAAAGCCTTTAGATATATTTGAGGTATTCACAAAGTGTCTTATTCAGTGTCATATCCTCTCAATTGTCATAAATTCTATGATTTATTATACGACACTATAAGACATCTTGTGAATACCCCAATTAAAAATATGAGCACAAATTTCTTGAGGCTCTATATTATTTTTACAGAAACTAAAAATTGTTCTTGACTTAAACTAAAAGTTATATTATTTGGTTTTTAATTTGGAAAATAATTTTTCCGAAAATTTAAAAATTAAGTCATCTATGGAAAATGTTCCTTATAAATAATTAGATAGTTATTAAGATATAATATTTGTTTTAAATTCCTTACCTGCCAAGAATTTAACTAGAACCCATGTTTCCAATGGTGTCACCGAATGATGATACACATGCAACCAAGTGATTTGTGAAGATTTTTTCCGCAGCACAAAGAAAACTGTATCAGCAAATTCAGTCAGTTTTGACAAGTAATAAAGATAGCATAAATTTAACATCTGAAATAAAAAGGACGCAATTAACAAAAAAAAAAAAAAACGTTAACATTTTGAGTTGTCATTCTTAATAAGAGTTAATTAATTTATGTACACGCGTTCCTTTTCTCTCACTTATCTACGTTTCTTGCTATTGAATGAACAAGATAACATCGCAGATCATCTTCATTAATATGTGCATAGGTACAAAAACCAAAAAGTTAATCAAAACTTCAGATTCACAAATACCAAAATATTACTTAACATTTATTTTGTTTACTTGTATTTGTATACTATATTTTTGCAGCAAATATCAATGACCATGTTGCTTGGTCATTAAACTTTCTAACCAAAACGTCGCAAAAACTTAATATTCAAAAAAAAAAAAAAAACTCATAGACACACAGCCAGGTAAATAAATATGTACCATACATATAAAACTCATAATTAACTACAATCGGAACTACAAAAATAACCACACTCGCATGAATGAATACGAAAAAAGATTTGCAAGATACCATATCTGAATATGAAATTGTAATGCTGCTAAATAGTTATTTATTTACGATATTTTTTTAGCTAAAATTTAAGTAGTATTTGGTTGTTTGGAATGTTGGTGGTCAAACAAAATTGTGTTTGTTAGTGAATTGAAATGTTCGCTTCGTTTACTTTTTTTTCTCCATAATTTACATTATCAATGCTGCGCTAATCGAATCTACCGAAGCATTTTCAGTGGTTACAAAGAAATCTTACAAAACAGAAAAGATTTGGAAAAACCACAAACTGTTAACACACAAAAATATTTATATAACTTTTTCGCTTTCATACTCAAGTGTGAAATAAACAAAAAATGTTTCCTTCAACTTTTAATAAAGAGTTCTGAATGCCTGTGAATGTGGTCGCTGTGGCATAGTTGGTAGTATGTTGGAGTGTCCGGTTCAAGGCAAAATCAAAGACAAAAGAGGAGAAAATACAATTTTTCTATAGGGCACCACCTCCTCAATGGCAGGCAATGACAAACCTACAAGAGGACCTACACTTGGCAATTCGGACTCGGCATAAAACTGTAGGTACCTTCCTTCCATTCATTTACAAAAATATAACCCGCACAACATGAGTGGATGCGAAAAGCATGGGCTGTTGTGGCATTAAAAGAAGAGAAAGAATGTCGGTGAAAATATTCTGATTTCTTTGAAAAACTCTGGTAGACTCTTTTTGTGGAAAAGTAAAAATTGTTGGTAGGCATCAGTGCTTTTGAAACTTTGCACACACGAACATCTAGACTAAAACAACAACCAAAGAGCTACCACTTAAAGATAAATAATTAAATGAATCTTATTTATCGCTTATGATCGACCATTTAAAAAACTCTTCATGTGTAGTCAAAACTTTAACATCTGATTTCGTTTAAAATTAACTTTATTCGATTGTCAGAATGACATTTGTTCTTTTTTTTCTGATTATTTCTCATATTTTAAAATGAATAAAATCAACATAATTTTACAATAACACAAAAAAGCAACAGTTGTAAATTACATTTACAAAGTTTTATTTACAATTGTTGTTATTATGTACAATCACAACCTGCGGCCGCAAACACACGCACACACTCATAAACTTGAAACATTTCAACTTGTTCCCCTCCCGACCTCCTTGATGTTACTGCTACTAAGTACTCGTCAGAGCTCCTTAGCTTAAATATGTAGGTAGGTTGGTGGGTATGTAGGTAGGTGTACCTGTGCAGTTCGTACAACAACAGCGAAAACAGCAGCAACAAAGCTGCATATTACAATTTCAATTGCCGCACGCAAAGCAAATTATGCACTCAACACAAAATTGTTGTAAATATAGAGTTGTTGTTGTTGTAGTTGCTGCATGCAGTTGTTAATAGTATTGGTTAACAAAAAAAAGCACAAGAAAAAACAAAAAATTTATGACCTTGAAATATTACAGCGAAGGAAATTTTACAACAAACAAAACCATAAAGGAAACATAAATTGTTAAGTAAAGAGATAGAGAGAGAGAGGGAGAGAGAGAGAGAGAGAGAGAGAGAGAGAGAGAGAGAGAGAGAGAGAGAGAGAGGGAGAGAGAGAGAAAAAAAATATATAACAATATCAAAAGTAAAGAAGTGTTCAAAGTGAAGTTGAAAACACGAAGTGAACAATTTGATTAGCAACTTTTGCTAGTTAACTTGGCCAATTGAATATAATGAATAAATATTGCAATATTTATTGGTAACATAATCAAATTTAATGCTTGAATGAAATTAGGAGCATACGAGCAACGGTGCGTTACATAATGAAAAAAAAAACAAACAATAACAACAAGATCAACTATATCCACATATACATACATACTTATGTACATATACCTATGTATATATAGTATGTACATATAGTATGTATGTTTATTTGTATGTACGAGTACAGAATAGAGAATATTGAATCTTCTTTATTTACTTATTATAAGTTAATGTTTTGCAATAGCTCTAAATTATTGCTATGTAGGTTCTGCTCGTTCTCTTGTGTACATAAGTGCGAGCACATAAGTATCTACTACCACATATCCTCAAAGATTATATCGCTAAGAATATAAAGACCTTTTAATTATTCTTCATATTAAAAGCCAATCGCCACATCTTTTTATTGTTTTTCTTTTAACAAACTTAGCTCAACTTTGCCATATACAGGGTGTCTGGGGTAATTACTTTAGCTTGAAAACGTATCATCGGCATGATATTATAATTGTAGTAATAACATACAAACGTGTGTACTTTTGCTTCTGGTTATTAAAACTGTTTTCTGTTAAATAATTAATAATTTTTGTATTTACTCAAGCGAATTGCAAAGATTAGTAAGAACCAAGGATAAGAAAATAATAATAACTAAATTAATAGCAGCACATACTTAGGTACTTACAATTAAGATGACATCACTTTTGACGGAAAATTTGGAGAAAAAACTAATATATTGATTACATTTTAATTTGTGATTTAATTTTAATTTATTTGCTGTCATGAGTATCAAAAGAAGAAGGAGGAAAAGGAAGTTCAATCGAATAAGTGAAAGGGAAACAGTGGTCGCTGTGGAGTAGTTGGTAGTGTGTTGGCGTGTTACCCAGAGTGTCCCGGATTTAAATCTCGGCACAGGCGAAATCAAAAAGTAGAAACGAAAACTTTTTCTACAAGACACCACCTCTTGCAAGGCAACGGCAAGCCTACAAGAGTAAAAATTGCCTATGAAAAGCTTTTCACTTAGCCGTTCGGATTCGGCATAAACCTGCAGAACCCTTCCACTCATGTTCAAATATAATACGCACAACATAAGTAAATACGAAAAGCTCAGCCAGCAAATAAAGTCATAACATAAAGCTGTTGTGCCATTTAAAGAAAAGAAAAAGAAGGAAAAACGAAATTGTGGGGTTGTCTTTCATGGAGAACTTAACAGTTATTAAGTAAAGGCAGGGTTGACTTTTGGAAATGAGGTTAACATGCACTTGGAAAAACTTTTCAAACGATATTTTCACAGGTGCTCCACGTAAAATTGTTAAGTAACGACAAATTTTAGTTGCAAACGTTTCATAAGGTATCAGCCGGTGACCAGGAGTTGTTCTGGATCCCAAGCTGAACTGGATATTAAAGCATCTTCCGGAGGAAGAAAGCAAGCATTGCCTTCTACGCCTGTAGACGAATGATTTTAGGAGATTAACCTTAACTTTAAGGAAATACAGACAAAGCGTTTTTAGGTCCACTCTTAACTGACGATAACGTAACGATATTAGAACATATACAATGATCAGCGTGCATAGGAGCTACAGTCATGCCCTACGGTAGCCCTAAATTCTCTTATGAAACTGATCTTTGTATCGATGGCAACAATGAGCGGGAAACGGGCCGAAAGGTCATACGGACATTGGATATCGCTTATGTCAGACGATCAGCAGATTGTAAATAAAACAGATTACATCATTCCGACCCTAACGTTCACCAAGAACTTCAAGGTATTGCTGCCATCCCGGAGAGCTTCTAGCTCATCGGAGAGCAATCAATCCCCCATAACATAAAATGCCGAAGCTGCGAGTACCAGGAGGAGAAAGAGATTATTTCTCACTTTCTCTGTGAATGCCAGCCGAAATGGATTTGACTCTCACGCCCTGTCGCACACAACCAAATAAATTAGAAAACTAGTGAAGAAACGGCGAAATAATTAATTTCGTGGTACGAGCCACTACTATAACAACAACAACAACTAATTCAACAACTATTCAGTAATACAAAAACCATTTAGTTTCCATTTCCTGTGAATATTTCAATGCAAGCAGAAGTTGGTATAAATATAATTGAATAAAATTAGAAGACATGGGTGCGAAATGGAATACAAAGGGAGCCTCGTCCTAATCGAAACGATCAGCAAGTAATTGCTTATTTTGTTCTACCTGGGGGTAAACCGTTTTTATGTAATATAGTGATCCATTTAATCCATACCGTGGCATTATTTTAATTAAATTTTGTGATTTAATGCTTTATTGATTATTATTTTTACTAATAACTCCACTTTCACCTTTGCGAAAACTGATTGGTCAGGAACAATTTAAAGATATTTAAGAGAAATGGTTCCGATCGAGACAATATTTTTGAGTTCCGGTAGTAATCTATTATATATACATATATATTTTTTTTATGTAACATTCGAACTACTTATGAGGTTTTTTTTATTTCGTTTAGCACAGCTAGGTCAAGTTTTAATTGAAGGAATTTAATTGAAGGAATAGAGTAAAAACCTAATCGTCTCTATGACTACTATTTTAAATTGACGTCACTAGCGTGTGATTTTTAAAGCCCGCTCCGCGTTATTTCTTCAAAACGGAATAGATAGTAACTTAACCGTTTACTAAGCACAAAAAATCATGCATTCTTAAGTAGTAACAAGTAGTAATTATTTACTATTTATTGTAAAATAAATAATTGATAAATCACACTCGCTGTGCACGGTCGAACGAAAGTTTTCATAAATTGAAAGATATCAAGATATAAGATTATACGATGTTTAAATATAATTATATAAATTTGTAGTTAATTTAATTATTTATTAATAAACTTTTCTTGATATTCATAATCAATCGACCACTTTAGTGTGATAGATCTAGATATATTTATTTTTAAATTTGTATGTGCGGATTAACTATAAATCTGTGAATATAAACGTGAATTCTCTTCGTAAAAGTTTTCGTGCACGCGCCTATATTTGAGATTGTCGCTGTCATTTTGACCGGTGACAACTAAAAACATACGAGCACATAGTAATGAGATGCAAATTGAATGCTTTCAAAATTGATGAAATTATCATATGAAAAAAATATTAAAAAACAAAACTTAAAGAAGACGAGGCAGAGGCCATTGCTCATGATGATGTCGACGATGGAAACGATGTTTACTTCATTAAAGCAATAACTACAAAAATATAAACCGCAAAGTTTTGTGTGGAAAAGAAAGACACAAACATTTTACGAATATTTGTCTAAAGCTCAACTCTTGGCCTTGAAATGATGAAGCGGTAGAGAAAAGATGAATTTAAAGGAAAAATAAAATGTATCAATCTTCAAACAAATTAAAAACACGCAAAAAACAAGGGAATTAAGTATGACACGAGTATGCACAAATTAAAAAAAAATAAAGGCTTATCAACAAGCAAAAGAGACGAAGCCTGCTGGTTTTGTACTTCCGCTAGAATCCATAGAATTAAAGCATTACCAAAAGTTGTTTGGCAAGCACCACATTATGCAATATATTGCCAACTCATCATTGCCAGTTTATCGTGAATTCATGTTGTTTAGAAATTGATTGTTTAAGAATTTAGTTAGTTAACTTCTTTTTGGTGTACGTGCACAAAGACTAAGAAGAACAAGGAATACGTGCGCAAACTTACCCGCTTTGACATTGGTCCATCGGAATAGTCCACGGGTTGACACTTGATATTATAATAATTTAACCATCCAGCCATCAGGTGCTGCGAATGAAGCAATAAATACGAATTTAATTAGTTGAGTGAAAGATGGGAGTAAGAGTCTTTACTACCACTCACCTCATAGAACATATAACCGCTCAATGCCACCTGAAAGGCATTGTAAATGACAAGTGTGCGTCTAAGCTGGAAGGGTTTTCTATCACGCATAAACATTGGTCCTATGAATAGAACCCACGTTAAATAAATGCCTACCAGGCCAAATGTGTACATAGGATGTTCCATCAGAGGGAAACGTTTTGCGCGGGGATCTAGAAATAAAAATGGCAAATATTTAATAAAAAAATACCTCCGAGTATAAATACATATGTATGCAATTATAAGTGAAATAATATAAAATTCACGAGCTCTTTACATTAAGGTCTATTTTAATTCCTATTTAACTGTTGACATCATAATCGTGTTTTATATTCTGCCCCCTCTCTACTTTGGACCCATAAAAAAACGTAATATTCATTGTCTCACCAGTACTTCCTTTAGCATAACAAAATATTGTCATTTTATTAGCAGCTCTTTAAAAGCAGCTGATTGATATTAAATTAATTTATTGCATATTATTTGTGGTTGTTTTGCTGTTTTAATTTTTTGTTTAGTTATTTGCTGGGTTTTTCTAGTTGTCGTATTTACTGAAAAATTTTATTATTGTTGTTGATTCGACATAGTTTATCGCTTTTAATTAAAAACGTGATGCATTCATCTATTTCTATATGTACGAGTATGTATTTATGTGTGCATTGAAGATGCTGAATCTGTATCTGTAAATAAAAACTGCTTGATCTGAGTTGAAAATTGCATTAGAACCTAATTTATAATTTGAAAACACAAATAGAAATGTATGGGTGATTAATAAAATATAGGTACGGTCAATTGGTAATACAGAAGACAATGCTATTTTTATAAGGAATAATGCTTGAGTATAGAAATCTTCAAATTGTTCTATGTTATTCAATGATGATTCTCGTTCGTGAGCTGGATCGTTTAGAAAAATGTCTTAAAACCATCTTTTGAATAGAAACATTTTTGTTTTATCATTTTTCGGATGAAAAATTATCGGAAATAAGAGATACTTACAAAGGATTAGGATCTACATAAAAATATTTAGAACATTTTTTTTATGAAAATTATGGGAATCATCATAAAATAAACTGAGGTTCATTTTTAGAAGCGTACAGCAAACAATTTTTTCTGTGAGCTGCAATATAATGTACATATAAGTATATATGCAAAATGTCGCTTCCTCTTTTCTTCAACCATATATATATGTATATATGTATGTATGTATCTTCAGAAGTACATTGGTAGTATTCAGTAATATTGTCCATAACAAACTTAAATAACTGATTGTAATAAATTTTAATGAATTTGTTCGTTAATCTTTAATTGATTTTGATTTCTTTTTTTTTTTTGTTTCATAAAATTTCTTACGAGAATTATAAGAAAGTGTACAAGATCACATAAATTTTTAAAAAGTTTTAATGAACATTGTCATTAATTTGTACATTCTCATTGAGTTTGTTCATTAGGAAAAGTGTCAAAGAAAACCCATACATTGATTTTATGAACTTTTTCATGGGATGTATTTTAACGTACATTTTCATTAGTTTATCATTGATTTTGTGAAATTTTTTGTTTTTTGATAGACTTGTGTGTTCTTGTGGAGATAAGAGGCTGAAGAAGTAGCTCAAGAATTAATTAAAAGTTTTTTTGGTTCCATGCTTCCGTTATTGATCATTGTTACAGGTACAAAAAGCTAACTTTTTAACAAATAAAAAATGGTTTTACATATTTTTGATTTAAAAAATTAGAATACATGCAGAAGGTGTAAAAATTGTTTTATACGAAACTTATTTCAAAAATTTATGAATTCGCTTGAATAGTGAAACCAGAATAACTATGTAAATACATCAAAATACAAATTTTTTTTTCAATGTAAATTTTTTCTCTGTAATATCACGGTTCCAAACTTGTTGATCCACACTCCAACTATTAATACAAAATAGTAGAATTACCCATTTGAAACTTTTAGCGAATGATTTTATGTAAACCATTTGACTTACCGGTAATAGAATGAAGAGAAATGTTTTTTTATATATATATTAGTTTGTAGTATGATTCTGAATCGAAAGAGAAGAATTCAAACGGGTTCATGCTAATTCTATCAATTGATGATACACTATCTACAAGTAGGTACTTGATGTAAATATTTATATAATTTTTCTAATCTAAAGAAAAAGTGCATTTCTATATTATTTTTTACAGTTTATTTTATTTTTTATAGTCGACTTTGGGAACTTTAATTAAACTATTTCTTATGCTAATATACTATTATTGATGCCCTATATTTAGTGTATGATTAAGTTTATATAATAATCAAATAGGATGCATTTTTCCTGAATTATTCAGCCAGCACTTGGCGTTGAATAAATAAATAAAACTGACGTCAAAGTCAAAAGAATACAATTTTGAAGTCGAATTAACAAAGCAATCCGTAATCTGCACATTTCTACGCTAAAGTCATACAATTTTATAAGACACTGAATGACACACACACACACACACACATATATAGACTATATTCGCCACATGCAACTGTTGTAATTTTTAACAGTTATTGTTGCTGTAGAATTTCCATAAAATCGGATTTAAAATGCTAACTACTTATTACTTAATTTCACAATTTTCAATTTTTAATTCAAGTTTGTGCCTTAAATCTTTCGTTTTAGTTGAATATTATTTTTCTGTATTTACGTCTAAAATATTCATTTTATATGCCAATAAAGTATTTTTAATTATATAGTTGGCATTTTTTATGAACAGTTCATTTAAATAAAATCTAATAAATAAGAAAAAAAAATCGCAAAGCGAAAATTTTTATATCGTACTCGGTTATAATTATTTCTTTTTTGACTACTACTACAAAGCTTCCATTGACCTTTTCATCACTACAGATCACTACTAGAGACGAAGAAAATGACAACGAAAAAAATCTACAAAGTAAACTGAATAATAGTAATATAAAAAAAACACAAAAAAGCATAACATGCTCAAATGCACACATGCAAAAGCAAAAACAACAACAACTATTGTAGTAAGTAAGTAAGAAGTACTATAATACAATATTAAATAATAAATATACTTATAAAAAAAAAACATTTAAACTATGTAAATACCCTTTAATTACGTTAATAATTGTCAAAAAAGTACTATGTGGCATTGCCAAGGCTGCAAGTTTTAATAATAATGTATTAAAATTTTTGTCTCTTACAATATTTTCTCGCGTATGCTTTTAAAGCCAACACAGCAAATGGGAGGGAGGAAGAGGCAGAAAAACTCAATAGTAAAGTAAAATAATATTAAGTAAATACAGTTATATTATCATTTAAATTTTTCTAATATACTTATACTTATTCATATGAATAAAAGGAATCGGGGAAAAGTGAATAGAACGAAACTAATGTCATCTATTGTATAAAAATTCTCACAGCTTCTATAATTTTGTTTATGGTAAAGAATTTAAGCTGAGTACTGAAAAATTAAATATTTTCTCATTTGTGAAGGAAATATTATAATAAATATTTCTACATTTGCAATAATTTGAAAATGTTTTGTGCATTCCGTATCTCAAATTATTATCATAATTGCTGGTGCTATATCAATTATATTGCAATCAAATGACAGTAATGCAGTAGATTTTTTGCCTGCATCATAAAATTGTCAACATATTCTTTGGCTCTACTTGATGTATAACTTCTTGGTGTTGACAGCAATTATGCAATTAGTTATTGGTTATGGTACATACTGCAAAGCTTACTGAAAATTAGTAATTTTGTAAAATAACGACAAAAGTTGTAAAACTTAATTGACCGTTTCACAAGGTGTCAAATTCGGTGTCATATCCTCTCAATTGTCGTAAGTTCTCTCATTTTTTGAGTGCACCACCTAAATGTTACTAATTCGTGAATTTTTTTTTATTGCTCACAGTTTTCAAAATATGTGACGGAATATCATAAATTAATGAGCGATTAGAAATGATTTAGAACCTTCAAAAAGTTCAAAAATCGGTGTTTAATTTATTTCCGCATATGCACTATCGTTCAATTTATGAAATTAGGTAGTACCTACATTTTAGTTTTTAAATTAACCAAGGATTGTGGTAAATAATTCTTTCGATTCTATAGGAGAGTATAGAGTATTGATTAATAATATTTTTTTTTATATTCTTATGAAATTATTGAAAAGTGATTAGGTCATAGAAAATGTCAGCTCAGTTCATGAATTTCAGGGCAATATGAATTTTAAGATTTAAAATAAATTTTTTGTTTAATCCAGAATGAAAGCTTGCACCATTTATTTACATTTCTATTCAATAACATATAAACATGTCTAACATAATTAAGAAAAAAATGTGCATGTTTTACAATGGGCCATCGATAAAATGTTATTCAAAGAAAATTCTTGTTGTTTTTGAGTTTATCAGTACTTGGGAAAGTTATGAAATGCACATTACATACTTACATTACATTTTCATATTTTTCAAAAGCCATTCGAACATTTTAAATTTGGGAATATAAAAATAATATGAATAACACAGTACAATACCACAATTTCCGTGACGATGACGGAAATAAGACTGAAGACTCTTTTCTACGGTTAATATGTCCCAAGAATCATATGAACCGTGGTCGCTGTGGTATAGTGGTAGTACGTTTGACTGCTACATAGAGTGTCCGGGGTTCGAATCTTGGCACAGGCAAAATCAAAAAGTAGAAAACAAAATTTTTCTACACGGCACCACCTCTTGCAAGGCAATGGCAAACCTACAACAGTAAGAATTGCTATGAATTCGGCATTAACTGTAGCTCCCTTCCATTCATGTACTACATGAGTGGATGCGAAAAGCTCGGCCTAGCCCTTCCATGGGCTGGCTGTTGTGGCATTAAAAGTAAAGTAAGTAAGTAAGGAATCATAAGAACCATCACGCTCTTTACGTGAACTTTAAGTTCACCATAGACGGGTGATGGAAGTCGATGAGACTGATTTGTATTTGAAGTCTTACAGCTGAAAAGCTGAACCTTCAAAAATAAGGGTCCATGAAGAAAGTAGAGGGTTAGTATAAAAGTTGCCTATATCTAAAACAGATTAGGGTTTAGCTACTGCATACGAGTACATGTATGCAAATTACTGTCAATAAGGTCAGGAAATCCAAAGTATTACTGAATTACTTTACACTGAACTCACGAGTATGCACATACTTATATAAGTCGATTTTTGCATTTATATCCAGATATGGAATACATACCACCATAATCGTCTTCTACCAATTGATAATATCTTTGGATTAATCCAGAGTAATTCCTTGATATGTGATGCGATTTGAATTCATCTAATGCGATGTTGGCAATCTCTGCGGCCATATCGAAACGTGATGTAATGTTGCTATTCATTTTGTTTATTTTTTATTTTAAATTCTTTAATTTGAATCTACACTTTAACACTTTCGGCACACTTCTATGTTTTTTTTTTTTTTTTGTTTGCGTGGTTGTCGATGGTGTAGGTTGTGCCGTTGTGCGTCGTACTGCAGATCAAATTAAAATTAATGGTGATATTTAACTAAGATAGTATAATATTTTGCTTTTCAACACTTTTCTGTTGCTGCATTCTTTTTTAATTTGGCAATATTGAAACGATTTCTTCAAAATTTTTTCTAAATTTAAATTTTAAGTTTAGTTTTGAATTAAATCGTTTTAGTGTTTGCGATTTTTGCTGCAATCATACACGATTTCGTTAGATTACATTTACAAGCGCTTATTTAATAAAAATCTTTATGTTTTTTTTATATATATATTATATATATGTATATTAGCCATATATTTTTATATTTAATTTTTTATTCCATTCAAACCGCACCGCATGAAAGTTTATGCTTAACTGACTGTAAAACTTCTCGACATTCACAAGATAAAATAACAATTCGCTTTGCTCAAGACACAAACAACATTATTCAGAAACAACCTCAAGAGCAACAATAGCAACAACAATTCGCAAAAGAGATACAACAACTACAGGCGATAACAACAACGATCACAGTGGCGGTTGCGGTGGTGGCTTTGATTTGGGCTTAAACGATCGCTTGCGATTCGCTTGCTGTCGCCTCGGATATCGAGGTGAAATGTTAGTATTTCAACTTAAGCTTTAAGTACAAGTCGAGGGGAATTTTGTTGGTATATTGGTATTGGTGATCGAATGCTGTTTGTATGTAGTGGTAGTGCGCGAAAAATGCTCGCGCATTCACCCATACACACAGACAACACCTCAAAATAGCGAAACACGAGTAGTGTCTCGTTTCTGCTCGTGGCAAACACGAGACGTAGTTAATAGCATAGTGTAAACGTTTGGTGGTAGTTGTGGTCGTGGTTGCTGGTTGTTCTTTAGCAACAGTTTCTATTCATTCTTTTCCGTTGGTATTAGTGACATCGCTAAGTGATATGTCGAGTTTTGCCTGTTGGTTTAGACTCAAATTTGTGGTTGTTTTTCTTGTTGTGTTTCTTATTACTAAGTATTGATAGTATTGGTGTTGGCTATTGATGCTGTTGTTGTTTGAGTAGAACGAACTTCCGAAACGGAAATTCCGCTTACGAAGCGGTTTTCGTGTCACTTTTGTTTTGTGTTATTTACGTGATTACTAACTGAATTTAAAAACTTATGTAAATCATCGTCGTTATTGTCAATCATGCTGATATCTGAGAATACTTATTACATTTGGCTAATAAGTAACAAATAAGTCAGGGTAACAAAATTCGTTTAGGACTGTGATTTTAATGCGAATTCTTTAATCATAAAATAATTTAAAATTTTATTTTAAATTACGAGCATCTGATTAGACTAAGGAGATGTCAGAAAACAACTTTGAATGGTTTAAAATAGTAATTGTTTTGATAGTTAGTCAATGTGCAAAGTATTGCTATTAAGCACATATTAATTGCGGTAATGTAAGATCAGGGATACTTAGTTATGTAAGTGATTTCGTAATGAATTCTTTAAAAATGTATGGCATTCATGTGAGGCATGTCATTACATCAGTAAAAAGTGTAATCTTTGAGTGTTAGCATATAGTACAATATTGTGGATTTCGTACCATAAAAGTGCGCGCGGAATTTTAACCCATTTCGTATTATTTGAGCCAACGCTATTTTTTTATGTAATTTGTTTTCAATTGAAAGTTCTACATGAAATTAATTTCTTTTCACTTTTCCAACTAATGAAAATCTTTTCAAGTTATATTTAATTTAATTAATATTAATGACTGAGATTCTTTTTGGATTTCTTAATTTTTATTTTAATTACATAAGTATTATGTATATGTGAAAAAGTTTTTTTCTGGGATTCCATATTTTTAAAATGGGATGAAAACGATAATAAGTTTTTTTAAGCTTGGCTCTTTGCAACACTACCCTCGACTGTACTTTTTGGAACGTACTGCAAAGTTTAATGGTGGACTGTTTTCTTCTATATGCTAAATAAAATTTTTGTATTTCTATTTTTTTATTGATACATTCAACACACAGGGCAGAGCATTATGTTGATTGGAAGGAAGATTGATTGGTGGGAGGAAAAAGGAGGGAGAATGAGAGAGGGAATGCAATCACAATACACCGATTAAGTGCTTTGTTCATATGGTAACGAATTTTTATTATTGAAATGGTTATAAGCCCCGTGAATTATAGCTAGAAGGTGCCATCAGGGTCGTGAAGAAAAAAAAGTATGATCAGCCTACGGTTTTGAAAAGTGACCCTACATATAAAGCTCAGCCCTCAAACTCTTAAAAAAAGAATTGAAAGGAATTCATTACATAAAATATTAATAAGTATTAGATTAGGTTATGGCGGCGGTATTAACGCCTCTAATAGACTCAAGGGTCCATAGTATTACCGTATACGTTTGACTCTATTTCGTTATTTCTGAACTAAGTCTATTGTTACAGCATTTGTGGTATTTGCTAAAAGTAGTTAAACTTTTAAAAAAATTTGTGCCAAGTCGTATCAAGAATTGATAAAGGCACTGTGTTAAATTTTCAACCTGCCTCTGACAAAAGCAGGGTAGTATCACAGGCCCAGTTCTAATGTTTCCCCCCCATCGGTTTCCATGCAGTACTTACAGAAGTGTGACTTAAACGGGCCTGTAGGCATGTCATGTCTACCTATTAGACAGTAACCTGTTATTAGACCTATCAACATACGCGTACTTCTCGCAGTGGATATCATATCCTGGCCGCCAAAAGTCGAATATAATATTAAATTTAATTAAAATTAAATACAAGATCTATTTACTTTAGAAAAACAAAGTTTGAACGTCATGTTATTTTCCGCAATACATATACTCGTACAATAAAATAGTTTAATTGCATTAAATGCAAAGATTATCTAAATTATTTTCAATCATTCCATACGTTTATTTATAATACTTACCTTTCACCTTTTATTGTACGTAATATTAAATATCAAATACAATGTAAAAACACTCACTTTGAGCTCACAAAAATTACTACGTAATTATTTATTTACATGCTATTATTTAAAAGCCCTTTGTAACAAAAAAATTTAATTAAAAAAAATCTGAAATTTTATAAACTGTAACAACAAAAAATCCTAAAAGTTATTCTATTCTATGTGTTTTCTATAGGCACTTAAAAATTATATGAACTTCTAAGAAGTTGAATTGTTAAAAACAATTTTTATTTTTAATTATACTCGTACTGTCTTCCGTAGTTTGTACCTTAAAAATATCAAAAAAAAAAAAACAAACAAACGTTGCCGCAACAACAAAATTAGATGACAAATTAACACAGTGCCTAAAAGTCACACTCAAAAAGACTTTAACCTGTGAAGAAAAACAAACAACCAAATGTTATGAGAAAAGTAAATATCATAACAAATTACATAAATATATATACTTACTTGTTGATACAAACTTGTTGTTACTAACTTGATGTTAAATTATTGTTTCTTTCAGATTTTTGCTTTGCACGAACATTTCTTCCCTGCCCATTAAACGTTAATTTAAATTAAATTGTGCTTGAGAAGGCTAATCACCTTCTGTATGGGATTTAGTAAATAATTATAGAGATAATTTAATTAAAACGTATAGAATTTATAGCTGTGATTGAAATGGCATCTGTGTGATGGTGACTTATTAACAGAATTGATCTTAATATGGAGCTTAGTATGTTATATACCCTAATGTTGACAAGTAAAATTAGGAGCAGTTTTTTACACTTTTCGTCACATAACAATATGTCTTCATATCACAGAGAAGAACAAAATTTTCACAAAATCAATGACAATCAAATTGATGATAAGGAATGTTAAAACACATCCCATGAAATACTTCAATGAATGGATTTTCATTGGAAAATTTGTTACTGAACAGAGACAATGAAATGTAAAAATTAACTAATAAGTTCATTTAACTTATAAAAAAATATTTGGGAACATGTACGTTTTCTTTTAATTTTTATTCGATAGGAATATAAGAAATTAAAAAATAAATAAATAAATGTAAAAACATATCCACCAGACCAAAACCAAAATCGAACCTGCAACTTCCCGGGTAAAAGTCAAGTGGACTATATCAAGTATAATTATTCTGACAATGGATTTTAGGCAGAATCAATAAGTGAGTTCATTAAGATTTATTAGAGTCATGTGCTAAAGATTGTTATGGCACAATATTACTGATATAGCAATGAATGCCATGTGCGTTCATAAAATTTAATGTACAAATTCAGTAATTTAAGATTTAATGAAGTTTTTCATTAACTTTCTGATTTTTAATTTTTATTGACAACGCACACTTAGTATTTAGGATTTAACTTTTTTCTTCGTTAAAACACAAAAAAATATGGGTCTCACTTTTTTAACTTTACTTCTTTAGAATAGTTTTTATATTTACGAGAGGGTAAAAGATGATCTTGGCAAATCGGAAATTGTTACGGAAATGAAGGGCAGTGCCCTTTGAAAAAAATCAGTATGTACACATAAATGATGGGCAGCACATTTGCATTGACTATGCGCCCTTTATCAATCGATTGATAGAGGACGCTGAGTCGCGTATGATTAAAACTTGATTGAAAGAGGGTGCTGAGTATAAATCATACTCGATTGATAAAGGGCGCTGCTAGTAAAATTTGGTATTTCAAACAAACATTTTACATTTCAAACAAAAAACGTTAGAAATTTCTATAGCTGAAAGAAAACTACTCGCAAAGACTAATGCGGGGACACAGAATGAATAGCAAATGAGTTCATTAGCGTCAACACTCGTCTCATTCAGTCCCGACGAAAGAAAGAGAAGGGCAGAGAGAGAAATCAACTCGCATCAGCACAACAACACACAGACGAGATTTACCAAGTTTCTAGTCAACCTGACCGGCAAGTGGCAAATTTTCTACCTGTTGAGATCATACAACCTGAATATTTTGATGATGACGATGATTATTATAAAGATTGTAACACTGTGGCGTAGTGGTAATGCGTTGGGCTGTTACGCAGAGTGTCCGGAGTTCGAATCTCGGCACAGGCAAAATAAAAATAAAAAAAAAAGTAGAAAAAATAATTTTTCTACACGGCACCACCTCTTGGCAGGCAATGGCAAACCTACAAGGGTAAAAATTGCTATGAAAAGCTTTTCACTTCGCCTTTCGGATTCGGCATTAAACTGTAGCTCCCTTCCATTCATGTACAATTATAACACGCACAACATGAGGGGATGCGAAAAGCTCGGCCTAGGCCCTCCATGGGCTGTTGTGCCATTAAAAGTAAGTAAGTAAGTAAGTAATAATGATGATAATGGCAAGATTATAATTACAACGATGTAGCAAATAAATTCGCATGCTTCGAGTATGAATATTTTGATGAAGATGATGATTTTGCAAAGGGCAAAGGGCGTTGTCGCACACCTGGCATAAGAGAATCATCAAACTGAACTATAGAAGGCTTATCGTTTGCATAAATTAGCACATAAACAATATCAAAACACGTTCGTTAAAAATTCTTTCGGCTCGCTGTAATGTCTGCGATAGACTCTAGTTTTTACAAGATTACTAAACCTAACCTGAAAACCAAAAACACAAACGTTCTGAAGAAGTAAAATTCTGTAGCGCGTCCACTGACTCACACAATTTTTTTTACTTCATTACTGGTTTTTGTTCCTTGAGTTCAAAAAATGTCTATCAAAATAAAAATAATTGAATTTGCCATCAATTCGGCATAGTTTTTTGCAGAGTTTCAGAAAATTAGTTATACCCTTTAATTACAAAAAAAAAAAAAAATAGAAGAAAAGAGGAAAGAAAATGTTAGTCCCGGTTTCTTTATTGAACGTTGAAGCCCAATCTATGTATAAGAAAGTAAGCGTCTGCCTATTAGAAGCTTTTGAGTAAAATACAGAAATTATATTTTCACCCATATTCATATATTTATTGACTTACATGAAATTTAATGAAAATAAATGAAAATTACATTGGAGGCTCCATCAAAAAAAAAATATCTTCTCCACGAGATTTTTAATAAATACTTTTACATCTGTACGCAACTAAATCAAAAGAGCTTTGCAACAATACTTTTTTATTAAAGTTGTAGAATTTCAACAATTTTTTATGAATCGTTAAACTGCATTTTTGGATTAAGCGCCGAAAGCGATATTCAACACCCTAAATGTGCAACGTAGGTATGATGCAAATATTTATTACTACCGCTACGATTGGTTTCGCATTGCAAACGTCAAAACATAAAAAAGTTGTGAATAATCGCTAAATAGCTTCCGAATTTATATACAAAATCACAGCAGTGAATGAGAGCAGAATCATCGCAGCCATTTTCAGTGATTGCTCAGCATGCATTCCGTTAACAAATCAATAGTTATTTATGCAAATCTCAATAATGCGCTATGGAGTTTGCGCGCATCATGAAGATTAATTATTGTCATCAATAATATTTGACTTTCTATGATGTCGTTGTCGCAGCACGGAACAAATGAAAAGTTTTTAACGCTACAGATATTTTGAAACACAATGAAGCTATTGGTTTATTGTGTACGCCTATACAACAGATATACATACATATGTACCATATAGTATATCTATGAGTGTAAATGTGTTGATTAGTGTTTGCAAAATTTGAATTTGTAGCTACTTCTTTTCCACTACTATGAATGAGAGCAGGGCTCTTCCTTTACAGTTAGGCTTGACATACACACATACACGCGCTGAATAATTATTTGGCCTTTACCGTTGCCAAGTTGAAGCTTTAGCAAAAAAAAAAGGTGATAAAGAAGAAGAAGTGGAAGATATCGTAAAAAAGTAGCAGTAGAATGTTGAATGCCAAAATTCAAACCTTTGTTTAACTAACTAATCAGGCAAGCAACCTACTTAAAAGAACCATTGAGAATAAACTTAAAAATCGAATAGAAGTGAAAATGATTGGTGCGCGTTGCGCCGAAATCTACCGACGTACGATGTACGCTTGCCAACAGCCAGCAACAACAACATTCACACCAAGCAACATACATAAATATGTCTAATTTTTTCTTCTTTTGTAGACCAATGTCAAAATAATAAACTAAAAGGTTAATTGAAGCATTTGGTCAAAAGCAGCATAATCATACATTCTGTGTGCTTATGCTAAATGCGATTTATATGTATGTACATATGTATGCATGTAGTAGTATGAAATAAAAATTGTTACAATTACCACAAATGTATCAAAACACAAACAAATTGCTAGCACTGAGCCGACTAAGTACATCATTCACAGAAATTCACAAATGTTCTTTACCGACATTGGCAATCGTGCGACTCTAGTATAACCACTTTTAATTACATATTATGCTTTGACAATTTATGGGTATTTTATTGTGTTTTATATTTTATTTGTATTTGTTTTGTATTTCTCTCACTTGCTTGCTGTCTTCAAGCAATAACTGACTGAAACGAGTTAACAGAACTTGTTGCAAGGCTGTTTTATTAACACCATAATGATGATGACAATTTTAGTAGCGTTTACTTAGTACAAGTACTCGACACTAATCACTGACATCACTTCTGTGTGATGAATTGGCATTGATTTAATATTATTTTAGTGTTTTGATGATATCTTATTTTGTTCAGTCTTGTTTTCGTTTAGATAACTTTTATTAGTTATAATAAATAAGTATCTATATTTAGACTTAAATGGTTAAATATTTTACGTGTCAACAACGAAAAAGATTTCTATCTTCATAATTTAATTAAATACAATTAAAGCATTATCAATTTTGTATTCCAAATTATTAAAATTGTTGTGCGATTGTGCGATGATATCTCAGAGCTAATAAATGAACATGTTTCATTCTAATCTGATAAATACTTAATCAACTGAAATAGCGGCTGGGCATATTGTTAATTTGTAAGAAATCTGGCTGAAATAATTATTTTCTCAAGAAATGCGGAAGAATTTGTGTTGATAAATATAATGACAAATAATTTTTTCATAACTGTTTATGGTATATGTGTGACGAATGATCGTTTAAATGCATACATAGGTAACGAAGTGATTGACATCAATTCAGGCAACCCTCAAGACAGGTAACTTGACTAACCAAGAACTGAGAATTGAGCAGTAATGCTCTGACAGCCTTCCGACGAAATACTCAATGATGGTTCCGAGAGGACCTACCGTCCGGACATTTGAGGTGATTTTAGTGGGTTGGAGTATCATAATATCAGACAGCATTTGGGTGGGATTAATACAGCCTATATATGGGATACCTACATATATTATCTAAATATTTCCATTTATCTACTCTTTAGCAAAAAGATTTGCATTATAAATTGAAAAATATTTTTAACAATAAACAATATCTCAATAATGACTATCAAGTCTAAATTCACGCATCATCAGTAATTATTTTCTTAACTTTTTATTAAAATTTAAAAAATAGGTATAGGCTTCGTGGTCGGAAATCGGTGCTTTCAATCTACAACAAAATTAATTTATATAAACAGGTCATCCTGGAATTCAACTTTGGGGTTGTGCCAGTGCATCAACAATGATGCCAATTCAATGTTTCCAGAACAAAGTACTTACATCAATCGTCAATACACCTTTGTAAATTCGTATTGCCGACCTGCGCCGTGATCTAAAGATAGATATGGTAACGGACATGATACAAAAATTCCCTAATTCTCATGCTGTAAGGCTTCAATGGCACGTAAACGAATAGGCTTCAAAGCTCATCCTTCATGTCGAGTCAGAACGTAGGCAAAAGCGCACATAGCGCTGCGATCTTGTTGGGCGATAACTTAAATAAGTTAGTATTTTCTAACCTTGCAATATTCCTTTAAAATTTACTAAATAAGAATTGCTTGTTAGTTTTTTTTTTTTAAAGCGTACACAGTTTTTGATACAATTTTAGTATTAAGACAAAAACAAAAAAATAATTTTATAATGTTATATAATTGCGAATATTGTCCTTAATAAAACAAGTCAAATATAGTACAATAGACTTTTTAATGTACAAAATTTAAATTTATATACATATGCATGATTATATTCTACTAACTAAATAAATATCATATCATATACAATGCAGTCAAGTTTGTTTCGACAGTCTTTTGTTATTATTGTTGCTGTTGCTGTTTCGGATTTCGTTTTTTCGCGTTTTCGACGATATCACACGGCACACACACACATTCATTCAAAATTAAATTGTAAATTGTCAACGTTTCTTTTGAAATTTGAAATTCCTTTACATTCACGGTCTAGGTCTAGGTTAAAGGTGATTCAGAAATGTCAGGTATTTCAAAGCTTTTATTTTTGGAATTTTTTTCTTGAAACTGTATTTATTGTTTTTTGTGTGTTTTGCATAAAATTCACTGCTTCCGGAAGTTACCATGTATTGTTGTTGTTGTTTTGTTTTCAATTTAATACATGCCAACAAATATTGTTGTGTGAAACAACAATAAAACTAATAAGATTTGATTTTTATTTGCATGCCTCACTTCATCATCGCACTGCACTGCATAACTCTAGTTTATGTTTTTTTTTTTTTTACCATTGGCATTTTACTCTAACTATAGATATTAATTTGGCTTTGATTGTATATTGAATGAAATTGGTGGTTTGTGGTTTTTTTTTGTTTTCTACTGCTGCTGTAATGATAAATGTTGAGATGATGAGTTGACTACCTTATACTATATATTGTTGATACTGTTAATGATTAACGTTTATGATTGACTTTAACAGTTGATTTAGTTTAATCATTAGTAAATTGCAAGCGTTTTTCAATTACTCATTTGACGGTGGGATTTTCTTCAACGTTTTTGTTAATTGTTTTTGTTTCATCTGGAATGTTGTCTGCAATTGGTTTCCATAATTGTGCTAATTGAAGTTCAAGGCATATTAAGTGTGTGTCAATATTTTCAAATTCTTAAAGTGTCGTGTGTTAATAAAACCTGATATATTGTACCCTAACTACAACAGTGGCACAACTCAAAGTTTCAATATTTTCCGGAAACGTAAAATTGCTTAGTTATGCTGTGGCTGCATACTCGTATATAAATTTAATTTTATGGAACATAATATGTGTGTTTAGTATAATGACATATTATTCTGTACAAATAAAATATTTATATTCAACTGTAAGTAAGCAAAAACGTTTTCTTTAGCATTAACTACAAATTTGTCACTTTTGAGTTGTGCCTCTTTTGGAGTTAGGGTGCGTAATGTATAAATTAGTTAATACACAAAACCTCAGAACTCAAAACGGAACCATCTAGTTTTAGAATATTTTTACAAATTTTAATTTATAATAAGAAGAATCACTTGATGCTTTAATTTTTGGCACGTTTTAGCTCCTTCTTCACTCTTCAGCTCATTTGTTTCTTCGTCTCAGGTTAACCACTGTCAAGGTCGACCAGCTATCGGCATGACACAGTATGAAAAACACGTTGCATAACATCAAACGAAGAAAAGGTAAAAGAGAAATATGACGTGAAACGCATTAATTCATTTGCTTAGAATGTAAGCAATTTTAATGTTTTTATTCAACAAATTTTCTGCAACTCATTGCAAATTGATACAATCAACTGACAGTAGGTAACCTTAGTTCATTTACAATTATTACAAAATCGATCGCGAGACAGTTGATTTGATTGATATATTGCATTAATTGAATAATGTTTCCGTGGCTGTGTAAGTAACAACTCGGATTATTAATAAGAATTTTCCATTCGTGTCGCAAATGTTGTTGTTTACAGTTTATACAATTGATGTCGCATTTATTTTTATTTTTAATTCTTGTTGTAATGTTGTCGTGTTGATTTGTTTTGGTATTCATGTGTTTCAAAACGACATATTAAACACTGTGGAGCAAAATTTTTATACTACTCGTTCGTCTAGGGGCATGTGAATGGAGTAAAATGAACGAAATTGTTTGTACAGTTGAATAAAAATTCGTGTTAAGCGAAGTTACACAGAATTTTCTGGGTCTAATGTTCGCTACCAAAATTTTGTTATTTTCATAAAACTTCGTCAAATGAACGAAGAAAAAATCTTTACGAAATAGATTTATGGGTGTAAATTCTGTTGAATTATGCGTACCATTCTATTTTAAATGATAGAAAATTTCCCAGAATCACAAGTTTTATTGTCCAGGCCACCACGGTTATCTAGTGAATGAGTGCTAGACTGGAGTTCCAAAAGCCTCGCGATCGATTCCTAAACAGTGAAATTGGTAAAGCTGATAAACATGAATGCAATTCTTGGCTCCGGAGAGAGTCTTCAGTACATACCGTATAGATGCTAACAGTTCTATATTTCCCTTAAGTAGACCTCCATTATTATTTTATTTTTGAGATTTTTTTTGACATTGCTTTAAATTGTGGCTACATTGTCTCTTACTTTTACTTTTAGTGGCACAACAGCCCATTGAGGGCCTAGGCCGAGCTTTTTCGCATCCACTAATGTTGTGCGTTTTATATTTGTACATGAATGGAAGGGACCTACAGTTTAATGCCGAATCCGAACGGCGAAGTGAAAAGCTTTACATGGTAATTTTTACTCTTGTAGGTTTGCCATTGCCTGCCAAGAGGTGGTGCCGTGTAGAAAAATTATTTTTTCTACTTTTTGATTTTGCCTGTGCCGAGATTTGAACCCCGGACATTCTGCGTAGCAGCCCAACACATTACCACTACGCCACAGCGACCACAGCTACATTGTCTCAGTCTGTGGGAAAGTACTAAGAAAATGGAGCATCCGCTATAAGTTATTTGTTTGTGACGATTTAGTTAATGTATACTTAACATCATATGCTTCACCTACTAAAAGTCAGTTTAAACACCTAGCCATCTCCTAGATTTTAACACTCATCAAAATTATGATAACTTCCATAAATATGATTGTGTTGCCTAGTGTTACTTTAGAGTATTTACTGTTTATTAGAACTTTTCCCCCTTTGAACTCTTAACGGCTTGTTGACGTATAACAGAGAATAGGTAATTCGTTGCCAGTTAGCGGTTTAGCGTTTGTTTAATTACAATAACAAATAGTAATCAAAACGCCTTTTAATTGTTTATACTCCGATACTCAATTAAGTAGTTGGAAGTGTTTTCTATTTTAACTGTTCACTTATTAAATTGCTGAGTAGTGACGCTGACTGCTTCATTCATTCATTCATTTCATATTGCAACGTGAATACTCGTAGATCAATAAAATAATTTTCCGCCTATTTAATGAAACTAAATAATTGTCATATTATTGCAAATATATGAAATATTGCTGAGCTCATTTCCAATGCATCAATAAAAACAAACGAAACCGAAATGAAACCAGCGCAACAACCTTTCTTCCTTCTACAGACAAATCTCATGATTTATTTAAATTTTACGATAATCGAGAACGTAGTTCCTGAAAAATAGTGGCAATAACTTATACATACGACATAGTAAGTAGCTGTTGCAAATACATTCATATTTGCTTCTCAGAGTAATCGAAACTAGTTTTGGATTCGTAAAAACAAGAAGAAAATGCACGTTGCCAGAGAATATGATGCAATTTCAGTAACTCCATGTGGTTCATGCATAGTATGTATGTATTTGGTAAGTTGCATATAGACACAATTGCAACAAAAAAACAGAAACAAAAAAACAGAAACAAGCCGGCAGCAAACTGCTTTCAGTTTTAAGATTTCAGTTTCAGCATCAATGCAGACATTGAAGCAATTGTTGCCATATTCGTAATGTTGAATGTTGTATGCATGCAGTATGTTTCAGCAATGAATGCAAAACGAGAAAGGCAAATGGTCGATCTTCAATCAAGTGATTATTACAAGCAACAATTATGTGGACCACTGACGATTAATGCGGAATGCTGAGAAATGCTGGCGTCCAGACTTCAATTTTACTTGTGGTCAACTTTTTTGGATATAGTGATTATCGTTGTTGTTACTTAGTTTACCATAACTGTAATGTTGTTGCTGTCTGCAACTCTGATGTTGCCCCAATTTTATGTTTTGTTTGTATGTGTTTGTAGAAACCGAAACCGGCTTCATTGTTGACCTTGAAGACTTTTACTTTTTTATTGTGAAACAGGTTCTAAAAATTGTTCCCAGTTATGTTATTTATTATACATGCATACTTTTTCAATCAACTTAAAACATAATTAACATTTTGGCTTCTTTCGTTTTAGTTTTTGTGATATTTTGCCAAACCATAATCATCACCATTCTGTTCCTACCAGTTTTCACGTAACCAATACGAGTCTTCGTCTCTCTTTTAATGGCACAACAGCACATGGAGAGCTTAGCCGAGCTTTTCGCTTACAATGACCTAAGATTATGGTTTTTATAACTCCCACCCTTGCCGTTACCAATAAAGCAACATGCTGTTGGTTATTGCTATCGTGGTTGCTGTTAATGTCCGTGGCTTTGTGCGGTTAATGTCCGTAACCCGCTAAAATCGGTATTACTTGCGGTCAAGTTTGCCGAAGTGTTACTTCTTTTTCTTCTGCACAATTGCAGACATACATAAACAACCACATACATCAACTTGAAGTAACAAAGAGCAAGCAAAATAAACAGTGAAATAACAATAACAAATGCAACACGAATCACGGATCGTGTACTTTGATACTTAAATTTTTGTGTAACAAAACGCCTTCAAACAAAATACATATGTACATATGAAAAATGCAGGCAAGGAAAGCAAGCAGAGAGACATCGTTCGCACCTTAGAAAAAATTATACCTTTTGAACATAAATTAAGTTTTTGTCATCACGAAATACGAAAATAAATATTTTTACTTTGAAACCAAGTTAACATTAAATAAAAAAGATTTCACTGATTTTACTGTAGTCCCTTCGGTTTCGCTTCATACAATGGTTATGGCATTTCGCTTGACTTCTTTAATGAACTTACTGAATTTGTGTGGCTGGCAATTACGATTTTCAAACTTTAAGCAACTGACCAACTGACCAACTGATATAAATCACAACAAATAATAAAAGAGATTTTGGCAGATACAAAATCTTCTACTAGGAAAGATACAAGACGATCAGTCAATCTATTCAATTGCTTTTATCCTTAAAAATTACTTGAATAATTAAATCAGAAAATATAAAATCCAGAAAAAGACACTGTATAAATAATTAAAAGGCAGGGATGTAAAAATTGTTCACTCTTCATTCGCTATATCACCCCGGCAAATATGTAAAGCGATTAATGGTTTGCCATTGCCTACCAGAAAGTAGTAACAAATGAAGGCGCTTACCCTAACAACTTTTAGCAAATAACTACAGTGTTTGATTAAGTTTTGAATATTTTAGCTAAGTCACCTTTAAGAGTACATGATGTTAAGGTTTTATAGGGTTTACATTTAAAAAATGACAATCGAAATCCACGAAGGAGTTCCAATGGTTCAGCTATTGTTACAGTTCCCAAATAAAACAAAGAAATGCATACAAGAGGAAATAAAAAACCTGAAACGTTTTTCTTTTACTACAGCAATTTCCGAATCTGTTTTGTACTATGAATATGTTTACATTTAACTTAAAGAGACAACGAAATTATTTGGGGTGTAATATTTCTTCTTTCCTTTTCCTCCTTTCCTCTTTTCTATTTACCTCTTCTCCATTTCCTCTATCTGGGCAAAGTACAATTGTCCAAAAGACTGAGTGCTATGGATGGCTATACATATACTTCCATCCCACCTACATATCTAATCTAATCTAAATTAATATGTGCAAAATATTCTCTCAAAATATTTCTCCATATTCAACTGGACTGCAGACCCAATTTTTACTTATTGATTTATACCCTACGTTTTTTTTTTTTGCTTTTGCCGAACTTGAGGTTGAACTTGAATTTTTTTTTTTTTTTTTTTTTGAATAATGTATGTTTTTACGTATGTATATTATGTTTGCATATTTTCATATACTTATAATATATAATTTACGGAATATTAAATTTTGTTTCCAATTGCATAGAATAAGAATCGGCACTCCAATACCAAGCAACATCATAAGCAATGATGTTGATCGGTTATTGGATTTTTACCTATCCGGTAAATCTTCTTGCTCACAAAAAAAAACTCTGCGGTCCAATCGTTATTGCGAAAAATCGAAGCATCGCACCTTGACACACATACACAGACAGACAACGTATACGTACTACAGCAAAGTTTATGCTGACTGGTTGACGATAAGGTTCATACGTACATCGATAAAGTGTATACAAAGTAGCAGCAACAGCCAAGCAGCCAGCGAGTCAGCCACACTATAACAACCAACTGAGTATGAGTGAAGCAGAATGCAAAAAAGATATTGTATACCATTATTTCATAAAGTTCGAGAGGTTGATTTGCAAACTAAACTTACCGTTTTCCATACCGCAAGTTGATACAGTGGCGTATTCAGATAGAGAACGATTAGTGGCAAAATTGCAGCTTTTGTTGTTGTTTCACACTAATTTAAGTATTTTTCTTAATTTCAGCTCTGTACCTATACAATTTTTCAGCTTACCTTTACGGTATCATTCTGTTGATACATAGACGCCTTTTTCAATTGATTTATTTGCAGCGCTGCTGTCTACCACTTTCGGTCGTTCGATCGTTCGCCCGTGTTACAAACGTCCCATTCATTTGGCATTCTTTTGTTCTACTGCTTTTTGGTGTCTTATGGATAAATTTGTAAAATTTATGCAAAGTTGTCAAACGTTATCGTTTTACTCTGATACCGTTAATTATGCTTATGATCAGGAACCGGAAGTAAACGTATTGGCGAATGCTACCTGAAGGCTCACTAGCTTTATGCTTGTCTCTCTGCCTTTGAAAGACTCGAATTCTTATGTTTTAATTGAATTACTAAAAATTAAAAAAAAAAACTTTAATACAATCCAAATAAAGTAGATAAAGAAGATCTATTGACTCTAACCTGTGAATCAAATAAATATTAACAACAGATTTTATGCAAAATGAGCCATATAATAAATATGCAAACAGAATGAAAAATATAATAAGAATAAATATAAAAAATTGAAATTAACCATAGATTGATTAATTAAGAATTGAACATTTCAAATATGGTAAAGCAAATAGCAATTTTATTATTGTGTCTACTTTAAATCGAAACAAAAATTAAAGAAGCGTAATATAATTTTAACTTCAACATAAGCTATTCAAAGAATTATTCCTATTACCACAAAATGTAGTACAGTGCTAGTCTATCTACTCCAAAGAAAAAAATATTCTTATGCCAGGACAGGATACAAAGTTAGGATATGACAGCTCCAGAGTCAGTATCCATCATAAGATCGGCAAAGAAAATGGTTTCTCTAATAATGTATACCTTTTAAAAAAGGTAATAATATATGCAGTAAATTAGTAAATATATCGTCGTACTTGTGCAGACATTTAACATTCGAGCTTTATTTGTACAATACGTACTTAAATCACATATAAAGCTAATACGTTTATGCGACATAAAGTTTTATACGAAATAAGCCTAAAATTATGCTCAAGTTATCAACGATTAAACGCGTCCATAAAAAAATTATAAAATTGTTATGATATTGTTTCAATCACACTTCATAGTTTTGTTTGTACATTATACCCTGCAGCTTCCATATATAGCAATCACTTGATGTATTTTCGAAGTGAAACTTCTTTGGCTGCGCAGAAGATAAATGAATGCGGAAGGCAGTTATTTTTCAATGAAAACATTGAAACAGAAATATGTCAAGAGATGTGTTTGAATTGCTCAACTGTTTTTTTCACCCCAAAACTATACTGGCTTTTCTGGCAACAGCACTCGTGGTTAAAACAATGTATGAAAAAGAGATGAATATATATGTAGATATGAATAATTATATGACAGATTGTCAAAAACCATATGTTTTAGCTTGAAGGTACACAGTTGCATACATTAGTATTTATAAGTAATGTATGAATCGATGCATATCGTGGTTGTAACTACAGCTACATTTTGTGGAGAGAAATGAAAAAGACGATCGTAATATATCATTCACCTCGTTTTTCTTTACACATTTACGATGCAGATCGTGTGCTCTGACATATGTACTCATATAATATAGTGGTGAAAAAAATAGTTACACTGTAGTAAGCAGCAGAGAAAATATCAAAAGTTAAAATGCATTGAGAACTTTCCACGTAGCTGCAAACTCAAACATGCTGCTTTTCGGATTAGAATTTGTATGTCTTCACTTAATGCTTCATAGTGTCTACATTTTTCCTCTGACTTAAGCAAATTTTAGCTCTATATTTTTGTTATAGAATTATATTTTATCTGCAAACTTGAAACTAAGTAAATATATTTTATTTTTACCTAAATGAAACAAATTAAAGGGAGTAATTTAAAAAATTGCCGGAAAATCAACTTTTTTCGAATTTCATTGCCTATAATCCAATGAATTTAAACCCCTTTACTTGGGTTATTTACAGGATAAAATATTATTCTTCTTTTAATGGCACAAACGCCCATGGAGGGCCTACGCCGAGCTTTTCGCATCCACTTATGTTTTGCGTGTTATATTTTTGTACAAGAATGGAAGGGACCTACGGTTTTATTCCGAATCCGAACGGCGAAGTGAAAAGCTTTTCATATGCTACTTTTACTCTTGTAGGTGTGCGAGGTGGTGATACCGTGTAGAAAATTGCCTTTTCTACTTTTTGATTTTGTCTGTAACGAGCTTTCACACTCTGCATAGCAGGCAAATGCACTACCAACTATGGCATGGCGACCGGATAAAATTACAAGCAAAAGAATAATTTAACCGTAAAAAATTTTATTTAGAATGACAAAAAATGAATTTAATCCCGTTTACTTGGGTTATTTACAGGATAAAATATTATTCTTCTTTTAATGGCACAAACGCCCATGGATGGCCTACGCCGAGCTTTTCGCATCCACTTATGTTTTGCGTGTTATATTTTTGTACAAGAATGGAAGGGACCTACGGTTTTATGCCGAATCCGAACGGCGAAGTGAAAAGCTTTTCATATGCTATTTTTACACTTGTAGGTGTGCCAAGTGGTGATACCGTGTAGAAAATTGCCTTTTCTACTTTTTGATTTTGTCTGTAACGAGCTTTCACACTCTGCATAGCAGGCAAATGCACTACCAACTATGGCATGGCGACCGGATAAAATTACAAGCAAAAAAATAATTTAACCGTACAAAATTTTATTTAGAATGATAAAAAATATATGAAACTTGTAAAAATGAATAATTGGAATTTCTACACCATCACTCATTGAATAATTTTCCCCTGCAGTAAGTATTTGTGCTTCGCAAAAGACCTGGTAAGCGTCAAAAATACGGCGACGGTGATCAGACTATATTTTAGTACGAACATGAGAGAGTGGACTCTTGTCAAAATGAGTCGGCGCTCTGAGGAGTCTAGTCTAAGTCGACGAGAAGAAAGTATCAAAACAAGCGGATTGATTCCTAAATAACTGGATGGGAACTCTGCTAAATGAAATCCACAATATTCTAAATTTCAGCTCAATTATCCTTAAACTGTTGTTATTCTGAAGAAAAGAAATACATATGGCACTCAAGCTTTCTTCTAAAGAAGAGTAAATAATTAATATGTTATTGCCTTATTTTGCGACTAATTATCAGCATCTTTCTTAATTATATGTATACGAGTAATTGCCATATTGATACATGGTAAAATATATGCTATTTTTCTTAAAGTAATCGATCTTAATCATTAACACAATTAATAACATTTTCAAAGTGGAAAAATAACAACAAATTAATGAAATAAAGAACAATAAAACAGCATGACTGTTGAAAAAATGTTGCCATGTGCTACTGCAACAAAGAGAACAATATACATACATACACATATTTACTTAAGGAAGTAACTCTTCCTCTTTTGTAAATGTAGACATAGCAATGAGATGCTTGCTATAGGCTCGCTCTTGTCATAATTGAGTATAGTGCAGAAAAATAAATTTCGAATGTATAGAAAAATGACTTCAACGATTGCTTCTTCGTCTGCCGCTGGCCATGATCATGAAATTTTTGTGTGTGCGTACATAATCCACATTCAGCGATTATGTTTTTTCTTCTCGCATTTGACTAATATGTTTGTGGTAAGAAATAAGGATGAAGATAAAGAAAAAATTAAATGCTGCGGCTGTTATGTTGCTGCTGTTGCTGTCAATGTTGCTATTAATTTCCATGAAAGCGTGTATTGAGCTAGAGCTGAAGATGTGCGAGTTTTATTGTTGTACGACTATGAACATACAGTGCTGTGCAAAACATTTGCAACTGAGAACACATAGAGCTAAATCATCGATTTTCGGTCACTAAAAAAGATGCAAATAAAGAACTTGGTATGAGGTTTCATGTCATATTCATATATAGAAGTTTATAAAAGCAAAATAAAAAATAAATACTTCACTAATTCAAACACAAAACTTTACTTTAATGTAAAAATGTATCGTATTTGGCTGTGCAAAACATTTGCAACTATTACTTTAAACAAAGAATGAATTACTGAAAAATTAATATTTAATGGAATAATCCCTGTTTTTTATAACAGCTGCGCATCTCCTTAGCATAGATGCCATTATATTATTTATAAATATATTTGGAATGCTCTTCCACTGTTTTTCAACTTCTGTAAATACCTCTTCCGGTTTCTGGTGACTTACATTAGGCCATTGAAGAACATTAATATTTTAACCTCTGATCCAATATTTTACTACTTTCGACGTTATCATGCTGGAACCTCCAAATAAGTGTCATTTTCCAAGTTGCATATGACAGCATAGTATTTTCTAATATGTCTTTATATTCGTGAGACTTCATTATTTTCTTAAACACGATGAATTGGAACGGTTCCTTGTGCAGAGAAGCAACCCCAGACCATGATGTTGTCACCTCCATGCTTGACGGTTCCTTTTGGTTCAGCCTTTCGCCTTTCAGTCTTCTCACTAGCCGTTTACCATCCGATCCAAACAAATTAAATTTGGACTCATCAGAAGATAGAACTATTTCCATTGTTAAGAAGTCCAGTTCAAATGAATCCGCGGAAACTTGAGACTGATTCTTCGGTGAAACAAATGGTTTTTTCACTTGTTCGTAACTGCGAAGATTAGCTTCTCAGGCTCAACGTCTGATAGTAGAAGTGGCCACATTTAATTTGAATGCGTTTTTGATTTCTTTTGAAGATGCTTGATCCTCTCGGACGTTTGTTTCGCGAGTTTATGGCATGACTGAACATTTTCACTGTTAGCAATGCGCGAAATAGCTGATTTATGTATAGAGTATTTTATCTAAATTTCTTTTTGAGTCATTTTATTTTTTTAATCTTTCAAAATACTTGATTTAGTAAATAAATTATATTTATTTCCAACCATTTCTTTAAATTGTTCAATACACTTTTATAACTCCCAAAGGTTTAATCACTATAATGCCAAATAACTAACTGCGAAATCAAAAAAAAAAATTTCAAATCTATACAAAATAAAAATTCAAATGTAACAAAAAAAAAATGCAAATGTATAAAATGTTATACAAATTTTAAATTCTTTCCCTCCTATGAAAAAAGTCAGCAAGTTGCAAATATTTTGCACACGCAACTATGATAAATTTTTACATTGAAGTAAAGTTTGGTTTTTGGATTAGTGAAGTACGTACTTTTTATTTTGCTCCTATAAACTTCTATATGTATATGAATGAAACCTCATGCCAAGTTCTTTATTTGCATCTTTTTTAGTGACCGAAAATCGATGATTTAGCTCTATGTGTTCTCAGTTGCAAATGATTTACACAGCACTGTATGTACATATTTTTATAAATTAAAATACAATACGTAATAAAATTGATACGATCGTACTTCCACGTTAAATGTTTAATTGAATAGTTTTGTAAGATTTTTACGAAATTTAAGAATTTCGTGAAACATATATTATTCATTAACTATTATTAATATTATTATTATTCAGGAATATTGTTTTTTTGAAGCAAAATATTTATTAGGTAGCTATTTTTTTAGATATTTCTTCGGAAAACACGCATTATTTCTAAGCTTGTCTAGTTCTATGTATTATAGTTAAGAAGTTGCTATTGTAGCTTTGTAATGTTTACACAGATATTAACAAAGCATCGAGTTTTGAGATTCTCTTCAACAGATTGGTAGTGTTATTAAGTAGAGACCCATACAATGGACTAATTAGATTTCCCTCAAGAATTTCTGTGATCTTCTTTAATCTTTCTTCTTTATCCTTAAATTCCTGGCCTTGTTATAGAGTGAAGTGTGATGAAAGATAAATTGAATTCTTAATACTCCTGTTGTTGTTGAAAGTGCATTTTAAAAATATAACTCAGAGTGTCCGGGGTTCGAATCTCAGCACAGGAAAAATCAAAAAGTACAAAAAAAAATGTTTCTTTATGGCATCACCACTTGGCACACCTACATGATTAAAAAGTGCCTAAGGAAAGCTGTTCACTTAGCCGTTCGGATTCGGCATAAAACTGTAGCTCCCTTCCATTCATGTTTATAAATATAACACGCACAAAATGATGCGAAAAGTTCGGCATAGACCCTACATGGGATGTTGTGCTACTAAAATTGTGGTCGCTGTAGCGTAGCGGTAGTGCGTTGGACTGTTACGCAGAATGTCAGGGGGTTCGAAATTCTGCACGGAGAAAAACAAAAATAAAAATTAAATTGAAAAAAACAAACAACAACAACAAAAACGGTTTCGAAACGATACCAGGCAATGGCAAACCTACAAGAGTAAAAATCGCCTATGAAAAGCTTTTCAATTCGCAGTTCGGATTCGGCATAAAACTGTAATTCCCTTCCATTCAATTACAAATAAAACACGAACAACATGGGTGGATGCGAAAAGCTCGGCCTTTGGCGCAACATGCGGTCATATTCGACACTGATAAACTGAAGTTTTTGTGGTAAAGTCATCACACTTGTCACAATGGCTGCTTATCTCTTTATCGGTGTCCTGTGTGATTGCATTCCCTATCTCATTCTCCCTCCTTCTTCCTCTCACCTATCAATCCTCCCTCCATTCAACACAATACTCTGCATTCACAGGGTTACACCCTGTGTGTAAAATGCATAAATCAAAAAAATAAATTAATAAAAAAAATTAATAATTCTTGTGTAAAGAGATAAACATTGATGTGCTATTAATGTGTTTAATTAGTTTCAATTGGTTAACATTTTGTTGTGCCGTGCTTAAAATTTTGACAAAGGATTTAAGGAGTTTAATTTTAAACTCTCTCTATTTTATTTCGTTTGCATTTCACATTTTGATATTTTAACAATTCTCTGCAATACTTGCCGTTATTTTGTTAGTTATACCTACATAATTTTTGGTTTCTTCACAGCTATTCTTCACCTTACAGTACTTCCTAAAATTATAGAACCACTTTTAATTTTCAATAAAATCAAACACTGCTCACTTTTAAAATTAAATATGTATAAATGCCAAGAACTTAGTAGGAAATGTTACCGAAATTATATTGAGAAAGTCAGAAAAAAACTGACATTCATATTGACGCTAAAGCTTTTTATGACTTTGTTTATACCAAACGAAAAAATATTGGGTTTCCGAAATCACGAAAATCAGCCGCTTAAGCTATAAATCCGAAAACTTGCGTGTACACTAATACGATGCCACTTAACACGAATTCGCCAGAAAATCTCAGATAAAATGACGACGCACTTGGAGTCACAATGAACAACAAATTAAGATTTACAGTTTGTACGAGGGTAGATCAATAAGTACCCGTGTGTGAAGACAGGTGGCGTTGCTGAGGGAAGTTGGTATTACCGTCGTGTACTGCCATCTGTCACATGACACCACACTAAATTCAAACTGATTCATAGGTTAGTTTTTATTTGGTAGCCATGAGTATCACACGTGTTTCGTGTTTCGCGATAAAATAAAAAAATAACAATATCGGTCCGTAATTCGCTTTTTATTTTTGCATGGGAACACATGCGAAAAAATAAAAGCGTAGTTGGATGCTGTCTATGGGGGCCCTTCACTATCTATGACAACCGTAAGATATTGGATCAACGAATTTAAACGTGGTCGTACATCTGTTTTTAATGAGGAACGACCAGGCCGCTCGGCAAACGTGGTTATCGAGGAAATCGTTGAAATGGTTCGCGACATGATTCTCGCTGATCGCCGAACGAAAGTGCGCGAAGTAGCAGAGGCCGTAGGAGTGTCGTACGGAACGGTAATTAATATTTTACATGATAGGTTAAACATGAGAAAGGTGTCGGCCGCGATTGCTTACGGTGGACAACAAGCGGATGCGGAATTGACGCTGCCAAATTTCATGAATTGAACTACGAATTGCTGCCGCACCCATCGTACTCGCCCGACTTGGCTCCCTGCGACTTCTTTCTGTTCCCCACATGAAAACGTGGCTCAGGGGAAAAAATTCAGCTCAAACGAGGAGGATATCGTCGAGACAGAAGCGTATTTTGAAGAGTTTGACAAATAGTATTTTTTGGAAGAGTTAAAGAAACGGCAGAAACGTTGGGAAAAGTGTATTGTACTAAAAGGAGATTACGTTGAAAAATAGAAAAAAAAATTTGTGAAAAACTTGCCCCTTCATTCCTAACACGGCTACATATTGATCCAGCCTCGTACATATTAATTAAATTATTAACTAGGCTAAGGTCACACTCGGTTTTGTTAAGAGATGGTCAAAAGAATTTAACGATCCATATGTTAAAAAATCACTTTAACACTGCACTTGTAACAACAGTGCTTGGGTATCTTCTGTTGTTTGGTCCACTCAGTACAACTGGTATGTAGATAGGTGGGAATCAGTGCAAAAGCAGTTCTTCTTGTTTGCTCTTCGGGAAATTAAAATTAATGCTTCGAATCTTCAAGATTGTAGAGAAAACTATGCTCAAAAGAACCCTTTCGTCATACATATGTATGTACATATGTGTAATGATTTTAATTCTCTTTACGGCATTTGTGGAATTTGTGTGAATTTTCTCAATCGCTAAACAACTGATGATTTCTAAAATCTGTACCTGTAAAGGAAACTAAATTTGGAGTTATTCTCTCCAAACAGCGTGTTGTCAGTGCATTGCGAAATGCAGTTGAATCGGTCAGATGTGCCTTTCGTGCGGTTGGGCGGGTAGGTGGTTCGTTGGAATTCATTTAGTTAAAAAGACGAAGAAAAGTGGGCAGTTGAAAATACCAACAGAATGTATACAAGTTTGAAGCAGTGGTTTTCAATGTTGTTTAAATTTTATAAATTTAAATAAATTTTATGAGGAAGAACTTTTAGTCTATTAATTGTACGTTTCTTGTTGAGATTAAAAAAGAGAATTTATTGAAACTAAAAAAATAGTAGGTACAAATAAAGAAATAATAGTGCAAATAGTGGAAAAATCCGGGAAATTTTATTTTATTTATTTATTGAAATTTATACAATTTTAAATTATTATACAAATAAGAAAAGAATCACTAGCATCAAAGGCCGGCCATTGGTTGAAAAATTTGTTTAAAAAAAACCAGATAACCGAATAATCTGAGTCGGTTTTGCAAACCCTACATGCTACTCAGTACTACTTCAAATAGTCATATTAAAACTGAATGTCGTACAGCAATTGTACCTGAGAAATTACCTTTTCCCAACTACATTACATCCCCTGCTATGCAGAGGATTGCATCTTACTGATTACTGGGACCATTTGCCCGATTACTTTCGTAGTTTTATTTCAAATGGTACCCCACATTTTGTGTTATGCTTTTATATCAATCTATTTTGTATTAAATTTCAGTCATTTGATTAGACACTAAAATTCTTATTTGACTTCCAATTAACGAGTATACCTAATGAAATTATATATGTATAAATTTACAAAGCTCAACAGATAGACGAACAATAATGTAAAGAAGGAAATACATTTTGTTACCAAACAGATTTCTACTTAAATGCTGTGAAGCAACAGCAAAAGCGGCAGCAGCAATTATAAAAAAAACACCAATCGATTTTTGGCCAATTATTAGATTTTCAAGGATAACATCAGCTAAAACTTCTTAGCTGCGGAAAAAGAGCAAAACACTTTTTCATGCATTTGATTTTTATTTTTTATTTGTTGTCAATGTTGTTGCCAATGTTGTTGCCATTGTAGTGGTTAGTTGTTGTTGTTGATGGTGTTGTTGTTGATGTTGTTGTTGTTGTTGTTGTTGTTGTTGTTGTTGTTGTTGTTGTTGTTGTTGTTGTTGTTGTTGTTGTTGTTGTTGTTGTTGGTGTTGTTGTTGTTGTTGTTGTTGTTGGTGGTGGTGGTGTTGGTGTTGGTGTTACTGTATAATTAATTAGCACAAATTAAATGATGGTCTGAATACTTTCGGGGTTACACTCACAGCAGCAGCAACTGCACTTCATAAACATAAACAAACAAACACACACAATTACGATAAAAATTCTTCTTTGGCTTTTCATCATCACATAACTTTTAGCTTCTTGGCCGGACCGAACGAGCTGCGAAAGCCAAGGGGCCAAGTTATCGAAGTGATCACAAGCGAACTCGCGAGTATCTTTGTTGTGGTTTTTCGTTTTTCTTGGTCAATGTCATTTCCGCGTTTGACCTGCTCGTTGTTGTTGCTGCGCTTGCGCTTTTGTTACCCGCTCTTAGTCATTTGCATTTGTATTGATGTGTGTTTGCTGTGTCAATGTGTTAGTTGGTGTGAATGTGTTTGAGTTTTTGCACTTGGCTTTGATAAATGGTAAAACCGCTATCTTGCAAATATTAACAATACGAACGATACAGCCACAGATCGATTGGTGGAGTATCGCGCGAGTGGTGGTCGATTTCGAGCAGGCAATATGCAGGTTCGTAACTGGGTTAGTGGTTACTTGAACTTGACTCAGCACAAACAAACGAAATCGACATTTAAGAATGTTGTGTTTTTAATAATTTTTTCTTTTGGTTTACTTTTGTTTTGCATACATATGTACTTATTAGTTACGTGTGTAGTATGTGGAGTATGTATGTATAAGTATGTACTCGTATGTACGAGTACATGTCTCTACAATATATTACCTAACCGTACTCCAAATAATTTTCAATTAAATCTAAATGTTTTCAAATATATATGCAATACTTTTTACAACTTTCAAAAAAACATTTTGCGATATGCTAATTTCTTCTGCAATTATTTTGGATTTTTGTGTGTTTCAAAATGTTAATTTTTTCCGATAGCAGTTAATTGGAGATTTTTGTTATTTTATCTTTACTTCGTTTCTTCTTTTTCAACCGTTAAATTTGTTTGCGAATTTACATATTTAGTTGTTTCCAGTGATAGTGATGACGTTGCTAAATTAATTATGTTAATTATATAAACAATAGCGAAAAAGTTGTAAGTTTCAAAGTCACGTGCTACTATAAAGTTCAGATACCTTAGTTTTACAACTGAGATATTCCCAACATGCTTATTTACTTTTTGATTTCTTTGGAGAATGCAGAACTACTTTAGGTCAGGATAAAGAAAATCTATACTGTTATGATAGCAATGAGGGTACATATCAGGGATGGAATTTTAAAAATTTAAACTGTACCGTTAGTTTCAAAAAGTCTGAAATAGGTACCTACAATTGTACCCAATTTTCTATCACTGGTACCGTACACTATCATTAATCTGCGACATCCAGCATATGCCAAAAAGAGAATGAATTTATTACAAACACTACTGGAAACATGATATCAAAATGTCCTGCCTTGGTGGATCAGAGCTACATATACTATAAAAATTGTGTTTCGGCGATGCCCAGTCAGAATACCCGCAGGCGTACGAAACTAAGGCATTCAGCTCTCCATTATGGTGGGTGAAATTAAAAGCTCAAAGTAATATTATGTGAAAAAAAAAACAAAAAGACTATTTTTAAACTTAATTTTTGGGTTTAAAGAAAAATCAATAATTACTACATTACTAAATAAAAACAAAGTATATATGCTTTTTGCGGCACATAATTTATGTTATGGGGCTAGTCAATTAAAACAATATTGCACAATAGGAATCCACCCGCAAAATCTGAAATTAGTCCCAGAAAAATTATTTTCAGAGATCTTACCTTATTTTTGCCTATAATTTTATGAGAGGTTTCTCAATTTCAAATTGCTATAACTTGTCTGAAAGAGGAAACATAGGCGCTTTAAATGGCCAAACTTCGTCTGAATTAAATAAATGATAGCTCATTAAAAGCAGAACTAAATGCAGTTTTTATTTTTGTATATATCTCAATAATTAAAAAAAAAGCAAAAATTTTATGTTTGTAAGATACGCAGTGAAAGTACTACGCTTTGTTTGATCCGGTTGTAATATATACATTTATATAAAATTGCAGATTAAACTTGTTCGAATATACTTATAAAACCAATCTCATTCATATACTATACTCGTTTTCAATGCCATCTACAGGGTGTGCAAAAATAATGTCATAATGTTAATGTGCCATTGTAAATGACATTGAATATCATTGTGTTTTGACATTTATGTCGTAACTCGATGGATAGAGAATTATGCCATTTTATGAAGCAACAAGTAATATAACAAGTAATTTTATTATGCAACAAGTAATGAAGCGATACACAGTTCGGACAACGATGGAGATTTGAAACACTAATTTCCGGGCCGAGTGATCTCTTGTTTTTGGCGATCTAACGGCGCCAGAGTTCTTCTTCTGGGGCTTTTTGAAATCTCGAGTTTACCACAACCAGCCACAAGCCTTGCAAGTCTTTAAAGCCAACATTGAAGAAAATGAGCAAAAATGTGCATTAACTTAGGAGGTGGTCATTTGACCAATAAAACAGAGTGTTTCCCGTGAAAACAGAGCCCAATTTTTATTTCTATCAAAATGGCTGCCAATTCTCATAATGACATTACTTTTGCCCACCTAGTACACGCCGGGAGCCCTACCAATTTAATGACATTTTCTTGCAAATAGCATTATTAAGTTATGTTTTGGTAACAACATTATTTCCGGCTACACATACTTATATGCTCTTTGGCCCGGATATCTTTGAGCTACTTAGGTATGTATGTGTGCATAGGAAATATGTATGTATTAATTAATAAAATTATTCAAAATTATGCATTTAATTTAATAAATATCATTATCTATATTTTTGCTTATGTGCTCAATGGAACTTATTCAATTTTCATACATTTTGGCGAAAAACGTTTGGTCACCCTAACGTTATTCGATTTCTTGCAAGTGTTATTGACCGCCGCCACCGTTGTATTTGAAAAATGCTTACTGAAATCTCTCTCATTGCTACTATGTAAATACTTAAACAAAACAAAATCAATACTTATATAATAAAGTAGCACACAACTGTCACTTGCAAATTATATTAGAAATTATTTTTCAAACAATTCAATAAAGGTCAAGAGTTGCAACAGCAGCACGCGAACGTATATTTTCATAGTGGATCATAAGTAATTGGAAAGAGAGAGAGAGAGCGAGATAAAGTGACACTAGTCAGCAAATAAGCATAAAATTAAGGTTTTCTCCCTATTAGCATAGTGAGAAAATCAAATCATATCTGTATCACAGATAAAGCAAAAACGCTGATCGGTGGTTATTCAATGTAACACAACAAAAACTAAAACAGAGCTAAACTAAATGTGTATATTTTATGTTTTCGAGAAACACCGTAACTTTAATAGATTGCGCTGTACTACTTAGAACCTGAATACGCCATCAATAAGCATCACTTTGGAAATGTTCTGTTGACTAGTGTTGCATATTAAGGAGATACGATAGATTATTGGTAAACAAGCGTGAAATGTGTTATTTAAAGTAAATATGACGGCAAAGACAAAGAATTGTCAAAAATACTTGAGATTATAAAGTGAAGCAAATACTTGTAGATTCTAAAAAAAAGTGCTGTAAGTAAAAATAAGAAAACTTAATATTTGATTTATAGTAAACAAATTATTTAGCCCCTTTTAAAAATGAGTCAAAAAAGAACTCAGGTTCAATGCTAAGTATGCTTAATTATAGACTTAACATTGAAGGAAATTTACGTATTTGCTCCCAGGGCATAATTATAACAGTAAAGATACGAAGATCTTCTTCTTTCACGAACTCGTGTAAATGCCATAGGAGCGACAGAAATATTGGTATTATTAAACAAATAAAAAATTAAATCAAACATCATCTTCTTAAACGTTTACTTTGGCATTAGCAAACGAATGTGAATATAAAATTGAATATCGAGAAATATGTATAAGAATTAATTCTAGCAAATTTACATATATACAGTCATATATGAGTACTTATAAACAAAAAACATATACATTGATAATTCATTAATCATCAGAATTAAAAAACCCGGCATAATTGATAAAACAGGAACATTTCGATAGACTAAACACTTGACGCAATCACGCATGCATACTCACACACTATATATATATAGTCGTATATATATATGTATATATACACCCTGCAGTGTAAATGTCTGTCTCACAAATTACCTAGTATATTACCTAGCCAAAAGCGAGCTAGTTAAGATTTAGCTTAAAACTTTTTTTTATTTTTATTGATACATTCAACGCTCAGGGTGTACCCCTATGAATGCAGAGCATTGTGTTGAATGGAAGGAAGATTGATAGGTGGGAGAAAGAAGGAGGGAGAATCAGGGAGGGAATGCAATCACACAGGACACCGATAAAGGGATAGATAGCCATTGTGGCAAGTGTTATGCTTTTACCACAATGAACTTCAGTTTATCAGTGTCGACTATGCCCACATGTAGCGCCAAAGGTCAAGCTTTTCGCATCCACTCATGTTGTGCGTGTTATATTTGTACATGAATGGAAGGGACCTACAGTTTTATGCCGAATCCGAACTTCGAATTGAAAAGCTTTTCATAGGCAATTTTTACTCTTGTAGGTATGCCATTGCCTGCCAAGAGGGGTGCCGTGTATAAATTTTGTTGTTGTTGCTTTCTCCTTTTTTTATTTAAATTTTTTTTTTTTTTTTTGCCTGTGCCGAGTATCGAACCCCTGTCACTCTGCGTAACAGTCGAACGCACTACCTCTACGCTACTGCGACCACAAAGCTTAAAACTGATGCAGGATGAGTCAATTTGAAGACTGCTAAGACTTTTCTGCTTGTATATGCAAACACAAAGAACTTCTTTCAATAATAAAGGCACATAACAATTTTGTATTTAAATAAAACACAGAATAATTGAGATATCTGGCTGAAATTCAACGTCGTTAAATCGCTAAAGATGATTTTTCGATGAAATTCAGGATTTTCTTCAAACTTTTGCAGGGCACAATCGGAGAAGTTTCGGCACTTCAAATGTTTACTTCTTGTGTTAATTTGATCTTGTAAGGGTGTAGGCCAAGATCTTTATGAAAAATTCGAGAGATTCTTATGGTAATTGCTGTGAAGGGCGTGGAATCGACTACTTTGGCTTATTTTGAACTGAAGCACTTACGGCTGCGGCACAGGAATATTCAATAGTGAATATGTTGTCTCGAATTCATCCACTATAGCATGCACAGCGATTCAGAATTTCAGTAGTAATTGTTAAGAATTTCCAAACGTTGCTGGTTCGTGAACTTCATATACTTTATAATATAATATAAGGGATGTATATAATATGAAAATTTTAAACTTTTTGCTGTACTTTTGTTATACAGACTGTGAAAGAATGTAGTCGGCAACTAGTTAATTGTAAAGTAGTTTGCCCCCATATCAAAATATACTAGCTCAAAAGTTATCGAAGCTAGGAGAATTGTCTTTTCGTAAGCCATCAGCGAGGAAAATAAACAGTAGGTTGCGGTAGATTGAGAAGGAGGAGGAGGAAAGAATTATGTGACTGTGGTTTTCTTTTTATTTTGAGCTAGGTAATTAGCTAGCTTTTGAGCTAGTTGGTTGCACTGCAGGGTATGTATGCACAAACACAAGCATACTCGCATACAACAATCCAAATCTGCAATACAGATACATGCAAACATTAAATTTAAATCATGACAAACATGAAGCAAACATTTTGACAAAGAACATTTGCTAGAAGTAAAATACAGACACAAGAAATACGCAAGCGCATGACTTTGGTGCAGCCTCAAACTACCAATCATCCACCATACACCAACAAAGTGTTAGCTAGCCTACTACAAACTATCACCACCACTACCACTCGTTCGCCGCTCGATAATTCAGTCGTTCTCGTTCACATTCGGTTTTGTTATTGTTTCTGTCCGTCGATTATGTGCAGCGCCCAAAACAGCCATAGCCGCAAACAAGCTTTCGGCTGCTCCATCGTCTTCTTGGCATGTAAGACGTGTGGCAACGGAAGTATACTTATCATAGCACAATATCGTCGAAAAGCTCAGTTTGTGAATAGGTTTCGTGGGAAGTGGATGCCAAAAAAATTTCAAAATTAGTGTAGACACATCAGCGACGAAAAAAGTAACAGTAAATAATAAACGCAGCATCAGCAGCAATAACGAAGTAGTAGCGTGCCAAGCTATAAGGTGAGATTAATAACCAATACAGAGTCAGACGAACGTAGCAGACATCAGTGCAATCATGCAATCAAGCAACTACAAGAGGATAACTTAGTCAACACGTCGTATGAGTTATAAAACATTTATAATATCAATTAAAAAATGTAGTTGGTGCTCATTAACAAAGTATTATTTGTATACATTTGCAAAACCTTAAGTGTTAAGTGATAAAAATTGTGTAATTTTTGTTATTAATCAATATTCCAGTCACGCCGCAGGATGTATGTGTATTTGTATTGTACATAAGTGGAAAAATCCTTAAAAATTTGGCATTCAAAAAAAATTGCAAAAAATTCAATTTTTGCGACAGCTTTGTTGTTGAACTTCTCAAATAAAGCAGAAATAAAAGAATGGAATGGAAGGGTCCTAAAGTTTTATGTTGAATCGGAATGGCGAATTGAAATTTTTTCCATATATCTAATTTTTACACTCACAGTGTAAAAATTTAAATTTAATATTTTCGGGATTTAAACTTTGGAATGCGAACCATTTTTACATTTTTATCACAGCTCCACGGCAACTACATAAGTACAAAGATACTTGCCAAAAGATTACCACCAAAAATTACTGCATATTACATACATATGTAGTTACTGCTCATAGAATACCGACATACACCGGCAGTTTATCTGTTGTTTCTTGTTTCAAGATTTACTAAGCTTTTGTTAAGGAAATCACTAAAAGTCTGCTTGGTCAAAAAGAATATTTTGAACATTTATATCGTATTGTAATGACATTTTTTAAGTATAGTATTAAGTTGTTCAAATTGACTACCAAATATTTGTTTGAAATATTAATTTAGAAACTTTTAATAGAAAATTTCTGATCTTTCAGACTTTTAGTAAACGTATTCTTACTGAATTTTACAGTTAAGCTTCTGACAAAACCACGGTTATCCTAAGATATGCATGAACTTTCCATATTTTAAGTTAATCAGCTAGGGATTAAGAATCCAACAGTAGCAGGAGCTGTCTCCAGCCTGGCTGAACCCATATTTTAGTTTGGCAAATGAAATAATTTGTGGGAGGCCCGATGCCGAAGGATGGCGGGCGCCTAGACAAGTCGGACAAGTTGGAAGACAAGTAATAGAACATTTTATGAGTAGTAATATTATCTTCAACTGTTGTAACATGAAGGAAGTTTTCAAAATTTAATCAGCGACCTCGTCCCATACATGCTCATAGTTAGTTTTTTATAAGTCTCTGTTTTGAAAATGATTTTTCTCCACTGCAACTGATCACTGCATCACGGACAAGTAAATGCGAAGTACTATATCTGATGATGCGATAGGGAAACGTTTCTAACAATTCTGTGCCAAGCTAACATAATATAGGTATTATAGAGCTTCGATAATACGACATTAATTAATTCTTTCTATCCCATATTCAAAATTAACGGTTTCTCATTCAAAGCAAAACTTTTTGTTGGGTAAACAGAAGCTGCTGTGCTTATATAAAGTTTTTGCTATTCTTGAGAGGTGCTTACTAAGCTTAAGAATTGAAAGTAGAGTTTAGTTTTAGAGGTCGCTGTGGAGTATTTGGTAGTGTATTGGCCTGCTATGCAGAGTATCCGGGGTTCAAATCTCGGCACAGTCAAAATAAAAAATGTAGAAAAAACAATTTTTCTACACGGCCCACTTCTTGGCTTTTCAGTTTTTTTTCTTCGCCATCCGGATGCGGCATAAATAAATGTAGGTCCCTTCCATTCATGTATAAATTTAACAAAATCAGCCTAGGCCTTCCATGGGTCGTTGTGTCATTCACAAGTAAAGTTTTAGAATGAAATGTTCCCGATGCTTGAATAGTTTTGCAAGTTCTGAGTAATTTCCCCGCCGCCTCTCAAAACATTCAACGCTTCATGAATAATGCCCATAATTCAAAGGTGATACTAACTAATGTTGCACGGTTGGTAAATTGGTTGGTTGTTGGGTTGCTGCGCAGAGGAATCACTTGGGCAAGAACTGCCCATTCTGATACCACATGGTTGGACATACAGCCGATTCCGGCGGATTAGCAGTTAGTTATCACTCGGTGGTTTTACTATTGCCTACATAGAGGATAACTTGTACCAGAGCTGGGCAGTTAAGATTTTGATTACATTTTGATTACAAGTACCATAATCGTAATCAGAAAAAACCGAAAGCATTTAACTAGCTTCTCTTAGGTATTAGTTTCTCTTGGAGGTTTGCTCTTGGAAATGAAGAGGTGGTCTGTATAGAAATGTGTATATATGTATTAAATTTTTGACTGCACCGGGTGTCGTGATGTAGACATCAACTACATCACGACAGCCACATTAGCTAATAAAAAAAATTATATCTAATGTCAAGTAGTCAACTCGTTCTAACAATATGTAGGTATCTATGTCACCAAAGAAAAAAATTAAATACTTATTTCATTAAGACCAGTTTATGGTTTTATACATATTAAAATTATATAATTTAGATATTATATTCTTTGTTTTGTAAAAATACTTTTCTTTTCGTGTCTACATAAGGGGACTCTTTACCCAGCAACAACATGTGTTTGCAAAAAGAAGGAATTAATTCAACATAAATTTGCATTAAGAGAGAGAAAAAGCTTGCAAAAATTTCTAACATAACGAAATTACTTATATCAATAAATTTATGTACATAATAACGAATTAATTTGCTTAGATTATGTTAATTTTTTATTTTTATTATTATTATAATTTTTCTATTCTCCTCATTTCGAATGGGGCACACAGCATTCGCAAAATATAATTTAAAATCTTAAAAGAATCTATAAAAGAATCTCATTTTAATATCTAGATTTAATGATTGGTAGAAAAAATTATATATTCAAGGTCAATATCTAGCAGCTTCTTCTGCTTCGTCGTTGCGTTCTTCTTCAGCTACTAGGCGAGTTCATTTCCGCTTCAGCATAATCACATACACACATATATATGTTTGTATGTATGTATGTGTGCATGTATGCATGTGTGACATATCAAACCAAAACATGTATAGCCAATTGATTGACCAAGTGGAAATGGCTGCACACAATTTTCAAATAAATATTTGGGTGACAATTTTCGGTGCTTACTTATGATTTGAAGGTTCGTTCATCGGTTGTTTACTTTTGTTATGTTTCTGTAATTTTCTCTCACATGAACAGAGACAATACATACATACATACACATATATGTATTTGCTCATTGGTCATTAAAGCCATTTCGGGGTCGTAAATATTTATTTGCACATACAAATTTGTTTGTTTTTCTTCTTTTTTTCATGCATCAATATTTTTTGTTTTTTATTTTTCCTACATTTTCGCCATGTATGTACTTATATATTTTAGTTAACGAATGTGACAAAATTAGATACCAAAAACATTAAAACGCAAAATCAAAACTTGAGTTCAAAATGCGTATAGCGTATAGGTTCTTTGAAGTCTGCTCGAGCTATTTATTTTTTGTGCTAATGTGACAAGGTCAGTTGCAAGTCTATCGAGCATAAGATTCATAAATTCGATTTTTACTAGTAGATTTCTTGCTTTTTTTTTGTTTTGGTCAGCACCAACAACTTACAAATTAAGTAGAATTAACATGTTCAAGCTTTTAAAAACGATGACGAATACGACCAGTTTATTTTCTTACATTTGATGTACCAAATGCCGCCAACAACTACTTATATATAAGTAATAAAAATTTATGCTTTTATGCTCTAAAAAATCGAAATAATATGAGTTAAGTATGTGGTTTTAACTAGAAATGTTTACTTTTGAAAAAACAGTTTCAGTGAACTTTTGTGTTTTTTTTTTCGATTTTTATTTGTTTATTCATTTTGTTTTGATTATTGACAAACAAATACCAATTTTCAAATATACATTCAAATTTGATATTAAAGTCATTAACTCAACCTTTTGTGGACTTTTCTATAAAGTGCTAAAAACATTTTGATTTAATTATTTTCAACATTTTAATCAATCAAGCTTTGGAGTAGTTAGTTTGAGTTCATTGCTCAGCCAGTTTTGAAATTTTATAAAGGTCTTTGAACTGTTTTATTAAACAGCACTTCAGCTGCTGTAGTGTGCTGCTTAGTGGTCATGCAACAGAAAAACTTTTGGGTTTCTGAACTCTTGTGATTATCAGATTCTTAAGTATATTTACAGTGGTATTAATGCAGCCAAAAAAATATGATTGCTATATTATGAGATTGTTTCTCCTTTTTTGCTTTATTTTTTTCTGCTTTGTTGTTTTAACACGTGCTTTAGTACTTCCTACATGTTTTTTTTTACAAATTTTTATATTTACCGCTTATTAAATGTGATTACTTTTGCTTTTTTACATCTGCTAAACCCACTTATGCCTTTACCTTACGAAATATTGCTACATAAATACGCACATATGTGTGTAGACCTTACACAGTAAAAGCAACTAACAATGCTCAAAACTAGGCTTAACCCAAGACCGAGACCCACATTTCTTCTTTTTTTCCATATTTTGTGTAGGTATGCTTTTGTGGGCCACTTACTTACATAAAATTACAAATGAGTTTGTGTGTAGAAAAGAAAAAACACGATTGGGAAATGCTTGAGCGCATACAAACTAACAAATATGTATGCCACATAGAGATGTTGTTTAATTCATAATAATGGCAATAATTTACTATTACATGACATTTCTCTAACTGTCATCTCTTTATGTGACCAACAACCAACCAAGAAGACAACACCAACGATAACATCTCACTTGTAAATTATAGTAGCCGAAAACAGTTGAAAGAAATAGTAAATGAAAATATATGTATTTTTTTTTAATTATCTCACCAAAAATTGCATATAACAAAATAAATTATAAGAAAAAGTAATTTATTAAATAGATGAAATCTGACTTAACAAAACTTTATTAATTAATATGTTTCGCCTTCTAATTTAAAGGATTCATATCGAATTTTGATTACAAACGGCAGATAGGAAACGTTCACAAATAGACCGAAACACACTTGCACAGAAACATATTTGAAAAATGTCTGAGTTGAATGCTACTGAAACTGATTACTGGAATTTTCTATTCAACGAATTGGCCGGTATGTAATATTACATATATTTACTTACTATATAGGTATTTGTAAATATGTATGTACATTCATATATAGGTAATGTATCATCATAACGTAGTAAACCTTTAATACCCGTATTACATATTTACTTTTTAATTTGTTATTAATTGTAATTGTTATGTATGTTATTTCGTTTATTGCCAGATGACCGCACAAATGAGTGGTTCTTAATTAAATCACCTGTACCGATTTTCTCAATTATTGGCTGTTATTTATATTTTGTTATATCATGGGGTCCCCGTTTCATGAAAGATAGAACACCGTTCAAATTGGAAAAAACATTAATTGTATATAATTTTATACAAGTGCTGTTGAGTGTATGGATGGTTTACGAGGTAAGTGTTGTAGTTTAGAGTTCTAAATTGAAATTCACTTAAGACTGAAATCGGAAAGCTAATAAATTATTCTATAATATAGTAGATGTTGTTGTTTCTAAAGTTTAAAAATCATTGAAAAATTATTTGAATATTTGAGAAAAATTCTAATTTTTGTAGTTATTTAAAGTGATCAGTAATTCAAGTTAAGTATTTTCACTACTTAAAACCAAGTTTACAGATTTCTGTTATTCAGTGACCCAAAGCAAAATTTTTTTATTAGCCCTTTACTAACTGTCATAATGAGTTAAAAAAGATTAGAAAAGACCCATAAGAAAGGAGATAATAGGTTAATAAATTCGAGGGGAACGTTCTATGGAAATTTTCACAATCTCAGATGCAAAATAGTCAAGGTGTCTTTTGGTTTATTAAAGTTAATTTGCTTGAAATGGGCTAACTTTAGATCCAACAAACTAAACACGTAAACTTTGAAAACGCCGAGAATCCACTTTCAAAACATTTTTTTTAATGTTTTTTTAGAACTGTATTATTTGTGCATATATTGTATATGTATGTATTATTGTATTTATTTATTATTGTATGCCTTAACTTAGTTTTTGCTCAACATTTTATGTGATCCGTGTAATAATATTTATTAATATTTTCTGATATCGTTTTCCGATAAGGTTCCAATACAAAAACTAACACGTACTCATGTTACATATAAATATTTTTATTTTAATATAATTAATATTGTTTCCAACTGTCAATAAAAACGGCACACTGCCAACATTTGACCGCCAAAAACTGACCTATTTCCTCAATAGACAAGTCAAAATTAAGAACTCATTGCTAAGTAAAACATACAAAAATTTACAATGCGAGCAAATCATGAATGTAAAAAGTTGTAAACAGGTTCAAGAAAACTAAAGAAGTATTAAAATGAGATTCAATAACAATAACAACAATTAAGTAGTTATACCATATTATTAGTAAAAACGAAAAACAGAGACCGCGAGTACTTCGTGGGGCTTAATGAATTTTTAATGCTGCTACCTTGTAAATAGGTCAAATTGAAACTGTAGAATATTTATGAAATGCTATTTAATGATAATGTATTTAATATCTATTTTCATAGGGTGTTGTGATCTGGCAATATTATAGTTGGCGCTGTCAACCGGTGGATCGTTCAAGGACACCAAGAGCCTACAGAGTAAGCAAATAATTTAAAGGTTTAGTGTGTAAATAATTGCTATAGAAATCAATTGCATAATATTATTATTACATATTCACATTGATATTTTTATTTATATTCATTTTTTTGATTTGCATGTACATATGTATGTAGTATGTTTCCTACATACTCGTATGCTTATGTATTTATGTGTATGTGATGTTTGTGTGCAAATATGTGTGCATGTATGTGTGCTTATGTTTTTCTTATGTTTTTAGGAAGCACGCGTTGTCTATGTCTACTATTTGGCTAAAATTAGCGAATTGCTCGATACCATATTCTTTGTGCTGCGTAAAAATGAACGTCAAGTAACATTCTTGCATGTCTATCATCATTCAGTGATGCCATTGATCTCATGGGGCACCACCAAATATTTTCCAGGCGGTCATGGTACCTTCATCGGATGGATTAACTCATTCGTCCATATTATTATGTACTCGTACTACTTCCTGTCGGCATTCGGACCAAAAATACAAAAGTATTTGTGGTGGAAGAGTTACATTACAAATTTGCAAATGGTAAGTGAAACCTTATCGAAAAATAATTGTATAAAATTGGCAATACGAGTATTATTTTTTACTGACATTTGGTATATACAAAAAATGTAAAAAAATTTAAAAAAATTCATAAAAAAAAAATTTTGTTATCGCCCAAACTTAAATTAAATATTCTGTAGAAATGGTCGCATTTCTAAAACGCATAAATTTCGCAACTGCTGCGGTGTATTTCAGAAACGCATAGTTATGAGTTTAAGATCAGCACAAATGTCAGTACAAATGTCAGATTTTTCAAATCAACAGTTGCGATATTTTTCTGTCTTAGAAACGTGACCAATGTCAAACCAATTTTTGTTATTCTGAAATCAATTTATTGTTTGTCACTTTTCTGTCATTTAGCTTCATTGTCAACCGGTTCCACACTTACATCTTTTTTGCTAATTGATTGACTGTTCAAATTATCCCATCCGAAGATAATTTATTTACGTTTTTTGTGATTATTTCGCGTTTATCGTTATTTTTATATTCGCTGTTTCACAGCAATTTGTTTTTTTCGTGAACACTTTTAGCATAGTTTGTTTTCTTTTCATTGATTCACGTTGATTTTCGTTTTACTTTAATTTGTTTTTTATCATAAAGTCTACACTCTTTGTATATTTACTTTACGTTTTTCATCATTTCATTCATTCATTTTCTGTAGATCCAATTCTGCATGGCCTTCATTCATCAAACTCAACTGCTCTACACTGATTGCGGCTATCCAAGATGGTCCGTTTGCTTTACACTACCCAACGCGGTCTTCTTCTATTTCCTCTTCAATGACTTCTATCAGAAATCGTACAAAAAGAAAGCACAAGCTAAGCTGGACCGGGCTGCAGCGGCGGCGGCACTAGCAGATAATAACAATGATACCTGTGTCAAGAATTTGAATGAAGCAACGACTCCAACCAAATCATCAGCTGCAATTATGGCTGGCGGAGAAGTAAAGAAACATCTGTAAAATCTCTGTGCCGGCTAAACGAATTCTTCAGTTTTTTTTTTGTTTTCAACCTTGAAGGGAAAAGGTGGGAAAATGCATGTAAATATGAGTACAGTGTGTGTAAACTGAAATTACTGCCTTAAGTCTAAGCTCTGCGTAAGAAGCTTTTATAGTTGTAAGCTTCACTCAATGGTATTATTACTGCATATTCGACATTGCTATGTATTTTATTACTGCAATTGTGTATCTGTATCTATTCTGCGCCTATTGCTTTCGGATGTATGTATGTAGTTGTTATGTAATTTGTTAAGTTGTCTTTTAAAAGCTTTTCTGTATTTTTGTATAACTTTCCTACTTTATTGTGTATGAAATGTTGAATCTGCTCTGGTTTGGCAGATTCGCGCTTAAGAAGACTCTCTTTAATATTGTTTAAGTGTGGGGAGAAATGTTAATTGCTTTAATTTTTTGGAATTGCAATTTTTAGAATTGCGAGAAAAATATTGCTAATGAATTTTTTCATATGACTTGAAAAATATGATATTTTGTACCTTAAATTAAGTGTAAATTATTTGTGAGTTTTAGATTTTATGTACCGGTATATAAAGTAAGGAACTTTTTGAAAATAAAAACTTTTGTATTTTAATACCAAAAAAAAAAAAAACAAACAAAACAATGTGAAATTATTTTTTCTTTTTTGCTTTGTAGCAAATATTTCCTCTTTATTGAATTAAAAAGCAAATATGTTCGAGTTTTCAATGTACTATAAATAAAGCCGTACCGTTAGTACCTCTCCTCTTAAGTAGCATAAGTACTGCTTAAGTGTCTGTAAATTGCTACTTTTTCTGCAAAAGAAATTTCGTGTTTTAAGTGACTTTCCGCTTACTATAAGACCCTCAAAATCTGACATCTTCAGCTATGGCACCTGACTGGGCTTAACTATACCCAAAAATAAAGTGGCAATTGTAGAGTGCATATTAAACCATTAATGACGAGAGTTTATAAATAGAGGTAGAGAGTCGGAATCATGTGTGAAGGATGATATGGCATGTAGAAACAAAGATCTGAAATATAAAATTTGTATCCGGCATCAATCTGCTTAATGTACATATTGATATATGTATATACATTTGAGAATATCCAAATCAAAACGCAATAACGAGACCTCCATCAAAAAGAAAATTTGATGCCAATTAACTTTCTTCTATAAAGCCTACTTTTTCGGTTGTACATATAGTAAATCATATACTTATGTATATGACAGCGATAATCGGTATCTAAATTTGGGATCCAAATCAAAACGTAATAAATACACAATTTCAATAAAAACAACCAAGGATTGTGAGCCAACACAATTTTGCACTATGGTTCGGCTCAGTGATCCACATACTCTTTGAAGGACTAGTTTGGTTTGAAAACCGGTTCTGCCAAAACTTCGAACCGCTAAATCCCGTGATATCGTAAACATCGTTCGGTTAAAAAAACTCAAAGTGCAAATGGTTCGATTTGCATCCCTGAAAACAACCTATGATAGTTTTTGAATAAAATCTATAATTAACTATTTGAATTTAATATTATTTTAAACAAATGCATTAAGCTGTGCAATATATATCCAGCTTCATAGTTAACATTTAGGTTTGATATAGAACATTTGAAAATGATTTGATATCTAACACATTCTCAATGTCAAACTTTTGATATGATTTAATAATTATTTTAAAAAAATGGCATTCTCTTTCTTCAAAAATCAAGTTTTGGTATGTTGGAAGAAGCATATTGATGATCTCAAGAATTTGCGTATTGTGCAAGCGGAAACTTAAAGGATATCATCGTGAAAATACAATATTAAGAAAATAACACTTTTTTCACTCCAATGTTTTTCTCGATCATTCCTTAGCAACCAACATATGCGTTGAACAGCCTCCTTTGCTAGAATCTGATTTTTAATGTTTTTCTCGATCAGTCCTTACCAACCAATATATGCGTCGAATAGCCTCCGTTGCTAGAATCTGATTTCAAGCTGCTTTATAATTGCTTATAATTTATATTTTTTAAATTATTATAAATAAATTTTTTAAGTATTTCGATGCAAAAAGTACTCAGTATTCAAAAACCTCACTTGTGCAACTTTGTACACTCGATAGAAGTAAAACAAACTTATTTGGTAGTACTATACAGCCGGTTCAGTTATTCTTCAATTCATATCGATCAGGCAATATTTACCGTATGAATCGAATCAACACACTGCACAGTAAATATAAAAATTTTGTTTTTTTTAAGAATGTTAAATTAAATCAGCTTGTTTTAGTATGCAGCTACGTAGAAAGTTATCAATGCATTATTACTCTGTCATAAAATTTATCTATAGCTGCAACTACCACGTCGCACAAATATTATTTTATGTAACTGAGTGCATTGAATCAAAAACATATAATTTCTTCAATCTGTCACATATGGTACCTCTTTATATTTACATTCATCTCTTTCATTGTTTTAAGTACGAGTGCTGTAGCCAGTAAAGCCAGGATACTTTTGTGATGCACTTCAAAAAATTATTGATATTTATTCGTAGTTACTCGCATCGACGTAATACTACACAAGACCCGATTTCTGATAACTTTAATCTATTCAATTCGTATGTGTAACTTTTTCCATCGAATAACTGTCTAACTGATGTAAGCTAGGATATTTGTTTACAGGTAGCAGGTAACGTACATCACTTTAGATAGTTTTCCTCCACATTACAATTAAGTTTGAGGCCGATCAGGTTATTATCGTTTACCAAACGCTCCTCAGTACGAGTATCAACAGAATGAGCTTATTTTCCATTTAATTTAAATTTTGTTAATGATCGCTTTTCGTGTTTTGTAATAAAAATTTATTCAAGATACTTATAAAATTCTGAAAGCTTATATATATATATGAAATTGTCAATGGACATAACAAACTTGAAAGATCCAGAGCAAAGAAGCTGCAATTATAATAACGATTATAAATACAATTACGTTGTGATTCACACAGATGTCGTATCATGTCCTAGTGCCATAATGTAGTAAGAAAAATTAAAGAATTTACGACAATTAAGAGGATATAACACTGAATACGACACCATGTGAATCGGCCAAATATATGTATAACCAGCATTTATTGTTACTGCGTAGTGGTAAATTAATTTCGACTAAGAAAATTATTGCATAATACCATTACGCTCATAGTTCTTTCTAAAGAAGCCAGCAATAAAACCTTGAAAATCACAAAAGTCATATACCAACATATACATAGTATAATACAATCACATGTTTTGTTCCTACATATTTTGTTAGAATGAAATATTATACGTAAATTCAAATTATTAACAATATGCAAGCTAATACATTTAATTGTTTCTGGTTATATGTTCATCATAACAATACATTAGATGACAACAACGATAAATATAAAGCCAAGAGCAAAAAAAAAAAAAATTAAGAAATAAATTCATAAATTTTTGATATGTGAGGAAGATACGGAAGAAGAATACGCCACGCAGCTAAAGTTGCTCAATATGCTAAAGAAGAAGAAGAAAAAGTAACATGCAAAGAGTGTCAGCAGCAATAGCAGCAACAGCACATTCACATAGTTAGAACAACAAGTTCCGCCGTTTACTTCGTACTACTAAACTGGGTGGGTCAGCTCCATTGAAGTGCTAGCAGCACAGAACAGACAAATAATCGGCGTCATCCTAGAACAGGTATCGGCTGCTGAGTGATGTTGATTGCCGGTTGCTGTTCGCTATTGTAGTGTGTCGCCATGTCAACCAATACAGAACATGTCCACTTTAAAGAAAATTAATAAAATTACCAATTTTTGTTTGTTTTATTTGTTTGCAAAAAACATTAAATTAAACACCGAAAAAAGCAAAGTGAAGTTGGACCCGCACACACTTTTCAATTTCTAACGCGCTTGACTCTAACAGAGATTCTCAAGATTTAGAAATACCTTGAAAAAAGAACACAATACATAAAAATAATTTGAAAGATGAAAAAAGCAACATCAAGCACCCAGACAATAAAAATCATTTATGATCGAACCTTTCAATTGAACTATCACGATCTACTTCCGTTTACATATTTAATAAATAACGAACATAGTTTATTATTCAACTCCAATATATTTACTTCATCCATTCATCAGTTACTCACAGTCAGCCACAAGACCTTAAGCCTCAGGTGCTATCAAAACATGATGAGATCAACTGAAACTTTTCACAAGTAAATGCAAAACGCAAATATTATATAACCCGCCATAAGTAGCCAAACAACCAATCATCGTATCTATGCCTATACCGAAGAGACGAACTAAATGAACCACCAACAAACACAAACCACGCGTAGCCGGTTCGTTTAACCATGATCTTGACCAAGCTGAAAGCAAATTGGTAACGAAAAAGGAGAAGTGAAATAAGCGATCATATGATTAACAAGAAATGTATAGAAAAGATAAAATGTAAATACATACCTGCTACATACAATATACATAAAGAGATAAATATTATAAATACTAACATTAGTAGCTTCAAGATAAAGTGGAATACAAAAAAACTGAACAACAACAAGGAAGGTTGGAATAAAATTTGCAGCATTTAAATTGCGTTTTGGAGGCGCATTTTAATCATTTATAAGTTAAATTAAATTAACATTTAGGCGTTAAATAAGAAAACTTAGGGAGCCAATAAATTGTTTGTCATCTTTATTCTATAACGCGCAGGCTAAAAGTCTAAAGTATAAACTATTTTTTAATTTATTACCTACTGCATATGAATTTTATGTCGAATATTCTAAATACACATGTTTATTTATGAAGCTTAAATTATATTTCTTTATTATAGCATACATTTGGGCTTTCTATTTGTACAATCTTCATTATGAAGAACAGGGTGGCATGAATAGAAAAACGTTTATACCTATAGAATAATGGAGTCATTTTAAAGATTTTCCATATTATTTTATTTTAAATAAAAATGATTGGGATGTACACATGCACATTGAGAAGCAAACATTGAACAACCGATAAGGCCATATTTTGTATTGTAGTTGTGAGGTATTTACAAAAAAGTTTTTTGTTTATTTATAGGTTTTTGCTTGTGGCGCCAGTATAAGAGAATATGTAGTTACCATTGGAGGGTTACAAATCAGAAGTTATTCTGACTGACAGTTTCAGCAAAATCTAGTTAAACCTATGATCTAATGTGAAAATTATATTTTTAAGGATTTTCTTTCTTCCCTCAAACCAATGGATATGGTTGATACTTATTAAACGAACCAGTGGAAAAGGACTGTCATCAATAATGAAAGCAATATGAATACATAAACTGCTAAGACAGAATCATATTTAGCTTGAATATTCCAGTAAAAGTTCTGTTTTAACTCAGGCTTTTTAGATGAATTACGTATACTTTAATTTTAAAAAGCACGCCGAATATTGGTGTCAAGTCCGCTTTTAAGATTGTTTTCAAATTGGGTTCAAACATTTAATCCCATGTAACCTTAGAGCCCTGCCTGAGTTTAATTATAGATCCCCATGTTTCCATTCTTTGACATAGTTTAACTTCTAAGCTCAATATGGTATGAAAATTTTGTTGAAGAATATAATTATTCTTCTTCTTCTTCTTTTAAGGGCACAATAACCCATGGAGGGCCTAGGCCGAGCTTTTCGCTTCCACTCATGTTGTGTGTGTTATTTTCAAACATGAGTGGATGGGTACTACAGGTTTATACCGAATCCGAATGGCGAAGTGAAAAGCTTTTCTGAGGCATTTTTTACTCTTGTAGGTTTGCCATTGCCTGCCTTTCTACTTTTTGATTTTGCCTGTGTCGAGATTTGAACCCCGGACACTCTGCGTAGCAGGCCAACGCGCTATCAACTACGCCACGGCGCCCACAGAATATAACTATAGCTTACAAAAATTTGTTAAAAACTACGATACGATATTGATATTTTTCTAGCCTACATTCTCCATGTGGTGCAGTGCTGCCAGGCATACGGTTTATCAGTAGAAGTATGCGATAAAAAATCGAAATGAGACAAACTTACGCAATTTCAGCAGCTTTCTAAATTTCAACTGAAATTATATTGAAATAGCACTGCAGTCCGAAAACAACTCGTGAATTCTGAAACGTCTTCTGAGTCGATGAACGAGACTCTATATCCCTTTTTTGAACTATGCTTTACCGAATGCCATCAAACGAAATTTAGAGTTCGAATCGGAAGAACCCAAAATCGACCTTTCGTATCGAAAAATAGAAATTCATCTCTCCAATATCATCGTTAGCTTATACTTAATGGAAGACTATACAGATGAAGTTAAATTTTTGGAATTCACCGAAATGACGGGAGAAAATAAACTTAAAAATAACATGGTCGCTGTGGCGTAGTGGTAGTGCGTTGGACTGCTGCGCAGAGTGTCCGGGGTTCGAATCTCGGCACAGGCAAAATCAAAAAGTAGAAAAAATAATTTTTCTACACGACACCACCTCTTGCCAGGCAATGGCAAAGCTACAAGAGTAAAAATTGCTATGAAAATCTTTTGACTTCGCCGTTCGGATTCGGCATTAAACTGTATGTCCCTTCCATTCATGTACAAATAGAACACGCGCAACATGAGTGGATGCGAAAAGCTCGGCATAGGCCCTCCATGGGCTGTTGTGCCATTAAAAGTAAGTAAAGTAAATAAAATAAATATTGTTGATTTAGTAATTGTCATTCCACACTCTTCTGAAAAATAGTGAACGAATTTTTAGCACAATTAAACTCAACAAAACTTCTCGAAGTAAAAGTAAAGAAGTAAAAACGGGAACTTTGCACTCCAATACAATATTAAGAATACAAATGGCAACCCTTGGATGAGAAAAGTTCGACCCAGGCCCTCCATGGGATTCATGGGTATGTACAAGTGTATAGCTTTTGTAAGTAGTTACTTATAAGCAAGCACACAACATGAATGGATGCGTAAAGCTCGGCCTAGGCCCTCCATTTGCTGTTATACCATTAGAGAAAGAAAAACAAGAAAGAGGTGCAAGAGTAGATATATTAAAATAAAAAGCTTGATAAATTACTACGAGTATTTCGTTGTTTCTAGAAATATGTCCACACAAGCTGGCTTAAAATTAATCAACCAAGTTTAGATAATAAAAAGCTAATTTTACCCAATTTATTTCTAGAGAATAGGCAAAAACTTCAGTACAACAAATGCCGTAATAATATAAATAGCAGCTATGTATATGCAGAATCGAAAGAGAATGCATAATTTTAGTAAATTTGTTTGACAACTTTTCCTTAAGAATTTTGAACGTTAAGATCACAAATAAAATATAATGCATATAAAATATCGAAGTCAATTAAACTCAACTAGTTATACTCGTATGCACAAACGATTTAAAAACTCAAACACTATAATCTGAACGATCAAATTAATGAGTATTATGCAATCATACGGAAACCTTGAAATCTTGTTCCATTTCTTTAACAATTAGCTAAAGAGTTTAAACTATTATCGCACCAACCGGATATTTTTTTCTAACTTTGTTTGTATTGGGCATACATTTTGGAAGAAGAGGAAAGAAAAAATCTCATAAATTGTTTGCAGACTTCTTGACGATATCATTTAAAATATCGGAAGACTTTTTGACTTGGCACTACACTGTTTTATTGTCAGTTTTGCATACTTCAATATTGTGTATGGTAGTATGTAGCAAGTTTTTGAAAGCAAGAACACAAAACAAACTAATACGGTGCCAAGATTTAAAAAAAGGAAACAAATTAATTGTTTCGTAAGCTTTCTTGATTATTTCTGCAAATTTCTGGTTATTTATAAACCTATAACAAGTTTTTAATGTTAAACAAATTAGCTATTCAGAATTGCAGAAGGAATAAGTCAAAAATAATTCTAATCTCCAAGAAGCTTCTACTGTCGATGAATAATTTTACAGTCATATGCAAAGTATGTATATGGAAGAAAAATAAGTCACATGTGCTTTATTTATTTTAAGAGAAAAATTATAATCGTTTATTCATGAAAAAATTTTATAAAAAAGATATAGTACAACCAATAGTTATAGTGTTAAAACTAATAATAATATTGCTGCAAAGAAAACTTGACGCCTGTAATGCGAAAGTAGTAATTTTAGAGGAAGAAATAGTTTTGAATATTACTGCTGCATACAAACAAGTACAGACACACTTGCACAACACTCTTACATACAAATAAAAAAAAATCTTCAATGATTCTTTCTCTAAATAGCAAAATAATTAATTTTATAAATTTGGTATCGTTCTGGCTTTATGAAGATTTTACGATTATACGCATTCATACTTTATTATTATATATTTACAAAAGGATCACAAACACCCGCAATCACTCACATACTCGCACTCACACATTCACTATACTACTATACTATGGTATATGTACGTTCTCAAGCATTCTTTGAAATTGAATTCTGTAATTGTCGTCTTCTTGGCTAATTCCGCTATACGTCTATTTTATATATATTTATTTTCATATAATTCTAGAGCTTTCCCCCCACTCACATTAGAATATTTCTACTTAAAAACTAGAAAAAACAAAAGAAAGAAATAAAAAGCATAACGTTGAAACATATTCTATCGTAAGGTTTTGTTTGCCCGCAAATGTTGCACATTATGGCAACACTGTTTCGACCGTCTTGTGATTTTCCCCCAACTGCATAACTGCATAACTGCATATACCCCATGTATGAAGGCAACGCCTCTGCTATTGCCACTGTCACTGCCATTGCCTCCATTAATGCTGCTACTAAATCTCATCATTCCGCTTTAACTGCCTTTGCGTTATTATTGTTGACATCAATCATTCGCTTCATTCTATCGCCTTGAGCCAAGAATGAATTTGACGGTGTGCAGCCCAAACCGCCAGCAGCTTTTAGTGCAGCATTTGCAACGGCATTTTTCTTTAAATTGTAGGTCTTTCTATAGAAATTACCGAAGAGATACAAGAAGATGACGGTGTTGCCAACGAAGAAGAATGTCAGTGTCTTTGGCATATTGCAGCCCTTGGCGCCGACCAGCAGCATATAGCCGAGAATCAATACGAATTGTACCAATTGGATAGATGTCATGTACTTCTTCCACCAGAGATATTTCTGGTATTGCGGACCCATAGCAGCTACCATGTAATAAAAGTACATGATGATGTGAACGCCGGAATTTAGAATGCCAATGATGACACCTTGTTCACCTAAGGAAAGTGAATATTGCTGATAAATACATTTATGCTAATAAGTTATCAAATGGCAATGTTAGCTTACCTGGTGCATATTTCAGGTAACCCCAAGAGAAGAGCGCAGTGACTGTGTGATGATACACATGCAAGAATGATACTTGGTTTTGTTTCTTACGTAACACAAAGAAAGTCGTATCTAGTAAATCCACAATTTTCGAGAAAAAATAATACCATGCTCCAGAGTATAACATTAAAGTTTGTCGACGATCACGTACGATATCACACTTTTTGGAAAGAATTGAAGCGACTACGTTGCTTTCGTGTATGGACTAAAGACAAGGGAATGGAAGAAAACAAATTATTAGTGAATTATGATGTGAAGTAAAATTGTTAAAATAAGTTTGTTATGAGTTTTTCTGCTCTCTTCAGAAATAATACAAAAACAAATATTTAGTTATTTCTACTATTTGATAAAAGTTATTTAAATTTCTGCCATGCAACTCATCTTTCGCCAGTCCATCTACGGGCGAGGCATACTATTTTGTAGAAGTATTTTGTATCGAGTTGAATCTCTTTTTGCTTAATAATAATAATTGTAATACAAATAATAATTGTTCAGACTGCCTATAATTCTCTTCCACTGTCTTCGATCAACGACCATAGGCCAGCCAAAAATATTTAACAAAAAATATTGTACATATTTTAAACTTGCTTCAATAGGATCTCAGTACTATTTTCAACACTAATTTCACCAATTCAGTGTTTATTTTCAATGTAAAATTACTGATTCCACAAAACAATTAACTAATATTCTGTCGGAATGAGATAAAAACGTTTGATACTTACAGTGCGACACATCCATATTGAGAAACAAACTTGAAACGCATTATAGATGACCATTATTTTCTTCAGATCATATGGTTTACGGTCTTTCATAAATGCGGGTCCAATTTTTAACACGAAAAGCAAATAAACGGCAACTATTGAGGCAACCGGCGCTGGTGAACTCATCAGAAACCAGCCATCTATTGCTTCATCTGTAAGGTTTAGCATGAAAAAAATGTGTTAGCTAACTTCATTTGTATGCCGATTCCATGTTTAGAGATGTCAATACTCACCGACGCCTTTCGATAGTCCCGAAATTCTTTTATTGAATATTTTAATATAGGTTGTCATTTTGTTTGTTCTACAAAGGAAAGGAGAAACAAGAAAACAACCAACAATTAATAGAGAACACAAAGAAAGAACAATCACAGAATTCAATCACAGAGTTAAAAATGAATTTTCGTTCGATTTCATTTGCGGCTGTATTGAAACTGATTTAATTTCTATTTTATTATTATTTTTTTTTTGTTTTTTAATTACATATTATTTTAGAATTTTTGCTGAATGAAATATTCGAAAAAGTCGGAGAAGAGTAGAAAAAAGTTGAAACATTTATAATTGTTTTGAGAGTTTTCTTAACTATTTGACAAAATTAATCACGTAGCACAAACACAATCGTAAAACGCAGTAGGTTCGACCGTCAGTCTGGCTGCCTGCCGGCTTGTCTCGTTGCTTCTAAGAGCTGAAATGTGTGAAAAATATTGATCATTTTGAAATTGTGATCGGAATTTGATATTGTAGACACAAACTACATTTGATGTTATAGAATTTATTTGTGTATGAGCGGTACAAATATTTCAAATATGTTTGAGCCGTACTTAAATTTACGTTTAAAACTATGTGAAGTTCTGCTTTGCCCTATTTGGTTATAAAGTTAAAAAACTTTATAAAATGTAAGGTCACATTTTACCCTATCATATGAAAATGCAAGACATCTTGCAAATGTTCACGCTCATAACGTTAATTTAGTAAGCGTGAGACCCCAGCAACGTTATACGCTACTTATTTAGCAGCAAGTTAACGCAAACATACTTTTAAACACTTGTTTGTGGTCTAGCATGGCTAGAAGAATTCTACAAAAACTTGTCGTCGCTGATTGTAGCTTTAATCGATGTTGTTATTGTAAAATAGAATATTCAATACGTGAGTTCAATGGCAAATTTTGGTTAATGTCAGCATAAAAACAAGAAAACAGTGACCGCGATAAAAAAGCACACAGACATTTACATAATCCATTCATGTACAAATATAACACGCAGAACATGAGTGGATGCGAAAAGCTTGGCCTTTGGCGCAACATGCGGTCATATTCGACACTGATAAACTGAATTTCATTGTGGTAAAGGCATAACACTTGCCACAATGACTGTCTATGTCTTTATCGGTGTCCTGTGTGATTGCATTTCCTCTCTCATTCTCCCTCCTTCTTCCTCCCATCTATAAATCTTTCTTCCATTCAACACAATGCTCTGCATTCATAGGGGTACACCCTGTGTGTTGAATGTATCAATAAAAAAAATTAAAAACCAAAAACAAAAATAAACATTATGTGATATTTCCTTGAAGATGTACTTTTACTTTAGTTATTGAAAATAACGAGCTTACGTCTAAATTTAAACACAAATTTATACAAAAGTAAGAGCTTTTTTCTAGAATCGACTACATAGTATGAAACTAAATCTAAGAGCCTTCTTGTAAATGGGTGGTCGCTGTGGCGTAGTTGGCAGTGCGTTGGTAGTGGGTTCAAATGTCGTCACAGGCAAAATAAAAACTTCAATATTGCAAACATTTTCATTCTCGCGTAATTTAAAAATATTGGTTCATATAATAAGTATCCGCGGGTTCTGGTGTTGGTACCCACAAATCTGGCAGCACTAGTCCGTTTATGTCAAACGAATGCGTGTTTGAATGGCATTTCATTACGTTTTGTGTGAAGGCAGTTTACACAACTCGTCGCTAGTGTAAAAAGTTATATTGATTGCAAAATAAGTGAAATATTTTAAGAAATGCGCTATGTGATGCTGTATTACCATAGAAAATATAAATCCGTTGCAAAAACATGCCGACAAATTTTTGCAGTTTACGGTGAGGGTGCTGTGAGTGAACGGTGGACCCAGGACTGGGTTGTTAGATTCCGTTCCGGAAATTGCGATATCAAAGATATACGGAAACTCACTGAAAAAGTCGATACAATTTTGCAACTGGGGAAGCAAGATCGACACGCAAGCTGTCAGGTGATAGCGGTGGCACTAAACATCAACCACATGACAGATTTGTGGGTACCAACAGCGGATACTTTTTATATAACCCAATATTATGCAATACAAGCTGGCATATCGAATGCAGCAGCTATTGAATGTAAGTACTTATTTGCTATTCTTACTACAGTTTTGCGCTCTGTGCAGCCCATAACTGATAAGAATTTTTTATTCAAAATCTTACATCTGCAGAAGAACCTTACCTCCTGCATGCAATGCCAATGTGAGCTTAAAAACAAATAACACACCATAGACTACAATAACAAAAACCAAACAGTGCATAACCAAAAATAAAATTTTCGATTTTTTGTTGAAGATAGAAGTCAAGGTAGTCATCTCTTGAAAGCGCAACAGAAATAACGTTGGACAGTAATTTTGCTTGCCTTAACATTTACGTACGTACGTATGTATGTATGTATGTAAATATGTAGTATGTGTGTGTGTATTTAGTTGTTACTTCTCGAAATGCCGCTCGTATTGTAATTATCGCCGCCTTAGAGGTAGACATTGAATCAAATGCATGGACAAAATGCAGCTTGCATCCAGCTATTCGGTGCAGTCGGTGCTTTTTTGGTTAAAATGCCGATTCATTTCAAGGTTTGGGTTAAGATAATATTTGCCACTATTAATTCCGAATGAAAATCACTTTTAAAACTGCGTATAATTACCATATGTACAACAAAAAGAAAAACATCTATGCAAATCGCTTCTTTACATACGCACAAATGTACGAATATATATTCGTATTTCTCGTATTTACCAGAATAGAACGATTTAATTTCCAGTTTTGCGACGAGTTGGTATAACCCCAAAACCACCAACAAAAATAAAAAAAACCAAATAAAACGTAGACGAATATTACGAAAGGGTTTTTTGGTTTTTTGGATTTTTTGTTGTTTTGTTATTTGTTTGTAAACGCATTAACAAAAAAATAATATCAGTAAATATATAATAGTTTTGAACATTTTACAGACGCAGAATGAGCAGAAATAGGAATGGACGATGAAATGATGTGAGTAATGGTGATGTTTTGATGATGTTGACTAAGGTCATAAGGTTTATTAGCATCGGTAATCATATTGCTTTATGATCTTATTATTTGTTAGTCATCGAAAGTTTGAGGCATACACGTACGAGAATACCTGTGGATGTATTAGAACGGGCCATTGTAAAAACAATAGCAAAATTTAAATGTGGAAAACGTGAACTAACGCATCATACTGGTACATAACTAAACATTTGTAACATTTATCGTATAGCGCATCGACAGGTTCACTGAACGTAAAGGTTTCTTTGAAATGGCAGCTAAGTTAATAAACATTTTTTTGACGCACTTGATGGTGTCATACATATGTATGTGCACAAGTACTCGCATTTTTTCAGAAAAATTCTGAAATTGAGCACCTTACTTATTATTTTATAGTTCAAAGTAAGTAATTAGAGAACTGTAAAACAGTAGAAGTTGATTTGCAAGTACTTAGGTATTTATTGTAGGGCACCTTCTAATTGCGTATTTTTTATTAAACGGTAAACATCGATAACTTAACTAGAAAATAATAAGATGCCTGCTACTTTATTATATATTTAAACTTGTTATACATATTTACATATTCGGCACAGAATATTATATCTTTGTTGTAAAGGTTTCTAGAAGAAAATATTTTGTAGAGCCGTAAATAGCTTTTTCGTGATTTTGTTTTATTTCAGAGACTCTTATATGTATGAAGTTTCTAAAAACAAAACTATTTAGAATTGTAAATGATTTTGTTCATATTTAATTAGAATAAATTTGAAACGTATTTTTTAATATAATACCAAGCATAGCTACAATTTTGTGTCTCAATACTTCAGACCTATGACAAAATTTTTTTTTGTTTTGTTTCACGTTATTGTAAATAATCTATTGTATTTTATTAGCAAGTTTATACAATAGGCAGCCATTAATAAATACTACAACGAAAAAAAAACACATATCAGTTTGACATTGGACAATTTGACCAAAAACAAAACCATATCAATTTGACATTTTTCCAGTATTATCAAATTTTCAATGAAAACTAAAATAAAAATATCAAATGAACTTTTTCTTTTTTTTTTTTGATTTAAATGATTCGAAAAATATGAAATTTGTGATATTTTATTTAAGAATAATTGCGCGTACGGATTTTTAGTGAATGAACCTAATATTAGGGCTAAGTACCTAATGTAAATCCATATGTATGTATACAATTTTATGAAAAAATTATGTAAATATAATCATTAGTCATTGGATAATAATGGACAAATTTTTGATATCGGCCAGTTTGTGCCTAAAACTAACTTATTGCATTTTTATATTAAATAGCGGATGGAATAGAAATTCTCTAGTCAACAAAAATAAAATAAGGACAGTAGCAAAGCTCGTAGTTTCTTTATTATTAGATTTTATAAAATCTAAAACACTGCCTGCCTCTCAGCTTCGGCTATTGTGTAAAAATGTTGTAGTAATATCGCAATGGCTACAAGTGCAACAAGTGTTGTTGTGGGAATATAAAATTAAATGTGAAATCTCCTTGAGTCACTCATAAATTGCCACACTAAATACCTACTAAATAATTTTTGGACACATTTGTAAGTTATCTTACGTACATAACAATTTCACATATAAAATACAAAGAACTCAGTGAAAACCTTTATATTATTCACTCACAACAAAGATTGTACTTATGAATGTATAATGGGGGGGGGGAAATGAAAACAAACAAAAAACTTTCCAAACCAATTTCAGCAGACCTCCAGCCAGCAGGACTGGTCCACTTGAAATGATTGAATTGCCGTGTGACATTGAGGTTACTTTGTGGTAAGCAAGTAGCATGTTTGCATATTTGTTAAATGCAACACTCGAAAGCTAAAGTCAAACAATGAAATTTTAATGCAAAAACGAACTGTCACTTTAACAGTTTGTTTAACAAATTAGAGTGTAATTCTGTGTGTAATAAGTACATATTTGAGTATGTATTCTAAATATTAAGAATGGCGTGACGATGATGACAACAAATCCCCAAAGGAAACATTCAACATTCGATGCCAACTAAAATATTATGGAAATATTTGGTTTTGTTTGGTTTTTTGTTTTTGTTTTCGTTTTCCTTACAAATCACACATTTAACAAACACACAACCAACGCCACCACCGCTATAACCGCTATCAGCATTGCCGACTAATGTTGTTTTACTTATGAGTATTTGTTTCATTGGTTTGCAAATGAATCGAGACATCAACTCGCTTTCTTTCGATGGAAGAAATAAATTTAAAATGCAATGCAAGTTTGCCTGTAAACGTCAATTGTCAATGTCCATAGTCCATAGTCGTTTGTCGTTGTAGTTGTATTCGTTGTTGGTTGCAATTGACAGCAGCGAAAGCAAAATCACATATGAAAAATCTCGCACCAAAATCACAATAAAATCATCAGAAAATCATCATTAAATCAAAAAAAAAAAAAAATAGCAACAACACACGCACTAAAATGTAAATTTAACCTTTCCAAGCCATTTCTGAATAGTATTTGGCGATCGCTATGTGAGTGACGCATGCCGCACAATTTACGAATGTGCCACTTGCAAGTTAATTATGTTACACAGAACGTCAGAATGTTCTGCTAGGGAAGGCACGTCTGGTGGGAGAGTGGAAATTATGGAAAATTCAATGACGCACAATTTTTTATATATTTAATTCAAATTATGTTTTAGTACTTACATTGTAATTAGTTTATTATTATTATATTACTAATATTAATTTTTTAAATTTCAATTCAAATATTTTGAGGAAAGTAATAAAGTACGTATCATAGGTGGATGGTTATTGTTGTTGCCATTAACATCATCAATCTTGACATGGACACGTGATGTGTGTTAAGAATTTATAATTCTTTTTCTCTTTATTAAGTTATTTTTTTATAGGTTTGTATGTTTTTTACGGTATTATTATCTTCCGTATATATGTCACTCATCAATTGCGTTTGCATGTTTTTCATTTTTTACTGCCACTTTACTTACAATACTAAAAAAAAAAAAATGGTAATATAAATTGTTTTGCAAAATGTTTTTATCTTTTATGGTTCCATAAGTAAACTTGTGTATTCAGAAGCGTGGAGTGCACGTTCTCCACTGTAATTCTACTACCAATCGCTACCAATCGCTACCAATCAGTATTAATAAATGTTTAAATGCATTTTGGTGTTGTTTCTAAGTGATCACTGTTAGAGTATATTCTCTTGTTATTTTACTTAAAAAACAAATTTTGTTTTTCGGTTCTGTCAAACAACAATCACAGTTAAATGTAGGCACTCGCTTAAGATTCGCTATGTACGATGGTCGTGGTCACGTTCCTCCTATGCAAAACAAATATTCATGCAGATATAATCAGTAGAATAAAGTAAATATTACTGTTAACTTCACTAGGGCAATTTAATTTCTGATTTCTCTAGCAAGAGGTCATTAAACTGCGAATTATATAATAACAGTGATGTTCTGGAAAAAATCATTTGAAGATTGGAATTGTATTATATTACTTTTACTTGCTGCTTATGAACGGACACAATCTGTGATATATCTTGGAAATGCATGCATGATTGGCAGCGCATAAGACACTCACTTTCATTCCTTTAAATGAGTGAATATGCCCCTAATGTATGTATGTATTATAATATTGAAATTCAAATTCAATTTTTTACATAATTCACACTTTGAAAACCAAAAAAAAAAACAACAAGTAAAATATTAAGTAAAATATAATAAACATTTTAACCAAGAAACATACAATAGATGAAGAATGAATAAACAATGCAAATGCTTCTTTAACGCAGCATTTTCATGGCTTCATTGCAAGTAGCACCCATGACGTATGAGTAACTTCTTTGCCTATACTAAAAACAAGTATGTAAACAAACTAACAAACAAAGAAATATCAAACACTTTTGGTTCTTCACACAGTAAAAAATTAAGCATTATTGCGTAATTAGCTGCTTACTTCGGCACCTCTAACCAACTACCAACAAGCTAACTTTAAACACAAATGAATGAATCATTTATCTTTCATCTTCTCAACTATTACATGTGCATTGGTATGTGTTTACATATGTGTTTGCTATGTATTTATTTGTAATTACAACAATAATTTTATTGCATTTTTGGGTTCAGGGTTGCATACTTTGTATGGCAACGACAACAAATAAGAAGAGAAGTACTTTTCTCATCTCACTCAATATTCGAGTACGTACAACAAACATTAGATTGTTGGTATTATGACGTCAGTGGTTTGTGTCTTGCAGCGGAAATAAACGCATACCATACACATCCACAAAGATGCACTTATGTCAGCGTATGTCAACAAATAAACAAACAAATCAACATCGTTTTAACTGGAGAACAAACAAAAGCGCTGCCGTGACAAAAATGCTTGTAAAAATGAACACGCTTAAGTGGACATTGAGACTGCTTCAAAGTGGTACACTTTTATTTTCAAATTAACTACTTTTGGTACTTTTTTGTTGCCAGCACATACGCATTGTTGATATTGTTGTACATAGTTGATCATGTTGGTGAAAATCTTTTTTTTTTTTTGTTTTTTTTATCTCAATCTCAGTAAGTAACTGAGTAAGTAACTCTTGCAGCTTATAAATACAAATGAAGGCGACAATTTGTTTGTATTGTTTGGCGTTTCTTCTTACTTCTTCTCACAGTGTGAATTAACATCTTTGACTTTTTTGTTACTATTGAAGTCAATGTGTGCATGTATTTGTCTGTATAGACGCATTGTTGTTCTCTTCTGTTTTTTTTCTGCTTGTTCATCTTCTTAAATGAATGAGCGCTATAATTACTGCGCCAATATTTGTTCTCGTATTTTATTTACTTTGTAAATATCCGTCAATTATGCTACAACTCGCACACAAGCACAAAACACAGATGCATATATGAACGTGCATAAGTGTGTGTTATCTGTGTGAAATTTTCACATTTTAGCTTTGTCTTTTCAATGAAGGCTCCGGTAAATTCCCACTGAAATTTTTGCTTTTTTTTAATCTAACTTTAGTTATGATTTGAGAGGTGCTCATTCTTTGATAAATACACAAGTTAAATTTATATCAATGAAACTTGACATGTGTGAAGCTTACAGATACAAAGAATTCTACTATTTTCTACTTTAAAATTACACGTGTATACTTTATCTATATTTAGCATATCGCATATCGCACATCACTCTCAAAACTGGCAACTTATCAATACTTAATACACAGCATTATTTAATATTTTGTGTAATTATGAAATTAAATCACGTTCGCCAATGGCGACCAAAATGAGCAAGCGGGAAATAATTATTAATTAAATGCAAATTAAATGCAAATTGAATAAAAAATATTAGTACATAAGTACATAATTATTATATACTCTCGCACTATATACACACATATTTATTGGCCAAAACTTCAAAAGAGGAGCTCAATAATATTAATAACATACACGTGCGTCTAGAGCATACGAGTATGAAAGGAAATTGGAAAAGTTGTTGTAAGCAATAAGTGTGTTTTCCCCCCATTTTTAAAAATCAAAAGTTCGAAGATCTAAATTTAAAACCTTTTTGGCTTCAGGAATTTTTTTTATTTTTTATTTATAGTAAAACGATATAAAAAACAATTTATAAGTTTTTAAATTTTAATATACAAACCTTAATGCAAACATTTTTGCATCACTGGATAACAATGCGAAATAAATTACTTCAACATCATAAAGTTTTGGATTGTTAATAAGTATTAAACTTATTAAATGAATTTTTAATTGCCTAGTTCTACGAATGTAAACAGTATTTATGTAAACATATTAAAGTAAATTGTTGAAAACGTTACAGCTTAAAAATCACTAGAATGAAATATTTTGCAAAAGTCACTAGAAACAATAAATTCATTGTTATTATTTGAATTATTTAAATAAGTGTTTTGAAAACACTTTATAAAATCTCAGGTTAAGTAAGCACTGAACCAAGGGAGCGTCGTCGCTGTGGAGCAGATGGTAGTTCGTTGAACTGTTACGCAGAGTGACCGTGTTTCGAATCACGGCACAGACAAAATCAAAAAGTAGAAAAAACAATTTTTCTACACGGCACCACCTCTTGGCAGGCAATTGCAAACCTACAACGGTAAAAATATTTAAAAAAAAGCTTTTCACCTCGCTGTTGGGATTCGGTATAAAACCTTCCATTCATGTACAAAAATATAACATGCGCAACATGAGTGGATGCGAAAAACTCGACCTAGCCATCATTGGGCTGTTGTGCCATCAAAAGAAAAAGAAATGAAAGATTCCTGGGAGCTGAATTTGGAATTATTAAGATGATACTTGAGTAAGTGCGTTAAAAAAACTTCGTAATACTAAATCTTTTCAAATTTAAATTCAATTGTTTCTGTTTTGATAATAACGTGAAATAATGGTTTCTGAAACTTAGCATTGTCACTGTGGCGTAGTGGTAGTGCATTGGACTGCTACGCAGAGTGTCCGGGGTTCGAATCTCGGTACAGGCAAAATCAAAAAGTAGAAAAAAAAATTATTTTTCTACACGGCACCACCTCTTGTCAGGCAATGGCAAACCTACAAGAGTAAAAATTGCTATGAAAAGCTTCACTTCGCCGTTCGGATTCGGCATTAAACTGTAGGTCCCTTCCATTCATGTACAAATATAACACGCACAACATGAGTGGATGCGAAAAGCGAAAAGCTCGGCCTAGGTCCTCTATGGGCTGTTGTGCCATTAAAAGTAAAGTAAGAACCTTAGCATTTTAAAACTGTAGAAATGATGTGGAGAATTTGTCAAGTAACAAGTAACGTGAATAATACTTTCTCTCAAAGCTATTAACTTTATTGTAACTAGTACATAAATAACTAGTACATAAGTAAATAACGCCCTAATACTTGTAAGTATGTTAGATAACAACAAACCTATAAATTATTTGACTACAGTATGATTAGGCAATAATATTTTATTCAAATAGTAACCGGATTGTTATATAACTAGGGGTTAAACATTTTAAGCTGAATTTAAAATATATTCTGTTTTTTAATTTAATTCATACAAATAACAGACGCAGCAGAACTTATTTGCATACACACAGCTTCGAAATATTTGTATTTTCTACTCAGCTGGCATTTTTCAGCAAAGCAGCATAAAAATCTAGTGTATCCGTAAGATTAAAGTTTATCTACAAAAATAGCTGATATTCCAGTATATTTTGGACAACTAAATTACTACACTTACAAAACGTTGTACACTTTCGTACAAAACACAGAACATTTTGAAATTGTGCTTATTTAAATTTTACCCCAAAAGTGTCTACAAATGTGTAAAGAATAAGAAGAAAGAAGAAATCAAGAAATTGTTGTATTAACATAGAAAAATGCCCACTGAGCTCTTCTATTTCTAATAAATACTTAAGAAGAATGAATACATCAGCTGAAAATGTATGTTTGTCTTGCAAATAATTTCAGACGAGGAAAATTAACTTGTTGCACTGCTCGTGATTGTAGCTAATTTGAAACAAATTTTAAATTTTACAAAAACAATCTAATTCTATTCATGCAGGCATACGAGTATGTGTGTGTGTGTGTGTGTGCCATGAATTCTTAAAGTCAAGATCTATGTTTAACGAGAGCTTTTTAAAAACAAAATCGACAAGTTATTATGGTTTCAATTATTGCTTTAGGTTAAGGTCAACTAGAAAAATTAAACGTTTAAAAGAAGAATTGGCAAACAAAGCAAAAAAAAAAAAAATAGTAAAAACACGAAGAAAAATTATTTGCTACATTCAAAGATATTTTCAAAAACTAACTACACAAATACAAAAAATTCTAAATGTATATGTATTAATGTGAAAAGTACTGCACTTTTGTATAAATGTGTGTCTGTGTGTGTGTGTTTGCAATTATTGCATGAGAAGCTGTTATGTGAGGACAATCTTTAGAATTGCATTCATTCGAGAACATGAAACCAACAGCTGCAGTTAATTGGACGTGCTGGGAAAATTACTACACTCAAAGAAAAATGTTAAGGTTCACTAAGACCTTCAAAAGTATCAACAAAATATTCATTTTAAACGGTCCGGTAATACACTCAAAAAAATTAATGAAAAATTAAAATAAATGTTAAGAGAAAAATCAATTTGTTTAATTTATTTGAAAACTCTTTTAAAAGTATATATTAAACAAAATTCGAAAAGCCAGCAAGATGTTTGCAAAAAGAAACAATTTACAACTAAGAATTTTCTATAGTTATGAACTTGAAATACTGCAGCATTGAATACTATTTACTTAGTCTCAAACAACAACACGAATGTTCAATAAATCCTTAACACACTTTCGAATGGACTAATTAAATTTACACCTAATTCACAATTCACCAATCATTTTTTGTACTCTTTTTATTTATGTTCTTGAGTCACACTTAAAACTAAACGATTAAATTAAAATTCACTTCCGTACCTTTTTTTCAACCACACTGAAACAAATTGTAGCAATCTTTTTTTCTATGTGTGTTTGTGCGTGTGTGCTGTATAAATCCGTATGTAAATCTGTATCCGTATCCGTATCAGCAAACGTAGTACTTATATCAACAACAACAAAAAATACACTCACGAAACTCGGAATATGAGAAAAAAAACCGTCTATTACGGCCGCCAAGAAGACACTGATACTGTGTTCTACCAAATCAGGTGTATAAATAAACAAAAATTGTGCACCTTTGCGCGCGCGCACGAGCACTCATCACACGAAATCGTCAAAGATGTAGCTAGAGACATACGTGCAGCCAGAACGAAAAACGCTAGCGCAGACGCTACGTAATTTGAGCTGTGAGCAAACGAAGTTAAACACTAGCAACATAATCAGCCGCTCACACATACGCACACACTCACATGAAGTCATACGCACAATGAATTTGCTGCTGAAGCTGTTGCCTTGCTAACTTACTGCTAATATTTAATGAGTTAATTGCAAAAACGTGAGGAGAAGCTACCAACAAAACAGCAGCTGGCAGACAGCATCAGAGATCGATCGTGATCGATCGATACCTCAAACATGTTCGCTTTGATCTACTACAAATGTTCGTTTCCAAGCTACGTTTTGTTATCGCACCTACATACATATTTTTTTCGTATATCTGGTAAATACTTATGGTGTACAACAAATACAAAAGTTAATAGCTAAGTTTTATGGTTTATAGTTTTCGCTGAACTTCGTATTAAGTTTTAATATGTTGTGGTGCCGCTGTGCTGTGCTGTGCTGCAGTTAGTTCTTTAAACCACAAAATCCAATATGGTCAAGGCGACACAAGGCTTGTCTAGTACAAGTTTGATTGCAAAAAAAAAAAGATTCCGATTCTGGTGCTGTTATCGAGGCTGGTGCGGCCGAGTTGGTAGATTTTTCTTTAACCAAATAAATTTTATACATATGCAATGACTTCTTTTTAAATTTAGACTTTCACTTAAGTTTAATTTCTTTTATTTTTTTATATGTATAGCAAGGTCAAGTTTAAGCTAATTATGTGAAATTAATGTCAACACAAAAAAGATTTAACATAAATAATAAAACTTAAAGTGCATTTGCTCAAAGAAAGAGAAAGTGGCTAATTAGTTAACTTTTGTACCATATATTTACTACATATTGTATGCCTTTGCTTATATCCACATCGTTTGGTTTAATGGCAGAAGTCGTCCTACCGCAATCTTTGAGACCTCAACAAGGCCGCTCAAGAAAGAAGCATCTCTCTAACTATACCTGAACAATTACGAGTATATATTCAAAAAGTGAGTAAGTATTATGCTTGATAAAGAGGTCGGACGTGTGCAAACCTATCGCCGAGTATCATGTGAGGACTGCCATACCAATGTGATCATTTTGTCGAGTGTATTTCATCCCATTTAAACTGAAATCGAAATTCTAAAAAGTCAAAAAAATCCTAAAAAGAGGAAACCACCGGGTCTGGAAAAATTCTGGACAAAATATCTATTAAAATAAATTTTCTAGCTACAATAAATTGGCACTACAACCGATGATCGGTCTTGGCCGCCTCGCATATTAGACCATAGCTCTTACGGAGTATCTAACAGCCTCTCATCATTGATGGTCAGTGTCCACGTCTCGGCGCAATATATTAGGGCGGGAAGGACTTACAGAGCGTTATTTTCGTCGGTCGAGAGAGGGCTCTGCTTCTCCATTTAAAATCCATTACATATTTTAGCAAGTAGCCATCATCATAAAATATACTGAGGTCCTGTTTAAGAAAGATGCATCAACAGATTTTTTTTATGAGGCTGCTTAATGCACAGAAAGACACAGACAGAAAGATTGTGAATAAACAATCTTCCTTGTATTTGCATGTAATTCAAACTCTAATTACTTAGAAAAGCGAATTGAAAGACAGTACAAAAAAACATATTTCCTTGATGAAACTTTGAAAATGTTCACCCTACAAGTTAAAACATTTCATTAGATACAAAATATGTACTCGTAGTAGTGAGGAAGTTTTGTTTAAACAAGCTTTTAAGTGACAGCGTTTCCAGCGTTTTCTTTTCCGGGGTGTTTGTTCAAATTTATTGCATCATGTCATTTAAACATAGGTACTGTTAAATAGCTACATACATATGCAAATTTGCATACATAAATACGTAAACTTCGTTATATTTTGTTTTTTAATTTCTGTTTTCAAACCATGAACTTCACCTTCATTTCAGCAAAAGATGACAATGTTAACTTTATTTCGCGCAGAAAAAAAAGAAACGATAAAATAAAGAAGAATGTCGAATTGAAACATTCCATTTTAGCTCCTTGACCAAAATAATATAGTTTTTTGAATGAAGTGGTCGTCAGTTTTGAGAGCCGATGAGTTGAGTTCATGATGATCGAGATTGAAAGGCGATTGTGGTTGCTGTAACGACGATGGCGGTGCTGCAAGAGACAGTGTCAATGTGCCAAACTATAAGAAAATCCATCGTAATGTGTAACAGCAAATTCATTAATCACCCATTCGTTGAAGTTCATCAACCTGATTTGTTTCTGCTTAATCATACTGCATTCATACATATTCATAATTAAATGCTCAAAAATAACAAAATATACTTAGATGATATACATACTTGTACACACTTAAATAATAAGAAAAGCATATTTGTCAAGGGTTCCGCTTTTAGCAATGAATACTACAAAACTATATGTTGTCATTATGTATAAAGATGAATAAATTAGTTGCTGATTAAAAACAGTAGTTTAGATTATAGCCTGATATCAGTTATGGTAGTTTTGTGATTGATAGTAGAGTGTTTTATATTTTTTGTATATAAATCTGTGGTAAGAAAGCAATAAAAGCTCAAGTCGAGTTAATATCGAAAATATTTGTTCTTATATTTTTGACTATAAATCGAATACCGGTAGATTATTATTGATTTTTACCAAAGAAATATAAGTACATATGTACATAAATTGTTATACACTTTTTTCATTTCAAATTTCGATCATCTTGAGGTTGGTTTCTTTATTTGAAAAACAGTTTACAAAGCACTAGTATTATACATTAGTATATGTAATTGAGGTAACATAATATGTATTATATTTCTTCAATGAAATAAACTAACTAAGAAGGAATATTTGGAAATTTCGACTTTGAATGAGTAATAATTTCATACAATTCAATTTGAAATAGCTTCTCGCATTTTCAAAATAATGCGGGTTGTGATATGACAGGTTGCTTATACGTAATTTCCACTGAGCAGAAAGTAGCAGGCTTTGGTTACGAGAATGTAAACTTGTCCATATCAACTTTCTTTAAAAAAAAAAAAAAAAAAAAAAATGAAGGTTCAACTAACATTAATCCGATATCTTTTTTAACTTATTATAAAACTGACATTTTCTTGTGAACTTGGAAGATATGAAAAAAATTAGATTAAACAAGTTCTGCTAGACAGCATAAATTAGCTTTAAAGTTACTACAAAACTTGCAGGTATGCATGCATAAATATGTACATAGCACATATATCGTTACCTTAGTAATGAAATTGTATATTTGAAAAACTGTAGTTTCGAGATGTAATTATTAGATTTTCTAGATCTTGGTTTTATGCCCAATTATACAAATATCATATAAATCCCGTTCTGAAAATTGATATATTCACCTTTACGCTTCATCCTCCTAATGTAAATAGGTACTGCCCTAGTGATGGTTAAATGATCAATTGCTTTCTTTATCTGTTGCAATTTGACAAAGTGGCTTACTGTCTAAAAATTAAATTTTGAGTAAATCGCTGACCTGAATGATAGTGAATGCAAAAGCGATGATTGGCGTAGCTAGATTTATTTCCCAAAGTAAACCTAGCCCCGGACTAAAAAAAACTTTTGATTGCAGCTCTCCATTAGGGCATATGAAATTAGCAGTTGAAGTTCAAAGCAACATCATATGGGAACATTTAAGTGAAATGTAAATTCATCAAAAGACAAACTTTAAACTTCATTTTCGAGGTTAAAGAAATATCAATAAATATGGTAGTTTTAAACAAGTTTTACAACTTTATCGAGCATTAAATGTGACCTAGCAGCCAATAATATGTTTTCAAATAACTGATTAAATTATGTCATTAAACGTAAAAGTTCAAAATTATTTAAATTCAATTTGGGCTGGGACGTGCATAACCGAAATTGTGTTTTACTCTTTCATTTGGATTTCCATTTTGTTACATGGAAATAACGTTGGAGCGAGCATAAATATCGATCAAGAATTGGTGAGGGAAAGTACGGGAGGGTTTTTTGCAATCGGATTGCCGTGCCAGTGGCTAAAGGAGAAGATCATCATTTCATTGCTAGACAAAATCTACCTTGTCACGTTACAGCAACATAACACTCGGCGGTATGTATGGGAGCCCTCTCAAGGGTTGGAGATGGTGGGTGGGATATTGAGGAAACATTATGGAAAGAAAAAATGTATGTAGGGTTTTTTTGATTTTGATTTTCTATTTCTCTATATAGATTGTGCATTGGGAGTAAGTACTTTCGGGGAAAATGATTTCCTAACCAGCTGTGGGGTGATCTTTTTATAAAAATATCAACTTTGTATGAGAGCCCCGCTAAGGGTTGGAAATGGTGGTTAAGTATATTGGAGATAAATGTTTTCCATTTTAAATGAATGAAGGTCGATCTTACATTTTAACCCTCTAGGGGCGACTTCTGTATAACTGTAGAATAATCGGTTGATTTTTTTTTTGTGTTTATTAACTTCAACCTCGATGCGGGCCTTTTACCTCCCCTCCACAATTTTTTGACTTTAATTTTTATCTATTTTCTTCTAATGTGTGTGTATTATATGTATGTATGTATATGTAAAATGAATACATGTAATAACTTCAATACATGTAATAACCTTAGGTATGAGATTCTATTCCGGTTATATGAAAACAGGTTAGGCCAATAATAGTTGACATGATACTTGAAATAAAAAAGGAAGTCAGCTGGTTGTGTGACGGAGCAAGAGTTAGACACACCAGCCGTATATTTTGTTTGTTCCAAGTATCAGTCAACTATTGTTACCAATTTTCAACCAGGATGAAATCACTAAACTTAAAACTTTTTTTTTCATGTTCGTGTAACGTATAATGAATATCCCGCATTACAGCCAGCTGATTATCTAAATATATACATATATGTACATCTAAAGTTTCAAAGTGGTGCAGTTACCGCTCACGAAATATATGCCCTTATTACGGTTGCGTTGCCTGAATGGCAACCAAACTGCTTTTTGGTATTAGGCTGTGGTTAAGCAGTTATATTCAAATTTTGCTAGGCGAACACCATGCAATTGTTGTTGCTCGAACACGAAAAAAGAGCTTTTACTCACTCTCACAGCGAACACGATATGCTGGGTGAAATGTACACCGAGCACGCCGAGTATTCAGGGTGTCCATGAGTTATTCTACAAAAAAAAGAAATGTAAAATAGTTTACAAAAATGGAAACCTGTACATCACTATTTTCATATGAAGAAACGCGAAGTTGCGAATGTTTTTAGTTTTGAAAAGTGAATATTAAATATTTTATTCATAAAATTATTGAAGAAAAATCATACTACTTATTTTCATAAATTTTTAATTATATTATTAATTGCACTCTCCATATTGATAAAATCGGTTAAAGTTTTTTGGTATACCATTTAGTGTTGCCGTTGCGAACAAAATAGTATTAAAAGAAACCTGAATTTTGACCAAAAGCAACTCTGTAACGAACTCCAATGTAACCATTCACCGAGCACGAGAGTAAAATATGGTGTGTTCGTCGAACAGCGAACAGCGAACACCTGTATAACCAGCACCTAAGTTATAAGTAAAAGTACATAAGTAATTTTAGTTGACATAGCATGTGTTGCCGTGTTAAAAAATTTACAATCGGACAGAAAAAAAACAGCCGTTGTGAGCAAAATACGAAAATCCTGAAAAAAAAGAGTTTGTAATGAAAATTGGACATTAGTTACGATCTATTCTATATTTGATGCAGCCGAATGCTTACATCGATTTACCAGCTAAGTAAGTAAGTAAGGGAAATAAACGTGAAGCTCGACAAGTCACTAAAATGGTCGCTTAATTGTAGGTACGTTTTATGTTCCTAAAAATCATTTAAACATTAAAAAATTATATATTGAATAATATTTGTTGTATCATCTCAAGGTTTTGTCATTTTTCACTTATACAGGGTGGCCCATTTATAATTTGCAATTTCCAAAAGGGTATAAAATTTTTTTTTTTTAATGTGGTTTTTATTATTTGAAAGTACAACCTTTCCGGTTAATTGAGGAACACTATTTCAATCAGATGACTTCCTTGGCTGGCCTTATCAACACAATTTATCTATACATTTTCCACAGTATAAATTTGTACTTAAATGATGGCTCGAAGGGTGATCGTCGAAGGGAGCGGATGTTCCCACCGTTCTTCTTTCGTGTCGTATATGTTATCCTGTGTTTCCGTCTAATGTGGTGGGGCCGCCAAAATTTCTATAGTATTACAATTAAAGCCGCGAGTGTACATTAAATAAACTACTAATAAATAAAACTAACTAAGTAATAATTCGTGCACAAAACGGAATCAAAAACCAGCCAACACCAACAAAACATCCACAGTTACGCAGCAGGACGGTATTGCTATTAATACAATTTCCTTATCCTTCCGATCCCTTTCGTTGGCGCTACATGCGGTCATAGTCGACATTGATAAACTGAAGTTCATTGTGGTAAAGGCTTAACACTTGCCACAATGGCTGTTTATCGCTGATCTTTATCGCTGATCTGTGATCTCTGCCTGTTGTATTGTTTTAATTTTGTCAAGGCTTATAAATGTTGGGAAATTTGTAATAAGGTGAACCGGTGTTTTTCCTCGCAATCGAAATACCAGGGCAAAAAAGGTAATTGCTCAAAAAACGAAAAAGTACACAAACGAAATATATACAAAGAAACAGCTTAAAATTAACTTAAAAATAATAAAAAAAAAAATTTAACAAACGCATTTTTCTCGTTGTAGAGTGAAATACAGGTTATCAGGTTTAGATTAGATTTAAATTTGGATGTGGGAGTAAACCCCCAGACTTTTCATAGTACTTAGCCCATTGAACCATTGTTAAGTGGGTAAATGTAGAGCAACAAGGTCATGTACATACACTGGTTTGACCTAAAGTTTAATGCGAATTCTGAGAGGCTTGGTGGCGATTTGTTATCACTTGGTGGTTTTCCCGTTACCTACCAAGAAGTGTTCTTGTACACTTTCTTATAATTCTCATTCACTTCATATCGGTAGAAAGAAGTTTATGCGAATTAACCACCAGACCAAGAAGGGAATCGAACCCCGAGGTCGTCTTGTTAACAGGTTAATAAAGTACAAAAATGAAGTTATAGAAAAGAAACTTATAGTATTTTTTTTAAGTCAAAATTTGTCATTCGGTTTGACCACCTGTTTTTTGCATCCCTATAGCTACGAATACCGTGGCTGCGATAGCGTTATTGCATCGTGACAACAAAATGGCGTCCGCAGGACATTTCGTTATGTTGTCTGCGATTTGAATATGCGTTTGCCAACGCATTTAGGCAATGTCGTAACCTCTCAATTGTCGAAAATTCTCTCACATATCATTCAAAATTTTACAACTTTATAACAATACGACAAAATAAGACCCCAAATAATTTTTAATACAACACTTCATTACTTTACTTACAATTTACAATTTGAACATTGGCGCAACGATGCAGTGACGCAGGCGTTACGTTTGCCTTCATAAGAATGTATGGTATTTAAGTGTTAACAGATGGCGTAATGTCGTTGTCGCGTCCATTGTGTTCGTACCTTAAATCATTTTATTGTTTTGTAAATACGTGACGGGCTGGCACCTCTATCAATATGGTTTTGATACTCATCATTCCCTGTTATCACCAGTTGGAGTAGTGTAAGAAAATTCGTTGACAAATTTTTAGAGCGCAGCAAATAATTTGTTTAACGCTAAAAATCTGAAGTAAAAAGTTTGGTTAAATAATTTACTAAGACGAATTGATACATATGTTGAAAAGTTAATATGTTAATTTAGGTGGTTTTATTATTTTTTTTTTGATATTCGCCTTTGTTTTTGTTTCTTTGACTTATCGTACATTCTTTTAATCTGCCTCAGCAATAGTTGGTTGGCAACGCCAACACTTTGCTAAGCTGCAGTGTTGCCAGCTTAGGTATTTTGTAGCTAAATGGATAAATTTTGATTTGAGGTTGTAAATTTAAAAATTATCCAGATGTAGTTTTCCCTTTTTAAGCAATGCCGAAATTAAAGTTACAGAAAAACTAAGAAATGTAGTAAACTTATTTATGTTAAATGAATTTAATATTACAAATTTGGTTAAACTGCAAATTTGATAAAATTTTTGGATAAATGTGATATACTTTCCTGACATGGTGCACAAGAATATGCACCTTTATGTTGAGTAGTAATTCAACTTAGAAGCGGATGTCTTCATAAAAAAATGTTTATTTTCTCTGTTTTGTTTTGTCAGTTTAGCCTTCAAAATCTTCTGGCAACACTGCTCAACTGTCACAATGCTACACACTCTTTATCGTTGTTTTCGTTTCCCACTTGGTTTCCCAATAATTAAATGTTTTCTTGGGTTGGATGAAGTAGGGAAAGTTCGCGCTGCGTATTGAAAAGTTTTTTCCAACAAAATTGTGTTTCTTTTCATGTAAGCTACAAAGTTAATTATAATTTTATTGAAAGAAACTAAACATTTTGAAAAATGTTTATTTTCTTAATTTTTTTATTAGAGTAAAAATTGAAAAATGGAATGTGTGTGAATTGCGAAATTTTTAAGTGAAAATGGGGCCAATGGAATCGAAAAAAGAAGAAATATACATTTAGAGAGCATTTATTAATTATAACCAGCAAACGCTTCAACTTGTTCGAGCATAACTGCAAATTACTTAATTTTCCTCAATACTTTGCTCGTAACCCTTCACGTGGAATGTGATATTAATTGTCTTCTTATATTTTCATGTAGGTGCTTTTTATTTTTTGGCATAAGTCTAAAGTAATGTTACATAGCTAAGACTACTGATGTTCACCCACCGCCTTCAGGCTGCTGTGTTATTTTCGCCAAGTGCTTATTCTTGTTTTTATTAATGTTTCTCTCGTTTCTCCCGCCTCTTCTTTGATGATCCAAATTTAGAAACATTAAATTTCTGTTTTCTGCGTCCAATGGCAATTGTTGAGAAATAATATTAATTAAAATATTTATGTCTAACTATGCACATATATGGTACATACATATCTAGAACTTTACATGGTCACGTGTCTGTTTATCGTTCTTCAACTATCAATGTAGAAATAATTTCTATTTGAATAAGTGTTTGTTGTAAAAAAAGAATGCCCGTGATAACGTATCAATATCAATTCAAGGTGACTCAATCATATTGCTGGCAGCAACTGTTGCAAATAGTATTCCGTGTAGTCCTAATCTTCATACTTGTTAATTAGTCTACTCTAAGGTTCAATTTTATTTAGAGAAACTAAATAGCTCCCTGCATGTAACATTATAATAAATATATTTGGTTGTGATTACAAGTCGTTAATAGTGACATTTAAATTATAAATGTTAAGATATTAACTTTTGCCCAATATCTCCTCTTTATTTTTTTTAGTTTATAAGTTAGTTTGTGTACCAAGTAAAACAAACTGAAACCAATTTACGGCATTTATTACAAATTACAACAATCTAATTTTTTCCATTTTCCTCGCATTATTTACAGTTACAAACAATACTGCAGCATTAAGTAAGTAAAAAATTCAACAGCACCAGCAAGGCTCATTTGTTGCAGTTACTTCGGTGTACTGCATTCAAAAAATTGGGGCTTAGCGCAAGCACACGCGCGCTCTTATTAACACAAAGCTGTGATTAAAACAAATAACTTAATTATGGAATCCGAATCAGCTACAAATCTGTTAACACGTAATGCCTCATCAGCTGAATATGTTGATGCACGTGCCACCGTTAGCAGCGACAATGAATCGCCTTTGCATTCATGTGTCGAGATAGTAATGCGGCGATCTGAGCTCGACGATGATGATGAGGATGAAGAAGATATCTTCGAAGAAGTAAAAATGATACTACGTAAACGTCGCGGTTGGGGACCAGAAGATTCGCTGAGCGCTAATGATTTGGATTTGCTAGGGGATGATGATGTAATTGTAGAGGAAGATGAAGCTGGTTGCCCATTACCATCGACACCGGAGGATACGCAACTCATTGAGGCTGAGGTGAGTGAATTCGATGTGAATAGTGAACATTTGTTTTTAAATCATCACAAATTGTAAAACAAATGTTAATTAATAATTGTTTATTAATTATTTAATATTATATATGTAACTTTACACTGAGACGAACATTTAATTGTAGCACATCGAGTTATGTACGCTTAAACTGTACGTTAGAAATCTTTCCATAATCTTGCAAAAAAAAATCCATAATCGCTGTTACCCTTTGCTCTTTAGATTGCGAATGTGTGCTTGCGCTTCTGTTTAAATGTATGATTTCTTTCAGCATTTTTTCTCTTACATTTCCGTTGATGACGACAAGTATACACAGAATCGTATTTACATTAAACGATTAAGAAGCCACGGTTTTAGTTGTTATTTCAATTGTAGTAAACAGCAATCAACAATTGAATAATTCCTTGATTGTACATAATACAAACTTGCAATTGTTTGTTTGCATGTCATTGGTTATAACGGCATAGAGCACTAACTGGCAAATGTTTATTATCTTGTATCGAAATGAAACAAGCATAAATTCAAGAACGTTCCATGAGTGCTATGGCAGTATGAAGTAGGTATGTTTGTTTTATAAATGAGATACATATATTCACTAGTTATGTGCATATATCGCAAATGCAATGCATCGTAATTGGTAAAATTTCTATCAAGAGTTTTATATGAATGTGTTCGAGGGTAGATCAATAAGTACCCGTGTTAGGAATGAAGAGACAAGTTTTTCAAAATTTTTTTTTCTATTTTTCTACGTAATCTCCTTTTAGAACAATACACTTTTCCCAACGTTCAAAAATACGATTTGTCAAACTCTTCAAAATACGCTTCTGTCTCGACGAAAACCACCTCGTTTGAGCTGAATTTTTTTTCCCCGAGCCACGTTTTCATGTTGGGGAACAAAGAAAAGTCACAGGGAGCCAAGTCGGGCGAGTACGGTGGGTGCGGCAGCAATTCGTAGTTCAATTCATGCAATTTGTACGCGAAAATTTCGTATCCACTTCTTGTCCACCGTAAGCAATCACGGCACCCATCGGGCCGACACCTTTCTCATGCTTAACCTGTCATGTAAAATATTAATTACCTTTCCGTACGACACTCCTACGGCCTCTGCTACTTCGCGCACTTTCGTTCGGCGATCAGCGAGAATCATGTCGCGGATCTTTTCAACGATTTCCTCGGTAACCACTTCTGCCGGGCGGCCTGGGCGCTCCTCATCAAACACAGATGTACGACCACGTTTAAACGGATCGATATTGTTCTTTTTCCATTTTATCGCGAAACACGAAACACGTGTGATACTAATGGCTGCCAAATAAAAACTAACCTATTAGTGTGGTGTCGTTTGACAGATGGCAGTACCCGACGATAATGCCAACTTCTCTCAGCAACGCCACCTGTCTTCACACACGGGAACTTATTGATCTACCCTCGTAGGTATTTGTATTTACTTCACAACACTGAAAGGGTCAGCTTGTACTGAAAATGTTCTTCAAATTCGTACCTTTTCCAATTAATGTTCATAAGTATTTGAAAAAGTTGTGGATATTTTCACATCAATCCATTAGTTCTAACAATATACCATAAACGAGAGAATCTATATAATCTGCTAAACTATGCTTGCCAATGAAAAAGGGTCGGTTGTAGACAAAAAGTGGTAGGTAATTTTTTCGAAAGGATATGGTTGGTTCAACAATAATTACACTCGTATGAATTAGGTAGTCTTCAAAATACCTGAAAGTATTAATGGACGAAATGTTGACCATAATTTTGTTTTTATTTTTGTAGTTAAAATCACTTTGAAAACTTGTAACAATTATTTTTTAACAATAAGCACATCTTCCAAAGTCTCGAAAATATTCTATTTCTTTTTGTTAAACTCCAATAATTATCACTAAGTTTGCATTTAATTCTCACTTTTTAGTACCACTGATCGTTTGGTTCTGTATTTATATTGGAATTTTTTGTTTTATTTGTGTATTATCTTGTAAACTTTATACTTTATACCCAGTGACCTGACCGTACTTTAACATCTTGTATGGAAACTTAAATTCAGTACTAACTAGAAATATTAGAAGTATATTCTTATATTGCACTACATGTGTAATAATTGAAAAAATAGCATTGAAAATGTTAAATGAGGTTAAATATGAGACAAAACTAGATACGCTACCGCGCATTTAAACCATCTGTGTGTCTTAGCTTTAGCCCAAAAATTGTTTGTGTTTCAGTTTCGTTTATAGCTAAATTTAAATAAAATGTGAATAAATGAAAATTATTTTTCTGCATACAGTTGCGCTTTTTATTGTCTTTACATACACTGTTTTGACATTTATATATTAAAACAATAGTACAGTGGTTCCCAAAGTATGCGTCGCAAAACACTAGAAGTTCGATCTGAAAAAAGTCATTGTCAATTTATGCAGACGCCTAAATTTTATAGCCAATATCATGCAACGGTCTTTTGAAAATTTATTCAAGATTCACTGCATTAGCCAATATAGCTAGTTGTATTTATTAAAATTTCGAAATCTAGTGGAAGCGCGAGCGCATTCTCAATTGTAGAAATTGTTAATCAATTTCGCACCACAACAAAGAAAACTATAGGTTGAATCAAGCTATATTTTTAGATTTCATTGCTTTTAAAAAGGGTTAAGGGTTGCGTGACGCGGCCACACTATCAGATATGTATTTGATTTTTGATTTTTTGTGCACTTTTAGTCACTTTCCATATCATAGATTGTCTGTAGTCTACAGCAAGTAAGCGAAATTTGTTTCCATCTCATCATTGCTGGTTGTGTCTACGAAAGATAACATCATCGAATTCTGCAACTACGTACTCAATTTAAGTTTCAGTTTTTTTATCTTATCGTGAAATGAAACTCTGATTTTTTTAAATTTTGTTTCGTTAAATAATAAATTATTTTTAAGAAAAATACAAACACATTTGGGAAAGGAAATTTTAGTAAAATAAATTTGGCAAAATAACAATAGCAAATTATGGATGTACAAACCGATATCGTTGTAGTTGCAACCACCGAAAATAACAGAGAGCAAGTGGAGGCTGTTGCGGATCATGAAGTTATAAAGGAAGAATGTGGAAGCACGTATTACTTAAATGTTAAAATTAGTACAATAATGCAGAGCGAATCAAATATGGAAACAATCGCCAATAACGACAGCATAACCAGTGAGGAAGAACAAGTTGTGGATGAGATTGTTAGTAGAGTAATCGGCGCGCTATAGGCGTTTGCTTATTATATTTCTGAAAGCTTTACCTGACAGTTGATTCAATATTGAATATATGAAAAGTTTTATTAGTTACTCTGGTTACATTTCAAAGTGCGTATGTACATATACTGGCGATTAATAGAATCTTTCAAATGGTGTTCAAATAACCTTTATAGAGACCTACAAACGTTGCGGCGCTGTTGCAAATTCAGTTTTATTTACTTATTTGCATTATTTTACAGATGACGGAAGTTTTAAAAGCTGGCGTTCTATCGGATGAGATTGATTTAGGTGCTTTGGCACACAATGCTGCTGAGCAAGCTGAAGAATTTGTGCGCAAAGTGAGTACAAACATTAGACATTTGTTGTTTATCTGTTCGTTAAATTTAAATTGCCGTTTGTTTTGTTCTACAGGTTTGGGAAGCCCGCTGGATAGTGTGTCATTACAAAAACTTACCGAAATGGTTGCAAGATAATGATTTTCTACATCGTGGTCATCGTCCACCGCTGCCGTCGTTTAGCGCCTGCTTTAAATCAATATTTCGTATGCATACTGAAACTGGCAATATATGGACGCATTTATTAGGATGTGTTGCGTTCATTGGTGTTGCATTGTATTTCTTGTCGCGTCCATCCGTTGAAATACAAATTCAGGAAAAGATCATATTTGGCGCATTCTTCGCAGGGGCAATAATATGCTTGGGTTTCTCATTTGCTTTCCATACACTGAGCTGTCATTCGGCAGAGATAGGAAGACTGTTTTCAAAGTAAGCACATGAAAGTTGCTTGTCAAAAATGATGGGTAACTCCACCAGCGCTGTAAAACAATGTAGTCATTTGTAAATTATATTTCTCACTGCTGCTATTGAACTATTTCTTTGAGTTCAGTTTAAGAAAGTAAAACACAAGCCTTTTTGAATTGAGCGCTTCCTGTATTTCATTCGTAATGCGCAATTGTGTTTTTATTTTGCATGCAAAGTTGATGCTAATACAGAAAGTGGCTGTATATATTCATCTCGCGAGGTCTGACTACAAAAGCCATGAGTTAAAATGATTTGAAAGAATGCCACTTCATTGGCATTTAGAGTCAGTCTGCGTAAAATGAATATTAAATGAGACTAAATATGGCACAGTTTTTTACTCTGAAGTCAAATATCTTTTTCAATAATTAATGTCAGGAATCGGATTTCATTTCCGTGACTTCAATGGATAAATTACGAAATGATTGCAATCTTTTACAGCTCTGGCGAATGATGCTGTTAAGTAATGCAATCTTTATATCTCTTCGCTCAAATGAATGGTAATTGGTTGGAGGATTTTAAACTTTTGATCTGAATGGTTGAGAATTGAATTTCCAAGACCGGATATTAATTGAACATTTCGTTATATATTTTGATATAAATGATTAAGTAATAAATGATTTTGCCACTTACAATGCGTGCAATTTGATTAACAATGTACCTAATCATCATAAATGATTCTCAATCAAAAATCTATTACTGTTAATAGATATTTATGTGATTGCAAATTACTTCTTTATTGGTGCATTCAAAAAAACAATTATTGAACACTCATATCAAAAATATTCCGCTCTTCAATCAAATAACAATGATTGGTAATTGAAATCATTCAAACCCCAAACATTCGATATAAAAGTTTGAAATCCTTGAAAGCATTAGTGATGTTTGTAGTGGTTTTCGATTATTGCAGCTCAAAATATAATGCATTACTTAGTAGGCACTGATAAATGTAAAAATATTAAATCCCATTGAATTCTTCAACCTTAAAACCTTTTTTGGGTTTTCTATATAATTTACAGATTAGATTATTGTGGAATTGCACTATTAATCATGGGCTCTTTTGTTCCGTGGCTTTATTATGGATTCTATTGTCACTATCAGCCGAAAGTCATTTACCTCTCAGTGGTTTGTGTACTGGGCACTCTGTCGATAATTGTATCGCTGTGGGATAAATTCTCTGAACCTAGCTTGAGACCTTTGCGAGCTGGTGTATTTATGAGCTTCGGGTTATCCGGCATTATTCCAGCTATACACTATAGCCTCATGGAGGGCTGGTTTAGTCAAATTAGTCGTGCTAGCTTAGGATGGCTAATACTGATGGGTATGTAATGAAACACCTTGATCATTTGTAATTTTGCAATATTTTGTCTCGTCTTAAGGCCTTCTATATATAATGGGAGCACTTTTGTATGCACTACGCGTGCCAGAGAGATGGTTTCCTGGAAAGTTCGATATATGGGTAAGTGGAACTGTTATGGCTATGGCGGTACGATTAATCGAATACGAATCCTGAAAATTAAAATATTGAAGTTTAGGATTCGATCGATCGTGCAATCGTAGCTTTTTCGAAATAGTATCTACATATTTGCATTTACTTTAATAATTTACATTTATTCTATTTCCGTTCAGTTTCAATCGCATCAGTTGTTCCATATATTGGTTATTGCAGCTGCGTTTGTGCATTATCATGGCATTTCTGAGATGGCAATGTATCGCGTAACTGTTGGCGAATGTACTGTACCACACGAACCAATCACATTTTAAATTATTAGCAAAAGTTAGAAATATTTGAGGCACGGTCTTTTCTCTATTCATTAAAAAAACACACATAAAATTGAACAATATATTTGTAAACAAACAATTCAACATAACTTTCATACAATTTGCTGCAAAAACTATTATGTTAAATTCATACAATACCCAAAAAACAATTATTTTACTGAAAACCAAAGTAAAAAATTGAATTGAGAAAAATGGCAAAATAAATCCAGAATTAGGTATTCGTAATGTTACTATATTAATATTTACACATTTGACTGGTAGCAAGCAGAAATTAATGGATTGAAATTAAATTGTTAACATTAAGATGAAAATAAATACATGTTTAACTTGTAACTAGTACGCAATTCGAATATACATATATTTAAAATTTCTCATAATTGTATTGGCTATGTAGCCATTCAAAAAGTTAATTGAAACAGAAAACTCCATCTATTTTGCCATTCCACATCAGTAAATGTTGTTGTACGAATTAATTAAAATAAAATGGAAGCCAATATTGATAATTAGCTACTTACATATGCGTGTCTTTGTTTTTCTTCTTACACTCAAATATGAAAACTGTTGCTTTTTGAATTACAAAACGTTTATTAAATTAGTTGTTTTGTTTCTTGTTGTTTTCTTAATTGACTTTAATTTATATAAATATATTTTATAAATAATAGTATTTTAGAAATTATGTCGTCACGTATAAGCTGATGATATTTATATTGAAGCCTTTCTCTGTATACAAATGACATCTGTTTAACATACATAATAACATACCTACTTACATACATAGTTGATTCCACTAGGTACACTAACAACATAAAAAAAACAATAACTATCAACACATTTATAAAAATTTAGAAAAATTAAATACAATTTATGACAGAAACAGAATATAATGCAATATCAATTAAAATATAATTCAATTATGAAGACTTCAAATTGTAGATTTTTATTGTGCGAAAAGAATAGAAAGGGAAACTTAGCAAAAAAAAAACTGATGTTTTTGTGTGTATTAAAACTATAATACTTATGTGTAATTCAGCTAAATGAGCGAATAAAAAGTCTTGAATGACGCATGGTCATTGGCTTTTCCACGATCGCGATGTTAAAATACAATAGCGATGACAACGAATTGAGATTGTGACGCATGGTGACTTGCAGAAAATTACAAAGTTTCTGGTGACTTTGACCTGCTTCATTAAGCAACATATTTTTGTTGGATTTTCTTAAAAAATGTTAATATAGTGTAACGTGCTAAGATAAATTTTAGTGACTGTCATATTATTATTATGTTCTGACTTAATTACACAATGTACAATTAAGACAAGAGTTATAACTAAAATTATTTTTAAATTTTTTGTACTATACGAATGAGAAATTAAGAACTGAAAATGAAGTTGCTCTCAGCAACAACAATACCTTTCAGCTACATATAAACTAGAGGGAAATAAAAATATCACAGATAAGTTAAGGACACTTCTGAAATGTGCAGTTTTTCAGATCCCGGCAACAAACATAACGTTTGTTCCACATATGGGTACCTGTTCGATTTGGCTAATACTTGAGATGAAAAGAAAATTCATATTGTGGATAACTGACTCGAAAAAGATTTTTGATCAATCTCACAACTGAGCTTCAAAGCTCCCTTAAACCCACTGCAGAATCAGCGATTCTCAAAATTATGGCTACGGTTTTTTACAGCGGTGTAATACATATATAATACATACTTCGCATGAGTTCAGTTTATAATTATGGGTAGGGTGGGAGGTTTTAAAAACCCTGAAGCTGCTTAATCCATTTACCTAAAAGTAATCAGTGCTTAATATTTCAGTATATGCTGGCTTTAAAAGTGCATTTACAGAACTTATTTTTAGAAGTTTTCATCTTGCTCAAAAGTCGGGAAAGCAGATTTGGTTTTTAGAAAGTAGTTTTGAAAATCAACAACAATAAAATATAAAATTTAATTATTTTGAATTTAAAATGTGAAATTCATCTAGACAATATATCAAACTTGATTTAAAAATTATAACCACCCAGGTCCCCATATTTTTTTTAGAGAATAAAACTAATCCAAATTTTGTAAAAAAAACCAAAGAAAAATATTCGAATTTCATAAAATAAAATAATATTTTAATTTGTTCCCAGAGAACACTTATTGCCAACTACGTTAAATATGAGTATTTATGCTTTTTTGCACACTTGGTCACCTCATTTCCTCGATGAAGGCCAACAACTTTTACAGGGTGTAAAATTCACAACATATTTTTTAGAATTTTTGTGAAAAGTTTAATCTCATATGCAGAATTTACATTTGGAAAAATTTTTTTAATCTTATCACGGTTTCTGGTACAATTTCAAAATGGGTTAAACCAATAATAAGCGAACGATATGGCAAATAAGGGAGAATGTTTTTTCCAGCTCTACTGACTCTTTGGAATATTGGCGAAACGTTAATTGTATATTTTTGAAATAGAGATGAACTCTTTGCTGCAATGCTTTCATACTTGAATCGCAAACATAACTCATGCATTTCACATAGACACCATATTCCAACATACAAAATACAAGGACATAACTCTGTTATATATGGAACAAGTTTTCTATATAATTTTCCGTGTAGTTATGGTATGTATATTTCCAAAGTCAAAAAGAGGTCGAGTTTCTCCCACTCTTCTACCTTCTTTCTTTTACATAATGGCACAATAGTCCTAGCCCGAGCTTCCACTCATATTGTGCATGTAATATTTGTAAATGAATGGAAGTGATCTTCAGTTTTACTCTAAATCCGAACCACAGCGGGAAAAGTTTTTCTAAGGCAATTTTTACTTTAAGATGTTTGCCATTGCCAGCCAAGAGGTGGTGCCTTATAGAAAAATTGTTTTTCTACTTTTTGAGTTTTGTCTGTGTGGAGATTGGAGCCAAAATATTTTGGGTTAATCAAATCAGAAGAAAGCATGAAGCATTGCTGCAAAGAGTTCATCTCTATTCCAAAAATACGCAATTAACGTTTCGACAATATACCAAAGCGTCAGTAGAGCTGGAAAAAACATTCTCCCTTATTTGCTTTATCGTACAATAAACCGGGGTTAATTTACATATAATGTGCATATAAAGTTGTTGTTTTATTTAATTTAGCACGTCGATAATTGTTTGAATTGTACTCGGTACATATTTTCTATATGTGTACATATATATACTACTGTGGGCAAAAAGTAGTAAGACTTTTTAATTTAAATTTCGCGCGGAAGCCCATTCATCAAAATATTATTTTTTTAAGGTTAAGGACTGTCGGTGACATCTGTGCCAAATGTCACATCAAAATAATCATTAGTGTTTAGTATACGCTTGTCTTTCTGAAGTACAAAAAGTGCATTCGGCGATTTTCACAATGAGTGAAATTATTCAACAAAGAAGTTCCATTAAATTTTGTGTGCGGAATCAAATTTCTGGTGCCGAAACGTTCAGAATGTTGCAAAAGGCCTTCGGTGATAATTGTATGTCGCGAGCAAGTGTTTTTAATTGGTATAAATTGTTCAAAGATGGTCGAGAACGCGTTGACGACGAACCACGTCCAGGACGGCCATCAACATCAACTGATGATCAACACGTCAATAAAATCAAGGAATTGGTGCTCGAGAATCGACGATTAACAGTCAGAGACCTTACTGGCATCGTTGGAATATCGGAAGGATCAGTGAAAACCATTTTAAAACATCATTTGGGCCTAAGAAGAGTGAATGCACGATTGGTTCCAAAATCACTGCATTGGTTTTACGAGACCATTTTGCCAAAAATTCGACTGATATCGTTCCGCAACCACCCTACCTCCCTATTCGCCTGACTTAGCACCGTGTGACTTTTGGCTATTTTCTAAACTCAAAAAACCGCTTCGTGGACACCGTTACCGTTTTGAGTCAATTGAAGACATTAAACATGAATCGCTAAGCGCATTGAAGGCTATTCCGGAAATTGACTTTAACAACTGTTTCGAGAATTGGAAAAAACGTTGGCACAAGTGTATTGGGGCCGGGGGGGATTACTTTCAAGGGGACGAAATAGATTTGGGAGAATGAATAAAAAAATTTGAAATTATGAACAAAGTCTTACTACTTTTTGCCCACAGTAGTATACAAGCAATAAACTCAAAAGCATCTTTTAATACTCGTAATGTGAAGAATTTATGAACTAATACCAGTAAGTTTATGCTTAACCTTGACTATTTTCAGGGTTATGCCCAGGTGTGAGCAGATCACAAACTTTATCATTTTTTTTAAATTGCAATTTTGTTGTTACGTAATCCTGTTGCCTCAGTTGAATGAGAATTGTGATTAACACTAGAGAAATGATATTGTCGGCTTACCAATTAGAAACTAATATAATATAATAAATAGCAGCCAGACATAAGAAATCATAAAAATTGTGAGTCAAAAAAGCAAAAGTGCAAGTATTAAAAGCGTCATGCGGAAGAGAATCGTTAACCATAACATTATTTGATAAAAGACACAAAGTGTGTCAAAATCATACTAGTTGGCATCATAAGTTATTAGCATATCTGCGCAAAGGCCAGCAGCTTCTTCTAATGCCAATACATATTTCTTGGTGGATCATTTAACCATAGAAGCAACAGCTAGCTACTGGTAACGAATACAGCATTCATTCTATTACGAAGTAACTATGTATGCATATATGTATGCATATGTATGCGTACAGTATAATGATGTCGTCAGTCATACATAACTGTTATTGGCCACCATCGGTATTTCTAAAAGAAATAAAATCAATAAATTAACATTATGGTATATTTAGATAAATACACGCAGTCATATTTATGTGCCTATACATATTCATAATGAGGTAAGTTGCTATCTTATATATAAATTAGTCGAAAAAAAAAAAAAAATTAGGTGTACGTATCAAGAGTATCGAAAGAATTCGATCAATTATGTAGTTAACATTCGTGCAAAACTGAAAAAAAAAAATGAAAGATGAAAAACATCAACATTAACCACATCAGCCTTAAAGCATACAGAAAGACGAGTTTTTTATTAAATTAATTAAGCATTTTACCCATTTGGTGGTAATTAAATGCAACTTTAGTTAACACTTAAGTTCAAGATTCAGAAAAAACACTTTTTCACTTACTGCATTGCACTTCATTTCTTGTTTGATTCAATATTCAAGTGTAGACCTCAACAACAACAACACTTACACCAATGAACTACAGTACGCCAGAATATTTCGAATTTTCGAATTTACTCGTTGATATTTTTTTTTTTTTTTGTTCTTAGCACTACTTCTTTAATTGATTTTCAGTACATTGTTAGGGCTCCATAATCTCCCTAAGGACACACATCTACAACTGGGTAAGCATTTTTTAATGATTTTTATGTTTCGGTATGCTTAAATATGTAAAAATGTGAGTACTACACTAGGCAACGTGTTTTTTTCGCCCGTAAAACTACATATACGGGGTCGATCAATAAGTACCCGTGTTAGGAATAAAGAGGCAAGTTTTCACAATTTTTTTTTTCTATTTTTCAACGTAATCTCCTTTTAGTACAATACACTTTTCCCAACGTTCAAAAATACGATTTGTCAAACTCTTCAAAATACGCTTCTGTCTCGAGGATAACCTCCTCGTTTGAGCTGAATTTTTTACCCCCGAGCCACGTTTGCATGTTGGGGAACAGAAAGTAGTCGCAGGCACCCAAGTCGGGCTAGTACGGTGGGTGCGGCAGCAATTCGTAGTTCAATTCATGCAATTTGTACTCGACAATTCCGGATGAATATGCTGGCACCGTTATCGTGTGAAACGGCACTTTTTTCTTAGACAAATGGGGCCGTGTCTCCTTCAATTTTGTATCGAATCGGTCCAATAATTCAATGTATTACTGCCCCGTGGTCGTTCTTCCTTTTTGCAAAAAGTCCATGAGGATTTTGGAATCCCAAAAAAATCGTGGCCATGACCTTTCCAGCCGATGGGACCATTCCGTTGTTTTTACTGTCGCTTGGTCTCTGGCGTATAATAATGAATCCAGGTTTCATCAACGGTGACGACTCGACGCAAAAACTCCTGCGAATTTCGCTTAAAGAGGTCCAAACACTGCTTCGACATTGACAGCCGTATCCGCTTGTTGTCCACCGTAAGCAATCGCGGCACCCATCGGGCCGACTCCTTTCTCATGCTTAAACTATCATGTAAAATATTGATTACCGTTCCGTACGATACTCCAACGGCCTTTGCTACTTCGCGTACTTTCGTTTGGCAATCCACGAGAATCATATCGTGGACCTTTTCAACGATTTCCTCGGTAACCACGTCTGCCGGGCGGCCAGGGCGTTCCTCAACAAAAATAGATGTACGACCTCGTTTAAATTCGTTTAAGGTTGTCATAGATGGTGAAGGGTCCCCTTAGACAGCATCCAACTTCGCTTTTATTTCTTCGCAAGTTTTTCCATCCAAAAATAAAAAGCGAATTACGGATCGATATTGTTCTTTTTCCATTTTATCGCGAAACACCAAACACGTGTGATACTAATGGCTGACAAATAAAAACTAACCTATGAATCAGTTTGTTTAGTGTGGTGTCGTGTGACAGATGGCAGTACACGACTTCCCTCAGCATTGCCACCTGTCTTCACACACGGGTACTTATTGATCGACCCAGGTAAGCTGCACCCTTAGCACGACTGCGAATCACAGCACTCAGCACATTGATACGAATCTTCTTTAGAATTTTAGAAATGTTCACGGTGGGGCAGAGAAAGAGATGGCAGCCGTGGCAGTCCTTGCATTTAATGAATAATAATTAAAATAAATAATCAAAAAAGACAAATGAAGACAGTGATTAGTAAATCTGTGATCATAAGTCAAACCGACTAAGTCTGATTTCCAATTTTTTAGAAGAGCAGTTTAAGGTTCAAATCTCACTGCAAATCAGGAGTTGGTTGTTTTCTGTTTAAATTTCTTGCAGATAGTTGCCGCCCTAAAAAAGATACAAACATGAAGAATTGGTATGGTACTAAAAACTTTTGCCTTAACTCGAGTTAGGCCATTGTAGAGTGTGGCCACTTCCCCTGCTACAAATTCTCTGGATTTCTAACACAACAACTTATGTCCACATACTAAATTAGAAGTATTTATCTTTTATATTAAATTTGACAAGCTTTTGTTGCCTGCTAAACAAATTTTAATTATTTTTGTTCTTGAACTAAAAGGACTATACTCGTATACATTTGTAATGGCAGAAGACAAAACGCCGAATTGGTAAGAAATTGTAAAGATGAATCTTCGTACGAAAAGTTAAGTTATTTTGCCAAAAGTATACTGAATTGATTAAAGTACATTGGAGTGCAGTATTTACATTGATATATCCAAATTCACAGGGACAAAATACAAATTAATCTCTCTTCTTGAATACTACTGTGTTCATGACGACCAGTTGAGCTGGGTGATTATTGTTAAGAGTCAAGCTTGCGTTAGTGTTGCATCTATAGAACAAAATTTGTTGTAGTGATGAAAAAGTGAAAGTGCTTCTGTTATCGCCATAAAATTATTGGGACCCAACATCAAAATTCGGAATAATCAATTAGTAAATGGGAAAGTGTTAGTCAGGTGCCTGTTTTGGCGTTTGCGAATTGTGTCCGAATATCTATTCTCATTTGATTCCTGATATGTATTTCGTTGAAAATTGCTTGTATTTGAGTGTTTGATATTTTTGAAATTCGTTGTTTTTTTTTTTTTTGTCATGCGCATGCTATCATAATTAAAATAATCCAAATAAAGCATTTTGAGTGCGGAAGGAAATGTTTCACCATCTCTAACCAATTTTAATGTACTTATAGGTACATACATGTGAACATACTATGTGTATGTATGTATTTATTGTTTGTATGTACTCGTACCATTGTGGTATAATATTACTTCTACTGTGAAGCGAACAGTACAAGCAACTATTTGAAGGTGTAGTTCAATGTCGTCCAGATGCTGCTGATCGATGCTGTGCTGTTAGTGCTAGTGTCTGGTCGTTCGAGTATCTCTTGAGAGTTCATTCTTATTGCCAGCAAAGACCGTTCATTTGTACAAATATGTATGTAAGTATGTAGTTTTCGTTTATACGATCTTCGAACTATACATGCCTACATATTATACATAATACAAATTTATGTTTTTCTTCTTCTTCTTCTTCTTCTTCTTCTTCTTCTTCTTCTTCTTCTTCTTCTTCTTCTTCTTCTTCTTCTTCTTCTTCTTCTTCCTCTTCTTCTTCTTCTTCTTCTTCTCCTTTTCATTATCTATGAATTCTCAGTTGTATTTCTTCTCATTTTCAAATATTTGTGTTGAAGGTTTCCCAATTCAGTTAGTGTCTTGTGCAGCGTGCACTCGCATTGGAAAGACTCACATTTTAGTGTTATGGTCAAGGTTACTTCATTTTATTCTTCTTCTTCTTCATTTTTATTGATTACCAAGCTCGCGGGCCACTGTGTCGGTTGCTGCTGCTGCACCACCAGAAGAAGAGTTCTCTTGGACCTTTTCTTAATTTAATTCAACTTATTAACATATTTCATTGACCCTCTTTGTAACATTATAACGTACGCGTAGACTCACATGCTGGATTTGATTTCGTTGTGATTTCTACTAAACTACATACTATGTATTATGACAATCAAGTTTTTTGGATTTTGTTTTTTTTTTATTTTTTCTTAGCTTTACTTCAGAATATTCGGATTTTTTTTTCCAATAGATTTTGCTAAACTTTCGATTTTTATCGAATTATCAGTTTGTGATTGGGGTTTTAAACGACTTTTAAATAGCATCTGAATTAGTTTTGTTTTTGTTTTCTGTTAAGGATATGTACATAGTATGAAGAACTAGAAAACGATGTAATATTTAAAAGAGCTTTTTCTAGTTTTTTTAATGAAACGGATTTGAAATAAGTTAAGTCTGTGATAATGAGGAACTCCAAGTGCAAAATAAAAGCTTAAGCTAAAACTATATTCATGTGAAAATACGATCTGGATGAAATATATATTTTCAATAAAAAAGATAAATTTGCATATTTGCTATCTTAAAATGGTTAGTTTCTACTAACCATATTGGCTTTAATAAGCATTGCGAAACTGGGATATTAAGTCTGAACTTGTCATTCTGTCCACTGGCAGAGACGTCAGAGCTTCAGTATCATGGTTTTTACACTTTAATTTCTAAGATTGGAAATGATCCAGAAAAGTCTTTAGATTAGTTCAAGGTATATGGGAACATAAATAAATGTATGCGTATAAAGTTGACGCAAAATCAAAGAATACATATAAACTTTAATTATTGTTGCTTTTTTCGATTGTAACTAGCATTTCGCTCTGCAGCTCTTCCGGATTATGAAGGTCAATAATTTACTTAAAAATAATAAAATTTATTGAAATTGAATTATTAAGAAATTATAAGCACATAGTCATAAGCATTTGTACGAATATATCATATTAATTTGCTAAAGTTCTAACACCACTTTTCCTGAAATAGAGTTCATGGTCCTACCAAATATTATGGGGCCACACACACTAAACTTACTAGTCTGTCGTCTCTGTTCTTTAAGTTGAAGTATATAACAAATTTTCGGAACAATACTCTGAGTATTAAAGTTTTAAAATGTTTTGCTTCTTCTGAAACCATTTAAAAATGCTTGTTAGCGCTTAAGCAAATTAAACATTTAAGCGGTATGCATATTCAAATATCTATCTATTTACATTTACTGCTGATGTGCGTACGCAATAGACAATTCTATCTTTCTTCTTTATCATGCTGACTATATTTTTTTTTCGATTTATTCTTCTAACTCACAATAACACTTTCAATCGAGACAACGATACTCATATTAAATTTTCATATTTATTATATACCCTATCTTTTACGTTTTGATTTTGTTGTTGGACGAATTTTTGACACTTTATCACTAACCAACTAAAAACACAAAAAGCAAATTCAAAACCAATAATAAAATAATCCATCGACTTGTTTTTGTTTTTGTTTGCTTTTTTCTTCTTTTTGCATATAAATTAATTATTCTGGTTCCGTTTGCCTGTGGAACTGCGTGTTTTTTGTTTGTACGCATTCACAACAGAACTTAATAAAATTAATAAAACTAATGGAATTTTGAGGATAGGTTTCGGCATATTTCTGCATTTAATAGCTAATATTCATAAAGTGAAAAACGTGTGGTCACTCGTGTTTGCAAGTAATTCCCAAAAGGTAACAAAGAAACAAAGGACTGTAGACACAAACGTGATGGTGTTTTTGAAACAACGCAATTTTTGTAGTTTTCAATATCTATTATTTATTTTAATGGTTTGTTTGTTTTGGTTTTTATTTTCAAACTTGTATAAATCTTTTGTATATGTATCACTTTTATTACGATTTTTTTTAATTTTTTAGCGTGGGTCCTCTACATTTTCAATTAATTCCTATTTGGATTTTTCTTTTTTGGCATTATTAACTCTCTGCATTTAATTAAATTAATTTTTTTTTTTTTGCTTTTGTACATTTTAGTTTTGCAATTTAAACTATGTCGCTGTTATTTAAATTTAATTTGTGTGAACTTGAAAGAATCTTAATTCCGATTTAATTAAGATGAGCGATGTTTCAGGAGTTTTGTCTGTTCTCGCCTGATCTCTTTTCTATTTCTGAGTTCAACAATTCTTGAAAATGTTTAATGTCATTGCAAGTGATTACATCATTTCTATGTGCTCTTTGAGATGAAATCTCTTCTTTGGTCTGGAGATTTATTAATAACTATTAACGCTTGCATCATTTTGTAGTTCTTTATTTGCTCATTTGTCACCGACTGGGAGCAATAATAATAATAAACATAATATTAAAGTAGACATTAATAGAAATGAAAAATATACACTTTCTTATAAGGAAAATACCAGTAATATGTTTTATAAGTAAATTTTTCTTGTTCTACTGGGATGGGCATTGTCATTGACTGCAGTGACCTAAAAAAAACTGAAAATACATTTTTGGAAGTTCAAGGAGGATTCTAAAGATTTTTTCTAGAATATTTCAGTTTAAAATGCCAAATCATTAGTTAGTTAAAAAAGCAAATTTCGTAGAATGAGTAATGAAATATGTGATCTCAATGAGCTGGACATATAGGTATAGGTATATATGGTAAATATATGAGATATTTAATAATCTTTCTTTTATTTTCATTTATTTAGTCAAATTCTTCTTCTTACTGACTAGAAATTAAAAAATTATAAAAAGTTTTGTAAAAATAATTAACAGTTAGATAATAAAAATTATAAATAAAACGATTCAATATAATGCTTGAAATGATTCCTAATTATAGAAAAATACACATCGCATTATTTTGAGACTTTGTTAAATTCAAGCAAGGCCCTTGTGATTGTAGCATTCATTAGATAGTTAGTTTTCAAAGTGGATACATAAAACGGGACATGGTAGCGCAGTTGACGTGAAGGTACATTAAATCTAATCTTTCAAAGTAAAAATGGGGAATCAATTTTTCCATAAAGTAGGTCCTACACAACCATGAGGGAATGTATAAATCTTCTGCTCTCAACAGACTTCAAACTAATAAGTAAGCATGGAGTATTATACGAAGGAAAAGGCTCAACAAAATGTAAAGGTTAGAGAGCAAAACTAACAAATTTCTTTTGAATTCTTTCAATACGTGCAGAGTGTGTATTGAGAAAGGATTCCAAATGTAGGAAGCATATTCATGTTTCGAACGCACAAGTGTTGTATACAAGATTTTACGCGTATACGGATCTTTGAAATCCCTGCCATAACGACGAATAAAGGCAACGAGCGAATAGGCTCTTGGTACAAGGTAGTTAACATAGTTAAGTACAAAGTAAGCCTTGTGTCAAATAGAACACCAAAGTCTAGGAACTCCTCAAACGACTTCAACGCTTTGTTAGATATACTATAGAACGAAAGGTACTGACTAAATGATCTTACAAATCTCTTCTGAAAACTTTTTTTATGTTAAGAGTCAATTCGTTTCGTTGACACCAATCAACTAGGCGATTAATCTCCGACTGTAACAGAGCAAAAGAGTTTTAAATCATCAGCATACAGTAGTGAGAAGCAAATCCCAATGTCAGATAATACTTCAATGACTCACTGATTTTCCGATTGCATTACTTTACTTTACTTTTAATGGCACAACAGCCCATGGAGGACCTAGGCCGAGCTTCGCTTCCACTCATGTTGTGCGTCTTATATTTGTACATGAATGGAAGGACCTACAGTTTAATGCCGAATCCGAACGGCGAAGTGAAAAGCTTTTCACAGCAATTTTTACTCTTGTAGGTTTGCCATGAGGTGGTGCCGTGTAGAGAAATTATTTTTTTTACTTGTTGATTTTGCCTGTGTCGAGATTCGACACTCTGCGTAGCAGTCCAACGCACTACCACACTACGCCACAGCGACCACCGATTGCATTGGGTTATCAAATAATAAAAGCAAATATTTGCTTAGTTTTCATATTTGCCTCTTCAGCATAGGGCACACTTATAACACCCACAAACCATACAATTATCAGTTCTTAATATGATATAAGACTACTTTATTGTACACTACACTTATACTACGTCAGAATATGCAGCATTGGGAAAAGTAAATATTTTCAATTTACAGACTTGAAAGTCTACCTTTAGCAGCCAGCAGGTTATGTCTCATAACATCATAACAGTTCTAAGTAAAAACGCCTCAATACAACTCACAAAAGATATGCAAATGACGCACCAAATCCCTTAATTATTTCTCTTTAGTTAAAAAGTGCATTTTAACAAATTCAAATTAATATTGACTAATTCATATTTATAAGAGAAGTACTTGAAGTAATTGTTTTGCACATATCTATTATATTCTAAAAACTAGGTGTGATTATAATTAAGGGCACCCGAGTAATTTGTGGTTATACCTGAAAACAGATATTTGTTTCTTATATAAGTAGGTAAATCTACATATGTATATAGTTTCAAGTTTTTCAAATATTGTGAGACAAATATATTAAATGGATTTGCTAGTGAATTTTTGTTAAAAAAGTTAAGTTAACACATTTACAATTGCAATAGCAACATATATAATTAAAGCAGAACACAAATCCACCAACACAACCACCGCCAAAACCTGCAAAACCAAATCCACCAATACAATTTTAGTTGTATCATAATTGCTGGACTAGTTTGTGGATGAGTTGGCAAATTTTAAGCCTTTTGTTCTGTGTTTCTTTTAAAGTAAGTGGATGATCGTAGTGCAGACTGTAAAAGCATTTTTAAAAACTATCCCAGTTTTACTTACATTTCTGTCTTTGAGGAATTATAGCTTAAGCATGGTAGCAGTTAAGGATTACATAATATGATCAAAGTTTATAAAACTCAAATCAATAGTTTTTCTAGTAAGGCTAAATATAAAGCGTGCTTTATACATTCAGAAAACGAAATTAAATTTAATCGTTTAAAAGTATGATAGGCGTTAAAGTTTAGTTGGCCAAATCTGCCTGAAACTATTTTCAGTATCTTTTTTAATGTCATGGGTAAAGTGAAAAATCTAAAATGTAAGAATTTGTTTGCAGAATGTATTTGCGGAGGGAATAAAAATTAATATTAAAGATTGCACAGTGTAATGGTTATTAGATTGTCAAAATAACTTAAAAATTCTCTTAGTTCTTCTGAAGTACCCATTTATATTAACACTTTCAAATAAATGTGTTTAAAAAATGACATATTATTTAAAAGGAACAAAGCCCGGCTTACGCAGTTAAACTTAGCCAAAAAAGTATCCGAAAACCGTTTTTCTAACAATGGCAGCTATTCGATAGTTGATTATGCCGAAAAATTGATCAATGAAGAGAGAGTAATTGCTTTCGTCTCGTGTTTATTTTCGTCTATCAGCTGAAAATAATAAACAATGACCAAATATGAAATTACAAAAATTATTGTTTTCGTAAAAAAATCGAAAATCAAATAAAAATTACAAAAAGGAAATTTCTGATGATGTATTTATATTTACAATTTATTTATTTATTTTGCTCCATTTCGTTTTTTATAATGTTTTTGCTAGTTTAATTTTACTCATTTTTTACGCGCTCCCGTACTTTTTTGCATTATTGCCTCGCTCTGAGAGAAATTTTAGTACTCACAAAAATTTGACACTTTTATTAGTTTTAATCCAAATATTAAAGGTCGCTGTGGTATAGTGGTAGTGTATTGGACTACTACGCAGAGTTTCCGGGGCTCGAATCTCGGCACAGGCAAAGTCAAAAAGTAGAAAAAATAATTTTTCTAAACGGCACCACCTCTTGGCAGGCATTGGCAAACCTACAAGAGTAAAAACTCGCCTATGAAAAGCTTTTCACTTCACCGTTCGGATTCAGCATTAAACTGTGTAGGTCCCTTCCATTCATGTAAAAATATAACACGCAAAACATGAGGAGTGGATGCGAAAAGCTCGACCTAGGCCCTCCATGGGCTGATGTGCCATTAAAAGTAAAAAGTAAGTGGTGTAGTTAGTTGGTAGTACGTTAGACTGCTACGCAGAGTGCCCAGTGTTCAAATTTCGGCATAGGCAAAATCAAAAAGTAAACGGCAGGTAATGGCAAACCTCCAAGAGTAAAAATAGTCTATGAAAAGCTTTTCACATCGTCGTTTGGCATTAAACTGTAGGTCCGTTCCATTCAAGTACAAATATAACGTACACAACATTAGTGAATGCGAAAAGATCGGCCTAAGCCCTCCATGGGATTTTGTGCCATTAAAAGAAAGAAGAAGAAGAAAGACCTTTTTTGCCAATTTATCACAAATATACAAAGCAAGACTAAATACATAACATCACGAATAGGTCTAAAATATTTCAAGCTTTTTAACTCGTATACGAAATAACTTTAACCTCTTTTATATAGATTTTAAAGTGTCGCCTTCTATAATACAATCTATTTTGCTAATTAAAAATATAAATTTACTAAAATCTATAAAGATCTTCTATAGGATATATGCGGCGAGTGCTAGCATAAGTCTAAAAATATTATGAAATTTACTCATCTCCTATACTGATACTCAAAACTCCGTAACTCTATTCACCCGGCATTATTATAAATTACATTATTGACAGAGTAATGGATTTACAAACAGAACAAGACCGGAATATTCATTATCTCTGGCAAAAATAAAGTTCATTAAGCTAGTTTAACTACATTAAATACTTAAACTCTTACAATATGAAAAGAACAAATTCGGAAATTAACGTAAACAAGTTCATTCCGATGTCAGCGCTGAATTATTAAAAATGTATTAACATTTCTAACTGTGTAAAGAAACTTGACAGTCACCCTGATTTGTATTTTTTTGTTTTTTTTTAAATCTTTTTTCTTATATCTTTTTTTTTTTTTGGCAAATATTTAAAATTTTCTGTTTCGTAGTCGTCGATATTAAATTATGTAAATATTAAAAGTCGAATGTATGCAGAAATGCCGTTAATTCTTGAAGACATGAACTTCACCTCAATATCCAATTTGAACTAAAATAATAAAAATACAACAAATCCATACAAAAACAAAACACATCAAAAAATGTGTAGCAACAATGCCAAATCCAACTAAAATCGATAAGTAGGAAGAAAAACACCGAAATACAAAAAAACAATCAGCAATTAGAAAAAAAAGTAAATGATTTAAAAAAAATAACCGACAAAACTCAGCATAAATTAGGCATATACGTATGTTAGTATGTATGTGTACTTTTCGAGGCGATAACTTCAAAGATTTTTTTTACAAATACATGCAAACTTTATAACGTCGAGTCGTTCCAACGTGTACTCGTACTGCAGCGTATATGAGTTAGTAATAATTTCGCATTTTCAAACTCCTAAAATTCACGCGAATAGCAAAGGAAAAGTGCTTTGCTTAGCCCTATTCGGTTAACACGCAGCCACATGCATAATATTTTACATATGTGTTCATGCATGAACTTAACACACATACACAAACGTGTTCAGACCAACAATAGCAGCACCAGCAACAGCAGCAGAAGCATCGTTGTTATCGTTCAACACCACCTCACCTCACCTCACCTCACCTCACTTCACACTACAATACAATAACAAAAACAACGCAAATAACAACAACAATGCAATATAAGTATTAACAACAACAGTAATAAGTATATGAAACTAACACAACTACGCAAAAACTTTACTTAGTAAAAATCTGCGCGCACAGGTGACAAGATCGAATAGAAGACGGTATGCTGTACCCGTATGGATGTTAGTCTGTGGAAGCTATTCAAACCGTTAAGTAGTCAACTGAGCGAGTAGAAGAATAACAATAACACACAAAATATTCAAGCAAAAATAAACAAACAAAAATATCGAATAAATATAAAAAGTTTTTATAGTGCGCGTTGTTTTTGAGTGTAAAAAGTGGACAATTTACGGGTTTTTGAAGAACTCCGGTTAGTTCCTAGTTTTAAAATATACTAAAATTAATTGAATAAAATATTTAATTAAAAAATTTTAGTTTTACATAAAAAAAAAAATTAAAAATAATCGCACACACCGTTTTTCTAAAGTGTAAAACATAAAGTTCTAATTTCATAACAAAAAACTAAACCTAAAATTAAAATTTTTACTATTTCTATTTTGCAGGATACTGTAATTGCTGCAAAAGTTTTATTTTTCGTAAAAATAAAGTTTTTCAGAGGCAAGTATTAAAAATAAAAAACCTTTTTTATTAAAAAAAAGTATTCTTAATCGACAAAAGATTTTTATGCATAAACTTTAAAGATTTGCATGATTTTCAAAAACAATAATTAAGTAGTGAAAAGTATTACAACAAATTTAATGCCCCATGTGACGATTTGAAATGTGTGAGCACGAAACATTCACAGACCTCAACAGTATACCAATAATTCTAAACCAATAATTCTATGCAAATTTAAAAGTCAGCTTTCGACATGTTTTTATATGGGATAAAATAGTAAACTATCGGCTCTCAAACTTAAAATAAGTATATTTATTTTGACAAATGGTAAAGCAGACATTGAATAAACGTAGCTAAGACATTCTAATTATGCAGCAATTTCATATTCACATAAGTAGTATACAAATTATGTAAAATCTTTTCAAATCTGATTTGTTGCAATTTTGCAGCCACAGACTTAATAATTGTCGAAAATATATATTTAAATTGCTACAAATTCAAGTCAACTCAAAGCATTTTGCACAATATGTGTGCATTTTATCTTATTTTATTATCCGATTGCAAAACTTTTACCTCAATCACTATTATGATGATGAATAAAGAAAACAAGGAAGAAGAAATTGAAATAAAAAAAAACTAAGCCACTTGAAAAACATGTGATCAATAAACAAAAACAATTACTCGTACATATAGCAACAATGTCATAATAATTGCATGTATATAAAGTTCCAATTTGTTGTTCATCTTCAAGTCCAACTAAAGGGCACACCACTTTAAAGTGGTACACACGCACGCGTATACTCGTATGACCAGCGACCGACCGTAAAAAGTGAAAACGTACTCGTAACTTTTCGCCAGAAAAAAGAGTATCACAAATGTAACCAAAAAATATGGAATAAAAATATTGTAATCAAAAAATGTGCTAAACATAAAAGTACACACACACGCCCAGCATTAACAAATATAATGGCAAAAAAATGATAAACATTTTAAGATTGGTGATGCTGTTGTTACCATATTGGTGGCTGGTGATGGCACAATGTTGTTGATGCTGATGCCCTTTGTTTCTTGAGACGCCCAATGAAGCGGTGATAGAGCGCAACAAGTTGTTGTTGCTGTTGTTGTTGTTGTGGCAACAAGTTTATTTGGTTTACAATTGTCATGGCGTATAATTCGTAAATAAATTATATTTGCTTATTTCTTTAATTTTCTTACACGGCATAATAATAAACGGAAATAACAAAGTTACCAAATATAAATGTATACATAGTCACTTTAAAGTGGGCAGAAAAATAGTTTATGTTTTTTCGTCTATGTTAGATACATTGTCATTGTGAGTCTAGATCGATGGTGTCAACAAAATTTCTTTTAATATAAGAAAAAGTAAGGAAAATGTTGTTGTTGTTTATTTTATTCGCAATAAGTTGGTATCAACTGAAAGAGCATCAAAAAAATTTTAGAAACTGCATCATTGGATTTTCAAAAACGGAGCTGCAAGTGATGTTCTTTTTGGGATGAAATAAACTCTAGCATTCACTGCAATCCTTTGTATATTAACCATTTTATTTTACTGATTTTCTTAGATAAGGACTCGTTGGAAAGATTTCAGAGATATCTTTTGAATGGCATCACAAACGTTTTGATATTTGGAAAATTAAAATCAAAAAGTATATTTTTTCAAGACAATTCAGCTAAGTATTTTCAGAGGAGTATTTGCAATCGAAAAACGTGGCAAAAACATTAACTTTTTTTCCCCCATACATTCGACCACCTTAATATTTGAACATATGTACATACTAAGACCAACGAGGTAGAAGAAGAGTTGACAAATTATCACATTAACATGTCATAAGTAGTAAAGAAAAATTACAACATCCAATGCTACAAAATATGACATCTTCCTGTATATGAATAAGATAAAGATGATAATTACCATAAATTTTAGATCTGTGGCGTTTCTTTAAATTACCTTTTAATTATACTGAATATGTTGATTTATAAAAAATGTATGCCATCATTAGTTTGCCTTTTTTGTACATTTCAAACCTAATTTACTGAAAATCTTATTAAAATCAAATGAAAAATATATATTTTTCTTAACTATAAAATCACTCAAACAAAATATTTTTAAGCAGCTCCTTATATTTTTCGCAAGTATCATCAGCAGGTTATCAACATCATAACAACGTAAATGGAGTCATGACAGCATCACACACAAGTGCTTGCCTTAAAAATAAAAAGAAAGAAAAAGAAGAATACAATTTCTAACAAAAACATATCGCTGAATTGCGGCAGTTGTTGAAAGTTGATGACTCCAATATGATTCCAAAAATACTTTAAACGCAGTTAGTAATTATTAAAAGAGGATGCTAATGATTTGTATTGCAATTCTTTTCAATGAAAACTAAAACTTTTCGGAAGAACAATGAAAGATAATTATCTCACAATTTATCTAATTAGACTTAAAGTGGTTTTCATCTCATCAAATGATTATATACGAGTACCTATAAAAAGGATTGAAATCATTGAGAAATCATAAAATATAATTGTAGTATTGCTATATTATTTGATTTCAAGTGTAACAGTGTAATACTTACATACATTTAGGCCAAGAGACAGATGACCAAATAAACGATATGATACCAAGTGGGTGCACCTAGTATATATTGGATGTATAACTTGAAAATCAGGTGTTCACTACTAAGTCACATCTGGCAATACTGTAACTGCTTTCATGTTTTAGCTATATCATGTTGCTTTTGTTTTGATTATGTATCAATTTGCCAAAGTGTAAACAACATAACCTTTTTCGCATGTAAAACTTTGCTTTGCTTCTTTAATTCGAAAAAAGTGCTGTTGGAAGTTTACGGAGATTTTGACACGGAAGGCAAAAACAGGGCATTCCAAGTGAAAAAATTCGAAGATGAAGAATTGGAGATGTTACTCGCCGAAGACAGCAATTTTCAAGAGCCTAAAATCATTAGGGGTCATTCAAAAGAAATGAAATTGGATGCCATACGACTTGAAGCCGAGAGACATCGAAAGCCGATTTTGCATGTCTGAAATGCTGCTTCAACACTATCAAAATAAGTCATTTTTGCATCGAAATCTTACTGGCGACGAAAAATGGATTTATTAAGACAACCCGAGGCGCAAGAAGTCGTATTGGCCAACCAGTATCATCAACGCCGAAGCAGAATATTCATGGCGCGAAGGTAATCCTTTGTATTTTGTAGAATCAAAAGGGTGTCATCTACTATGAGCTTCTAAAACCTGGTGAAGCTATTACGGGAAAGCTGTATCGTTTGAAGAGAGCAATATACGACCAGGGACGAGACCGTAATTTTACAACACGACAATGTGCGGCTCATACTGGTAGACTGTTTAAAAATTATTTGGTAGCTTTGGCTCGCCGTATTTACAAGACCTTGCTGATTATCATATATTTCGCTCGATGCATAATGCTCTTACTGGAATAAGCTTTACTTCAATTGAAATTATCAAAAATTTAATTAATTCCTTCAGAGCCTTAAAATTTGGACAGTTTTTTTTTGGCAAGGAATCCAAAAAATGCCTGAAAGATGGCACAATGCCTTAGCTTCACATTCGATTTTCAAGTTATACACCCAAAAGTACAACGAAGTCGATCTATATCGCTAATAAATTATGTTTCTGCCTCATTTCATTGATACTCATACCAGTGCTATGATTCCATATAAAGGATTGAAAAAGTCATCCTTTTCCACAATCAATATGAAAAAACTTTCATTCCCCCACTACCTAAGCCACTGACTCATACTCACACTCATTCACATATGATGGTATCGAAATAAAATTGAAATTTTTAGCAGACCTGTCGGATTTCTCATACTCACGCGTACATGCTTATGTATATAAATATATGTACATAGGTATGTAAATTCACAGTACCTATTTTTTTGAAGAAGATTTCAGCTTTGCTTTTCTCGCATATATATATGTATGTATATTCACATAACTTATAGGCATATATAAAGTTAGATATGAAGGTATAACTAGGTGATCTTTGGGTAATGACAGAATAAATAAAAATGCTTAACCAGCAAATGATATTGACAATAACAATAGTAAAATAAGAGTTCGGGTATGTGATATGAGCATGAAGGTAACTAGCATAATCACACAGAAAAAAAAAGAACTAAAAATTGCCATAAACACTGAAACTATGTCAATATTAGAGCATATGGCGATGATAATGAACTTTGAAACGGAACGATATTAATTAGCGGAAAAAATAATAAAAAATTAAACAAATCAAGAAATGTGTATAGGAAAAATCCCCCCGAAAAATTGAATGTATTTACATGCGAGTACATATGCAAAAAATTGCATTAAAGTTATTGTAAATGATTCACTATCTGCTGCTCATTATACAATAAGCATGGTCGTTTTCATTGAGACTCGCGAACACTTTCATTCATTATAATTAATTGAAATACTATTATCTCGCACTGACCAGTAGAATTGTAAATAACTACAGCAATGATTTCATAGTATTTTTAATTCTGTTTTTAATAAAAATTATAATAAAATTATTAAAGCTTTCAAATGTGATTGATATTTATATTTAGTTGAAAACACTCACATACAAGTACATAAAGGGATGCATTACTAGTACAAATGACAGTAAAACATGCTTTCCCAATTAAATAAACGGAATGTTTTATATTTACAACTTAATCAAGTTAGTCAGCAGCTAGCCATAAAAAGCAAAAATCAGATAATAGATTATTATGCAGAGAAAATTAAAACACTACATCGGAAAGTATAACTCACTAATATGATAATAAGTATTCGATAGCGTTTCTCTATTCGATAGTGTTTCTCTATTCGATAGTGTTTCTCTATTCGATAGTGTTTCTCTATTCGATAGTGTTTCTCTATTTGATAGTGTTTCTCTATTCGATAGTGTTTCTCTATTCAATAGTGTTTCTCATTGGCATTTTCATTGTTCTTTGTTCAGTAATTTTTCAATTTTATATTACCATAACTGTGGTCACCGTGGCGTTGTTAGTAGTATGTACGCTGGTCTACTACGCACAGTGTCCGGGGTTCAAAATAGAAAAAACATTTTTCTGCACAGCTCCACCTCTTGGCAGGCAATGGCAAACCTACAAGAGTAAAATTGCTTAAGAAAAGCATTACAGTTGACGGTTCGGATTCGGCATGGAACTGTAGGGCTCTGCTATTCATGTAGAAATATAAATATAACACTAACAACGTGATTGGATGCGAATAGCTCAGCCCTCCATGAGCTGTTGCGTCATGATGTAAAAAAAGAAAGAAGATTACCATAACTAATTGAAACAGCGAAATTAAAAAGTCAAATTTTTTATTTTGATTTCTGTTTTGTTTTAAATTATTCTTTTTTTTTTTTTTTTGTGTTGTTCGCTTTTAAATTTTGTATTTTTTTTTATCCACTGATACTATTCAAGGTCAACAAGCAACAAAACAGCAAAACACTCCAGCTCAGCTGCACGTAATCTCTTAAAACTCACTACCTACCACTTCGAACAATCAACTACCAAAACTAAACACGCACTAATCATTTACATACTCAGTTAAAAACGATATTGAATAGTTTTTATAATATTAAAGAGTCTATAAAGATCTCTCCTAGCTCTCTTTCTGAATTATAAGTACCAAACTTTGTCTGCTTAAGACATAAATTCAATAGCCACAAAAAGAAGATAATCAAAAGTAATAAACAAATTTACCATACACGTTAACACACCCAAAGCATCATTCACAGCATCTCACAGCAGTAACAAACTGATGCTGCTGCAAGCTGTTGATTATTTCCTATACTGATTAACCTTCAAATCTTCTAAATATACACTGTCTGCACCAAAAATTCAACCAACCAAAAATACGATAAATGTTTTTATGTTTACAAATATTTGTTTGCTTACATGCTAGTAGTTCATATACACATATTTACTTATTTTCCTTTAATCGCAGATGTGTTTGAATCAGTTTTTTTTGTCTTGGTTGCACCATACGTAATGCAGTTGTACGAGCACGAGTATGTATGTACTTATATTTTATAGTAGTAGTATAAGATTTTGAACGATGTATGCATGAATAAACAACGTGATATACTCATACCATAAGTAGTACAAAACAAAAGACTAAAGCTACAAACTGAGTGAAAGATTAAGAACGGAGCACTTTCCTTTAAGACTTTGGACGAGCTTTTCGCCTCCATTCGTGTTGTGTATGATATATCTGTACATGAATGGAAAAGACTTTAAGGTCCGAACGGCGAAGTGAAAACTTTTCTTATACAAGAGGCACCGCCAAGAGGTGGGGCCGTGTAAATATAGTAATACTTGATTTTTATCTGTGACTAAATTTGGAACCGGCGCATTACCAAATACGCCTCGTCGACCATGAATGAAAAAATTTCATTTTATTTTCCTAAATTTGTGTTTCAGTTATTAATGCAATTTATCCTTTTTGTGTTTGTCTTAAGTTACTTGACTTTTTCCAATCAATCAAATTATTCACATTTTCCAATCAAATGGAAACGATAAATTAATTTAAAATATGTTACATATTTTAAGATAATTTTATTTGATCTCAGTCCCATTGGAATTTACACCTCAAAACTGTTACCATATATAAAAATTATCACAACTGACTTCTCAGATCATTTGACGTCATCTAATTCATTCATTGATAAATTTCATTGATAAATTGATACGCAACTAAGTACATTTCCACAAATATCCGAAATATGTTTGTTTAATTTTTATGTTGATATCAAATTCTTACAATCTCAAACCCACACGAAAATACTACTCGATTATAATAAGAACAAATATTTGGTTTTGTTTTTGTTACCTTCACTTTCGATTTCGCACATAGCGTCATCATATTTAAATGAGAATAAATACAATTTAATTCAGCTTCCTCCAATAACATTTGCCTAAATTTGGTGGCAGTGTGTGATGTTGACATGGTGCTACTTTGTACATTGCATATACATATATATGTATGCACACACCTGTCAAGCTCGATAATAATTTCGAAGCTCTAAAAATATTATGACATATCACACATAGGCAGATAGACAGTTCAATGAATATTTCAAGAATTTCAGATTAAGTTTTCAATAATATTTCGCATACATGTACTCGCACACATTTGTGTGTCTTCTTGCCTGTTTGTTGTTGCCTTAGCTATTCGCACGATTGAATGAAGTGTGGCAGAAATAAATAAAATTAAAATGAGCGATACTTAAATACAAATTTATAAGCATAATATTTTAAAATATGTAAGTTGAAATTAAAAGTAGCAATATATCTCCAATATGTTATGCTAAATAATACAAAAGTCAATATATTTTTACAAAAAATGTATGACAACGTGCTTGCTGCGAATGAAACGTGCCTGGAATCGCTGCTTCTAACTTTGGCCAAAATGATAAGTCGACGTCTTTTCGTATTTATGCATAGACAAAAAATACGGAAATAAATATGCACATAAATATGTCTTAAAATTCGGCTCTTACAAAAAAAAATCACAATAAATTTGCACATTTTAACCGAAATGACGTCAAAAACAAAGTTAAAAAAATAAAATGGAAAAAACTCTTATCACAAAGGTATTTACCTACCTCCAAATTTCCTTAAATCTCTTTTTTTTAGTATCTTAAACTCGAATCTGGAGACAAAACAGTTCTATCGCTATCAAAAAATATGACGTACTAGTTTTTTTAAATTGTAGTTTAAAACGAAAAATTTATTTGGGCATAAATTTAAAATGCACATTACTTAATCTTTGTTGTTTATGTATATTTGATACCAGATTCTCAAATAAGACTACAACAATAATCACCCATTAATTTTTCATCCCAAAATCCTTGGTATCGAGTATACATGGTGTTTATTATACCGTATTTCAGGAGCCCTTTTGGCTTGTTTTTGATATCGTGAAGCCCTTACTTAAGAATATAATCACAAATAAAATAAAAGATTTGTGTTTGGAACCTTAAATTTAGTAAATAGAAAGTACGGTAGTTACATGAATTGGAAAATTAAGTGTCAACATAAAAGTAAAAGTAAATTAACTTACTTTACTTACTTTTAATGGCACAACAGCCCATTTAGGGCTTATGCCGAGCTTTTCGCATCCACTCATGGTGTGCGTTTTATATTTGTACATGAATGGAAGGACCTACAGTTTAATGCCGAATCCGAACGGCGAAGTGAAAAGCTTTTCATAGGCAATTTTTACTCCTGTAGGTTTGCCATTGCCTGCCAAGAGGTGGTGCCGTGTAGACAAATTATTTTTTTTACTTTTTGATTTTGCTTGTGCCGAGATTCGAACCCTGGACACTCTGTGTAGCAGTCCAACGCATTACCACTACGCTACAGCGACCTCTTTAAAAAGTCTCCTCTTTTAAAAAGGTGAACGTATTCTCGCGGAGCCTCTTGAAAATAAATATACTCCAATGTACTGGATTTGTTCTCTATGCTCGTTGCTTTCTGCGCCTAGGTTTCGTGGAAAGAAATATAAGTATGAATACAAAAAATAAATTTTCAATGACATTAAACATCTAATTTTTTGATCCGTTCTAAAATTCAGAGATATTTATTGCGCCTTTACCTTGAAGATAGATTCGTATCAAGGTTTTTTGGAATGATTTAAAATAAATTTATTCCACGATCCCACTTATTTAGCCAGTTAATACTAGAATTCTCTTCAAGGATAATACAGGATTTCCAAATATATAGTTAGAGATAAATCTGGCGAAATGCCAGAAAATATTCCAATACACTACGAGGCACTCAATTGCAAGAGAAAAAGATATTTGGGATACTATCACCGAGAAAGTAGGGGCATCATAGTCTTGGAGACACATCTATTACTGTGATTGCTCAGCAAGATTGGGTTGTCTGACAGTTTGTAATACAAGCTACTATCAGAGGTACAATAGACCTTTAAGGTCGCAGTACACATCCCCTCCTACACAGCAATCGCCAGCTACAGCCAGTTTTTGATCTTTCGGCAAAAACCTCTAACATAGTGTGGAATGCCATGTTGAACTGACCATATTTGAATCCGTTTTTTGGCAGTAACATATTTTATTACTTAAGAAAAAAAAAGCTTCTGGTTCGGGTTCAGCGCATAGAATTCTCCTTCTTATCGCTTATATCTTAACACTCTCAATTTCGCAGGCCTGTGATATTTTTCAATTCTTACTTACTTTACTTTTAATGGCACAACAACCCATGGAGGGCCTAGGCCGAGCTTTTCGCATCCACTCATGTTGTGCGTGTTATATTTGTACATGAATGGAAGGGACATACAGTTTAATGCCGAATGCGAACGGCAAAGTGAAAAGCTTTTCATAGCAATTTTTACTCTTGTAGGTTTGCTATTGCCTGCCAAGAGGTGGTGCTGTGTAGAAAAATTATTTTTTCTACTTTTTGGTTTTGCCTGTTCCGAGATTCGAACCCCGGACACTCTGTGTAGCAGTCCAACGCACTACCACTACACCACACAGCGATTCAATTCTTTACTGGCTGATAAATAAAATTAGCAATCTTAATAGAACCATTGGCGACGTTACTAGATTTCTCACGATCAGCACGAACAATCTTAAAGTCTGGTATGCTCTCGTTAAAAAAAAACATCTGGCATATATTAGCCAAAGAACAAAAAACCTTTTAAGCCATTAAAATATTTTTCTATATCACAAGTGAAAAAATTTTTTTTTTCTCTTGAAAATATTTAAGACAATAATAAAAACCTGCCGAGAAATGTACAGAATAGAAGAAACATTTTAAAGAGAAATCAATAAAAATAATGATAACAATATTGATATTGATAATTAATTAATTTGAAACATGTTTCAATTCTGCAAATCGCGTTAGTGGGATTTTACAGCACAAGCAGTTTCCAGTTATAGAAATGACCAACAAAAATACCAAAACCCCAAATAATCAGTTTTGTAATTGCTAAAATATTTTGTCTTACCTTTGCTTTTTACAAATGTGCAAAACATCGTTTCACTTTGATGAAATATTAAGATAATAAGTAAAATCGTAAGTATCCCCAAAAAAACAGATACAGAAACATCTCCTATTATTCAGAATATTGTCAAATATAAAAACAACAACCTGCTTTCTAATCAAGTATTAACAATTCTGACAACAAAAACAATACTAATTTATTATTATAAACTAAAAAATAATAAAAATTTGCATAAAATAACAACAAAAATAAATACGATCAAAATAGGCAAAAGCCATACCATAATTCAATTAATGGTTGTTGTGAGGAGCACAAGGCAACGTGGGATGCGGGAAATTTTTTGTTGGAAATTATATATACAACTTTGATTATATAACTGTACTACTATACTAGCCATATCAATAGCCACCAGCCACGTTTACGCGTTCGTTCTCGCAGCAGCAAACAAGAAGCTAAAAGCAGAACGCAGCTCGGGAATACTTACATTAGTATAAATATTTATACCTGCTGGCCTCACTTTGTTCTGAATTTGATTTGTCATTTTATTTGTTTTTAACCCAACCACATTAAAAAAAAACCCCATAAAGTGAAAATATTTTTTTTGTTTATCAAATGTGTTGGCGAAGAAACTAGAAATTCTAAATGAATAAAAAAAATTAATAAACTGAAAATGAAGAGCTCGTGTTTCTCAATTTTGCGACAGCTTCACATTTAGTTTTCTTGTTTTCGTAGTATTCGTATTTTTTGTTTCACAAACAATTCCTAGCAAATCCGGGTAAAATATGTATAGGTATATTGCTTATTTATGTAGAATTACATAAACGCTCGCTCAAATTAAGATAACGCTTTTTATTAAGTAATTTAGCATAGAGGAGCATGTGTTCTTTTGGAAACCAGTCAAATCATATACTATACATGTATCTATGTAAACGAGAATGTACATATTTTTCCATTGGTATACCACGATATCTTGGGGATTGCAACTTAGTTGTCGTGTCATGTCGTTGCCCCAAAATATGTATATTAATGGATCATGATGAAATGTGCGCACGCGCCACAAAAATTCTAATTTTAATTAATAAAATAGAGAGAAATATTATATAATTATTCATCACTATTTTTGTGAGCACATTAAAGCGAACAAAATGAAAAACTGGAGGCATTTGTGAAAATGTATTGAAATTGTTGTGTTGCTAACAGCAGCAACTCTCATACTATTTACAAGTACTTTGCGATGTAAACATTTAAGGAATTTATTTCACACAAAAAAAAAAAAAAAAGTATTAATTAATATTATGACTTTGCAATTTTTGCCTTAATATTGCAATATACATAATATAAAAATGCACACACGTGAAGCACACACATGTAAATTTTGTAGTTGAGCATGTATTTCTATGTTATTTGGATGCCATTGTAAGATTATAAAACAACTTCCACATTATTCATTGCAATTTCTCATTTTCTTTTTTAAAAAATCTATTCAAAAAACACAGATAAATTAAAAAAAAAACACCTAGAATCGTTATTACAAGTATGTATTAAGTAGTTGTCAGAGTAGTTACTTAGTTATGTAGGTATGGTATCGGTTTACACACACTATCAACACTTTACAGAGCCACCCTACTATGCGGTATCGGTAAATTTCACTAGAAGTTGTGCTAAATGCTATTGTGAAAATATTTTATAGTAGATGGTAACCCTGGTACGGTTTTACCACGGTTAGCCTAAAGGCCGCTTGTTTTGGTTTTGTCCATGTCAGGTGGTTTAATCTGGTTAAACCGGACATCTGTAGTATGTAGATATGAATAACATTAAAATATGGATAAATCCAACAGAATTGGCGTTTCCTCGTACATTTAATAAATTGCCCCTCCACTTTTGCATCAATTGAAGTGTTTTTTTTTAATTTTGTTATCGTTTGATGGAAACTGCGAAATACATTCTACTTCTTCTTTCTTTTAATGTCACAATAGCCCATGATGGGCCTAGGTCGAACTTTTCGCATCCACTCATGTTGTGTGTGTGTTATATTTGTACATGTATTGAAAAGATCTACAATTTTATGCCAAATCCGAACGGCGAAGTGAAAAGCTTTTCATATGCAATTCTTACTCTTGCAGGTTTGCCATTGCCTGCAAAGAGGTAAATTGCTTTTTCTACTTTTTAATTTTGCATGTGCCGAGACTTGAAACCCAGACACTATGCGTAGCAGACCAGCGCACTAACAACTACGCCACAGCGAAACAAATAACGGTACGAAAAGCCATCATGCCTTAAATATTATATAATTTTCATTTGATTTTTAAGAAATATCCACTTTTACACAGTTCACAGTTTTTTGCGCTCAGTTCTATCAAGTTTAAACCAGGTTGACACCAGTTTAAACCATGTCAATTCTAGTTTGTACTAAGTAGTGCCAATATTTTCGAGCGAAGTTGCCAATGGCAAGAATTCTCAAGAACAACAACCAATCCCACAAAAATCTAAGACCAATTTCATTAAAAACGAACTGATAAGGATATTAAAAAACAAAAGTATCAGCAACGAAACGAACATGAAAAAAAAAAATTTGGATTCGCTTTGTCGTGGATGATCGTGCAGGAAACGCATTAAGCGACGAGACCTAGTGAAATGTCGAGTTTGGCCTCAAGTTAAATATGCTAAGATACCTTTTTCATGTCAAAATTACCTGTCAGAAACCAGCAATAATGGTGAGAATCACGTGTCAGAAGGAGGATCATGTACAAGCTACAACCTAAATCTTGAGTACCTTATATTAGTTTTTTTTTACAATTGATAATTTATTTATGTTCTTAGTCTTAAATGTTCAGAATAAACTTGAAATATTGCTTTAAAATTTGTTTACTCCTGGAGTAACAAAAATGCAACCTTGCGTTCACCATTCATATGTGGACTACATCTGGGGTATGGCGCCAGCCGAAGTCGTACTTCTCCATTATACCCGAAGAACCCAAAGGAGCAACAGCCAACCACAGTTATCACCCATCAATAACCAACCCATCATCAACATCCTAATCCTATATATAACATGTACAATATTACCCAAAACAATAACTAACAAAAAGTACAACAACAAATTTATACAAACGGTGTGAAAACGTATAAATTAAATTAACTCCAATTGCCTCAGAAATCCATATACATAAGTGTTTTCTTTTAAACATCAGTATTTATTGATATAAATTTAAGCCAAAATAGGTATACTAACAAAATATGAGCTGATTCTAATGGGGATGGGCATGAATTCGCATGCATCCAAATGTAAATATAAAAACTGCCTAAACATCACAAGAGCTGAAGAGAAGAAAAAAGAAACTACATATAACTATGGTAAACTGTTACAATGTCTCATGCGAAGACCAATTTCACGCAAGTTTCTTGCTTTTCGATTGGTTTTTTGTGTGTATTTTGTTTTACCAAGAACACTTGCTATAATCGTGCATTACAAAATTTAAAACTTAACCTAAAATTCCATTAAATCAACAAGAAATTATTCACACATAATTTTACAACAAAAAATAAATATGGACGATACAGAAAAAACAACAAATGCACATACTATACATACATATATACATTGTACCTATATACATTATGTAGCTACACACATTGCATACATTTGCATGTACATAAGCAAATCGAATTAAGGTTTTCTGTTTCTGTAAATATTGTATGTATTTTCCGCTCCTAAGTGGTTGTGTTGATGGTTTAGAAGCGCATAAAAAAACACCAGTGAGCAGTGAGGAGAGGTCAACTTTAGCAGTTCACTGCCAAAAGTGCGAATTTACAAATACTAAATTAAGTTTGTATTTGAATTAATGCAAAACTAAAAACTAAATATGAATAAGAAGCAAATATACAAAAATAAAAGCAATCAACTAAAATAGACCAAACGTACGAAATCGGACAGACATAAAGCATCGCAGGCATAGACAAAAACGCAATTCATCAATGCACACGTGCAATTTTTTGTATGCTTCCCACTTCAGTTACTTCGTTTTGCTGTTGCTCGGTGATTTAGTTGGTGTGTGCAACAATGATAATGCATGCAATCAGTAATAATGTTGCAATATCTGGTAGTAGTACACAATATGGAATAATGATCGATGTCAAGTATCCAACTGTCTGTCTATCGGTAGCTGTATTATTCGTTTTTGTTTTTCGCAGCAAAAACTAAATTTACAGGTATGAAAATCATTGTGATTATGATGATGTTGAAGTGTGAATTATGTGTCAAGTCACAATTCTAACTCGAAGGATTTTCATTCGTTTCGATTTCATTTACTATTCGTTTGTATTTAAGTATGTTTTCTGTACCTAACTAAATACTACCTAAATATTTTATTTTACTTTTTTGCAACATAATTTGCTTTTAACTAATTTAAGTTCAATGCAATGATTTTGCAATATACTCGTGCAATACAAAGCTGTGTCTACTAAAGTAAACTTAAAATTTTTTTATGAATTTCAGATAATTTCTTAGCTAGGAACATTGAACCTTAAGTTACTTATATACACTTATATGTTACTTATATCTATTTCAATCGTTCCCAGCGAGTACAGCATCATATCTTCTCGTAATTTCTTTACTCATTTACTCTTTGCATCTTCTTTCTTTACATCACACTGCGTATGTGCATCCTAAGTTGGTTAAAATATTTTCCTATAAATTTTTATACCAACTGGCCAAAGTTGCTAGTCAAGAGTCGTTGTTGTTGCCTTCTTCATCGTTTTTCTTCTCCACTTTTAATATGCAGCTTAAGACAAGTGAATAACGATTATGATTCCTTTAAAATCCAAGAAAGAAACTTGTTTCTTCTGATTTTTGCATTTGTTAAGAAAATAAGCTTGGCAACAATGTCAGTAATAATGTTGAAAAAAAACAACAGCATGAACTAGCTGCATTTATCCTTGAACTACAGAAATCTATAAATAAGTAACTTTAAGAGTAGAACGAACTACGTGCGACTGTACGTGTACGCGTCTGTGTATAACTCAATGAAAAGATTTGGTTGTTTTAAAGAGTCGAGGCCAGAAAGGAAGACGAATTGTTGCCACTTTTAAAGTTTACATATGTAAATGTAGGTTTAAATAACTTTTAAAGATAAATACAATGTGCATTGGCCAATGTCACACTGGCAACAATTGCCGCCGAGGAGACAAAATTGTTGCTGTTTCGCATGTAATTAAAATTAAAATGAAAGAGAGAAATGGAGAGTAATTTTAATCACATTTGCACACGTTAAAGAGTGCGGAAAACATTTGCCCCCGCGAAAACTGTTGCCACTGTGATACTGACAATTGTATGTAGTTCCGCCGGGTGGCTTGACCTACTAAATAAAAATTGACAAGGTCAAAACTAAATGAAATTTTTTTTGTTATCTACGCTGATTTAAAAAGAAAAGCATTATAGGAATGTTTAGTCCTTTTGAGAAAATTCTGCATTTTTAATCAGGTAAAACAATACCTATAAAAGGAGTTTTTCACCATTTTAATCCTGATAAGTATAGTGATTTTGCTGAAAGCATTACTTTGTTCACAATCTTAATGCGTATGTTCAAAAGTTTAGTTCCTTATCATACCCATTCCCTTGCAACAATAATAAGCAAATTAAATAATACTTGTTTTATTTACATTTATGTAACTAACTTAATTTAGAAGAAGTGCAGAAGTTAATTGGATAATTGTAATTTTTGCATCAGTGATGACTGCAGTATGAAGTTCAAAAATGTATTTAATCACTATAAGCTATAAAAACGTTTACTCCTTTATTTGTCAATGTAATTAACTTATTTGCCGCACAAATAATAAAATTTATCTCAAGTAAATATTCATATTGAGTACATACACTCATATTTTAAGTATGGTATGTATTTACAACTTAAGAAGAATGCTCGAAAATTGTGCAAATATTTACAAGTAACTAAAATCAAACAAAAATCAGAAAAAAAAACAAATCTTGTTTCTAGTTCTCCAGAATAATAAACATTTGCTTTTGTTTTACAATTACAGATTCATATACTTCCCACTTTCCTTCTTCCTAATAACACTTCAGCAGTAAGATGTCATCAGTGAGAATGAATGAAACGCATTCAGTTGTCGACAGAATGGTCAATTTTCTGGTGGAGCATGAGGATATGCGCACAAAGAGTTGGTTCCTGTCAAATGCTCCCGGCCCATTGTTTATGATTTTAGCAGCATATTTATATTTCTGTTTGTATGCTGGTCCGAAATTTATGCGCGACCGCAAACCATTTGAGTTAAAAAATACTTTATTGGTTTATAATGCAGTCCAAGTGATACTCAGCTGGGTATTATTCTATGAGGTGCGTATTGGGGAAATCAAAGTGCTACTGAGCTAGTTGTCAAGTGGTTATTGTTCTTTATTCGAATAGGGTTACAAGGGCGGATGGGGCGGCCACTACAATTTCAGATGCCAACCAGTTACATATAATACAGATCCGATTTCCATGAGAGTAAGTTCTAATATCGATTGTTAAATATGCCGTTATGCCGTTATGCCGTAAGTTAATTTCGAATGTTCTTGCAGATGGCTGGCGCTGTTTGGCTATATTATATTGCCAAAATTACCGAGCTACTTGATACAGTTTTCTTTGTGTTACGCAAGAGACAACGTCAAATATCCTTCCTTCATTTGTATCATCACACATTGATGCCAGTGTGTGCTTTTATTGGTGTTAAATACTTTGCTGGTAAGTTTCCATCGTCTAATCTTTGAGTTCTGAAAATTCTGAGTTAAAGTTTAATTGCGTGCGTCTTGTTCTAGGTGGTCATTGTACTTTGCTCGGATTCATCAACTCCTTCATACACATTATTATGTATGCGTACTACTTGCTCTCGGCCATGGGACCTAAAGTACAAAAATACTTGTGGTGGAAGAAATACATTACAATTTTGCAAATCGTAAGTTTTACCTTTGATTAAGACAGTTGCCGAAACATTAATCTTTCTTGCTTCAATATCAACAGGTACAATTTTTGATCATTTTCGTACATACTCTGCAACTTCAATTTCAACCAAATTGCAACTTCCCCAAATCAATTGCCGCCTTACTTACCTTTAATGCTGGCCTCTTCACATACATGTTCAGCGCTTTCTACATTAACAACTACAAAAAGGAAGCGGCACAAGAAGCCAAAGCAAAGGCTGCTGCAGCTTCTGTCAAGCAAGACTAAGTGGAACATCAGACTTGAACCGAAAGCAGAAGAATAAGACGTTTTTTCTTTTTATTTCTTTTTTATATGTATTTATGTACGTTTTTGTACACTTCTCCAATGAAATGCCAGCCAGCTGCCATTAGAAGCTGTATTCGTGTACTGTTGTGCTATTTTCGTTTATAGTTAGTCTAGCTTTTTTACAATAACTTTGGGGAAGAAGTTTAAAAACACCTGTAATTTTTTGTACTAAATAGTTGAAGAGACAAAGTAAACGATGATTTGACAGCTGGACAAGAGCCGTGTAGATATTTTTGTGCGTACGTTTACGTAGTTTAGTAGATATTGTAATTGTAATTATGTAATTTTGTTATTGTGTAGTCTAGTAGTAGAAGTACGTAGTTGTATAACAATAGTGTAGCCGTATGTGTCTGTTTACACTGGCACACAAGTGTGAAAGACTGAGCGAGAGAGCGCAAAACTTCAATCTTTTTCTTACCGCCTTTCATTTCTGCCTGTTTCTCTTGCACAATCTTTCATGCTTGCGCCAGTGTAAACAGCCACTATAAGTGTGGAAATGTGGGATCGATCCGATCGTTGCACTTTTTCTCGCTCACTCACTAATCGAACTGCATGAAAAGTGCAACAGAACCAAATATTATGCTTTAATTTAATAATACACTATTATGCCCGTGTACGATTTGTTTCTTTGTCATTTTTGCCATTTTGTTTGATATAGCAAGCAATAATAGTGTCACGTGACAATTACACAAATTTCTTTTGATTTTATAAATTATAGTATTTTCAAAAACTGTGCATAATTTCGAAACATTTTCGTCGCTAGTTTTCAATATTCCTCTTATAAAAACTCACTTTCCTTAATCGTTATAATTTGCAAATGCAATATAACAAATATACCTATAGTCTGTGTGTATTGAAAATTCCTTGAAATTGTGCACAATAATTGTTTTTTTTTTATATAAAAAGGACTTCCAAATGTGTAATTGTCTTGTTAACCTATTGTTATGAGATTAAAAATTTTGTAAAGGCATTGTAAAATTATCTTAAGATTAAATACATACATAAAATAAAAGTAAAATATATGTACATACATATTTTGATAGAAGACGTGTTTTATTCACTTTAATAGTTATAGAATGATTGGTAAGTTAAACAGTTTCTAGGTTTTCCACAATTTCCTCAAGCCAAAATATTTTGAATTTAGTTTTTATTATTATAAAATTATTTGAGGGCACTGCGACCTAGAAGAGCTTTTGTGCAGAGAGAGAGTTCCTGAATTGTTAAAGAGTTTTTTTTACTGGAAATCTTTACCAGAACAAGTAGAAATTTAAGGTACGAGTAGTAAGAAAATTATAGAAGTTTTGAATATTTTTCTTACTACCTTACTTTTTTTTCTACCTGTTTCTCTCGCACAATATTTCATTCTTGTGCTAGTGTAAACATCCATAAAAGTTGTGATAAGTTTACAAAATAATTTGTCAATAAAAAATAAATTTGTTGGAAATTTGTTATGTATGGCGTAAATATATAGCCAAGGCTCATAGCATAAGATTTGCCCACGTACAAGAATTGCTCTAACTACTTTCCTAGTATAATATCAAAAATAACCGATGAACGATTCCTAGTAGAGATGCGGTGTTGTTGAGTACATACAGCAACCCTGGGCAACTGGTGCAGAATTTTTCACTGAACACCCAATTATGGTTTTTTTTTATTTAGATGGAAAACATTTTAATGAAATAATAAAATGTGGCGGAAACTATATATCAGTGAAATTCATTAATTTTCTTGTAACATCCAAATAAATAAATAATAATAAAGTACATAATTTTTGTGCGCTGATACAATGAGGCAAGCGCATCTTAAGGGCTGAACAGAATGCATGCCATAGCTACAAGAGTTGAAGCAGCGAAAACAGCTGTTCAACGTTTGTAGCGGAGCATAGCAAAAAATGTACGGAATGTTTAGATGACGCAAGACAATTTATAAAAAAAAAATATAAAACATTTTATAAATTTATTTCCATGCTCCGGTCTTCTATCTATTAGATAGATTTTTATAAATTGAAGGGCTTGTATTCCAAACGTCACAAGTTAAAGTTGGATCAACTTTAGCGTCAACTGCAGCCGCTACATTTGTAGATGCTACACATTCTATTCTGCTCGCTAGCAATATTTTCAGTACATTTGAACTTATGACAGTACATAGTATACTACCTACTACAGCTATACCATTCTGTTCACCGCTTTCGATATCAACGCAATGAGTTAACGCATTTGCGCCATGATGGATGATAATTTGAATGTAAAATGTTAAAATCTGAATGCCATTCAACTGCCTTTGCTTAAAATCGATAAAATATTAAACATTATTAAATTTTTTAATTCGCGTCTTAATTTTTTTGGGAAAAATATTTTTCTGGATTTATTTTTTTTACTGAGCTATTGCGTTGCTCTATTGTCAATGTAACTCTACCCTGTGCATCAGCGCGACAACGGAGCGCATGGTTACCCGCCACTACCATTTGTTACAACTGTTCAAAAACTCATAATTTATAAAGTGTGGCAACAACAGGCGAAGAGCAGAACAAAAGAAGATACACAAAAAAATTTAAAGAAGAGAAACGAAGACTTTTATACATCAATTAGAGGAGGAAATTGCGATTCACAAACAAGGAACATTAAGCGAAAAATCATTAAAAATAAACTCGAATTAGAAATAAAATTTAAATATATTTTTTGTAAAATCCAAAAAAGATCCAGAAAAAAGAAACCAAATACTACAACAACGGAACCCCAGCATCGAAACGAGAGAAAGTGCAGCAATAAAGCAGAATAGAAAAAAATTTTGAAAATTCTGGAAGAAAAAATTTAGAAGAAAGAGCAGTGCCACATTGGAGCGCTAACGGTTTGTGTGCGTTTTAAAGTTGCGTCCTGTTTTTCCAATTGCTACTGAACGTTAAATCATACTTGAATACCCAATTGCTTCTCTCATAATTATACTGCAATGATGGTTGAGACCGCCGACGGAGTTACAGATTCAACACGCCAACGCCTCAACGTTAAAAAACAAACGCTGGACGATGCATATGCGGTGCCAGCAAATTTCCTTGAAATCGATGTGGTAAATCCATTGACTACAATGGCTGCTGGAAAAAAACGCTATACGGATTATGAAGTTCGCATGCGGGTAAGTAAGCTGGTTGGCTACCAGCGGACAACGCCAGGGGTGGCACTTCCATTGATAAGCCAAGATAGCATGACAATGTTTTCATATATTACAGTACATAATGGGGCGTAAAACATAAATGAACCGACAGACAAACAATAAGGCCGGCTTATATGTGCTGATAATAATGAAAAATATTTTCATATTAACGCGCTTTTGCATATCAGCTTCACTTTGTCCATTCATTATTTATTGTTTTTTATACTTGGCATTAGTCATTTAATTCGTTTCACTTGCTTGCGCTTGATATTAAGGAAAAAGTTTGATTATTATTTGAGTCATTGATGCCCACATTTAACAATATAATGCCTCAGCAGCGGAAGTGTCAATATGATATTGATGGTTTTTTTTTTTTTTTTGAGAGAGTGCAGTCAGTATTTATTGTCAGTCACTCACTGATATAGAACTCCGAGAAATGAAACGCGTATCGGTTGAAAAAACTACAAATTATATTCTAAAAATTATCACTTATTCCTTTTGAAATATAAAGACTTTACTTGACTTCACATACATACCTGAAATTCATTATTCTCAAAAATGAAAACAAAAATCGGCTCCTAGTTTTGGTCTAGTTTCCATTTAAATTGATGTAAATATTTGGCACTAAACATCTTTGAATACTTTTATGAATTCTCTATGAATTCTAAGAAATGATTATCACTTCGCCGTTCGGATTAGCCAAAATACAGTTGGCTCCTTCGAGTCATTGCTGCAAAATATTTTTATGTTCCTTCCATTTCGGTGGCACCCGAAAGGATATTCCTAAAAATGATCATATTTTTTAATGTTTGCAGCTCTTTATAGACTTTTTCGTTTTTAATGTATGTTTGTAAATTAGCAGAAATGCTGAGAAACTAACTCTTTTTGTTATGTTTTAATAAATTTAATTCAATATAAGTACTTAGTAAATTTAAGTTAAAATAAAATATCGTACATATTTACGTACAACGCATTTAATGTTTGTGGCTTGAAAAGAAATTAGTAAAAGTATCGATTCGATATTGAATATAATTATCGATTCGATACTGAGCGCAAATACCAATTCGATACTGAGTGCTTTTGAGTACTCAAAATCGATACTTTCTAGAATCGAGTGCTACCGTGCTACTTTAAGTATCGATTCTGCCCAATATATACTTATTTAATTTAATTTAAAATAATTAAAAAGTTATTTTATAAATTGAAATTTTAAACTGTTTTTTTTTCATTGCAGACAAATTTGCCTGTTTTCAAAGTTAAGGAGTCGAGTGTTCGTCGCCGATACAGTGATTTTGAATGGCTCAGAAACGAGCTGGAGCGCGATAGTAAAGTAAGTGAAGTTTTTGCTCTAATCAATATAGTATATTAAAAATAAAACAATAATTTTCATGCTCATCGCTCTCTCTTTCTCTTCCAAACACACACAGATTGTTGTGCCACCTCTGCCTGGCAAAGCTTGGAAACGACAAATGCCATTCCGTGGCGATGAAGGCATTTTCGATGAGAATTTCATTGAGGAACGACGCAAAGGTCTGGAAGCTTTCATCAATAAAATTGCCGGGCACCCGTTGGCGCAGAATGAGAGATGTTTGCATATGTTCTTGCAAGAGAATGTCATTGACAAAAATTACGTTCCCGGCAAAATTCGCAATACATAAATGGAAATGGAAGAGACGAATAACTTGTAAATGAAAAATTGAATATACGAAGATGTTGTGAAGGCGATGGATGATAATTATTATGTAGATGAGAAAAGGCAGAAAAGGAGAAGTAACTGCTCAGAAGATTCTTTAATTTTTTCAAAACAAATAAAGAAAAGAAAAACATTTTGAGTTAAATATTAGCGTACTATTACCGAGGAAAATTAATGTTGAAAATGCAAATTTATTATAATTGTTTAATTTAGTTTGCTCTACTCTTTTATTATATTTTCGATTTAAAAACTATTTGTTGCTCGTAATAATGTATAATTAAACCTACGTATATTTCTACTTATACCTACATATATGTATGTATACATATATAATTACCCAAATGAAAAGAGCAGCCAGCAAAAATACATATCTGTGTTAAAAAACAATAACAGCCTAGGTCGAGTTAAGATCGAAAATACTTTTCCTGATATTATTGACCATAAATAGCGTACTGATAAGAATTTTAAAAAAATTTTCAGAATTATATGTAAGTTCAAGAATAGTCTTTGACCTAGAGTTAGAGTTTTCTGAAATTTGACTTTAATTTCTATAATTTTTCTATTCAAAGCTTCTATTCAAATTCGCCCAATAAGAAAATTGACTAAAGCTCTTATAGCTTTTTACCACAGATATATATTCAATGGTTATATTGAAACCATACCATTGTACCTCCTCCCCACCATGCCTCCCAAATTTTAATAATTTTGATGTAGAATTCCAAGTAATCGAACAAAAGTGCATACATATGTACATACAAGCGTAAATTCTATTAGTATTTTTTTCAGTTACCATCTTCAATATCTGGTGGGTACAAATTTGGTTAATTTGTAAAAGAAAATACAAAATTAATAATAATTGTTTAAAAAGACATACAAATCTATTCAAATGTTTAGAAATTGGCATAAGTAGTTTAATTTATATTTACTTATCTTGCTGAAATTTTCGATTATAAGTGGAATAATTTAAATAAAATTTCAAATTCAAAATTATTTTTAAAACTAATGCTGACTAGATACGAATTGTCACAGCATTGATGAGCAAGTTGTTCCAACTTTTCAGATGTGGATATTTGGCAGGACTATTTGCTTGGAATATGCAGAGAAAAAGGGGAAAACACCAGGTCGACTAACATGCAATTAGAATGATTCGTTCATTGGGACTCGAACAATTTTCGCAACTTAGAATGTATCTACAAACATAGTATCTCCATCGTAATTTCCTAAAGCCCAAAAATTAAATTTTTCAAAATCAAGTTTTTGGTGGAGAATGATTAAGCATGTAAAACGGCATCTCTTCATGTTTTGATGCCTTACGCCGTCTAAAGCCTGCATACATAGTCTTGCCATAAGTTCTGTTACAAGCTTTTCAAAGTAGTAGGCTTTGAAATTTTAAATCTCGTTATCCGCATTTTTTGGTACAAGGTTCTTTTGCAAAACAAATGCAAATCAGTTTGGTTTCAAATTTTGCGTAATTAATATGGAGTGGCGTAATAACGAAAATCGCATCGCGGTGATTGCATTGCACAAATGCGGAAATAGCGCAAGTCAAATAATCACGTTGCTAAAAAAACTCGAAATATCGAAAATGTTGGGTATCGTACCATCGATCGTTTCTTGGAATCGTCTCACGTGGAAGACAGGATAAAAGCTGTGCGGGAGCGGATTCGCCGAAATCCCTTAAGAAAGCAAAAGATCATGGCTAGAGAAATGGATATGTCTTCCAGATCCATGTCACGACTAATCCGTGATGACCTCCACATGAAGGCCTTTCGCGGGTGCACAGGCCATCTTTTAACTTCACGACTAAAACAAATGCGATTGGAAAGATGTTAGAAGCTTTTGTAGTGGCACGCAAGAAACGGTCATGAAAATATCCTTTTTACGGATGAAAAAATTTTTACGGTGGAGGAAGTTTTTAATAAGCAAAACGACAAAATTTATGCGAGAACATCTAAAGAAGCTAAATTTATTGTGCCAAGGGTTCAGAGAAGTCATCATCCAACAACCGTTATGGTCTGGTGGGGAGTATCCCATAAAGCCGTCAGTTCCTTGCATTTTTGCGAAAAGGGTGTCAAAACTGGAGCAAAAGTATACCAACAAGATGTCTTGTAAGGCGTGGTGAAAGACTTGACAATAACCCTCTTTAATGGAGAGCACTGGGTCTTTAAACAAGTCTCTGAACCGGCACACAAAGCCACAACAACTCAAGAGTGGCTACGTCAGAACATTCCAGCCTTTATTAGTGCTGAAGATTGGCCATCGGGAAACCCAGATTTGAATCCTCTTGATTACAAATTGTGGTCAGAGCTAGAGGGTGTGGCCTGAAAAGTTTGCCACCTAAATTTTGAGAGTCTTAAGAAAGCTCTTATTTCAGCAGCGTCATCAATACCCATCGAAACCATACATGCCGCTATAGCCCTATGGCCGGATCGTCAAAAGGCGTGCATTAAAGCGAGTGGCGACCATATTGAATAAGATGTTGATTTTCAGAAACACTATTTATTAACAAAATAAAAATTACAACATATTAAAAAAACTCGTTTCTTTAATTTTTACACTATATTCAAATTGTAACAGAACTTATGGCAGGACTAGGCACATCTTAAAATTTAAATTAGTTTTTAGATTTTCTCGTAGAACTAATTAAAAATGTGTGTTGGGACTTTAGCAAATTAATTTGGCAATATTAACATTTAAACTCGTGTACTCTTTTAAATTTCGCTAAAATTTATTTCTGTGACAGCATAATTATCGGAAGAGTGAAATAAAATTAAATTTGAAATACTTAAGATATTTTTGCAGTAGTATACGTAGTATATTTTTCTTATAAATAATAAAATGCAAAAATTAAATAGAATCTAAATAGCATCCTTCAGTGATATTAAAGCATATAACAAGACGACGACTACTCATTTTACGAAAGAACTTTGTACTCGCTTATTATTACTTGACTTGTCATTTTGTGTATCACTATGCGCTAAACTAGAGCTGGGAAAAATCGGTAATAAAAACTATCGGTACCAAATATGTTTTTTGCAAAACTATCGGTAATCTCCCCTTCCATAGCGCTGAGCAGAGACTTCGACATCAATTGAGCAGAGACTTCGACGTCAATTGAGCAGAGACTTCAACGTCAATTTAGCAGAGACTTCGAAGTCATTGGAGACTTCGACGTCAATTGAGCAGAGACTTCAAAGTCAATTGAGCAGAGACTTCGACGTCAATTGAGCAGAGACTTCGACGTTAATTGAGCAGAGACTTCGACGTCAATTGAGCAGAGACTTCGACGTCAATTGAGCAGAGACTTCGAAGTCATTGGAGCAGACACTTCAACGTCAATTCAGCAGAGACTTCAACGTCAATTTAGCAGAGATTTCGACGTTAATTGAGCAGAGACTTCGACGTCAATGGAGCAGAGACTTCGACGTCAATTGAGCAGAGACTTCGACGTCGGTTCAATGTTTTCTGCTTTACTAACAGTGAAGTTACTTTAAGTAATATCATTAATAACATTGGCAACACTAGACTCTCGAAACTTACCTGTGCGCACGAATTTAATCGATATTAATCGATAGTTGTCGAAGTTTTTCCCAGCTCTACGCTAATCAGATGTTTACCACAGTTTTACTGGCTGGCTATGTTCTTTCGTGATTTCCATGTACGGAGTCTGGCAGGAACCAGCAATATTTGAGTGATGGAATCTACTGAAGTTGGAGCCGCAGGTTCTGGAGGTGGTGCAGAATCTACTTTGTATTCAGAAGATTATAAATTGATAATGTATGCCAACAATCACTTCAAGAGGTAATCGAAGCATACACTAAACAATGTAACACAATAAACATTCCACTAATTCTACAGCGGGAGCTATGAACAGTGTCTCGAAACATTGGACGAAATAGAGAAGAAAAATGGCAGTAATAGCAAATTACAACACAATCGCGCAGTAGTCAATTTCTATAAATCGGACTGCAGAGATCACGCAACGCTGTTAAAGGTGCTCCAACAAGAAGCAAACCAGGTATATATGAAGGGATTAACGTTGACTCTAGATGGAAAACATTTGGCTCCATCAGATGGCTCCATTTTATTAAAGTGAAAATGAAAATGTCTATTAACAACGAAATTCGTAACAGTAAATTGAATTCTGGCTTTAACGTTTTAATTCGCTCAGCAGTTTCTTTATAGACGTCTGATTCAACGATATCGTCTGAACATTCTTATCCTGCCATCCTCCAATCAGGCGCTGTGTTAACAATTTGACATTGCTCACTGTCTCTTTCATTGCCTTTTCTGTACAATGACGTTGTTGGTCAAGATGATGCAACACATTTTTATTATAATCCAACAAAAGCTCTGCTTTCACAGCTGTAAGCAGGAAAGGAATATGTTAGTCTAAAGAAAATTTGTCTAAAACGCACCATTCATACCATTACTGAGACGCTCGTGTTTCTCCTGCTCCAGCTGCGCTAGGGTTTCGTCAAAAGTCTTTTCTGTTTGTTTCTTGTAAACATCACGTAGTATACGGATTTTATCTACCTCGGACACAAATTCATACTGCGGCTGGGGCATAGCAGAATTCTTATTGGTGCTATCTTCTTGAGTTTGAATAATATTCATATTTTCTTCACTGCAATGATCTGTTCCGTTCGACGACAGCATTTTCAATGACATAAAATGGTGACGCTACTTTCAGTGGCGTTGCCAGTAAGAAAATGTTCTAGTAAACAATTGCGATATGTTAGGCCGCCATTACATGGATAATATTTTCTAGTGTGAGCACTTAATATTCTCAGCAATATGAAAGAAAATATAAACCCGTCATTACATGATACTTCACTCTTTAAAATGGATTGTGGTATTTAGGTGCAACATAGATTATGTTTTAATGTTTTATGTTTTACAGCTGGGAGTTTCCTCGGAGATATCCTGTGTCAGCCCCAATATAAGCTACAATAAAGGTGTCATCTATTTTCATCGGCATATGTTCCTCACCGCTATTGATGCGTTGAAACCACTACTGGAGAAACAGGAATCTTTAGGAGAGAGTAATCTTGTGCTGGTGGGCTCACTTATGCTGCGTTTGTTGCTGGCCACTAATCAACTGCGTAAAGCGCAAGCATTTCTGGAAGTGTTACAGTCACATTTAGAGCATGCACGCAATATTGCAAAAAGTATAAATGCCGCGAACGATTTCGGAGATTGGGCAGGTGCAATAAATAGTTTTAATCATGCTAATCGAAATTTGGATCTATTAACGTTGTTAACAAATTTACTTAATCGTAAAATAGTTGTTGTGCCCGATGATGGGGTAAGCTTCAAAAACGTATTATGTTCTGCTGCCTATTATTTTCATTATGATTTTTCTTCCCAGACGCCAGAATTTGCAGCGCTCAAAGCACATCAACTCTATATCATGAAGGATTTTCAAATGGCAGCAAAACAATTAAAAAAAATAAAGTCCGATAGTAAAGAAGCTGTAGCAGGGTAAATTTAGATACATATAAAAATACATTGTATATACAATAGCATAAATTATGGTTCCCTTTTCTTAGTTCCCCTTACAGCGCCGAGCTCGACACCTGCATCGCCAACAATATGGGTGTTATACAATTGCGCGTGCGTCACTATGCCATCGCAGCGACATTTTTTCAGACTGCCATTACATTCGATAAGCAAATCGCCTCGAATATACGCACAGCGCCATTGCATCATTTGAGCGCTGCACGGTCCTGTGAAATCCTGTACAATTTGGGCATTTCAATGTTACATCTGCGTAGGCCGAAGGAAGCTTTTCAGTGTTTTCTGGTACCGCTAAAGACCTATCACAGCAATCCACGTCTATGGCTTCGTATGGCCGAAGCGTGCATTATGGATCACGAAATGGTAACGACTAAAGTTTGTATACTATGAGCGCAGAGTTAGTTATTTTGTACTGTTTTTGTATCGACTATTGCAGCGAGTGTTGGTGGACAGTAAAAAGCCCTTGGTACAAGCGGTTATTCAGGAAGCTGATCGGAAATTGTACTTTCTAAAGCCATCAAATAAAATACTATATACGTAAGTTTGATATGCTCGCACAAATAAAATGTATGTAGATAGTAGATAGTGTGCGAGTACATATATGTGTGAGTATATATGTAGTGAGATGTTTAATCGATGACAATCTTTCTGCTTTTGTTTGACAGACCAAGTAACCAGTCTGCCGCAGTTCCAGAGCCGAATTTAGAATTCGCTGTTTTATGCTTAAGAAATGCTCTTACTCTGGTGACAACCTACAAAGCGACACTACATGATGAGCCAAAAGATGAGGATAACGCTAATCAAGAAAAATCAGATCCAGAGCATACCAAAAATTGGAAAGATGTGAAAGACAATAATTTCTGCAGCCCATCCACACCGATATCAAAGAATGCGGTAGACAATATGCTTTCAGCTATTTATGCTGCAAGCAGTTATGTATCGCTGCGTCTGGGTGACTGTGTGAAGGCACTGGAAATGGCGCAGAAACTGCTCAAAGCAGAAACGTTGTCCGATGCGCATAAGTAAGTAGTTTAAATAAGTAAGAAATAGCTTAAAGATTTTGTTCGCATCATCAAAGAATGCGATAATTAGAATTTTTTATAAATTATTTAAAATTTTTTTTTCTAGATTGTTAGCACACACCTACGCTGGCGAAGCATTAATAATGATGGATAAATTGACTGAAGCTAAGCCTTATCTTGAGCCGGCATTTGTTACATCTTTAAATGCATTCGATTTTGAAACAAAGGATTGGCAAGTGAAATCCTTAGATGCTGCACAGAATATTGTACGCTACAATTTGGCGGTAGTTATGGCACTGCAAGGTGACTGCGAGATGGCGCAAAATCTACTAAACGCATGTACACATCCAATTGTTACAGCGAAAAAAGTTTCATTGAAAACATATTTGGATATAAGAATGGGAAAAGTGAAACCTGACCCATCAACATTATGATTCGAATGTTTTTCTCAAGTTGTTTTCATTTACTAATTTTTACATACGATAGTTTAGTATTTAAGCTGTAGTTCATGTAGAAGATATATTGAGTATTTGAGTATAATAAAAGTTGAAATCTATTGAATTATTAATAATTCATATACATTGTTCATATCCATACACTTGAAGGGCACTGTATGAATGTTTGTTGCATAAGATTAACCGAATTCCACTTATAATCAACATAAATAAATCACTTCAATCGGTGATTTCTCAAATCGATAAGCTATCGATCGATTGGAATAATTTCAAACAATAATTGTTGAATTGGGATTCTTAGACAGCTGCAATTATTGTGTAAGTACACAGCTGGCGATAAGCTGCGAAACAAAAGGTATAAAAAGAGTTTTTAAGGCTTCTGCTTCATAACAACTTCCAGTATGAAATCGTGCCTTAAGCTAGCCACTCTAGTACTTGTAATAGTTGCAGCGACAACAGCAACATTGCTAAATGATTCTAAAGCCGTGCAATTGAAGAAATTCACTACTTCGGTGAGTTTACAACATCAATTCATTTAAAAACGTGACCGTAACTGATCTTAAATTGAAAACACAGGCGGAACGAATACGTTTGCATGACTATCCAGCAGAATCGCACTTTGTCGAAACGAGCGACGGATATGTGTTAAATCTTTTCCGCATACCATATTCGGTGAAATTGCAAAATCAGAATAAATATCGCCCACCCATTCTCTTGCAACATGGTCTCTTCAGTAATTCCGATTGTTGGCTAAACAATGGGCCTGACTATTCGCTGGCCTACTTGCTTGCCAATGCCGGCTACGACGTGTGGTTGGGCAATGCACGTGGCAATATATATTCGCGCAAAAATAATAAAATCTCAATGAATCATCCCCATTTCTGGCATTTTGACTGGCATGAAATCGGTACAATCGATATTGCAGCTATGATCGATTATATCATTGACCAAACTGGTGAGAAACAAATACATTATGCTGGCCATTCGCAGGGAACTACTGTATATTTGGTGCTAATGTCAGAGCGACCGGAATACAATGCCAAAATCAAGTCAGGTCATTTGTTGGCACCATGTGCTTTCTTCGGCCATGGCACATCGTTTGTGTTTAATTTGTTTGCACCCTTAGTAGGTACACCGGGTGGTTTGTGGAATACCGCTATGCAGGACCTGGAGCTATTCCCACAAAACACTTTATTAAACCGTTTAGTAGATACATCTTGTGGTAATAACCCGGCAGCTGGACCACTGTGCAAAAATATGTATTTGTATTTTATTGGTGATGGATATCAAAATACAAATATTGTGAGTATGTATATTGACTAGGAGTGTGCGAGGGATCTCACTCCTTGTCGTAATTTATATATGAAGAGCTGATAAAGATTCTGCATAATTAATCCGTTATGGAAGATGGCTACTTTTAATAGAAGTATGCAACTCCTAATTCTAATTTGATTTCGTTTTTCTAGACCGCTTTGCAAGTACTGATCGAGACACACCCCGCAGGATCATCAAGCAATCAGGGTATTCATTATATGCAATCGCATGTCTCTGGCGAATTCCGTCAAATGGACTATGGTGAAAAGAAAAACAAAGATATCTACGGGCAATCTACACCACCCAATTATGATCTGAGCAAGATCACTGCGCCCACTTACTTGTACTCAAGTAATAATGACGCCTTGTGCGCTCCTAAAGATGTTGATAAATTAGTTTCGAAAATGCCACATTTAATAGAAGATTATCGTATTCCTGATCCATCTTGGAATCATCTGGACTTCATTGTCGCATATCAGATAAAGGAGTTAATCAATGATCGTATCATTAACAGATGCAATCAATATGAGAAAAAATTGCAAACTTATATGGAATAAATATAATATGAAGTATTAAGCTTTGTATAAAATATAATAATAAAAACCAAGATTCGAGTACAATATGGAGTTTCCATTTAGATTGATTTCCCGGCTCCAGTTAGTACCATGTGTAACTACTAAAATAACCATGTTTTCTGTCGGTGTCACAACAGTTCATGGAGGGCCAGACTAATTTCTTCCCATCCATTCAATTTATGTGAGCTATATTTGTATACGAATGGTAGGGGTCTATATTTTTATTTTGAATCCGGATAGCGAGGTGATTTGATTAGATTGAAACAGAGGCTGGGCACAAGGCACCAAATCACTGCGGCCTAAAAGGCCTATAGTCCTATCCTAAGATACTCTTCCTAGGCTAGTTGCATTTAAAAATGCCTGGGAGTCATATTGCCCACTTCAACCGTAGTTAGGTTGCAATAGTAAGGTGACGAAGTCTAAGCCTTGCAAGCTTGTCACAGTGGCACAGAATGTGCGCTACTGTTTCCTCGTCTCCGTCACAAAATCTACGTGTAAGCGAGGTGAACCACTTTTCGTAGGCAATTTTTTTTTTAATTTTGATTTTTGACTGTGCCGGGTTTCGATCTAAGACATCCTGGTTAACAGTCCAGCACAGTTCCATCTGCGTCACAGCGACTACAAGTGCCGGTGAATATCACATTTATAATTTGTTTACAAAAATTACGTCAAGCATATTGAACCCATGTAAGGAAAGAACCAATAACAACGCAGAGAAAGAGAAAATGGAGTTTTAGATATACTCAAAGAAAAAAATTTACAATGAAGCATACGTTGTGGGCAACTAAAGAATAAGTGGAATTATCCATACTTTACATTCCAAGAACTATCTACAAGAAATATAATAAGAAAACGAGCTACATATAAGTTAGAAAATGAAGTAGAAGCATATGTACTTACATATGTACACAAAAAAGTGCAGAGAAATAATTTTCCAGTGCCTCGGATCTGAATTTACTTAAATATGTATTTACACATATTATATTATAATCTTAACGGAGTGTATTCAAAACCACATTGTAAATGTTAGGGTAGTAGAAAAACAAACAAAATGTTATTGTTGACAATTATACTTTTGAAGTCGTCAAGGACTTCGTTTACCTATTGAGAGACGTCCGAATCTCCGTAGGAAAGACCAGGTGGAGGGCAAACTGACTGCACTTGGCCTTGTCAACTGGCGCCAGCGCGCATATAGCAGAGGCAACTGGCGAAGCTTTATAGAGGCGGCCAAGACCGATCATCGGTTGTAGTGCCAGCTAAGTAACTAAGTAAGTATAGTAAATAAGGGTAGTAAATTAGTTATATTATAAATCTTATAAATAAAAATAGCACTTCCTTTCCTCATTGATAGTCTGAGGGGCTACTTTACTGAATGAATCATTTATAAGCTTTTAATTTTAACCCATTTAATTATGTTCCTCTGATTAGATAAGTAATCCCCTTGGCTTTTACGATTTACTTTATTTATATGTACCTCTGAAGTATTAAAACGTTCATTCAACAACTAAGGTGATTAACAACTAGGTGAGCACTAGTTATGTGGAGAATCGCGTTTTTTAGCTTAGCATTTGTAACGCTTGCTGCTGCAGGTCTTGAATACAATCCATTTGTCGATATTCCCCTCAAAGAAATCAAAACATCTGTAAGTTCTGTAATATAGGTATGGTAAGTTATTTGGAAGCTTGATTTTACTGTAACTCTATGTACTTTCGATCTTGCAATTAGGCGGAACGTATACGTGAATATGGCTACCCAGCGGAGTCACATTTCGTAGAAACTAGCGATGGTTACATACTAAACGTTTTCCGTATTCCATACTCACCGAAACTGAATAATAAAAATGATAAGAAACCTGTAGTTTTCATACAACACGGACTCTTCAGTTGTTCCGATTGCTTCTTGCTCAACGGGCCCGATAATGCGTTAGCATATAATTTTGCTGATGCTGGATTCGATGTGTGGTTAGGTAATGCGCGCGGTAATATCTACTCACGTCGGCATGCGACGATATCTTTGAATAATCCCCGTTTCTGGGAATTCGATTGGCATGAAATTGGCGTCATCGATATGCCCGAGTCGATCGATTATGTTTTAAATAAAACTGATGAATCATCGTTGCATTATGTGGGCCATTCCCAGGGTACTACGGTTTTCTTTGTTATGGCATCCGTGCGTCCCGAATATAATGCAAAAGTACGTACATCACATATGTTGGCGCCTTCTATCTTCATGGGTAACACAACCGATGGTCTAGTCACTGGTCTGGCACCATATGTTGGCATGCCCGGACTTTATGCCAACCTGCTGGCTAATCAACAGTTTGTACCATATAATCCGTTAATTCAACGCATACTGGATACAGCGTGTGGTGGAAGGCCAACTTACCCGAAATACTGCCAAACGTTGTTCTTGATGTGGGCTGGCACTGAGCAAAATAATCTGAACTCAGTAAGTAGGAAGTCATGCGAAATTAAAATTTCTTTCCATTTGCAACTAAACGATTATTTATGTAATATTTATATTTAGACTCTACTTCCCCAACTGGCTGAAACCCACCCTGCTGGCATCTCTACAAACCAAGGCATCCACTTCATTCAACTTTTTGTATTAAATGATTTTAAATACTACGATCACGGCGAGAAGAAGAACACCAAAATACATGGCCAATCTGATCCACCGCATTACCCTTTGAATGAAATTACTTCACCTATGCATCTCTACTATGGTTTAGCGGACACAACTGCACATGCAAAGGACGTTTCACGTTTGCGAGACTATTTGCCAAATATTAAACATTTCCATGAAGTGCCAGATCCTACATGGGGTCATTTGGATTTCATTTTTGCACTGCAAGTTAAGAAAGTCATTAACGATCCAATTATTAAATTTTGTCTAGATTATGAAAACGAAAATGAAAGCATTTAAGCAAAAATAAAGCAATAATAAAATATAAATATAATAACATAATGTGCGTTTTTATGGTTCAATAAAAGTTTTGATTGTTGGATGCGATTTCTTAATCAATAATATGATAATATTTTAGAGTTTATTGAATGAAATTTGTTTACCAAATATGTTGTGTTTATTTCATAATCAAGTAAAGCGTATTCCAGTAAGGGCATTCTGCGTCGATCGAAAAAAGTGATAATCAGACGGAGCAAGGTCTGGTGAATACAGCGGGTGAGCCACCACTATTTTCCAAATAATTTTTAACCGGTCTAGCAACAGGAGGCCGAGCGTTGTCATGTTGGGAAACTACGGTCTTGAGCCTGGTCGCATATTCTGGCCCTACATAAATACGATCAAGCAGTTCAATTTTGTTTAGATTATGATTTGGAAAATGTGTAGAGCTAAGACTAATAAATTTGTGATTTATAATAATACTAACAAATATATTTTGTAAGTAGTTCGAAAAGCGATTTCTTTTTCAAAATAACATTGGATTTGAATTCATGAAAATCTAAAATCCGAGCTTAACTGGTGATGAATATAGAATGAATGATCCCAAAGGATCTTGTATCATGCACACATGTTGTTAAATATTTAGGAAAGTTAATGTGCCGGACTACAACCGAAAGGTTTAACCTAATAATATAAGTAAATAATATAATTTCAAACCTAAATATAAAACACATAAATAATTTTGTATTTCATGAAAAACGGAATCAACAAACGATCGAGCAAGATCCTAGTGTTTCTAAGATGAACATTATTAAATGATATCCTTTAATAGTGCGATTATATTTTATATTTTAATAGAGCGATTAACTGAAGTAGGCAACTTAAAAATTAAGAGGCTCTAAATAACATTCTTTGAATTTTCACAAATTGAAAGGACCACATAAATACATCGATTATGTGGTTAGAGTCTTTTATTCGTTTCACATTATTTAAGTTTTCAGCGGAATGACAAGAGACATCAACAAATTAGGTAATTCACTAGGTCTCATAAAGTTGAAAGTCCTATTTGAAGAAAAGTATGACATGTGTGAACAATGCAAGATTAATTCAACTGGTATTTGTGCCCTCACTTTTTATGCTAAATTTCACCCAGAGCAAAAACCACCAATGGCAATTGAAGAAGGATAAGCATCAAACGGGAAAACGCTGATTTAATAGGACACCCAAACAACATACATTATGTAGGTGATTCACATGGTGTTGTAAAATGTCGAATTGTCATAATATTGTAAAATTTTTTATGAAAAATAAGACAATTTACGACAATTGAGAGGATATGACACTGAATACGACACCTTGTGAATCACCTAATTGCACAGTTGTATTATCCTTAAATATTTATATATGGAAGTCAAAAATATACATTTTAACAACTGTCTTAAAATGATATAACATCTGACCTATAGGACAGTGTATGAGGCCTTGTGAATCACGTAAATAAAGTATCACAGTAGATGAGTTTCTAGAAACTACTACTTCAAAACGTATCAAATTTTACATTTGAAATCGAATTTTTATCCCTTATTGGGAAGGCATTAATTAGTGAAAAGACGTATTGTATGTATGTAGAAAGGAGCTTAGATAAGTATACAATCTCACACTTTGAAGCTCTTTGAATTCAGATTAAATGTATTAGTTTACCATGTATACATGTTTTTAACATGTTTAAACGATCGATTATCAAATGAAGTTTTCAACTAAAATTAGTAAAACATTTTATTAAAATTGTGATTAACATAACGTAGGTCCTTATCAGTTCCACATTTATTTCAGTTTATTTTTCATTGTTTTTTCTCATGATTGATTCAATGAATTGCTTACAGAGTTCGTGGCCAAGATGGATTTCATACATCATTGTACGTCTTTAGTATATCTGATACTTACTAGCGCGCTTCATTCTGGTACTACTGCTACAAATAGCTTCTCAAAACATATTTTAACAGTACGAGTAAGTATACAAAGCCATTTTTTTTTAAATACTAATCAGTATTTCTTATTTATTTTTTTACTACAGGCGGAACGCATACAAAGCCTCGAGTATCCTGTCGAAACGCATTGCCACACCAGTTGGTTTGGACGTACTAGGTGCCTTTCATTTACCCTACTCTCATCATTTACAAAACCAGAATGAAAAACGTCCAGTAGTGTTAATTTTACATGTTCTATTCTCGTACTCTGATGCATTTCCACTCACTGGAGCAAATTCTGCACTTGTCTATGATGTGTGGCCGTGGAAACTACGTATTATTCACGTAATAGTACTTGCTACTCATTGCAGCATCCATATTATTTACATCACTTAAGGTAGTATTACGTCACAAGCACGATTTATTTTGCGCTTTCATTGAGCAGAGAAAAATCCTTTTATTATATTACAAATCACAAAACACTTTACGTTTTACAGATGTTTAGACTGGACCAGCGTCTCTTATTTAAATCATTAGAATAAGATTTTATCCAATGCACCTGTCAAACTGGTCCCGACTATTAGCTCTGGTCCCAAAGGCATGTTCTTTGATCCACAGTTGCCAACTCGTCGGCTTTCTCATTCCCAGGAACTCCAAAGTGCCCAGGAACCCAGATAAGATGGAGCTGATTCAGTCTTGCGACTGATCTAAGTTTCCTCTTACACTCTTGGACAATCTTTGAAGTAATTTTCGCGTTCTCCAGAGCCTTAAGCGCAGCCTGACTGTCACTACAGACACCTATACGTTTCCCCAAGGAATAGTAGCAATAGTAGCACCCAAGGAATAGTAGCAATTGACAACTTCATTTAAGTGCCATCCTGCTCCAGTACCTTCATCGGTCTTGGATCCGTAAAATACTTTACTATACTTTAGTGATAACGATAATCTAGCTGTAGTCGATGATGTGCTTCAATTAAGTCCTCATTTATTTAAGACTGATAAATTGAAAAATGTAGCGAATACGAGTTGGGTACACGAAGATTTTAGTTGGTCGGTGCTTGCCAAAATGAGATTAATATGTTAGCTATTGAAAATATAAATACGTTTGAAGGTTCATAACTAATTAAAGGTATATAAATTATAATAAATAAATTATAGGAACTTGACACTGATGTTGTTTAAGTTCCTTGTGTTGCATATTTATTTTAGTTATTGTGAGATTAGATTTCGTGGTTACCGTGGCGTAGTTGGTAGTGGGCTGGCCTGCTACGCAGAGTGTCCTTAGTTCATATCGCTGCAAAGGCAAAATCAGAACAGGGCACCACCTCTTCGCAGGCAATGGTAAGCCGTTCGGATTCGGCATAAAACTATAGGTCCCTTCTATTCATGTACAAAAATATAACACTCATAACATGTGTGGATGCGAAAAGCTCGGCCGAGGCCCTCCATGGCCCTCCATGGGCTGTTGTGCCATTAAAAGAAGAGGAGATTAGATTTCATATCAGAAAATCTAGGCGCTATACAGATTAGTAACGAAAACGTAATATGTACATTTCATGAGTTGAAATTAATAATAAGTATTTAAGTAAATGATTTCCAATGCCACAAGCAGTTCATTTGCTATTGAGGCAGCGCAATAACTGCAATGAAGTCGTTTATAATATTTGGAGTTGTATTAGCCATTGCAGCGGCTGCTGTTCCCGCTGCAAACGGAAGTCGTGTGACTGCAGAATGGTTGAAAGAATTCAATAAAAATACGGTAAAATAAATTCAAGTCTACTACTTGCAACAATTTAATTATATTCAAAGTATGTATTTATGTATGTATTATCTCCAGGCCGAACGCATTCAAGATCATGGCTACCCCGCCGAACACCATCAAGTTGAAACTGTAGATAACTACGTGATCAGTTTGTTCCGCATACCTTACTCACATAAGTTACAAAATCAAATTGAAAAACGACCAGCCATTCTCTTGCAGCATGGCTTCTCTAGCTGCTCCGATATCTGGATACTAAATGGACCCAATGATGCATTAGCTTTCCTGCTCGCCGATGCTGGATATGACGTGTGGTTGGGCAATGCACGTGGTACCCGTTATTCACGCAATAATACAATTATCTCACCGAAACATCCATATTTTTGGCGGTTTAGTTGGCATGAAATTGGTTATTATGATATTGCATCAATGATTGATCATATCTTGGAAACTACTGGAGAAACTGCTATTCATTATGTTGGGCACTCGCAGGGTACCACTGTATTTTTTGTGCTGCTATCCTCACGGCCGGAATATAATGCGAAAATTAAAACTGGCCATTTATTAGCACCGGTTGTTTTCACCTCCAATATGAAGACATTATTAGCAAAGTATACTCATCGTTTCCTAGGGAAACCGAACAGAATAACACGGCTACTTGATACAATGGAAATATTACCCAGTACAATGCTATTTGTAGAAATTGAAGAGAAATTCTGCAAGAAAGATTCGAAATTGGAATTCATGTGCAGTAATATATATTTTATTTTTAACGGAGATGATGGCTCTAATGGTAATAGTAATATGGTAAGCTTTATGTAGTAGTTTCATAAACAACTTTTTTCATTGCTAATCAGTTCTCCATACTTTTAGACCATTTTGCAACACATGAATGAAACACATCCGGCCGGTGCCTCATCTACACAGCTTATGCATTTCATGCAAGAATATGAGTCGGGTCGGTTTTGTGAATACGATCATGGTGAAAAGGAAAATCTAAATAGATATGGACAACCGATACCTCCAGATTATGAAGTTTCACAAATTACAACCAACATACATTTGTATTACGCGGATGCTGATGAATTATCCGATCCCGTTGATGTCGAATATTTGGCGACATTACTCCCCAACGAGCCTACAATGTTTCATGTTCCTGATCCAACATTTACACATGGTGATTTTACAATATCCATGCAAGTTAAAGAAGTGATAAATGATCGCATAATTGATGCTTGTGATTCGTATGAAGACGAGAAATAAATACTATCAAATAATATAGAGTCGGCTGGAATTATTGGTCTTGTCGCAAACTCAATAATTCTTTGTTTTTGTGTGTCAGTGTTGAAAATTTATACAATTATACAGTTTGTATTTAGAGACGCTTTTTCTAATATCAACTTTTGTCACGAAGTACATATCGCTACCTCAATTCTTCAATCACGTATCTCCAAAAGTACCATTTTGCAGAAATCGAAAAAAAACTAAATATCTTTCGATAAACTCTAGTGTTAAAGAGAAGATACGAGGTTGAAGATTCCGCTCTAAAAAAATTGTTTTCATACAATATCGCTGAGAACTTTATTCTAAGTATCTGGATTCTTAGGCAATTTTATGTATATTTATAGTATTCGCAAAAAATCTCGATTTCTTTCAAAATGGATATACGCGGTTGAAGAATAGAGGCAGCGATATGTACATGCTTATCGCTCGTTTTCTGCAAGACTGTCATAACACAAAAATTCAAAATTTTAAGAAAAACGCATTTATACTGTTTCAATTTACCAATACACTTTTAATTTAAATTGTTCATAAGATACAATTATGATTTTTTTACACATGAAAAAGCACTATTTCTGTATTAATTTGATTTTCCTCAAAATACTTAAAAAAAAATTAATTGGCATTTCTAAGTTATTAAGAGAAAGCTACAAAAGTTGTTACATATATCTGAAACTTTTACTTTATTTTTATTGTTTAGATCGCATTCTCTTTAATCTTGAGCAAGCAACATTAAAGTCCGTCAAAAGAACATTTACATATAAACTTTTCCCAAAAATAATCACTGTTAAATACTTTTTGGCTACGTCATACTAGACATTTGATTACATTTTGCTTAGCAGAATTTCTGGTTGGTTCTCATTCCTCTTCGACAACGTTTTATAGCAGATCAGATCACAGCATAGGGTCTAGTGTGATGTATAAGGACAGTATATTTAATTTTTGACCAAGCAAATGCGCAATATGTTTTCTATCATTCTTGCTACATTTGCTGTCTTTGCATTCATACTATGTTGCGTATAAATATTAATCTATTTATAATTTTCTACACACTTGGCCACCTTCTTTTCTTGGGGTAGGCTACTAAGTATAACGTGCTCTAAAATGCATAATACATTTTTAAAACTATGTAAATGAAATACATACATACTTATATGGAAATTGTTTTTGATAATATACACTTTTTGAAAATATGTATATAAGTATGTACATGAATTTAAATCAGTAAACAATAATTTAATTATTGGCACATAGCTATGAAGTTCATATTGTTGCTTATGTTTTCAATTACCTATTGTATTTGCCAGATTAGATTGAATATCAGAAAAGTAAAGGATGGCTTGAAAGATTAGTAACGAAAGCAAATAAACATTTTTTTACTTAACGAAGTATATAGGGTAGTCCATCTAACATTTGGAATTTGAACTTCTGGTTATTTAGAGTGTTGCAACTCTAATGTCATTAGTATCATGACGAAAAATTAGTTTTATATTTGCGGTAAATGCTTCACCAACGTTGGAAAATACTAAGCATTTACGTACTTGCAAAATGGTGAATCTCCGACGACCCAATTTGTGGATCGATTAGTGAAACGTGTGCGTGAATCTGGACCTACAGTGCTGCTGTTGATCAGAAGTTACAGTGAATGGTGTGCGCTATTGGGCTACTGCAATGCCAGCCGAGGAAGTCATTAGAATGAAATCGTGTTCCACAATTAACTGGAAGGACTATACTTTCGAATAATAAAAACCACATTTTAAAAATAATTATTCGTTCTTATTTACACCAAAATCTAATACCAAATTATAAATGGCCCACCCTATTTAAACAAACAGTTTATTCATATGCTGTTCACAATAACAATCGATTGAAGTCGTTTATATTTTTTGAAGTCTTTCGAACCGGCAATAATTTCTAAAACAAATGCAAATCGTGTCACTGAAGAATGGTTAAATGAATTGAAAAAATACAGTAACATTAATTCAAGCCTTATATAGACAACAATTCGATTGTTTCCTAATCTAAGTACATACATTTCTAATAATGGATTATCGAGAGGCAAAACGCATTTAAGATCATGGCTACCCTGCCGAGCATCAGTATGGTGAAACTGTAAATAACTACGTGATCATATAAGTAAAAAAGTCAGAAAGAAAAACGTTCTGCTATTTTCTTAAGGTTTGTGAGAATCAACACCAAAAACCGCGGGTGCTTTTTATATAGCCCAATAAATTTAAGTTTGAATGGAGAAGATAACTCTAATGGTTAAATGAATATGAATGTTTCATCTTCCTGATCCAACATTTACACATGGTGATTTTACAATATCCATGCAAGTGAAAGAAGTAACTAATACCATAAATGATCGCATAATTGATGCGTGTAACTCATAAGAAGAATCGCAAATGAATAATGTCAAATAATGAAGCAGTGCGAGGCGCTTTTTGATCGTTGTAGCAAATTTAAAATGAAAAATTAATTGCTTCAATTCAATTACTGTTAACAAGAATGGAGCAGGGAAAACATTTAATAAGTACGTTATTTTGATCAGATCGATATAAAATCTCATCTGAAGTTGTTAATTCAATTTAATGCAGTGCTTATCGAAAGATTATCTCTTTTTGTGATGTTTGTGATATTGAGAAAGACACTCAAGAAAATATGATTAAGGCAAGCAACTTGAATTTTAGATAACTACAATTCTAAAATATTGTCATCTGCGAGATTATTTGCAGTTAACCTCGCCTCCTGGTACTTACCGTAATCTGTAATTGTATTTCAAAATGTCGGATGGTTGAGGGAATTGATGAGTGGCCTGGCCAATCAGTAAGACTTTTTATTGATTCATTGCAGTGAAAGTAGTTTGATAAACTTTGTAGATTTCGGAATGTTGTTTACAGAAAAGTAATAGCTTTGACTTTATAAAAACATGGCGTTGATTCCTCCGATTCGTTAACGTACAACTCGTCACGTAATTTACTCAGAATTACATAGAATTTCGGAGTGGTTAGTTCACAGATCAGACACAATGGGTTAATAAATTTCGTTCAATATATATAAGTATGTAAGCGGGAATGTGTGTGTATGCAGAATTTAGCTGAAATCACAAAATACTGAAAATTTCAAGAACGCTCAAATTATATCGGTATTAAAATTTACACAAACTGATTAACACCGCCGAATATTGGTCAACATTAAACAAATTCGTACCTACTTTTAAATAATAAGTTTTCTTCTGCCAAAGAGTAAGTAACTAAAATGCTTCAGGCAACGTAACATTGACAATAATTCAAAGTTAAATTTATTGGAACCGTATAAAATTCATAGAATCTCGTCTGTCGTTGGAAATGTGATTCCCAGTCACTGAATCTTCGACATATTAGGAATTGGTTTTTTAATATGCTGAAATATCAGTCAGATTATTCAAATTCTAGGAATCGAAGTAAATTATTTTAAAAGCTTCTTAAGGAGCAAATGAGTAATATGTAGGTAGGTACGTACTTGAGCACCCTAAGTTAAAAGGTAATAGAAACTCCTTACAGATAAAGTTAATATAGCATTTAATTAAAAAGTTAAAAGTTATTTCTGTGTTTCCACAACCCCGGGATTCACTAGTGTTTCTCGATACCAACCGATTAGTATTCGAAATTAGTCACGAAAACACAAATTTATCAAAATAGTAAATATTTTGCGTGAGCTAAAACTAACCTGAATATCGTTAAAGAAATGATAAATTTATTTTAGATTGCAATGAAGTGGTTTCAACCAATACTAATTCTGGCCTTCGCCACAGCTCTAGGTGTGGCTAATCTTTCTGTAACACAGCCACAGCAATTTAGAACTACTGTGAGTACACAATGACTTTTAGAAGATCTTACTCAATTGTATTTACTAATTACTTTATTTTACTTTCTTCCATTTATATGTAGGCTGATCGAGTTGCTTCTCATGGCTATCCCGTTGAGCAACATAACGTACAAACCAGCGATGGCTACATTCTAACCATGTTCCGCATACCGTATTCACCTAAATTGAAAAATCAAAATGTACCCAGCAAACCCGTCGCTTTTCTTATGCATGGTTTACTAAGCTCATCTGATTGCTGGATCTTGAATGGCCCGGCGAATGCGATGGCTTATCTCTTTGCCGATGACGGCTATGACGTTTGGATGGGAAATGCGCGCGGTAATAAATATTGCAAGAAGAATGTGGATAAGTCACCACTGTCGCCGTCATTCTGGAATTTCAGTTGGAACGAAATTGGCCTTTACGATTTACCGGCAATGATTGATCACTTACTGAACACTACCGGCGAAGACGCATTGCATTATGTTGGACACTCACAGGGCACCACTGTATTTATGGTATTATTATCGCTACTGCCGCGTTATAACGCAAAAGTGAAAACTTCACATATGTTAGCACCTGTGGGCTATATGGGATATATGCGATCGCCGTTGGCTAAAATCTTGGGTCCACTCTTGGGCAAACCTTCTCTCTTGAGTGAATTAATCGGCAGTCATGAATTTCTGCCAAGCAATAAATTGATGGAAATGCTCGGTAGTCAGGCATGTAAAGATAAATCCATTTACCAACCAATTTGTAGCAATGAGTTATTTATGATTACCGGCTGGGACTCAAAGCATTTCAATTACGTAAGTGCGATGGCATTTGCAGTTTTGATTTTCAACTAAGTAATATTAATTTCTGCTACAGACTTTGTTGCCGGAGGTACTGGAAACACATCCGGCAGGTTCTTCAAGCTCACAGCTCATACATTACATCCAAGAATTTGAGTCGGGATATTTCAGGGAATTTGATCATGGTAAAATGAATAAGAGATACTACAAGCAAGAGTTGCCACCTAACTACTCGCTTCAAAATATTAAGCCCGATATCCCGGTTAATTTCTACTATAGTAGCAATGATTGGTTTTCTTCTGTAGTCGATATAATCCACATGGCCCGCCAACTGGCAAATAATTTGAGATTGCATTATGTGAAATATACGGATTGGACTCATCTGGATTATTTGTGGGCGGTAGAAGTTAAAGCAGTCATAAATGACAATGTCATCAAATTAGCAAATGAATATGAGAAGAAGTACGCCAAATAAAATACAGAACAAATTTTATAATTGCCAATTTATTTATATGCCTATAAAGAGTAAATTTTATTTATTGCTAAAAATGACAAAAACGTTCTTGTGCATATAATTAATAATAATAAAAATGATATTTAATTACTACGTAAGTTATTTATCATTTTGAAACTAACATAATATGTTGGATGAGTTTTAATAGTTAAGTACGTATGTTGCATATAGGAGTGTGCCACAAACCTCAATCTTGTTCCCGCATAAATGTTTTGAATTCATGTGTTTGAACGAGCTTGAAATTTTTCCTATAAAATCACTCAGATTAAAAATATTATTTTTGTTTAAGTTTTCATTTCCTTTCGTAAAGTTTTCTAGTAAATATTATTTTAAATTACAAGTGCACAGAAAAAAGAGGTTGAATTTAGTAATTCAAATGAAAACTACTTTAATATGCATTGTGCTTGTGGCTGGTATGGCCTTCGATTCTACAGCTACCTCAACGGAGCGAAAAAAGTTTATTACAACAGTGAGTAAATTTTTGAAAGATAAGACAACTTTGAGGCTGATTTGGAAAAAGCAGCTTTTAATCACATCTACATAATTAGAAAAAATCATTTTAAAATATGGTTTCTTCTATCACAGGGGGACCGCATTGCTGCATATGGATACCCCGTTGATGTACACAACGTTGAAACTAGCGATGGGTACATACTTACAATCTTTCGTATGCCCTATTCACCTCTTTTGAGAAATAAAGAAGGTGCCCACAAGCCCGCAGTCCTTTTACTACATGGTTTAATAAGCTCATCCGACTGCTGGATTTTGAATGGGCCCGATAATGCCTTGGCATATCTTCTAGTCGATGCTGGTTACGATGTATGGCTGGGCAATACGCGTGGTAATACATACGCAAAACGAAATGCATACGTTTCCCCGGATATACCATCATTTTGGGACTTCAGTTGGAATGAAGTTGGGACCCATGATTTACCTACCATGATTGATTTCATACTAAATATGAGCGACGAAGTGGCGCTTCATTACGTTGGCCATTCCCAAGGTACTACAGCATTTTTGGTATTTCAATCATTGCTGCCGCACTATGCAGTGAAAATCAAAACATCGCACATGTTAGCTCCAGTGGCGTATATGAAAAATATGAAGTCACCGTTTATTAGAATTGCAAGCCTATTCTTGGGTTACCCGACTTTGCTGACTGAGTTAATTGGTGGCTTCGAGTACATGCCAACAGAGCTGCTACTATCTCTGTTAGAGAGCCAGGCGTGCGCGGATGGTTCCTTGCTGCAAATCACGTGCGGAAATGTTATATTCTTGTTAGGTGGATTTGATCCGAAACATATGAATTACGCAAGTCGAATATGAAAACTGATGTGAAGTTACAATTAATAATCAAACTTTTATTATTGCAGACCATGTTACCAGATATTGTGGAAACGCATCCAGCTGGATCTTCAAGCAGGCAAATAATACATTACGTGCAGGAATTCAAGTCAGGATATTTTAGACAATATGATCATGGGAAAATTTTGAACCAACAATACTACAGACAAAAAACTCCACCTGAATATCAGGTAGAAAATATTCAATTACGTGTGCCAGTGCAACTTTTCTACGGCGATAATGATTTCCTCTCATCACCCATCGACGTGCTCCACTTGGCTGAACGTATGGGCAGGAATGCTGAATTGCATCATGTAGAAATTCCGGAATGGAATCATTTCGATTACTTATGGGCTTTAGAAGTTAAGGAAGTAATAAACGACAGACTTATTGCCTCAATTGATCAATATGAATTAAATTTTTACTGAAATTAAAATAAATCTAGAAAGTATAGTACACGGTTTTACTTATGTTAAACTAAAAATGTTTCTATGACATATTTATTTTTATCGTAATCTATAGGACTATTATAGCATCTATGACACATAACTTCGTTACTTAAAAGCTATTATATTTAGATAATCCCCATCCTATTATCCCGCCCTGGCCCGTCAGCTGTACTCGTAGTAATTTAATGAATTCACAATTTTGTCGAAAATAAATTCACGAACCCTCAAGCCGCATATGAAATCAAAATGATTCCATCGTTTCCATGGTATTTTGTATATTGTGCGTATGCTACGTAATCGCTGTATTAAGCGCCAGATATCCTCCACCGATACAATGTAATCATTTTGTGAATAGAATATTGTTATCGGTGTAGTTATCGCCTCCAAGCAGTAGTCGGGTGGTTCCAAGTGATTGTAGACTAGCCAATTCTTTTCCAGCCCGTAATCGTATTGTCGGAATTTCGTAGATACGTATCCCTGAAAATAATGCATGATTTGCTTGAATGATCCACCTACAGGAAAGTTGGCCATAATATCGGGTAGTAGCGTCTAGAAAAAATACGATTAAATTACGATCAGATCGTTTGCAAGTGTCTAAGGGTAAAAGCGCTGCTCCTCACCTTATTCAAATGCTGTGTGTCATACCCGACAGCAGGCCATAAGCGACTGACACAAACTAATGGACGTTCACCCTCCAAACATGCCATCGATAGGAATTTCTTCACGAACTTATTCGTTGAGACCATCTCAACACCTTCCAATACCTTCGACACATAATTGCGAGTGCCCAATATTGGGCCAACAACTTTAGCCAAACTACCCTTCGTATTACTAACGTAAGCGACCGGCGCCAGCAGTGTAGCGGTCTTGAATGCAACATTATATTGTGGCATTATTGAATTTAGCACCAGAAAGCATGTGCCACCTTGAGATATGCCAACAAAATGAATTTTCGGCTCCCCGCTTCTTATAATAATATAATCAATCATTGCAGGCATATCATAGATGCTCATCTCATGCCAGCTGAAATTCCAAAATTCACGATCTGTCACATTGTACCAGACATTATGGCGCGAATAGATGTTGCCACGATTATTGCCCAGCCATACGTCGTATCCACTCTTCCACAACAAATACGGTAATGAATTTTCACGTCCATTCAACAGCCATGCATCTGAGGAGGCATAGATGCCAGCTAGCAGGAACACGACAGGTCTACCACTATGCGGTGAGTTGTCAGTATTGCCGTTGCCATTGCTGTTGCTGTTGTCTTGTGGTATGCGATGAATCGTTAGCGTGTAGCCGTCCTTCGTTAGTACGTGATGTTTTTCAACTGGATAACCATCGCGTCGTATTCGTTTGACCTGAAAATAATAAACATAAAATAAAAGAAATACATGAATAAAAAGTTAACGAAAAATAAAATAAAGTTTGCTAAAAACATAAAGTTTGCCAATAATTCCAATTCAGACATTCATGAGCGACAGGGAAATACAAAACAATAATTTACAATAATGTGACGTAAGGTGTCGCGAAAAACGATGAGCGCCTAGCCTACGTCTGCCAAATTACACGCAGTCGCAGCGTGAATACAGTGGTGGGCGGTAGAAAATTTCTGTCGATTCCGAATTTAAGTAAAATTTAAAAAATATATTCTATAACCATAAAATTAAAGTTTCTCAAGGTTACACATTTTAATGTAGAGCCGTGTTTAAGACTAAATTAAAACTTAAACCTAATTTTTTTTAACCGAAAACTTTCAAATATCTCGAATAATAAGCACTCCACCAAAACAAATTAAATCATTGCACAACTTAGTCCTCCTTCTTGTAGGTGGGGCAGGGGGGGGGATAACTTTGAAATCTTAAATCCGTTTTGAAATCCTTTCGGAAATTTATTTACTAATTAACTTAGAGCCGCATGCTCCAATTATTTCAGATTCCGAATTTACGGCTAGAAATACTTAAGATATGTCTGAAATTTTTTTTCCGATTCATAACACATGGTGGGGCGGGGGATAACTATCAGATCTTGAATAGGAACCCATATTTTTAGCGGATTCAAATTTTAAGGCTAAAAATTGGTAAGATTCGTGTGAAACATTTTTTTCGATTCATGATAGATGGCGCTGTAATCGACGAACCATTAAATTAAATTTAAATTTTTTCGTAAAGTGCTTATTATTCGAGATATCTGAAAGTTTCGGGTTAAAAAAACTCACCTTTTATAGTAAAATTTTCGACAAAGCTAAGACGTTTTCACTTTAAATTAAAACAAATTAAATTGGCTTTATAGACTGGAGTCCTGACAAATACCGTAGCAGTGGATGCAAAAATGAAAACCACGACAACCCATGATAAGTTTTTTTAGGTTTTCGGACAAAATTTTGTCAAAAAAGGACGAAATCGATTTCAAATTTGTTGTGTACAAACATATACTATTATCCGAAACATCCGCAAGTGGGGTAGTTGATAGTTGCTGGAATGCTACACAGAGTGCCTGGGTTCAAATCTAGGCACAGTCAAAAATCAAAACTGTTTTTGGAGCCTTTTATATGAAAAGCTTTAACTATTTTGAAAGACCAAAAATAACGCAATTTTCACATTGACTTGCCTGATGTGATACAAATACCAAAGATTTTTAAATTTCAATACATTCCATTTGAGTTTGGCACTTTACTCTAAGCCACACACAGACATAGACGATAACTAATTACATTTAGATAAATTTGAATGCCAGCACGTGCCTGTAACTATTGTTCAATAAAACACAGCAAAATAGCATAACCATTATCGCCAAAAGCCAATCGCGCAAAAAAACAAAGCAGCAGTAAAAGCAAAAACGCCACCGCACAGCGGCAATCAACTTTAGGAGACATAAAACGACAAAGCGATAAAAACAACCATTTTTACAATGTTGTTTATTATGACACACTCAACAGAAATTAAATAAGTTATTATATATTCAATGCAGGCACACATTGGCTCAATGGCACACACAATCATCACATGCATACTACATACATCCATCCATCATCACTCCACTACCAGCAGAACTCTTAATGCATAACTTTGCACCTCTTGCGCCCACCCACACATCCATCAAGTACTAGATAGACTACAATGGTATCAATGCATACCGCGTCTGTGATGATAATCTCGCGCATTTGTCGTGTCTGTATGAATGCAGTAGCGCAATTCCCATGCGTTCCAGTTCCCAAATTCAAGCCTAAATTCCTGCTTAGCGTGGCGAAGAACAAAATTCCAAGAAGCACATCAGGCATATATGCAGCGAACATGTTGTAATAATCACTGATAATGATGCACTGATCTCACACAATTACAGTCTACAGTATTCCACGGCGGCGTTTGTTAGGAAGTAGTGGCATACTGAATTCTAAGCAATATGCATACTGAGTGCTCGAAGAAGTTCAAATCTTATGCAGGATTTTACACATTCACTTGCTGCACAACTACCAATTACCAATCCGTCCCGTTCCGTCCCGTCTATCAGACAAATCCAACCGGTCGCGAAACTGGGTCGATGGAAAATCAAAAACTGAAAGCAGTTTTAGGATGTCACGACAACGTCTCACTTTTCGTACTTTCCGTTTTGTAAACTCGCTTCGGAAATTTATTTACTAATTTACTTAGAGCACCGCGAGCCGCATGCGCCAATTAATGCATGCAATTTTTATTTGTAAACGATTTATTTTGGCAAAGTGAAATTTGTGTTACTTTTTTTTCGACCAATTGCGCTCGCCTCGAATGCTTCTAGCAGACTGTAACTCCATATGTGCGCCGGTAACGCTGCAGCTCAGGAGCCCAGGCTGAAGCTGAAGCTGAAGCTGAAGCTGTTGGATGCACACACACAAATATTCATTCCCGCTCAGTAAAATGTGCACTGCGTATGGAGCTAGGGCCTACATACGGTAATGAAAGAAAGCAAGAAAGATTCCGCCATTCAAAGCTCAATTGCTCATTAAATGTTAATGGTAATTCATGAGCACATAAGCTTATACGATCGTTTCATCGCTCACTTACTTTGCTGGCTTTGCTGTCTGTGGCTCACTTGTTGTACTATACAATTTTGACTTGGCTTTTTAGTTAGGTTAGTAGTAGTAAAATTTGCTTATTTCTCTTCTCTCTGTCGTGTGGTGGTTGCTTGTGGTTGTTGTTGCTAGTGATGGTGGTGATAGTTGTATTGACGGTGTTGGCGGTATTTGTTGGTCGGCAGTAGTAGCACGTTCCGTTCAATTGCAATAACCTGTTGCTTAATACGAAACCTCAACACGGTCTCTCAATGCTGGGGATTTTAGTTTTAGGATGCAACAGCAGCAAACGACAAGCGACAAACAATGATGACGACAACAACGACGACAATGCGGACACAAGCCGTTGAGACTTTTTTCGGAAGGTTTCTTATTGATATTCACATTCATTCATACGAGTGCTAGTAATTATTTACTTACGTTTGTATGTGCGAGCATAACTTTAACGTCACCGTAAACTTTTTAATGGAAATAATTCAATTTCGACAATTGGATATGTAGTACTTTGACATACTCGTATGAATTGAATGTATTTGTGTGTGTGTGTGTGTGTGTGCGTGCGTGTGTGTCTGTGTGTGTGTGTGTGTGTGTGTGTGTGTGTACAATAATGCTTCATATGCTCGTAAATGAGGGTCGCCAATGTTTATGGTTTCTTATGTACTATGTACATTAGGGTGTTTCAAAAACAAATATTTTTCGATTTCTCCTGGACTTACCCTCCAAAAATTTTATTTCAGATTAAAATAAAAAGTTTCCACAATATGAGCTTTGTTGCTTATTGGGAAGGGTCCTAACATCGGCTTTTGTAAAACATATAATTTCCATATCTTCGTATATGTACATATGTATGTAATATTTAAAGTTATCCCTAAACAGCCATTTGGGATATAGCACAAATAAATTCCTGAAAGATTATTACTTTTTAATTATGTGCACGTAGAAAATAGCTGATAAAATAAATGTTTCATAATTTTTCATATTATTACAGTGTAAGGCAAATTGATATAGTTAATGTTTTGTTATTTATACCAAAAATGTATTCAGACGGGCTTTTTATTAATGAAAATAATTTTCACAACCCTTCTACATAAGCTACAACGTAAAATGATTTTAGAAATATATAAGTCGTAGCCCATATTAGATTTTTGTGGGGTAATACTAAAGGTAATATACACAAAAAGTCCGAATCGAATTTTTCACAAAAGCAACCCTTTCGCATATGGCACACAGCTCATCTTGTGGTCGACTTTTTTTTACCAACCCATAATTTTTGGAGGGTAAGACCAAGAAAACCCAGATAATTGTTGTTTTTGAAACACCCTAATGTACATAATATTCGTAAATATCATTTAAAACTCTCTTCTACCTGTCACATATTTGTACATAACTAGGTATGAATATATAGTATGTTTGTATGTGTGAATGTATGATTATTTATTTTCACGTAGTATTGTAAGTAAATTTAATGCGTGATTTAGTAATGACAAATCGTACACACAATTTTTCAATTTGTATGATTTTGAAAAAAGTTTTGTTTGTGGATATACTTACTAAATATTGAAATGACGATGATTATTGTGTCATTTGTAATTTAAGTTAATTATACAAACACATACGTAAATAAAATAGTATGTTCGAGTATGTGATGAGTTACTCATAAGTATATAGTTGATGGTTAATTATTATATGTAAATAATTAGGTAATTAATAAAATAAATATTTATAAACATTAAGGAATACATATGGTTTTTTCTTCGTCAGAAAAATTTCATATAAACAGTATCCGAGGTTTTTCGTTACAATATGACCCACAAATCGGCCAACACTAGTCCGATTATATCAAACGAAAGGCAGCATTTCAAGGCTACATTTTGTGCGAAGACAGTTGCGTAATTCGTGGCTAGTGTAAAATGTTACATTAATTTGAAAATGATTGAAATATCTGAAGAAATACGCTGTGTGATGCGTTATTACTATAGAAAAGGTAAAACCGCTGTCGAAAAATTTGTCCAGTATGCCGGTGAGAATGCTGTGAAAATTCGTTATCAAAGATGAAATTTTACAACTGGTGTAGGGAGATCGACACACAAGCTGTCATGAGATGGCGCAGACATCAACCAAACGACAGATTTACGGGTACCAATATCATCTTGCAACGAAAAACCGCGGATACTTTCTATTTAGAATGCCTCAGCTATTAATCTGCATCAACCACACTCAACACAATGTTGAATCTTTTCTGGGATACTATCTCACTGAATATCCATAATATCTTTTTGCAAGATTTTTTTTCCAAGTATTAAACATTTCAATTCGATTATTTTGGAATGGCAGTTTCTCGTCAGTAAAATTCGTATTTGGAACTTGCTGCCAAATACTTATAATATTATTCATCTAAGAAATTCAATGGTTTTTAAAACAACATTAAATAAAAACTTATTTCTACAATTATTGATGCCTATATTCAGGCCCGAGAAGTGGGGGGTAGGAACAGGGAGGATCCTGCAGGGCACTGTGATAAAAAAGTATAAAGCGAAATAATATGTAATCTGTAAAATATGACATTTCCGTATTCTTTTTATACTCAATTATACATTGTAATACGTTGTAATTAATATCGGATATTTTGAAGTCGATATCTTCATTTTGTTGTATCCAATTTTTGTTAAAAAAAAAGATCAAAAAGGTTGAAACCTTCGCTTTATTTGTAGAGGCATGTTTCGAAAATAAGGAAACCGTAAAATAGTCATACTCTTTTCACCCTGTCCCGTATTTTCTGTACACAGCCCTGCCTATGCATATGCCTTAGTTATTCTTTATAGGTGCAATTGATTCGCTTTCCATAGTTTTTATCCGTTTCTCATCAGTTTAATGTTTGTTTTAATTAATTTTGTATTTTTCTTTTATATTTTAATTTTTAACTTTTAATTCTTAATTTTTTCCAATTATTTTTCACCTACACACCTAACAGCTAACACATTTAAAATAAGATTAGCTGTATTCTATTGGCCGTCTTGTTTAACATGTGCCAACAAAATGTCCAAGTTGTTATGTAAGTCTCTTTAAGAAATATCGATAACAAAGGAAATGAGTGTCATTGCGGTTAATCGTCGGAATTGTTTTTGGTTTTTACTCTTCATAAGAATATTAAACAATGAGAAGATAAATAATGGCAAATATAGCCTAACAGTATTAAATTATAAAATACCTTTATTTAGAAAAAAAAAAAATTATCGATAAGCTGTTGGAAGCAAATAGAATTAGCACAACCTAATGATCTGATCTCTTTATTTATATTTGCGATTTTGTGAAAACTTTGTTATTAAATATAAAATAGATGTTTATTTTTATGTTTATTTAAATTTTTTTTTGTATTGTATGCATATCCTGTGTTTTATTATTTATGTCAAACTGTTATTTTTTTCAATATTGACAGTTCACGGTAGTTATTACTGTTTCCCATACAATTATAGCAACTAATTATACATAAATAGTTGTGAGAGGCGAATAAAACGCAGCTAATATCAAACTCATATTAAAATAAATAAATTTCGAAAAATAAATAGTTGGTTCCTATGTCTTTTCTTGAAAGGCATAACTTAGGAATAAGAATCGAAACAATTTGTTATGGTTAGAAAATCTAGTTAGAAAGTTAAAAGATAAGATAAAATTTATATAGCGTTCTTCGTTTTAGCGATTATCACTTGATTTTTGAGGTGTGAGAAATAAGGAGCTCTTCCTTGCCCTCGATAGAGCCGCCCAAGGTGATTTGGAACCAAGAAATCAAATTGAATATTTTAGTACCTATACGTTAAAACATAGTAGTGAACCAATGTCTGTAATGCAAAAGAAAGCTTGTAAAAAAAACAAAAAATTATAAAAAAAATATTTAAAATTTGTGTTTGTTTTTGTGTTTTAGTACAATATAATACAAAAAAAAATTGTAACAATTTAATAACATAATTTTCACAAAATCTCAAATATAAATAAAGAGATCAGATCATTAGGTATGTGCTAATTCTATTTGCTTCCAACAGCTTATCGATAAATTCTTTTTTCTAATCAAAAGGTAAAACCGCTGCAAAAGGAAGGCTTTTCCGGGCAAAAGGTGTAGAGATTTATTTGGCCCGATTTCTTGGCATACATATATCTTTACATATACATATTGATATACATACATACATAAATGCAAGTTATTGTTCTTATTTGGGTGGAGCGCAATCGAGGGAAAATCGAAGAAAATTGAGAAAAATGTGTTTTTTATTCGTTCACTCAATACTTTAGAGATTATTAGCTTGCCATTTCAGCGCCTTAGAGTAGTCCATAGACTTCCTCATAAGTTTTATTGCTCTTTTTTTTGCCGATCCTTGCTTCTTATGAGAATCTTCTTTCTTCACTAGAACTTCGTAATTACATATATTTATTATGTAACTTTTGAAGGAGTCGAATATCTAAATAAAACTTTAAACACACTTTTTTGAGATATTAAGAAATCAAAATATGTAAAAAAAAAAATACAAACATTTCTAACCAGATATCGCCCTTAATTAATGTGATTGGAGTTCTTGAAATAAATCACTTTTAGCCAATTTATTTAGCTTTGTTCCATTTATGTCACTGGTTTTGCATTTAACGAATTATGGCACTGTGTATCTTATGATAAGATACCCACAAGCTGACTACCAGAAGTAGAGTTTGTTGACCGTCAAGCAAGACTTGATAAACTTCTTGTTCTGGGTTTACCAGTGTAAAATGTAGTAATAAGCCAGTGGCCACAAATCATAATGGCCTGACTTGAGTTAGGACAAAAGTGGGTTTTTAGTGTCATCGTGTTTAGCGGGTCTAAATCTAATAGCTACTAATTTTTTACGTTTGTAACTTTTTTAGGACGGCAATCATCTATCAAGAACCTAATAGCAGACTCCTCATTTGCAGTTAGGATTTAACAACTTTAAACAGCTCTCCTGAAAAAATTGGAAAACAGACTAAGGCGATTATGACTTGAAATATGTACCAATGCAGGCACTTTTTTCTTATACCAATAATACTTGTAAACTTTTTTTTATTTGTAAGCGAACTTATCAAGTACATTTTTGATGAAAAAAACTTCTTTCCGCTACTTTCAAAATATATTTTTATCTTTACAATTATGTATGTATGTAAATACATACATATATCTTTACATATACATACTGATATATGTACATACATAGTGTGTAAAATGTATATATAAATACATACATAAATACATGTTCATGTATTGCATACAAACGACGAAATTGTTGAGATTGTGTTAAATAGCTGTTGCCGTTGTTGTTGCTGGTTTAGCTGCAACAATAGTACAATTGAATAATAAGAAATATATAAATGATTCATTAAAATTTAAAGATACAAGATTTTTGTAGTGTATTTTTTGAAGAACGGCACATACTTTTGATGATTTTTCTGACTATCACATGCCGAGGTCAAGAGGATGAAATTTTCACGCTACGAGTACTTCATGCTGCTTTCTAAGTAAAATCCTTCGTATTTTTCCTGTTCCTGTCCTGTTGCGATGTTGTCAATACAGCAATTAAACCAAGTCGAATAAAGGTATGTAATCATGTTTGTAAAGATAAAGGAAAAGCAATTGTTGCCATTTTTAAGCTATTTCAATTTACATTTTGAACAAGAGACAAGCTCGTAACGTTCCAAAGCAAAATTATACACGTTTATTGCCGCTGTTAGTTTTGTTTTACTACATTTACCTTTACATGGAAATGCTTTGGCCATTAAGTTATTCGACGGTTACAGGCGCCGCAGCGCAGCGTGTAGCATCGTACCGCTTGGCGGCGCAACTGTACGCGATGCGCTAGTATTATTCGAGTACGTGTCTAATTTTTTTATATATTTTTGTTTATAATTTAATTATAAAAGCCGATTTTAAAATAGTTAAGTGAAATATTGCAAAGTTTTTTAAATGACCTTCAATGGCCTTGACTGATTTCGATATCAAATCGTATTTGAACTTGTGGCCGGTGATAATCTACAGCATAAATTATAACTTATTATTTTGTGATAGCGATAGGGTACAAATAGGGTCACTACCAATTGTCATGTGGATATAAGATCTTGAAGAGCAAAATTTATCAAGATTCAAACCTACATAAATACATATCTTGTGTCATTTCATTAATGGTACTCGCATGTGATCGCTGTGGCATAGTGGTAGTACGTTGGACTGTTACACAGTGACAGGGCACCACCTTTTGGCAGGCAATGACAGACCAACAAGGGTAAAAATTGCCTATGAAAAGCGTATCACTTCGTCGTTAGGATTCGCCATAAAACTGTAGGTCCCTTCCATTCATGTACAAATATAACACGCACAACATGAGTGGATGCGAAAAGCTCGGTTTAGGCCCTCCATGATCTGCTGTGCCATTAAAAGTAAAAAGAAGAATGGTACTCGTATATCTACTCTTCCGCAGTAATAAGAAACGTGTTTAGGAGCATTTTGTAGCCCCAAAAATACCCGTGTGCAAACATATTTGCCTATCGTCGTCAAAGAGTTAAGGCACAATCACAAACGAGCCAGGAGTTCAAGAAACGGGAATTCAGTGTTGTGTGAACAGTGGACCTTTAGCTCATGAATGACATAAGAGATCTTCTAATAACCTAAACTGCATCAAACCATAAATTTTTTTAATATCTGGTAAATTTCAAGTGAACATTGTAGAAACGGAGTCGTAAACAAAACCCAAGGTTAACAACGAAGTTAAGATCGGCGTTATGGATTATCTCTCTACAGTCCTAGTTGAAAGAGTATACGAGTATGTGCATAGGTAAATATGTTATACTCGAACTTCAATTATGCTTAATGCTTTTAAAATTTTAATTAATTTTCAATCCCTTTTGTACTTTCATTTAAATAACTGTGTACATGAAGAAAACTAATCTCTATTTACTTTTCCATCTTTCAATGAAAGTCATCAATCAACTACCATTCTCGTGATGATTACTTATGCATTCAAATAACGCAGCAACCCGACGTGCTTGAGTCAACAAACTAAATCAACATATGCTTTCTTAAATACAATACTGATATCTTTTAGATATGGTTAACAACAAAAAAAAATACAAAATAAATGCATTTAAAATAAAGCTCCTTAACTTAATGAATAGAAGTTATGCTGCATATATCGATTTAAAATAATTTTTATTCATCACTTCTTTTGACATTTTTGTTATTTTTGTTATTTTTGTTAGACACGTGGTCTATACGAAAACGTTCAAATATCCCTAAGAATACATTATGTCAGCAAGAATGAATGTCAAAGGCTGCGCGAGGCGACACCAATGCGTTATTTCCCTTTATCTCATTCCATATTTACATTTTTATATGAACATTTTCATGTTCAACAAACGCAACAACAAATTAGTTACCTACTGCAGTGTCAAGCTCATGGCATTTTAGTATTCAATACCAAACCTAAACACCGCATTTGGACATACTATGTACATACGTACATATGTATGTACATGAATGTTTGTATGCACACATGTATGAAAAATGTCCAACACTTCACTCAGCACATCTCATTGTTTTGGGTTTTGGGATGTTTTCGTAGAAAGAATCTCGCGTCGTCTTTTCTGCAGATGTACATATCCATACTAATATACGTACACAGGGATGCCATATTGTGGGTAATTCCAAAATTCGGGTAATATTCACTTGTGTGGAGAGAGGGGGAATTTTTAATATACCTATATGTGGGGAATTCTCTACGCTTCACACATTAGTAACGAAACTTTGAATTTTGTATTCTACAATGTGCAAAATATTGTAAGTAAAGTCGTAAAAAATGGTCTTTTTTTAATGGTACAGCAGCCCATGAAGGGCCTAGGCCGAGTTTTTCGCATCCAATTGTGTTGTGTATATTATAATTGTACATGAATGAGAAGGACTGCAGTCAAAAGCAAAAGGGAAGAAAGCTTTGTATTATTTAAGATTTTATTGGTCTTATCCTCCAAAAGGTATGTAAACTTTGAAATTTGTGTTTGTGAGACTAACTTCATCCGGCAACACTGATTACATCTCAGAAGAAGAGTTTGAGAGCCAATGTATGAGTTTGCAAACGAATTTTTTAACTATAGGCGCTGTATCAGCATGCAATCTTAACGGGGAGGGAAAGAGAAACATAAATTGAGAGTTACAGGAAATGCACCAAGTCTCTCACCTCTCAGAAAACTCTGTGAGATCAGACGCACACAGAAAAATGTTTACCGTAATTGCTGAATTTACTTTAGTGATGAAATTTAAAATAAGCAAGTGTTTAGTTTTAGTATTTTCTTTTATTTAAAATATTTCTATGTTACTTCTTGAGTTATTCTTCTTGATTTATTGTTTATGTTTCTTAGATACTCTTTAATTGTATTGTAGTTTTAGAACTCTCATCAAATTGAAAAGTAATTTTCTATGATGTACATAAAAATTTTAGCCCATTTTGACCAGGTATCAGAAGCCTTAACATTTAAATCTAGGCTAAAAAATATGTTGTGAGTTTAAACATTTTAAATCAAGGTTCCATATGGCTTCAAAATATGTTGTGAGTTTTAGAATGTGTAAAAGTTTTGGCCTTCTCCGAGGTGACCAAGTGTGCAGAAAAGCATAAATATTCATAGTCCATACTATGTACTTGGCAATAAGTGTTCTCTGGGATCAAATTCTGTTAATAGATTATTTTAGAAGAAATAATCTATTAAAGCGAGCGAGATATGTAAAATTTGAACTTTTGTTGAAATTAGTCTATTTTCCCATATTTATTTTCTACAAAAGTTCGGCCAACTTTGTTTTTGAACATTATATAGGAACCTGGGATGTTATACATATTTTCTACATCAAGTTATATATTTTGTCCAGATGAATTTTACATTTTATATGAAAAATAATTAAATTTAATATTTTATGTTATTTACTATCTTCTAAAAAACATATCTGTTTACCTGACCTGTAAGGAAAGTGAAATCTAATACAGGTCACTTGAAAATTTTCTAGCCTAAATATTAAAACACAGTTATTTTGGTTTGAGTTTTGGTTTTTTATTCAATATAATCTTCCAACAGTTAAATACACTTAGTCCAGCGCTCCTCCAATAAATCTATCCCATCATTAAAGTAAGATTCTGCAAAATATGCCTCTACGGCTGCTATGGCTTCTTCATTCGACGAAAAACGCTTTCCACGAAAGAACTGTTTCAGGTTTCGGAACAGGTAGTAGTCGCTGGGAGCTAAATCTGGTGAATGCGGTGGATGGTCAAGCAATTCGTACTTTAATTCCTTGAATTTAGCTATTGTGAAAATACTTGTGTGCGTTGTATTGATGAAAAAGATTTTTTTCTTCTTTAAACCGGGTTTTTTTTCGCGAATTACTACATCCAGTTTATCCAAAAGGTTACAATTCTGAGTTAATTGTTTGTCGTTCTCAAGATAATCAATCAACAAAATCCTTTTTGCATCCCAGAAAACAGTAGCCATAACCTTTTTTGCCGATCATTCGTGCTTTGTCTGTTTTGGCCCCGAACATCCAGCTTCAGTCCACTGTAAACGTTGCTGTTTCAATTTAGGATCATGATGGTAGACCCAAGTCTAATTCACAGTTATGAAACGACGCTTAAAATCTGTTTTATTCTGCTTCCAAATTGCACTGAGAAATTCGTTTTCGATCGAATTTTATTGAATTGAATATTTTTCCAAAAAGCTTTTTTTTTTTATTTAGTTCTTCATGTAAAATGTGGTTTACTCGTTCCTCTGAGATGCCAATGATATCAGCTATTCCACAAATAGGCGCACTTGATGATTTTGGCGCACAATGATTTTTAGTGTCGAGGCACTTTTTGGACGTCCAGTGCATGGTTCATCTTCAATACTGGTACGACCACGTTTAAATTCAGCAATACAATTTTTTACCATTGCATATGAAGTAGCTCATTTACTATATCGGTATGGATATCTTGTCCAGATAAACCATTTTTAAATAAATACTCAATAATGGCACGATATTTAAATTTTTCCATTTTAAAAACAACAAAGAATGGATTGCCAGATTGATTAGAAACTTTACACGTGTTTATACTTAAGATGAAATCATACATTGAACATAAATTCACTGTTCCACTAGTGCTATCTATGTATCAGGCTAGAAACTATCAACTGACCAGTAATTTTAACTTCTGTAACTGCAGTTTGAAAGCCAGCATATGTAGAAATATTAAACAGTGATTGCTTTCAGGTAAAGGTTTTAAGGGTGTTTTTGCCGAATTTTCAAAGTTTCTGTACGAAAAATCGTACAAATGTTCAAAATGGGTTTCAAATCGGTGGCCTTTAGCGGTTGCTTTTCCAACCAATGTACATACGTACATTCAGAAATACAAACATAGGTACCTACTTCACATCCAAAATATTTACCATGTTGCATAATTAATCCAACAGACTGTCAGACTGAGTTAATTATTATATATGGTATTGCCAGCCTGGATTTATTTATTATATGAACTGTACCACGGCCATTTTTACCTTTTCACAGGATGAATTTTTCGTACCTGTTCAAGATTTTTCTTCCATAAATTTGACATACGTTTTAGACTGAATATACTTACACAGAAAGTTTTTTTTTTCATACAATACAATATGTAGGTACCTATTTATCATTTTCAGAACACTTTTTTATCTCCTTCTTATCGATAAGCATCGAGCAGGTCACAGATGCAAATGATGGGATCTGAAACGCACTCATGCAAACACTCAAACAACAATATCCCTACAAACAATTGGAAGACAAATCATCTTTGCGGGAAATTCGCGACTCATCTGTATGAGTGGACAAAGTGTACCGAATAAGATGGAACCATGAGCTGAACGTCGACATTGACATAGTCAAGCTCATAAAAATCCAACGTCTGCTCTGGCTGGGTCAAGTTGTGCGAATGGAAGAAGGTTTTTTTTTTCAAACCACGGTGGAGGAACGCGTATAAGAGAACGCCCTAATCTCCGTTGGAAAGATCAGGTACAGAAAAGGAAAATATTAAACAAAGTGACAAAAGTGTGAAAGAAAAAGCGAGCTGTTAAAGAATTACAGGTAAGTCAGTGACCGTGCAATTTTGCCTACTTTGCTCCTTACCTCCTTCACTTACGAACTTATGATTTCACGAATAATTGCTACAAGGGGTCTACATTGAAAATTATGCTGGGCGAACAATATTTCATGGTGATCGTTGAGTTAAATTAAAAAAAAAACATATAAAACCAATAAACAAAAATTAGCCTGCAATGAGACTCATCTCCAACTCATCTTTTTGTTGGCGCTAGGGGTAACAGCTACCACCGAACGGCGATTGTGGTTCACGCGTGCTTATCGTAGCAACGAGAAATCTTCAGCTTTAAAAATGTTTGCAGCGACATATTGAATGTATGTATTCTCGCACAAATGCATATAAGGAAGAAGTGTGGTTAATGGCATGACATTGGCACCAGTAGAAAAAGACGTTCGTTGGTTCGTCCGTCCGTCCGTCCGTCTGTCTCACAGGAGAAATGTATAGCACATGCAAGAAGACAACACACAAAGAGAAAGAAGAAATACATGTGGTGAGTACAATTCTTGATCGTTGGTTCGCTGTATCGGAGGTTCTCAAAATCAGTTCTTTACGAATTGTGTGCGTGAACGGTTCTAGGTGGTACGTAGCGGCATAAAGCATAAAGCATATAGCATATAGCATATCCAGAAAGTAAACGTAGGATGTGAAAAGACTTGAACGCAATAAATAGAAAGAAAGTGAATGGAAGAGATACAATACAGCAAATAGCAAACAAACAAAAAAAACAATCAAATAAGAATATACCCACATAAGTACTAAAAGTGAACAACGCAAAAGAGAAGGGCGCAAAAAATAATCGACATTGAAGTTTGAGTTGAAGTGTAGTCTCGAATCCCACATTTAAAAGTGATTTCGTTTTTGCACACAAATTTCCATTTGCAAAACTGAAAGTGATTTCTAATTTTCTTTGTATTTGTCTGGTGTGCCTCCTTTTCCTTTTTTGTAACACTTACTATCAGTTATATGTTTAAAAAGCACAAGAAAAACATTTTATATTTTATTATACTGCTTCAGAAGAGCGAAAGAAAAATAACAACGAAATTAAGTGAAGCAGAAGTGAAGCAGTGAACCCCTCCCTACTTTGGCTAGCTATTTTTTGGTTTCGATAGAATATTTTCGTGTGTGTGAGTGTGCTTGGATTCCGGTGTACGTGTGCGGTGTACGGTGTGTGGTGCTTGTGTCGTACACTCGTCGTATCTCATTCTTTGATGCTACTTCATCTACTGTTGCAACTGCTGCTGCTGCTGGTGGTGCTGGTGCTCCTGCATTGAGTGCGATAAATTATTCGAGAAACATTATTGACTCGCGGTGCTGTCAAAACAACAACAGAAGCAGCAACAAAAAGAACAACAATAACCCACAAATATAATCAACAACATGCTATTTCTTACCAGCTTAAGTGTGTTGGAGAAGGTGGCGGAGAAGAAGTGTCAGGCGCAAGAGACGCGTCGCAGCTGCAACAATTCATTGTCTTTGCAGCAGCAGCAACAACAAAAACAACAACAACAACACCAGCAGCCAAGTAGTAAACGAAGAAGATATTGCAACAGGTTTTTTTCAACAGCAACAACAACAACATCGTTTCATGCGGTGCCATTGCTGATAGCGGCAACACTGGCAATTTTAATATTACCATGTAAGTTGTCCATATTTTGTATCATCGTCGTCTTGTCAACGCTTGTGGCAACTGCAACAGCAATGACTATCTTCTATAATTCCATAAATTTATTTATGTACATATGTAGTATGGTATGTTTGTAAGTACATTTTTATGTTTATGTGTGTGTGTGTGTCTGCCACATCTTCCTTGGTTTTTATTTGCAATTTCATTTATTTTGTTCCCTACTTTCTTTTATTTTTTTGTTTTAATGTTTGAATATATATTTGCAACTAATTACAATTGTGTGATTTTTCTTCTTTGTTTTCCTCATTGATAAGCATGGGGGGTAAATAAAGTTTTATGTTGGATTAAGCTGCCACAAGAATCGAAACCACATCAATGAAAATGAGCTGCAGTCACGAAAGATATGATTTCTCGAATAAGTCTTACTTATTCATGTACAATTTGAATTAATGCAATCGTAAAATTATGTATTTATTATTGAAAGGAAGGAAGAAGATTTGCATACTTATGAATGTAAATCATGTATACGATATATATAATATTTTTATCTGACACTTGTTTCCGTTTAATTCTATTGATCAATTTATTTCAATTATACTCTAATAAGTACTTACACAAAGCAAAAACCTTTTGTTCAGCTTACGCAATCAATAAAAAAATCGGTTGTTAAGCTTTCTCTTATATGTAGTGTGAAAGTAGCAGAGACGGAAGAGTTGTCAAGAAGAAATAGAGAACAGAACACAACTGAATAAATGATTTAAAAAGGTATAAGATTCCACAACTTAATAAAATAAGTCAATGACTAATATTTTCATACATTAGCAAATAAACTCAAGAAGAACAAAATTCTTATCACACATTCAATTACCACGAATGAGACAGAAACTTTCCTGAACCCGTCGCAAATTAGGTTAGGTTAGAGTGGCTGTCCTATAGTAGAATAAAGTTAGATCGGAACTGCCCATTGTGATACCACATGGTTTGCCCTACAGTTTAACGCCGGCTCCGAACGGCGGGGTGGCAATTTGATGGTTTTGCCATTGCCTGCCAAATGGTGCACTTGTACACTACTATAGTTCTCATTCACTTCATAACGGAAGGAATGTAAGAAGGTTATGAAGGAGAATTAACCACCCCAGACTAAGGCGGGAATCGAACACGAAACCTCACGGATGAGAGTCTAGTGCGGTACCCGCTAAACCATCGATGTTATCTTTCAAATTACTTATGGTTTATTATTAAAAGAAAATATCCCCATTGCCAATAAAGAGCAGTTCAGGTTTGCTCACGTGACTGGCTCCTTATATTTTTTTGTTCACTGAGACTTATTTACAGCATGTTCTCCTCTTATTTCGTTTAAGACCGAAAAATCTTAAATTAATAACGGTTTTCTTAAATCAAAACTTAATTTTTGTCTGAGCATTATATAAAATCTTTACGGCCGTAAATAAAAGTTACGTTCGCGAAATTAATTCGGAGCAATCTTAAAACAAGATCGAACGAATTCTTAAATTAATCACGAAACTTATATTATCTGAAAACAATTCCGTTTCAGCCTTAAGATAAAATCGAGCGGTCTTGGTTCTAGAAAACACCTATTCTTAAATTTAGATCAAAATAATCGTATAATAAAAACTTTATTATTAACATTAAATTAAGAAATTCGTTATTATTTTAAGAATTTTTAAGCTTAATTTACTCTCATCAACGATTGAGCTACTTACTTTTCTTGAATTTACACTATTGAATTTATACTAAATATATCGACAACTTTTACCAGCTTTGTCATTGAAATTTATCAATTTACAAATAGTAGAGGCAATAGTAGAGGCCAGTTGTTGCAGTACCAGTTTAATAGCATGCTAATCTCAATTAAAAGCAATATTTCATTTCGAACTGAAACCAGAGCCCAGGGCGATACAATTGCATAAAGTACATCATCATCTGCTGAACCATCTCCTTAGACAACGTGCATATTTGATCAGTTATGGAATAAGCTACTTTCTCATAAGTTCTTTAATAGGTTATTTCTAAGTAATTGACTAATTTTCCTCATAAATGTTCTCTCTTTGTGCCTATTGAGTTTCAATCTGCAATAAGTAGATTTCGCAAATTATTGCTAATGTATTAATATCATTAACTGATATTGATAATTTACTTGCATTTCAACACAACTAAAGTATCTATTTCGTAACAAAATGTGGTTAAAATGTAAAGTATGTCATTATAACTAGCAATCAATTAACCTGATATTTATACATAGACACATATTTTCATATACAGTGTCGGACAATCAAATAAGAACACCTTGTTCTGAAACCAAAAACCTTAAAAAAGTATTTCTCTAGGCTAAGATAAATTTAAAAGGTAGTTACTTTTACATTTATTCCATAAGTTTAATTTTTTCTTAGAACAAAAACAAAATCAATTCAGTGTAAAAAAAGAAATTTAAAAGTTATACAAAAAATCACTTATATAAAAAAAAAAAAAAATTTATAAAATATTGACTCAAATTGTTCACTAATGCTAATATTTTGTGGAATAGCAATATTTGTTAATTAAAACCGCCTTACACCTTCTAGCCATTGATTCCACCAGAGACGCGCAAGTAGTCTGGGGTATGGAATACCACGCTCTTTGAATGCTTTGCCACAATTCGTCTTTGTTTTGAGCTCTGGTACTGCCAATCTTCTCTTTGACAGTATTCCACAAGTTCTCGATTGGATTAAGGTCAGGAGATTGTAAAGGGCAGGTCATAACGAGAATTCCGTTATGGGAAAACCAATCTCGCGCAAGGATTGAGGTGTGCTTTGGGTCGTTATCCTGTTGCATTTGCCATTTCAGGGGCATTTCCCATTCAGCATAAGGAAGCATCACCTCCTGAAGGATGTTTACGTAAAAAAATCTGTCCATCGATTCTTTTATCCAATACAGAGGGCCCACACCATACCAAGAGAAGCATCCCCATACCATGATGCTTCCACCTCCGTGCTTAAACGTCTTCCTAGTATAAGTATTTTGGGCTCAATTCTGCATTTATCGGGCGTCTAACCCAACGTTTGCCATTACTTCCAACAAGATTCACCTTGCTTTCGTCTGTCCATAATACGTTAGGCCATTTTTTTGCATTAATTGAACCATCCCACTCAATGTGCGCTTCAGCGAACTCTATGGGACACTTTCGATGTCTTTGTGTCAACATTGGTAGGTTTCGTGTTGTTCTCCATACATTTTTTTCTCCACCAAACGTTTCCTTTCTGATCGAGCACAAATTTGAACTCCTGTCTCCTCTCTAATTGCGGCAGCTGCCTTAAATTGATCACGTGCCGCCAATATTTTTATGCGATTGTCATCTGCACTTGTAGTTTTGCGGGGCCTACCTCTATTGCAATGAAATTTTTGAGGTTATAAAGATTGGTAGACAAATGTCGAAGATCTGCTAATAGTTTTAGCTATTTGGCGGATGCTTTGTCCCTCATTTCGCAGTTTTTTTTACCAAATAACGCTTCTCCTTGCTACAGTGCTTTGCTCGACACATTTTGCTGTGACATTACGGAATAGTTTACATTTAATTTGTTGAATTACCCTCAATGCTATCATTTAAATGCTTACCAGTACAAATTATGAGTAAATTTAAGTTTTCTTTTTAAAATATAAATTTTTTCGACTGCTGTTCTTATTGAATGCTTCGCCTCAACTTTTTTGTTTGGGAATCCCCAAAAAATATTTAAATGTAGTGTTGCCACCTAGAAATTTATAAAGTATATACCATACCATTTTCTTCTCTATAAAAATTGTTTGCCATAAGAAGTCCGATAAAAAAAAATCAACGGAAGTTTTATAGTGCAGGTGTTCCTATTTATTGTCCGACACTGTACATCCATATGTACGTACATATGCATCGATGCACATATGTATGTATGTACATACACAAGTTGTATGTAGCTATGCCAACAAAAAACAAATAAATTCTTAGCTCATATTATTTCGTAGCAATAAATGTAATTTTAAACCTTTTTAATATCAAAATTACTCATTAATTTCTTTTACTTTTGTCTAGTGTAAAAATATTCCAAAAACTTCTAGATACACATTAAAAAAATAATGTTTTATTTTTATCAAACGCTTTCATAAATAATAAACAAAACTAAAAACAAAAAACCTAATAATCTATTTAAAACATAATTCCTTTAAAAAAGATAAACCAAGTATAAGCATTTATGTTTAATTTATGATATAGAAAGTCAATATCTTAAATTATCACAACATGATAACATAAACAAAAAAGAATTTCCCCTTCTCGCTGCTTTTGCGTGCCTTAAGATATTTGTAAATTTGATATTTGACATGTTCCCTTGGGAATAAAATTATAAACAACAAAAACCACAAAATGTTGTCTTGAGTTTCTTAAATGATATGAAGAATATATCGGAAGCATGTTTCTGACACTTTAACACACGCAGTAAAGGAAAAATACCAAAGTAAACCGAAACGCAGTGCAACTGAAGCATTTGGGCATTATAAATTTGATGCGTAACTCAGTAGAGACTTAGTGATGATGATGGTGATGATGGAGAAAGGGTATAGAAATAGCTGCCGAATTCTGTTCTATTTCTTCAGGAGTATTAGGAAATATTTAGGAATATTTACAATAGCACACGAACTGTGTAGGACAACATTGTTTATGTTTTTGAAGAATGCCAACAATTCGAGATGCATTTGCGACAGAAAACTCAACCATATGACAAAATTATGCTACCAGATAACTGGCGTATGCGACTGAAAGTGCGATACTTACTTACATTTATCTTAATTAAAATACCTATAACTCACGAGAACAGAAAAAATATCTAAGCAAATGTTAGTAATTCCAGGAAACTGGAGCACTTTATATAAACGTTCAATGTATCTGATGAAGATCGTTAATTTACGAGTGGCCATCGTTCCAGGGTAAAAACTATGCAGTTAAATTTTGGCAGATGTCAAAACAAAATTATAAAAATAAATTTAGATTTTTTTATGGTTAAGTTCGGTCCGCGCCAAAACTCACAAAATAAATCGTCAGCGATGACGATGAGTTTTTTGATCTTGCTTCTATTACATTTGCATCACCTGGAAGAAAAATTCTCTCATATTGTTTAAGCATAAGTTGCCATTTACTCAGAACGCCAATCCATAAAAGCATACGAAGATTATAAATGATTAAAGAAATGAAACATAAAGGCAACACAAAGAATCTAACACAATTTTCTTTACATGGATATGTCTGGCGACATACTATGTACTAAGTGTGTACATATGTACCTATATATAACTAAAAGGAAATAAGAAATATTCTACGGCGCCAGTAGATCCTACCTGCATTGTTCGTCTACGATACCGTAATAAAACTTACAATTTCAACGTCTAGCATTGTAGGGGATGAATTCAATTGCACTGCGTGCAAGCGAAAACTTCGCATCACGGCTGCAAACATTAGACGTATTTCTTTTGGCACTTCAACACAATTAGCAATGCATTACAAACAAAACACGCATCCACAATTAGTAGGTATATCGAATGATATCAAAAATTTGTGATCACTATTGAAAATTTTCCACTACTTATACTATCGACCGCTGTTGTAATAAATATATTTATTTACATTGTATTTATTTCTGCTGGAACTCATAATTTCGGGCCCAATAATACTACAGCAGATCTACAACGTCTCCGCTTTGGACCATTTTTTTTTTCGCTTGGTAGTTAGGAAAATGTACATTTTGCAAGTATAATACCATAGTTTTCTTCAAATACTTAAATTAAAATTTCAACTAATTATTTACCAACCTTTTCTCTTGCTCGGCGAGATAAAACATTTTTTTTTGTAAATATCGATAACAAATAGCAAATTGCATAAGAAACCATACAGTTATCTCCTCCGGCAATAAAACTCTGGCTCATTACTATTAGATTAAAGGCTATTTGGACCTTGGTTTTGTGCCGGATAGCTGGAAAGAGATGATTGTAGTTTTCATTCACAAAGCTGCGAAAACAGTACAATCCTCTGCAAAAGATTACAGACCAACTAGAGTCTCCTCCTTTCTTTTGAAACTTTGGAGAGAATAATTGATGTGCATATTAAAAATCAATTAAATGAAGACAACTTATGTAGCATGTGTAGGCTAGTACGTGGAGACAGCTTTGCATGAAGTTGTCGTTTCTAATGAAAGGAACCTCCAGTTTTTTTCTGGACGCCGAGGGAGCTTTAAATAACTTGAGGAGGGAATCCATTAAAGCAGCACTAATGAAATCGAAAGTAGAAAAGGTTCTGATTATTTGCTAATAAGAAGCTGAATTATCATCGCCACATAGACTTGAGTACTACAAGGAAACTGGTCATAATAAAAGTACCACAAAGAAGGGTCAATTCATTTTGGTTAAACATCATCAATAAAATTCTTACGATATTCAAGCAAAAACGAGTCGATGCAATTGCATATGTAGATGATGCGATTATCATGGTATTGCCGATTAATCAGCGAACTAGGTCTACTCACAAGAAAATGTTAAGTACAACATTTCAAAATCCCGACTCTGAAAGGTACCACATTGGAACATTTCTGTGAGTCATAACTTGATAACAAGCTCAGCTGGAATTGGAACATTGAAAAGAGAAAAAAGAAAGCATAAGGTGCATTTTATGCAAGCCATAAAACTTTCAGTAAACGATGGGGAGAATGTCCACAGCTCATACATTGGATGTATACGGACGTCGTCCGTATGATGGAATGCTGCGAACAAGATCAGACATCTCAATCAGCTTGTCAATGTTCAGAGATTAGCATACTTAGGAGTCACGAGTCACAGGAGCTTGGAATAAGACAACTCAAGCGTATTTGGTAATGATGCTTCACTTTCCACCCTAAGACGAATACCTCAAGTACACTTCAGTCAAAACAATCATTTGGAAGCATATCACTTTCGGACATACGTATATCTTAACCGAATATAATATTGTACCATAGAAACTAAGAAAAATTATTTAAAAATCTCAGAGTCTTTTAAACTCTCTTATTACTGTTGTGTCTTTATTAGAAGGAACATCGGATACCCATAGGAATAGTAAAAATAAGTCTGGACCAAATATCGAAAGAAACAATCAACAGATCCTGGCAATTCGGGGACGACTGGAAAATCGTCCGAAGCTCTAATTCTTACTGGAATACACACATGCTTTTAAACCATTCGCACAATGGCTTCGAGGAATGAAGCTTCGACTACTGCGAATAAGAGATTGAGACCACCTAGCAACGTCTCTGTGATTGTCCCAATCTTCTGATCAGTCTACAGACTGATGAGATAGACTCTTTGGAGAACTCGAGGACCCGGCAGAGGTTCTGCCAACAGACGTTATAATGTTCATAAGGAATACTAAGTGGTTCCAGCATGAATAACCCTTTTTATTGAGATCTGATTCGTAGGTGTATAGGAGATGCAAAATGAAGCAATCTTTGGCCCCCTTGGACGCTCAGTTTTTCTGATCACTTCTCTCTAACCTAACCTAACCTAGTTTAACATTTGCGAGTAATGCGACCAAGTTGTTAAATCGTTTCTTCGTCGTATTGCCATTCGTATTGAAACAGCTCAATAGCACTGGCAGTTGGAGCTTTTTGATTACAACTACATACATCATTCAAAACAATAGTAAAATATGGTACACAAACAGGCGTATTAACTAACAAACGGACATTGTACCATAAATCAATGTATCGAATATAAGTACCTATACAGAAAGTATGTAGATACCCTGCACTAAAAAAAGTTCCTACATGTAACAGGCCAGAAAGATAAAAAATGCATTTTGAAAGAAATTTTATCAAGAATTCAAAATACAATCAAAGACCCATGCAATTTGGATTATAGATTAGATAATATATTTATATAAAATACCTAATGTCTTCGTAAGTTGAAACGTTCTACTAATTTAGATGAACGTACGCAGGAAAATCTCTAAGTACTTAGTATTACGAATAAAATAGAACAGTATATCATGAGAGATTTGAATATAATTCCTAATGTACATTTCAAAATTTTTTATCTTTTCACCAATTATCTTGCAGATCAAACAGTGGTGGCAAATGAAGTTTTACTAGCAGAGACAACACCCACAAGAGCAAACATACATTTCAACACGACCACGACTGTTTCCACCATAACAGCAACAGAGAATTCACCACATTTAGCAAATATCGAAACCAATCACAAAGACACCACGGAAGAGGAAACTCCATCATTGATAGCACACAAAATTACAACAAATATACCAATTTCAACACAAAATCAAGATAAAGATGAAGATAACGAGATATTAACTGTTCTCGATGATGATGGCATAGTCAAAGAAGTAAAACAAGCGCCCGATTTTATTGATTCAAAATTTGATTTTTCGAAATTATCAGCATTAACTGAAAACTTAGAAGAAACCATACGAAATTCAGTAAAAACTCAAATTGAAATGGAACAAAATTTTGGAACAGCTGCTCTATTATTGCTCAAACATATACCAGAGGGAGAAGAGCGTGAGAAATTTGCCAAATTAGCATCAGAAGAGATCGAGCCACCGAAAGCTAAAAAATTAATTAGTAAAACAACTGCAAGACGTAAGTCGAAAAAATGTGTATATGTTTGAAGTGAATAATTTATTTTTTTTTTCTTTCAGATGAACTTGCATCCACAACTCACGAGAATACACTTTTAGATGTATCCGAACCACTTGATAATAAACGACAGGAAGAGAATTCACGTGGGTCACGTAAGCTTGATTCTGACTCGGAGTCAAATCTGAATTCTATAACAAATGTAAATAAAGAAGACGGAGAAGGAATTCAGGGCATTGAAGAAGTTAAGACAGATATAGATTCATTTGAGCCAAGTTCAACTGATAACCCACAGGACGATGAAGAGTATGATGATGATAATGATGATGATATTGATGATGACGAACCCTCCGAAAATGCATTATATAATGCGAATGTTAGCAATACTGACAATAAATATTTAAACAACGGCAACGCCATTCCTTTAATAGATTTTCTGGATCTAAAAAATGTGGAAGTTTCCTATCCGGTTCCAAATATGAAAAGAAAATATGTAAACGAAAAAAAGTCAAAAGCCGAAATTTTAAGGACGGGAAATTCTATATCAAAACTAAACAAAGAGTTCTCACAAGAAGCAACTCCAGCAATTATAACTTCAGCAGTAGTACATTCAAAAATAAAAGTGTATGCTTCAACAGTGCCATCAGAAATAGAAACTTCAACAAAAGCTCTTGTTTCAGTATATCACAATTCAATTCCAAAAACTGATACTTTGGAAAAAGCAACGTCGGAAATAAAAGCAAATGGTTCAAAAACAGAGGTTTCAAGAACTAACACTACAGGACGCAGTAATTCAGAATTGCCCTTAACTTTTGGAAATGAAGGTACGCTCTCAGTGGTTTTTAATGAAACTGTATCTCCGGAAATACGTCCAACAACAGACACACCAATCGAAGAGTTCGAAACGACACAAATTCCACCTGCTGATGAACAGGAGCTAGACATTTCCCATGTTGTAATAAAGAAACAAGGAGTAAATTTGAATGAAACGATAATCGACAATGTTGACCCACCAACTGAATTAGCATTAGAAACTTCAACAATAGCTGAAATTATTAACACCCCTATAGCAATTCCTGAGGAAGAGGACATAGAAGGGGATTACTCGGACGATGAAGATGAAAAAGAAAAAGAACATAACAAATGTGCTTCAGATCTCAATAAATGTGGTAACGAACTCGAAACGACAGTGGTTACAACACCAAAATCAGAAATGGCAATGAATAATGAAGGTGCAACAGTTAATTCAGAAGTTCACATAACAGCAAAAGCAACAACAACAACGCATGAGGTTCCAACATCCACGTCAGAAATTGTTGAGGAAGCTTATAAAGAAAATGGAAAAGAAAGTTCTGGGGATCAAATACCACCGGAGGCAGCATTAACTAATGACGTGTCAACACCAAAATCGGAAAATTATAAGTTGACAATAAAACAAGATGTAAAATTTAAGTCGGAGACTGATTTTGCATCAGAAACGACAACAGAAAAATCAACAGAATTCAAAACAACTACCTATGTGCCAAAGTACGAAGAAGATAAAGATGGTATTGCAGTCTCACTTATAGGCGGAAACATTGGAACAACTGCAACAAAAGGTTCACGTTTCATCATAGATAATAGTACTCCCATCTCAAATCATGGCGAAATTGCCGCCAAACATACCGAGCTATTGGCACCTCACGTTTCCGGTCAAACTTTTAATGATAATCTAGGTGCCGAGAGTTTGGCTGGCATTGGCAAAGCTTTACCCAAAACCGATGTGAAGAATACCGAAATGAATCGTTCCACCATAGTCATTGCAATCTGTTCAAGTGCAGCGATGCTCTTCCTCGTCATTTCAGTTATGATTTACCTCAAGTCATTTCATAGACAACATGGTACGCTCGACATTGAAATGCAGGAACAGCGATGCGGTATCGATGATGCTTATGATAATGATGATCAGGCTGGCACGCGTACTAAGCTACTAGAAGTGGAACTGCCAACCACGAGCGCTATAATCATTGGCGATGAATCTGAAGAATGTTTGTAGTAATTATAAAATTTACTATTTTTTATGTAAATATCATTTTACCTTGAGATTATTTAAGAAAGCAAGTGAAAATCCTTTACTGAATTTCACCACAAAAGTTGAAAGAGATATTTCCATTTATGTAGACTGTTAGTTGATAAAAAGAAGTTAAAGTATCGTTTAAAGAAATTGCGAATATACAATGTTCTCATACACGATCTTGCTGACTCAAATATTTTATTTGCCATATTTTACTTATGCTGTATTTTTGTATTTTAAGTATGCACAACAAGGAAAGTCATTTAGTTTAAGTATAAACAATTTTTCTGTTTTTTTATCCCATTTTTTGCATTACCGAGAACTGAATATATGTGGCATAGGGTGATGTTTCATTGCTTTCGATCAGTGCATTCGGTCGGTGGAAACGAATCTCTACCCAATTATTGAATATAAATATACAGGTGTATACGTTTCGCTTGTGAGTCTATTTTAGATATGTTATTTTTAAAATGAAGCAAAATTCCTAATAAACTTTTAAATAAAATATTTATTTGCTAATTTTTTTTTAATATGTGAACAATAATTGTGAGCGGTAAGTGATTTTGAAACATTTTGAAACCAGGCAAAGGTGTGCTGAAAAATTTCCAAGTTTAAAGAAATGTTAATTCGTATACGAAGAGTTTCCATGCAACTCTTAATAGTTTTTGGGATATATTACCGGAACAGCAGTACTGAGATTTGGTGAAATGCCATGTTACAGGAAATATTGTATCTGGGGAAGAACAAGTTAAAATGGGAGTGCAAGAATGTATATGATAGGAACTGCGATGGGAGGGAGCTTCATAAAAACAAATGACACTTGGGGAAAGCCATAGCAAGTAAGATGATGTTGAGTTTATGGATTAATACATTACAAGAATATGTTCTACGGAAGATTTTATTACAAGGTACTGATGGGTTAATGTGTACATTCCAAGAATATGTTATTCGGAAGGTGCTGAATACATAAACATTCTCAGGTACAAAAATAACCATGATATTTTATGTTTTATTACGAGTATTATTATTATTAGTACGAGCATTTTCAAAAACGGACAAACTTTAGGAACTTGTAAAAAAAAATCTGACGTTCACACTACTTTTTTAAAATAGTTTTATTTTTTATTTATAACGAGGGGGTAAAATATGATCGTCGCAGCGCAAATTGTATAACTATTCCTTTATCGATTAATAAAGGGCGCTGTTTCGCGAATGATTCGTACTCTTGTTTATATATTTAATTTATACATTTAACACACAGGGTGTACACCTATGAATGCAGAGCATTGATTCGATTGGAAGGAAGATTGATAGGTGGGAGGAAGAAGGAGGGAGAATGAGAGAGGGAATGCAATCACAGGACACCGATAAAGAGATAGATAGCCATTGTGGCAAGTGCTATGCCTTTACCACAATGAACATCAGTTTATCAATGTCGAGGCGCCAGAGGCCGAACATTTCGCATTTTAGTAAAATTTTACATTTCAAACAAATACTTATTGTTAGAAATTTCTAGAGCTGAAAGAATGAGAATGATGAATATAGACTAAAAAAAAAAAAACAAACACGAGGCACAGAAAAATTGCGGTTATGTTACGATAAAATGTGCAGAAAAAACTGCAGCTGAGAGCCAGCGAGAATGTAGACTTCGATGAAAATGGGAGGCCCAAAAAAATTTTTGGTTCTGCTATCGTGAAAAAAAACACCAAAAACCATCACTGAGATATCGCAAGAGTGTCCCAAGCACTCTTGCGAGGCACAACAGAATTCGAATTTCATTGTAAAACAACTGGCAAAGACTAATGCGGAGAGACAGCATGAATGGCAAATTAGTTGAAATTAATGCCACTGCAACACTCATATCATTGAGTCCCAGCGAAGGTCTTTAGATTTTACAACACCAGTCATTGGCAGTCATTGAGCTGACCGAACCCCCACCTTTTTAACGAAAGAGAAGGGCAGAAGATTTACTTAAAAATTTGCCTGAAAATCTTTCCTTCGTGGAATGAAAACATAGACGAAATTTGCCAAGTTTCTAATCAACCTCAGAACATTTGTGAGTTTTCAGACCTTCAAGTGGCAAATTTTCCAACTATTGAGATCATATAACCTGAATATTTTGATGATGATGATTATTATAATGATGATGAAAGTAAGATTATATTTATAATGATGTAGCAAATAAATTCGAATGCTTTGAGTATGAATATTTTGATAATGATTTTGCAGAGGGCGTTGTATGCATTGGAAATGCAAATGCTTGGAAATGCAAACGATCAAAATGAAGTTAATTCAGATGTAGCACAGCTGGGATCAGAGAATCATCAACCTTTACTATACAAGACCAATCGTTGACATAAATCAGCAAATCATTAAAAATTGCTTCGGCAACGCCTGTAAAGTCTGCGATAGAGTCTGGTTTTTACAAGATTACTAAACCTAACCTGAAAACCCAAAACGCAGACTTAATGATGAAGTAAACTTCTGTAGGGCGTCCCACAGACGCACACTATTTTGTCTTTATTTTTTTTTCTTTGATTTATGTAGTATATTTATAGGCATAGGTATTTTTTATTTTCAGCGGCAAAAAGTATGCTGTGTATTACATTTTACCATAAATACAAATAAAGATCACTTTCTTTGTGTTGCGATTACTACTTTTATACATTTAAATTTTAATCTTGCATTGAATTTGAAGTAGTATGTAAAATAATGCGCCAATCTCAGATCTCTTCGTACTACTTACATAGTTTCAACACGGCTCACTTTGCAGTTCGTATTCGGCATAAAACTGTAAGTCCCTTCTATTCGTATACAAATAAAACTCGCACAACATAAAAGAATGCGAAAAGCTCAGCCTAGGCCCTTCAGAAATGCCAGAAATGTAAATATGTTTTCCTCCTCCTTGCGCGGTCACCAAATGCTAAAACTTCGAACAATATTAAATGATGCCATTAACTCAGACCATCGAGCACTGTAAGATCACTTTTTATACCTATGTAATTTCATTGGACTAATATGCTTTGAAAATATAGATTGAAAATGAAAACATTTTCGAAAGGTTTTCACTCTGAACTATGTAAACAAATTATGAATTATTATACTCTCATTAAACTAACAACCATACCCACATTTACTTATACGTACGAGTATGTATGTATGTATGTATGTATATGAGTCAGTATATGTATATAGAAAAGGGAAAAACAAATATTTTTCAGAAATTACTTGACCGAAACTGAAAAGAAGGAAAATATGGTATAGTAGAAAATTAAAAAAAGAGAAGAAATTTATTGAGAATTTTCACCAATTAACTTCCCATATGGCACTGACAGACAATGAGCGTGCAATGCATTTAGCACGAGTACTTGCACAGTACAGTGAGCTAGTGCTGTAGTTCACTGACCAACCAGCAACGCCATCAGGTCAGCACCACCGTGAATCATTAGTAAAAACATTTCAATTAAGTAGAACGGCTACTGTGGTGCGTGTGGACGCGTATACAAAATAAACTACCCTGTAACCAACCGGTATAGTCTTATACTAGTGTGATACTAGACCGCGGAGGATCACATGGGACTGCATACATACATGTCTAGTCAAAACATATGAGAACAGACTAGTTAATTTTTTTTTTAAAGCTTGTCTTTAAACAGGACTTCCACTATCCAACAACTAGTTACATTGGATCATTTCGTGGCACTAGATAAAAGATATAAAAAAAACAGCTCCGCTGGTAGGTTCGCTGATAAAATTTGGGTAATGCGTAACTAAGCGTCATCTAAGAGACAACTTGAAAACTTTTGCTTTACGTACACTTCTTACTTTGTGCTAACAAGACGATGAGAAATAAAAAATAGCAGTAAGTAAAAAAGAAAAGTAGTAAAAAACAGGTAGTAATAAAAGTAGTAGTAAAATTTCACTACTGGACTGTGCATGGTTCCAGAGATATACATACATATGGGAGGTGCCACGCCTACTTGGCATTAAGAACTCAAACTCCACTATATTCTCGGTATTGATACATAATACTTGCATACCAAATCTTAGTATCGAACTAGAAATGCTGCCTGAGATATCACAATGAATATTTGGATTATATGGGAGGTGCAACACCCATCTTTCCAATTCCACTTTTCAACCGATGTCGTTTTACGAATATATACTCAGATATATACTCAAATAAGCATATGAATTGTATCGGAGGTACCACACCCACTTTTCCAAGCCCACCCTAATTTTTCCCACAGAATGCCGTGAACAAATACTCCTTTTGTACCAAATCTTAGTACCGTACTACAAACAGTTCCTGAGATGGAAATTCAGGTTTGTATGGGAGGTATGATGCCCACCTCGCCAATCCTCGTTATGAATATTGACGTGCACTTCCGGCCTCATAACAAATACATTGCATAAGTATGTATATCTTCATCGGATGGTTATTTTCTGAATTTATCGCTCTCAAACGAACCGCTCATTTTTATATATAAAGATTTATTACAATTTTTTTTTTACATATTAAATTTTATGAAGTTTACTTAGCTCGAACCAGTGACTATGGATTATAGAGCAAAGATCTTATTAGATGATCTACATGAGCATTGACCAGTATGCATGCACTAGAAACATTATTTTTAGTTTGTTTGACTAGAAAAATGAACGAAGTTGTCGGGTAATGTTGCTGGTTGCAGGGTAATTATGATGCAAACAGTTGCACATAAAAATGTATGTATGTATGTCTGTCTGTATATGTACATATATTGCATATGTTTATACATATGTATTGTATGAAAGGCATTAATGTATAAATATTAAATTTTTGTAAGTTTATCTCTAATGTGATAATGTGTTCATTTATCGCTGCACATGCCACGCCGCATCCATGATCGTTGTTTAACTGATCGTTGATTGACTGATTCCAATATCAATATTTTAAATAAATATTAAAAAAATAAATAAACAATACCCTTTGTCTTAGTAGCTAACTGCGCGCATTTAAGCAATAAAATAAATCTACTATTAGCTAAATATATTAATTTCACGCACGCAGTTCAATTGCTGAATATGATACGGCGGCGCCCACATGCAATACTATTAAGTTTCAATTCTAACAAAATGATTTTCTTCCATCGTAAAACGTAAGCCGCAATCGATTGCGTTGCATTTCATGATACCTCGGCTGTCTTTTATCACGTTTTGTTCACTTAATGACACTTAATCGTCATTTCCTCTATAAAGATTTCCCGTTGCATTGTTTGGCACAATTTTCACCAATAATTATTGCCTAATCATCGTGATCATCAGCCACACAACGACGACAACCGGCATGTTGAGCCGAGAGCTACTGGGTGCATACGAGCATACTTTGTGCTACTCATTTTACTCACTTGGTGTTGTCAATTGAAAATCATCGTCATCTTATAAAATGTGCATATGCGATCGAACGATTGAACGATCGGTCGATGATGTACGACTATTACTCAATGTCCAACAATGACATTTTGTCGTATTTTCATATAAATGTTTATTAATTTTTCATACGGTTCTGTGGTGAAATTATACGGGTCGGTGGTAATGGTGTAAAACGAAAGTGAGCAAAGAAGGGCGTCGTAATTATTGAAATTTATTAAAAAAGTTTATTGAATAATTCAAATGGAAATTCGATCGAAAGCAAATGTATTCAAATGCACGAAATAAAAATTTATGCATACGGGTTGAGTAAACCTTTACCTCATGATGTGTTTCGAACATGCCAAATGTGTGTAGTGCAGGCGTGTAGGAAGAAGTTCATTCGAAGAGGGTTGAAGATTGGGTTGAAAATTCGACCAAGTAATTTGATAACTGAAATATTTACTTTTGATTTTTGTGGGCAAGTTTTTAAGGTTCAGCGATTAGATTTTCTTCTAATGACAATATTTCATTTGCATACATAGTAGATTTGAGACTCCGGCAATTTTTGAATTTTGTAAATGCATCTATTTTTTAATTTATATATAATATTTCTGTTAATGCCTCTACACTCGAATCCTGTACACGTGATTGAAATGTGCTCTTATTTTTCAAGGTTTAACTTTTTTTAAATTACAAGTTTGAAAATCTAACAGATGCTTTCAACGATTTGTGATCACTTTAAATAGGTACTATATTATTTCAAGATTGAATGATGAAAAACATAAATTAAAGTTGCATTTTCTATGTGTGTTGAAAAACTACGCATTAAAATTCTATCAAATTTGAGAAAAATCGGGCCAAATGAAAAAAGTGTTGTCACCAAAAAGGTCATTCAATTTCTAAGCTAAGAAGTCCGATCTGCGAACATGAATTATAAGTAGTAGAAATCGTTTCTGAATACCAAACATATTTAATACTTTCGACTCAAAAGAGTATAAGTACTTATATTGAAAATAATTTATAATTTTCTATTTCTTAATTGTCGTTGATTGTTTGCAATGTTGATGGTTTCGGGTTTACATATTTTTGTTGATCTAAAATTTGTCGAAATTGTTTTTTGTGCTTTTTTAAATCTGTAACGATATAAATTGAGGTTATGTTTCACTACTAACATCGACTTCAATGAATTAACTGCGAGACGTTTTACGAATGCAACGCATGGATTTTATATTTACCAGTTGTAGGACCATTATACCGTCTCGATAGTCTACTGGATAGCGCACTAGCCTCTCATCCGTGAGGTTTCGGGTTCGATTCACGTCTTAGTCTGGTGATTAATTCTCGTCCACAACCTTCTTACAATTCTACCGATATGAGGTGAATGTGGAATTATAAGAAAATGTACAAGTACACGCCTGGGCAGGCAATGGCAAAACCACGAAGTGATATCAAATTGCCACCCCACCATTCGGAACCGGCGTTAAACTGTAGGTCCAACCATATGGTATTAAAATTGACTGTTCTGGCCTAATTGGCCCTACTAAAGGCCAGCCACTCAAACCTAACCTAACCATTATATCCCCATATTCCACAATCCGTTGTTATCAATTACGAATATGTAGCTGCATTTCCAAATTCAAATTAAGTATTCGTATTCTGGATTCCAATCCGCTTGAAAAAACGTATCGGTCTTTCATTTGAAGCCATTTTCAAATGCAGCATATCATTTTTTTTGGGTATTGTAAATGAAATTGTGGTTGCTGTGGCGTAGTGGTAGTGCATTGGACTGTTACGCAGAGTGTCCGGGGTTCGAATCTCGGCACAGGCAAAATCAAAAAGTAGAAAAAATAATTTTTCTACACGGCACCACCTCTTGGCAGGCAATGGCAAACCTACAAGAGTAAAAATTGCCATGAAAAGCTTTTCACTTCGCCGTTCGGATTCGGCATTAAACTGTAGGTCCCTTCCATTCATGTACAAATATAACACGCACAACTTGAGTGCATGCGAAAACCTCGGCCTAGGCCCTCCATGGGCTGTTGTGCCATTAAAAGTAAAGTAAATGAAATTACGAATTTGTAATTGTTACGAGGGAATCTGGAATAGGTGTGATTATTTAAAATTAATAACATACTTACAATATTAATATTGGGCAAAATTACAAGAATAAAACATTACGAAAAATCCAACCAATCGGAATAAGACTTCGAAAAAACGAGCCAAGTCCGACAAAATGGGATCATCTGGCATGACCATTACTTAGTTTAGAATGATATACATATGTACTATACATATATAAGAATAAACGACTTCAAGTGTTCAGAAAATATCGAATCGAATATCACAGTATTGCCGACTGCTTCTATGGGCCAGTATTTCGTTTTTAACTAACATTCTTAAATTAATCGTAAATTACGAAAATTTTTAAAACGATTTTTGTCGCTTGTTTTGTGTTACGTTTCTCGAATCAATTTTTTCTGATAGCTTAAAAATATTTCTTGAACGAGTTCTACAAATTTCCCAAAATCTTTTCATTTTCGATAGCAGAACAACTATCAACTAACAATTGTTATAAGTAGTGTACCTAAAATAAATACGAAATAGTAAATGGATTTAGAAACGTTAATATTAATGCACCATTAAAGTTTCTCCAAAACAAAAGACTTTTGTAACTACGAACCCTAACCTCAATAATGCAATCCATGAATCAACTGAATTTTCTGTTGTTTCGGAAACAAAACTTTCATGGAAATTCTCATTCAGAATTTTCTTCGCATGATTTTCGAACTTAAAAAAGGTTTTCCGTTAATATTATTACTTTTGTTATTGATAAAATTGTTTGCGCGACCATAGCGCGTTCGGGTCATAGGGTCAATTAAAATGAGACCCCAAAAAAAGGCTAAAATTCACAGAAAATTCTCAAAGAAACTGGTTTGAAATCTATGAATTTTTCAACGAAAATCAAAAGGAAAAACTTTTTTTACTTCAATGTGTATAGGAAAAACTTGATTTTTTTTTGTGTGCTGCTCATCAAACAAGAACAATAAAATAAGAATTTTGAATAACACTCAAAAGTGTAAGAAGAAAAGAAAAATTACGCGATTGCGCGATCACAATCGACCTCCTCACATAACGACTCTCGTATATCGCAACAGAAAATTTTCAATTGTTTTTACTCTACAACACACACAAACTAGTGCATACACATGCCTCACCCTTAATATGCAACAAACAAACAAACAAACAGACAGACAGACAGACAGACTGAGAGCAGCCAACAATAGCGAAACGATCAACGTCAAACCAAAAGCATTCATGGACACAATTGCCAAGGTAAAAATCGTCGTAGCTCGTAGCTCCTCACCTCACGCTCAATACTTAATACAGCAACCAGCATAATTGAATTATTTTTACCATTCTTTGCTAGCTAGGTAGGTAGGTAGGTAGGTAGGTAGGTACGTAATGGTAGGTATGTACTTTACTTTTTTCCTATTGTTTTTCATCTTTTTATGATGGAAATTCATGCAATATTGAAAATATGGTATATGAGCAACGAAAAATCCCCTATGATGTTGTGAGGCGATCAGCAAACGCAAACGCGAACTGGTTTTCAAGTATTTTCTTTTGTTTTTCCAGAATAATTTTCGCTTTTCTTTTTGTTTTTCTGATATGCATGATGCTTCCGCTAACATCTGAGATATCAAATATCATATTTTGCAATTGAAATTACAACAAGAACACAATGAGGTCGAGTAGAATTGAGGAAAATATGAATTATTAATGCAAGGTACAAAAGTAAAGTAAAAAGTTTGTGAAAAGAAAAACCTCACACAGAGTACACCCCTCTTACGTGCACGCAAAGGAACTTAATCGATTGCTGATGACGACTACTTTCTGTGCTGATTGCATGTACCAAAATGACCCAAGCTACTTGAGGTTGGGAATGAGGTTGTTTTCCTGGTTGCTTAACGTCTCTTATTCTTTTATTAAATTTTTCTAAAGAAAATCGAAAAGCATTTCAAATGCAATGGTTGCTATCAAAACTACTCCGGACTCCCAGCGCTAATCCATTTTTGTTTTTACCTTTCATCTTGTATAATTCGTAATTTGATAGTTTCTAGTTTCTTAGAAGTTCTACTGTGTGTGTGTGTGATCAAATTTGAGAACAGACTTTTGATTTATGGTTTATTGGTGTTTGATGGACATACTCGTACTACAGACAACATACACCCTCAACGTCTGTCCATCCATCCATTCATTCATCATGAACACTTTCTTGATCTTTCTGTCTTTCTTTCTTTCTTTCTTTCTTTCTTTCTGTGCATTACATTTTTGGTCACTGTCTGTTTGGACAGACTGCGATTGCGCTCAATATGAGCGTGCGCGTTGAGCATATGGCTTAACATTTACACATCAGCATCGCGTATCGTTTTCCTCAACAACATATCCTCCAATACCTCCTCCGCCTCCTCCTCCTCATGCTACTATATATACCATATTTATTTCGTGAAATATTATATTTCACATTGCGTGTCTCTCTCGTGCTGCTGCCTTCGTCGTCATCAGTTTGTTTGGACACTTCTGCTTTTTTCAGCTGGTCAAACATTTTTTAGTATTGCGCTTATTTTTTGTCTTATTTGAGGTTTTACGGAATGCGCGCCTCAACACATTTGGCGCTTAGTCGTGTCCTCTGTTGATCGTTTTCGTTGCCTAAGATTTTCAGCTGTTTTACAAATTCGTGCATTATTATGAGTCGTTTTGAGCTCATATTACATATAAGGCATATTCTGGGAATGTGTGTGTGTGTGTGTGTGTGGATGACTTATGAATGGCACACCTCGTGTGGTAGGTAGAACCTATATTATTTATTTTTAACACTTTGATCAAGAAAATGCATTAAGTCAGCCCTAGCTAACGGTAAATGTTTACATACATATGTACATACTCGTATACTTATACATACTACATAATACAGTTTCCAATAATATGTTGGCATTGCAACTTGCTGTGGCTGCTCATCTGTCCTCATCTGTCGTTGCGTTTTTTCCTTGTGCTACCTTATCTTCAAAAATATTTATATGTAATCGTACATGTAAGCTCCCCCTTGTTTTTCTACTTTCATCGTGCATGCATGCAAGCAAACATAGACGACTACTTTACTTTGTATATTTATCTATGCAGCATTTCCTGCTAAACAGTAAAGATATTTTAAAATGTATCAAACTATAGTGCATACACTCGTACACTAGTACACACTTGGGTACGTAAGGCATCATCACTATGTACATATTACATATTTAAGTAGTCGCATAAGCTACTCTGTTGAGAAATACATCCGTTCTGTAGCTCTTTGATTAACGTGAAGACTATCTAAGCTTTGCAGACTTTAGAGTGTGGTATTCATTTTTTTTCCAAAATCTGACTCTATATTGAACTCTAAATCTTTCACCGTTCAAGGTTTATCAGAAAACAAAGTTCTGAAACATTTTGAGTCAAAACCTCAATACTAGCCATCATACTTATGAGTACTGGAACACAAACTTAACCGTTGCATTTACATAATTTTTTCTATGAGCCTCTTGCAGTTTTTTGAGCCTAATGAAGTTATGCTTCATTTCATGCTTTGAAAGGAAAGTTAATCACTATTCTATACCAGTACTTTCGAAAGTAGTGTGATCGGAGTATTCGCACTCTGCTTGTATCTCAATCTTCCCGTTCTTCCCAATCGGAAGTAATTCACCCATTTTCATATTCTATAATTTTTAGATTATTTTAGGCATATTTGTCGCTGGACAACTTTCAACATTGAAAACTTGTATTCCATTTCCATATGTTTAATTTTTTCTGGTTTTTGTGCCTATGAAATGCTGTTCACTTCGCCGTTCAGATTTGGCATAAAACTGTAGGTTCCATTCATGTACAAAAATATAACATGAGTGATTGCGAAAAGCTCGACCTAGCGCCCCTCTAGGCTGTTGTGCCATTAAAAGAAGAAGAAGAAGACAAGACCAATCAAATACCATTTCTGTATCTTTATTTACTGTAATGGAACCTTATTCTTGTTAACTGATTAATTTTTTGATATTTTAAAGTATTTTCACAATGTCCTCGAGAAAAGGTCCTGACTTAGCTCTGTCGGTTATGCAATATGTATGTATGTATGTAGTCTCCTATTATTATACTCGAACCTTTACTCATCTGCTGATTTACAGATGACTGACATTGCCCTATCAGGGCAACTGGTGGTCAGTTTATGTTTATCCGGTACTGTAAGGGATGTGGTCGCTGTGGTGTAGTGGTAGTGCGTTGGACTGCTACGCAGAGTGTCCGGGGTTCGAATCTCGGCACAGGCAATATCAAAAAGTAGAAAAAGTAATTTTTCTACACGGCACGACATTGCCCTATCAGGGCAACTGGTGGTCAGTTTATGTTTATCCGGTACTGTAAGGGATGTGGTCGCTATGGTGTAGTGGTAGTGCGTTGGACTGCTACGCAGAGTGTCCGGGTTCGAATCTCGGCACAGGCAAAATCAAAAAGTAGAAAAAGTAATTTTTCTACACGGCACCACCTCTTGGCAGGCAATGGCAAACCAACAAGAGTAAAAATTGCTATGAAAAGCTTTTCACTTCACCGTTCGGATTCGGCATTAAACTGTAGGTCCCTTCCATTCATGTACAATTATAACACGCACAACATGAGTGGATGCGAAACGTTCGGCCTAGGCCCTCCATGGGCTGTTGTGCCATTAAAAGTAAAGTAAAGTAAGTAAGTAAGGGATTGATTGATGTTGTTCATCAATACCGAATCAGAACATATGTACTTATGTACTTAGTTCCGTTAACAGGATTTTAGTTGTGACTACATCGCCAGATGAAGTTATCGAACTCCTCAAATTGGTAAAAAGTTCGCACCATTTCATTTGAAACTTTAGAAACATATTAATTTATTTATCAAACTAAAAGTAGACTAATACACAGATTCTTTCTCTGTTGGTTTTTTGATATAACCTTTAGTTTAAATTTGATTATTTATACCTATACATTTTTCTGAACTTAAAAAAACTTACAGTATTTCAGCAAAGTTGAAGTAAGTATTCGGGAAATCACACTGCTTCTAACTAAGAAGCTTTAATCCATTTTATTTTTATATAAGTATAAGTATAGAGTATGTTATTCTGTTGCACAAATATTTATTCAAGAGCAGAATTGATTTTTAAGTGAAGCGGTTCAATTTCTTTTGACAGCATCAGCAGATGGGCAGCTGCAGCTACTCTGCTTGGTGTACCAAATTCAAAGAGTTACCCACAAAAATATATAAACTCCCCATCTCCCCATCTCCCCATCTCCCCACTCCATCAATTTGGGAAATTCTCCACAATCTGGCATCCCTGGTATGCATTACAAATTAGGTGAATCGAAGCATCTCTGTTTAAAACAAATGCTATTCACCTCTGTTCGAATATTATAACCAACCACAGTTTTAATTGTGAACAAGTTTTATTAACCTCTAAAAAGAAATTAAATAATTTTTTTGAATTATACAAAAAAAAAAAATAATAAAATAAAACGAGTACTGCAACATCATATGAACTTACGAATCACAACTTGAGGTTGATGAAACGCCATCACTTAAATATATTAAATAACTTTGAGCAATTGTAAAATTCATTAAAATTCATTTCATTACCTTAAAAATCGCTTAAAAGGAGCTATACATATGGAACTCATAACAATTGCCTTCGCTGCCACTTTCTTTTTTAACCTATTTTCTTTACTTCAGTAGGTACATACATACATAGTAGCTAAGAAGTATGTCAGTAGTCTCTGACATCCACTCACATGTTCATTACTCATTAGCTTGCTTTTCACGTTAAGCGCTATTTAGTTGATATTGTTGTTGGCGTGCAACATGCAATTTTTAATTTTCACGCTATCACAAGAAATAAAGAATAAAAGTAGCATGCAACTATCACATATCGCAACGCTAACTATAAACTATCAGATATACATATGTATGTATGTAATTTATAAGTAGTGATAACCAACACCAGTAGTAGTGTAATAGAAGAAAGATGCTCATACGTACTTACTTGTAGTAAATATGTATGTATGTATGTACGTATGTATGTATGAAGGTTCTAGTTTCCATTTAACACTTTTCTTTCGAGCTTAATAACTACTATGTAAGTATGTAGTTGCAATATTATAGAAGAGTTAGAAGGGTTGCATTTATAGTGCTCACCACGGCCTAATTACTTAGTAGTGTATCGAGCTGGGCTCAAAATCGGTATTGTAAAGAAAAAAAATTAAAAGTTAGTAAGGTGAAAATTGTCTTGGAAAGCCTTCTACTTCTCCATTCGGATTCGGCATAAGACTGTATGAATATTCTATTCGTGTACAAATGCAATAGTTCAGCCTAGGTTCTTCATGGCACCACAGTCATTAAATAAGAAGAAAATTAAAAATTTAGCTTTCAAACATGCTAGAAAGGAAAAAAAAGAAAACTGAGAACTTTCTCACAGATTTTCATCACGTGATTTATTTGTGAAATTTTAATGTTATCTACAATAAATCATGAAATTTGATAACTGCCTGTTTTTCGGTAACTAACAGATTTCAGCAAATTTACACATTTTACGTGGTGACAATTCATTTGACGAATGTCCGAATGGTGCAGAGCAAAAGGGTTAATTATGAGTTATGTGTACGAGTTTAAGAACCGGACACGGACCGACCGCGGTGCACAGCGATTGTCGTTTTGCAAGCAGGCACGAATGGAAAGCGAAGTACGAACGGTCAAGCGGTCAGTTTTTGTAAGCTGAAACTATTATACATACTAGCGACGAGTATGGGTATACCGCTGGGAATGCATACACCGATGTACACACATAGATAACAGTTACAATCACTGCTCTAATGGTCACTTACTCCAACTTATTTCTATTCATTTGCCTATTGTCATAATGTCGTAATGCGAGGCGCGTGAGATTAAATGATTCTACTTAATATTTTACATATTGTATGTATGCATGAATTTACGCTTTCCAACAAACAAACAAAACAAAAAAAGATTTATTATTAACGTCGGAAAGTTTCAGAATGTTTTTGGAAAAACACACGGAAATTCTAGATATACATAGTACACACACACACATACATATGTATTCCAAATATGTATGTGTATCTATGGATTTATATATGCACAAATATACATATGTATGAAAAGGAAAAATACAGCATATGCAGCCAGCAACAAATTGTCAAAAACATCCACATACTTACTAAATGTATGTATGAATATCTGTGGGGAAAATTAAAAACAGATTACGTCGACTTAAGATGTTAAATATTTTATCACATATTTTTACTATATAAGTACATAAATAACAAACTGAATTGTTGAATCTTTATACATATATGTATATAAAGCAAAGTCGTAAAATATGTTTATAATTCCGTAGCTCTAGAGCGCGGCGTCAATAAGGGGCGCGGCACCGCACATACACTACATCTATGTAAGTATATATGCTATAAGTCGGCTCCCTTTGAATATTTTTTAACGAAATTTGGCACAGGGCTTTATGTGTTCAACTTTAAGCTTCATGTAACATATGGGCGGAATTGGACAAAGGGGCGTGGCAACACTTACTTACTTACTTACTTAGCTGGCGCTACAACCGATGATCGGTCTTGGCCGCCTCCACAAAGCTTCGCCAGTCACTTCTGCTATGCGCGCGCTGGCGCCAGTTGATAAGGCCAAGTGCAGTCAGGTTACCCTGCACCTGGTCTTTCCAACGGAGATTAGGACGTCCCCTTCTGCGTGATCCTCCACCGTGGTTCGAATAAAACACCTTTCTAGCCGGAGCGCTTTCTTCCATTCGCTCAACATGACCCAGCCAGCGAAGCCGCTGGAGTTTTATACGCTTGACTATGTCAGTGTCGGCGTACAGCTCATACAGCTCATTGTTCCATCTTATTCGAAACACGTCATCCACGCATACTGGACCGTAGATCTTACGGAGTATCTTCCTCTCGAACGCTCCTAACAGTCTCTCATCATTGATGGTCAATGTCCACGTCTCTGCGCCATACATTAGGACGGGAAGGATGAGGGACTTATAGAGCGTTATTTTCGTCGGTCGAGAGAGGGCTCTACTTCTCAATTGCCTACTGAGCCCGTAGTAACACCTGTTGGCAAGAGTTAGTCTCCGCTTGATCTCAAGGCTGACATTATTGTTGGTGTTTATGCTGGATCCTAAATAAACGAAATCCTTGACGACTTCAAAAGTGTAGTTGTCAACAGTGACATTTTGTCCAAGACGCCGTGACTCTTTGTTTGTTGACACAAGGTATTTCGTTTTGTCCTCGTTCACCACTAGACCCACACGACGAGACTCCCTTTCCAGGTTGGAGAATGCTGCACTGACTGCTCGAGCGTTTTTGCCAATGATGTCAATATCATCAGCGTATGCTAGCAGCATGACACTCTTGTAGAAGATAGTGCCAGAGATGTCGATGTTCGCAGCTCGAATTATTTTCTCCAGCATTAGGTTAAAGAAGTCGCACGATAGGGAGTCACCTTGTCTGAAACCTCTTTTGGTATCAAATGGTGCGGAGAGGTCTGTCCCAATTTTCACTGCGCTGGTGGTGTTGGTCAGTGTCATTTTGCAAAGACGAATGAGCTTTGCAGGGATACCAAAATCAGACATTGCGGCGTACAAGTGATCCCTAATCGTGCTGTCGAAGGCGGCTTTATAATCGACAAATAGATGATGGGTGTCGATCTGTTTTTCTCGGGTCTTTTCCAGGATTTGGCGTAGTGTGAATATCTGGTCGATGGTGGATTTACCAGGCCTGAAGCCACACTGATAAGGTCCAATCAGTTTGTTGACGATGGGCTTCAGTCTTTCGCACAGTACGCTCGATAGAACCTTATATGCAATATTAAGAAGGCTGATCCCACGGTAGTTGGCGCAGATCGTGGAATCACCCTTCTTATGGATTGGGCAGAGTACGCTGAGATTCCAATCACTTGGCATGCTTTCATCTGACCATATTCTGCATAGAAGCTCATGCATGCGTTTTTTGAGCTCTTCGCCTCCGGTCTTAAACAACTCAGCAGGCAGGCCATCTGCACCTGCAGCCTTATTGTTTTTCAGCCGAGCAATGGCTGTTAAGACCTCCTCATAGTCAGGCGGCGGTACTTCAACGCCGTCAGTGATTGGGGTTTCCGGAGTGGGTTCCGCAGTGGCGGGATTGTTGCCGTCTTCGCCATTAAGCAGCTGCGAAAAGTGCTCCCTCCATAATATCATTATGCCCTGGATATCTGTCACCAGATTTCCATCTTCATCCTTGCAGGAAGAGGCCCCGGTCTTCAAACCAAGAGTCAGGCGTCTTATTCTTTCAAAGAATTTTCGGACCTCGTTCCTGTCCCGCAACATTTCGATATCATTGAACTCGCGTCTTTCTTCATCTCTTTTCTTGCGCCTGAAAAGACGTTTCTCCTCCCTCCTCAACTTTCTGTATCGCTCCTTAGCAGCTCGCGTTGCAACTGACTGCAGGGTGGCTCTATAGACTGCGTTTTTTGCTTCAGTAGCATCGCGACACTCTTGGTCGTACCACATATTTCTCCGTCGACGGTGGTAGCCTAGCACCTCTTCGGCAGCCGTACGCATAGAGCGGGAAATGTGCGTCCACTGTGCGCATATATCATCAAGTTGAGGGGTGTTTTGCGAAAGGAGAAGTGCAAGTTGGTTGGCAAAGACTTTGGCTGTCTGTTGTGATTGCAGCTTTTCGACATCCAGCTTTCTCTTTGTACCTATCCGTACGCGATTTGCTACACATATACGTGTGCAGACCTTGGCTGCCACCAAGTAGTGGTCTGAGTCGATGTTTGCACCACGTATTGTGCGTACGTCTAGTACATTGGAAGCGTGCCTTCCGTCGATCACAACGTGATCAATTTGGTTTCGTGTGTTTTGATCAGGGGACAGCCAAGTGGCCTTATGGATATCCTTATGTTGGAATCTGGTGCTACTAACTGTCATGTTTCGTGCCGCGGCGAAGTCGATCAGTCTCATACCGTTATCGGTGGCTTCGTCGTGGAGACTGAATTTTCCGATCGTCGGACCAAAGAGACTCTCCTTGCCCACCTTGGCATTAAAGTCGCCTAACACGATTTTAACATCGTGGCGGGGGCAATGCTCATAAGCTTTGTCGAGGAGCTCGTAGAAGTCATCTTTGGTCGTTTCATCCTTCTCATCCGTCGGGGCATGGACACAAATTAGGCTGATGTTGAAGAATTTTGCCTTGATGCGGATAGTGGCTAGGCGCTCGTTCACCGCTGTGAACCTCGAGACTAGATGACGCAGTCTCTTCCCAACCACAAATCCAACACCAAATTCGTGTCTCGACGCATGACAGCTGTAGTAGATATCACAGGATGCTCTTTTGGAGCAACCCTGTCCCGTCCATCGCATTTCCTGTACAGCGGTGATGTCAGCTCTATATTTTTGGAGGACATCCACCAGCTGGATAGAGGCACCTTCCCTGTAGAGGGTTCGGACATTCCAGGTGCATATCCGTAAATCGTTGTCCTTTGGGCGTTTGCGGGAGTCGTCAATATTAGAGGGGTTCATTATCCGAGGCTTGTTTGGAGGTTTCATTGGAGGGTATTTTAACGTGGTGGGTTCCAAGCCCGACGCACAACCATTCATTCAAGGCCATGGAGAAGCCCGCCGCACACATTAGTTAACTCACTGACGGTTGTCAGATCGCTATCCAGGGGACGCCACGAGGAGGCTGTGTGTCGACTTGAAACGTAGAAGCGCAAGGATCGACCATGGACGCACCTGCGACTGTCACGAACTTTACCTTGTGTCCTACGCCCCAGGCCCCCCTGCGTGGCAACACCCATACACTATTTCAAAATCTACGCACCGGACAACAAAACAAACAACGTTGTCTATCTAAGAGTCTTGACCTGAAATTTGTTAAGCTAATTCTCCATGCTTTGAATTGAATGTTAACCTCATTTCTTTTCCTTTACTTACTTACTTTACTCACTTTTAATGGCACAACAGCCCATGGAGGGCCTAGGCCGAGCTTTTCGCATCCACTCATGTTGTGCGTGTTATATTTGTACATGAATGCCGAATCCGAAGGGTGAAGTGAAAAGCTTTTCATAGGGAATTTTTTACTCTGTTACTCTTGTAGGTTTGCCATTGCCTGCCAAGAGGTGGTGCCGTGTAGAAAAATTATTTTTTCTACTTTTTGATTTTGCCTGTGCCGAGATTTAAACCCCGGATACTCTGTGTAACAGTCCAACGCACTACCACTACGCCACAGAGACCACTGTTTTCCATTCCATGTAAATAATTGAATTCCTTTGTATTGCGATCGAGATTTATTTAATACCATCAGAAACTCAAACCGTACACAGTGCGGTCAATATTAGTGATCACAGGAGAAGAAGTTACAATCATTCAGGGAGATCAATCATCATTATAGGGAGAAGAGTTACAATCATATAAATTTTAGGTGGTATGAAGTTCGCCAGGCCAGCTAGTTATTAAATAGTTTTACGAATTATGTATACTCGTATATTATTCCAAGAATGGATTTTAACCTGAACACAGAGTATTCTGTAATGTTGCTATATATATTTGTCACATATAGGTTAGTTTACCTCGTTCTCCAATTAATCAAACAAACAAAAAACGCCGAGTTCTCTTATTACTAATAAAGGAACATATTTAACTTTATCAAGGTTAGTTTAACAAAATTTGAAAGTAGGCTGAGCTACGTGTGAGGTCGAGAGTGTGAGCGACAGGAATGAGAATGCGAAAGTTATGCAAAAGCTCATTACTAGAAAAGTAGTTCAAAGAAGAATAGCAGAAAATTAGTGAACCTAAAATTTAATACAGGGTACTCAACATATACATTCTATGATATTGCCATCCAAAGCTATCAACCTCACCCATCATATTGTAGCAATACACTCAAGCAGTTATTCCTTTTTCCCACACATACATAGCAACAACATAGCTATGTATGTATACTCAATTTCAAATGAATAAAGCGTAAGTACAACAAATACATCCATCCGATACACACAAACTTCATGAAAAACCATTGCACAAACAGAAAACTTGAATGAAGTCCAGCGGTTGACCAAAAAAATAAATAAGAAAGCAGCAGCAAGAAAAAACAAAAATTAATTTTTGTTGAGACTTTTTGGCTCAATAAAGCTACCAGCAGCGAATTGGTTTTGTCTCAAAAAATGATGGGAAATGGAAGCAGATGTTACTGTTGCTCCATAGCCACAAACTTGTACATATATGTACATATAATTGATCTTGATCCTGTTTCTTTGAGCACAGGAAGAAGCTGCGAATTGTAGTGCGAATTTTGCGCAAAAAAGAACCACTTTGATACTTTACTTATGTATGTATGTATGTCGGTATATAATCACACATACTCGTACACTTGAATTGCAATAACATATGCCAAGATATAAATATAAAAATCCAATTCCGTATGCTCATATTCCTTTCCTTTCCTTTTTAATTTTGGCGCAAAAATGCCTACTTCTTCCTCTTCTTCTTGCATATTTGTTGAGCCATCAACTCCACACATCCAACAGGTCTCAACATTTTTACAGATGCATTCGAATAACACACACACAAGTGGAAGCAGCGGAACAAGTTAGAGAAAAAGGTACATACATGCGACGAATACATCTGCACTGTACTCATTTGGCGGGATTTTTATTTGTTTCCTTATTTTTCTTGAGATGCAGGACATAAAAATGTAGATATAAATAAATGGAAGATTTTTTCAAGTGCTCTTGTTCACATATAGTATACATAAAAAATGATGTGGAAAATTTGACTTTGTTAGCAGATGGCAATTAAATATTTGCATCGCTTAAAGCTTACAAACAGGCCCGATCAGGGTTTTTTACAGGAACCCGTGCTTCTGTGCCTAAGAAAGAAAATTTGAATATTTCTGAAAAATTATTTGTGTTGAAATTTGACTATTTTCCCATATGTTATTTCTTTGCAAAAGTTTGATCAGCTCTAGTCTCCGAAAAATATACATAATATGGAAACATGCAAGGATATACTTAGGTTTCAATATCAAGTTAATGATGTTAATGATTTTAAATGACATTAAAAACTATATATACTTAGTACCTTCTAACAAGCTTGTCTGTTTACCTGACCTGTTACCATTGTGAGACCTAGTTAAAATTCTAAATGGTTTAAGTGCAATTTGAAAGCCAGAATATGTTAAAATTGAAATCAGTTGTTACTTTTGGAAAAGTTTATAAATGTATCTTTGATGAGTTTTCACAACTGGTGTCTGAAAACTTGTACAGATTGGGTTAAAATTATTAAGCTACTTACTAAGCTTTGTGTGTTTATTTTTATGTGCATCCATCGTACTGAAACCGAATTTTTTTCAAATCACGTTAAATCGAAAACGCGTTGTATAAGTACCGCGTTATACGAGGGATACCTGTATTTCAAAAATAAGGGGTACGTAAGATTAATATCTTTGATCATTATTTTGACAATGCTGAGTATAAGGATACAGCCAGATTTCGATCTATACACGCATGTTTTTATTACGAACAATTTCAAGTTCTGTATTATTTAGAAACAAACCAATCGAGCTGTATAACTCTTCTATTAAGCTGTTATATTGTGTATGAACAACATTATCCTGTTCACCGCAGAGAAACTTGCTGTTAAGGTTCTAGAGAACGAGAACGCCCAAAGATTACATGATGCCGCAATCTATTGAAAGAAATAATTACAGAGACAAATAGACAAAAGGTGACTAGCAATCTAATACACTGAATATGCTTTTTGGTAACCCTATCAGCCCGTTAGGTATTATATGGAACTGATGATGCTGTCCACGTGCCAGAACAGCTTACTGCTTCAGATACCTTAGAAACAACATAATCAACAGAAGAAATAATTCTAAGATTTCTCTACAATCTATGTAAGATGAGAATCAGTCCTATAATATAATAGAAGGTCAGAGCAAGAGCATTGTACTGAACCGTCAGTAGTTTAACTACAATAAATTAATGGTTTGCATCTAATTGCATTTGAAGAAGCTAAGTACGAGTACATATATGTCTAATCAGAATACTTATTAGTCAAATCTTTTACGACATCGAACATATATTTTACATACTCGTACCTTTGTAGAGGTTGTTTTATACGTAAATCAATGCCAGGGCATTATTTTAGTTTTAGTTTTAGTTTTCCGTTTTCCCATATATGGAAATCCCACTATTGGAAATAGTTTTGTAATCATCCACTTTACTGTTTAAATGAAGGTCTTGCTTGTTAGTAGCAGATATTTGGCTCATCGATTTTGAAAATCTTTCAAAGATCCATAAAAGGAACTTCCGTGCCCTTCATTTCAGGAGTCTATAGGGTCATTCGTCTATATGCCTCTATTCCTAGCTCCTAGATCACGAGTATTTATAAGTAGTTGGACATCACGTTAAGAGGCTATCTACTTTTACTGCTAATATAGAAATGAGACAAACTAACTGGCACGGCTATCAGTAAATACCATACAGAATTTTCTACTTATCGATCGAAATACTCGATAAGTTGAGTACAAGCACACATATTAACCATCTCGATAGTCTTATTTAGGTTGCCAATGGCTAGAAAGAATTATGCCTTTGTGCAATTTAGAAACTTTTCCTAATCAAACTTCAAAACAATTTTACATTTCCTATTTCAATGTTTAGCAGATTATTAGCTTCAGATGTCTTAATTACCAGATGAAAAATATTTATCTTTATTTATTGATATAAACGTGCTGCCTTAACACAGTTGAGGCTTTGAGGCATTTGCACAACGGTAGATACAAAGAGACACAATAATGATGATTCCATTATGGCCAGACATCAAGTGGTGATAGTGTTGGTGCAATCTGGAACATGTTGCAACAATAGCACTGCTGTTGCTCTTACTTCTACGAATGCTTTGTGATGCACGCTAATCTTTTGGATGCAAGCCAATGCCATTCATGCCATTTGAACACGATGATGCATTTATTCGTGCTGCGCCTTTGTGCAATTCTGCACTGCTGCCGTCGTCAGCCACTGTAACAAATTTGTTCATTATAATAATGCAAAAATAGTGAAACGAATATATTGAGGAAATTGTAAGGGGCTTGAACTCACACTGAAAATATACAAGAATGCTACCGAAAAAAAAACAGGCGCAGTCACAGCTAGAGGAAAAAAAAAGAAGAAAAAAACAGCTGCTAGTATGCGAAAGGGGGTTACATTCACTACAAATAAATTCACAAACAGTGAGACGCTTTGTCATTCACTTCTTACACACTCGCTGGCTCGTTGCTCATTTACATCCACGTACGGCTAATTAATACAACGAAACAGCGATGACTACGAGGACGACGACGACGACGACGACGACAACGAAAACGACGGGTATGATGATGATGAGGAACTCATTAAAGAAGCAGCAGCAGCAGCAGCAATAGCAACAGTAGCAATAGCAGGAGGAAGAGGGTTGCATCCCAAATACCATGAAATGGAAATGGTATGGAGTAATGGTGCAATATGGTCGGTCAGGCACGTGGCACATGTTTGCAGTTACTATTATGCATTCACACATACATAAACATACATATACATATAGATGCATACATACATTTACTATGTATGTAATATGCATTTGAAATGCACAACTGCAACTGCAACTAAAATAAAATAGTTGCTGTTTTGCCGGTTGGCATCATGACACCAGTAGCAGCAAAGGCATTTGCATGTTGGCAGGAAAGTGATGCTCGATGCGCGATGCGCTTTGCATCTTGGTGGGTGCCTGGCTGCTTACTGCTGCTGTTTTACTGCACTCTCTATACATATACACAGATGATAGTACATTGACTTTCTGACTCTATACCATGAGTTTAATATGTACAACAAATTCCCCCCCTGAAAAATCAAATGACTAACAACGACATCGACTATGACGACAGTATAATTGCTGCCGTAGCTGTTTTCCTATCTTACATACACACAAACACATACACACAGACCATTCAATGAATTCAGCTGTAAACGAAAATGCACACACACTGAGTATAAAAATACTCGTACACAAATAAATAAATGCACACCTCCTTTTCTGCCTCACCTTCCACTTCTGCCCTAACCACGAATATTTTGAATATTTCTAAAAATGTAAACAGTAGCGGGGGAAAATTCAATTCAATAAAATGCTAAAGCCAAGAGTTGGAAATCTTCTAGAAATGTTAAAATTAATTCTAAATTTCCGGAGCAGAAAGACGAATCTGAACTGAGGGGGTATTTCATTTTTGTGCATAATTTGCAAAAGTTTATAACAACACTAGTCAATATGTAATGTTCTATGCCGATCAACTGTGCCCAGCTAATCAGGTAACTGTTAGCCAAGCAGTAACTTACCAAATTTTTAGGATTAACTTAATTTTTTAAAGCTTTTCTAAAGCAATATTCTATATGTTGATCAATACTGTTGATCAATAAACTAACACATTCACGATCAATTCGATGGATACCTAAACCTTTAGTTATACCTATACATACATAGTTCCTTGAATATCTAGCGATGTTGTTTGGAATCTTGGAAGTTACATACGCCCCATATATTTATTTCAAGTATTTACTTTTTATCAAAAAGAAAGTCAGTGGAGATATCAGATTTACATAGGTAAGTATTTGTTCATGTAAAAATTGCCACAACTAACACCAGGGGCCGGACTAGAGGAGGCTATGGCAACTGCAGCTCAGCCATCTCAAAATATGAATTCGTTTATTTCTGAATTTTGTTTTCTTTTGGTATGATTTTCGGTCTCAGTTTTGATATCCTTTTGATTTGAGTTTTGGTCTATGTTTTGGCAAAATTCTGGTCTTAACTCTTTTTTATGACTTTTAATAAGATTATTGAATCGGTTTTTGGTATGGATTTTGTGAATTTTATTTTCATTTTTGGTCCAGTCTTTGGTCTAACAAACGAAAATGTTCTCCCAAATTTAAAATCATCAGCAAGAGTTCTGACATTTTTAATCTGAGTACCACATATAACCTGTAAGCTCTGTATGAGTTTGTACAAGGTGAGGCAAAAGTAATGTCATTATGTGAATTGGCTGCCATATTGTTAGAACTGAAATAAGTTAGGATCTGTTTTCCCGGAGAGTTTATTTGATGGTTTAAAATTGATGACATTAAGTTTACAAAAATGATATCGATCGCATGTCCACCTCCTGAGTTGATGGATATTTGTACTCGTTTTAAGGCATTTGAAATCGTTGCTCGCAAAACATCTGATTTCTTCTTCAATGTTGGCTTTCAAGACTTGCACGGTTTGTGGTTTGTTGTGATAAACGCAAGATTTTAAATAGCTCCAAAGGTAAGAAGTCTGGTATCATCAGATATGGTGATCTGGCAGGCCAGTTCAAATCGCCAAAACGGGAGATCACACGACTCAGAAATTTGTGTTTCAAAATCTCCATCGTTGTCCGAGAGCTGTCTTTCGCTCCATTGCTTGTTGTCAATTTAATTCTTTATTGTCTGCAACATAAATGTCAAAGCACAGTGACAAAAATTATGACATATTCACATTATGACATTAATGTTGCCCCACCTTGTATGTGCACATTAAGAGGGGCAAGTGGGAGCAGTAAATGTGGTCGTTATTAAACATGAATTGCATTTAGAGATTCAGCAAAAATAAAAAAACAGAAAAAATCGGAGACAACGGTTTTAGGATCCCAGTTTAACAATCATGGTCGCAAGCAGATCTTCCTAACAAACTCAGTACTAACTACAATATGTTGTATAGTATATTGAGAAATATTTTACATACAAATGAGTCTAAAATTTAATAACAAATTTGGTTCGCGTGATATTGCTTCAAATTTTGAGGGGGTTACTCTATGCAAACTTTTGTTAATCCTATGCGGCGATAATACCATGAACGTAGGGTGTGTACCATAAATGGTAATGGAAGGTAAGTAACAACATTCGTTTATAAGTATATGCGTAGCTAACATTTCAATGCAAAATACACAGGCAAAGGAAAAAGTGATAACGCAAATGAAACTACAATCTATGATGACGCTTCTTATTTTGGCGCGAGGGTTGCATTAATACAAAGGATTGAACGTAAATGAATGCATTCATTTTATTGATGCGTTCCTATTTTTCGCTTTAACTGAGCGGCGTCCTTCCAAAAAAAAAAAACACATATACATACATATGTATCTATTCTTTCCACCTTTTCCACTATCATTCGCAACTAAGTACAAACAAACTTCGGTGCAAGTATGTACATATGTATGTACTCGTGATATGGATTGATTTGTACTAGAACATACATACATATATAACATATATAATTTTCAAACATGCAGGTAATTTTGCACTATTTTAATAACAATCGTGACACAAAGCCTAATTTCGGGTATATTTTGTGCAATTTCGGTAATTTTCATATATGTATATCTTCCAAGACCCTTCTTCTTTTTGCCAACATATGTATGTGAATATAATCTGCATTTGTTGAAGAGTGAATAAGCAGAACATGAATTATCATATGTATGGTATGTACCTAGAACGTGTGTTAATTGTAGCTGATTGACTGATTTCCATGTCTGATATTCATCGAATGTCCAGAGTTTCTCAATTGCCCACGCTGCCCATTGTAGCGGAACACTACAAGAAAACAACACAAAATCAGCTGTCAATGACTCTGCTTTTTTGTGTGTCTTGTTGTCTTCCTTTCGCTTTCGTTTTCGTTTTCGTTTTCCAGCTACTTATTTAACACTTTCAGATTGACAAATACTCGTAATCTTTTCATGCACACACACACATCAACAAACATTCACACATACCATACATACATAAATATTACCTACCTACATATGTTTTCTGTTTATTGTGTTATTGTGATATAATTATTTAATTTTTAATTGTTGTTGTTCCCTCTTTAAGCGGTCACGAATTTGTGGATTTACGTGATTCATGTTGCCTGTCTGCTTTTACTTTCAAAACAAGCCAAGAGCTAAAGAGCACCCGTTTGCTGAAAGGTTCTCTGCCCGTCTACGTTTTCTTGGCGAATTATTATGTTCAATTAGATTTAGCAATATTCGCTATTCGCTAAACTGTGAACATTTAGAGCGCTTTAAGCCTTAACTAGTTCTTACGCCCTTTTACTTCTATAGAAAATCAAAATTTATTCTCTACTATACTCACAAGAGTGAGCAAGCGTTAAATTCGGCATATTTAACTTTTAAACGCAAGACTTAAAAATATGTGCGAAAATGAATTTCAAGTAAAAGTCGTTCAGCTTTTCCACGATATTCTTTCGCTTGGCTACAAATAGCGATGTCACGCTTGGTTGGATCCCGGTCACTGTGAAATCGCAGACGACAAGGCCGCCGATGAAAGTTCTACAACGCTTTATTATGAAACAGATAATAAATATTTCGGGTCAATTGTAATAATGTAATTTTACCGAACTTATATATGGTTTTCCAATAAGATTTAATTTATAAATAAAATGTTTTTTTTTGCGCTTGTGGTAATACTTATTTTTATTGCATTGTAAAGTAGAAATGTTCCGATTAAATATGGAATAAAACATCCGGCAATCAGCGTTCGCGACTCTGATCACAGACCCTTGTTCTTTCAATGAAATTTTCGATGACTTTTTGAGATAGATATGGCTCTATCACACCGATGACGCTTTAGGTAACGACCCTGAGCTCAGGAATTGCTTGTCGTTTATTCGCATAGACCACCTGGTATTTCACAAAACCCCAAGAAAGAAATCGCATGGCGATAAATCGCACGATCTTGGTGGCCACTTGACGTCCGAATGGGAATCATTACTTCAGTAAATCGATTGTTTCATGCGCGGTGTGGTATGTGACGCCGTCCTGCTGAAACCATACCGTCCAGTTGAGCCCTCAATAACTCCGGTATCATGTTCCTGTAACGAATGCCATTCACAGTCAGCGTAACTTTCCCAATTTTTGTAATGGTCTTAGATTTTCAGTTTCTATAGTGATTGGAACAAAAAGTAAGAAGAAGAGAGAACAAAAGTGTAAATTTTGATAAAATTACAAATAAATTCTTAAATATTGGACAAAATCAGTTTCATTCATTATTTCATTGCTAATTTGAACGCAATATTATTTTATAAAACGATTTACTAACTTTGGCTTGTTAAATAGAAATAATATGTACATCCGCTACCAATGCGGAGACTAGTTACCGGACTTTATTTGAGATAGTGAAAGTTAACGCAAAAATTAATGCTGTGGGCGTAGTTTTGGCTGCAGAACGAGGATAGGTGAAAGAATTATCAAATTCAAGAATACAAGGCGATTAATCAAATGTGGTTAATAACCACTTGATCTTCCGTCTTCCAATAAAGAGCAACTCTAAGTTTCTGACGTTTAGAGTTTTCTTTGGGTTAAGTGCGAATCAGAAGAGGCGGTAACGAACTCCAAATACTAAAAATCGTTTCCGCCCTCAAGTGAAATTCATCAAAAACTATCATTTTATTACTAAGGGTATATTTTGATATAGTACACCTGGTCAGTAATGAGCCGGCTTATCAGCCCTTCAAGAGAAGACGTTGACTTTTGGTGCACCCTGTATGTATGACGCAAAATGTTATATGAGAACGTAAAGAATTTGGGTGACAACTGAAACGATACGCCATGTATCGTTGGTTAACGATGAATGGTTAAAAATTAAGCCAATTGGTCTTTAATAATTTTAGTTAGCTAATGTTTCAAAAGCTATGATCGGCATAAAAAATGACTATTATGGTTTCTGTGATTAAAAGTTTCAATTTACGGTCTTAATTTGTATACATAATATTCTTGATAAATGATGCCTTATGCCGAGCAATTTGGGACTCGCTCAATCTACTTACTTTCAATTTATTTTTCTCTCGATAGAATATGATAATCCTATCACCAATAATTCAAAAAAATAAAAAATATTACTAACTTTTTTATTGTTCTATCTTACTTGAAAAAATACAGTATCTACTTCCTACTTTTTTCAACTAAATTTCATACAAAATTAGCATGATTTTTTTTGTGGTTATTTTTATTTTGTATATATTTTTTTTAATAAAAGTAATAAACAATAAACAAAAGCAATGTGCTTGAATGTGATAAGAAAAAATTTTTAGAACGCGAATTATGATCAAAACAAAACAAGAAAACATGTCGACGCTACTTTACTTGATCGGCGGCTACGTCGCCGTTTTGTGGTTACGCTGCTGCAGTTGCTGCTTGAATAGAAGAGAGTTGGTTTCTGTGTGTGTATGAACGAAAGAGTGAGAGCACATAACATCGAACATCTAAGAACAAACATGTTGCCTAAGTATTATAGCTTTACAAATATGAATTAACCCATCACCATACATTCATGCATTGCTATTACTCTACAAGGGGAAATATACGATATGCGATATACATGAATATACGCAAAAATATTGTATAAAAGAAATAAATACTGCAATTGGAAATAGTTTCTTATAGACCTAAAAAGATGAACATTTATCACATAATAATATTAGATTCAGAGGAAATCTGTGAATAAATCAATCGATCACTAAGATGAAAATTTCTATGCATAAATAATTCTCTAAGCTAAACCTTTGCATTTAATACCAATTGTGGAAACTCAAGTAAGTACAGTAGTTAAAATATTTTAATATCCAGAGCTACCTCAATTGTTCTGAAGAAACGTTCTGACAAAAACTAATTAGCAAAATTTGGTAAAAAAATTCAAATATTTAAACTCTCTTAAATATCCGAGAAAGATACAGCAATTACTTAAAAAAAGAATATCTAAATATTATTGCATTTGAATTTGGTTAATCACAAGCAAGTTAATTGCATTAACAATTATTTTTTCCTCTAAAACAATGATATCGAGTTTGTCCCAAGACAGCTACTTAACTCATCACCCTCTCTCCCACAACCAATTCGTTATATACAAATAAAACAAATAAAGTGGCAATATTGTAATTTATTTATGTAAATTTTTTTCACAGTCTGTAACTGAAATTTTTGTACCACAAATGTTTTAAAATGTACCAAAAATCAAAATGGTAGATTAAAAATAAAAAAGTTACTGCAAGTTCAATGATTTCTACTCATCATTTTGAGCAACATATACTTTACATAGTTTCAAGCTTCTTAAATAATAGAAATTAATAATGATTTAAATTTTCATAATAAATGCTTCAGTTAATGAAATTTGTTGAAAATATAACTATTCAGATTTTCACATTAGGACCTTATTGGTAATCATTGCGTTGAAGATTGTTTGGAAGAACTTGAAGACGAAACTACAGATGTCATTTGTGCCATTACAAAAGAAACTTTTTTTAAACGTTACTGCACCGATAGTTAATACTAAAAATATTAATAGGCAAATGTACTTTTAACATATAATTTTAACCAATTCACATTTGTGCTAATGGGAATCCGGATATTAGCCTCAATAGCAGCTGGCATGTACAAATATAACACGCACAACATGAGTGGATGCGAAAAGTTTGGCCTAGGCCCTCCATGGGTGGTTCTGCCATTAAAAGTAAAGTAAGTAAGCAGCTGGCAGCTAAATTAAAATCAGTTAAATGCATAAAATTATCTGCAAAATAATTGATTGTAGGTAAGCGAATTATATTGTATATCATTTTTGTATAATACAAGGTGTATTAGTAGTTTTTTTTATGTTTCATATTCATCTACCAAAATTGAATATCTCCATGATCAAAAAGCCCGTAATTTTTTCTTAATATACATATATACATTATGAGTAAAAAGAATTTTTGAAAAGCCATAATCCAATCCAGAGCAATGATAATCCAAGCACTTCAAATTCAGTTCTACTTGAAATATTTTACACTGACTGTTATATAAAACGTGCTTTAATTCACTATCATAGTGGCTGTTAACACTAACGCAAACATGGTAGACTGTAAAATTGAGAAAGTTAGAAAAGTAAGATTGTAAGAAAGAGGGAAATTTTGCGCTCTCTTTCTTATTACCTTACCTTCATACCTATCTCTGTAGCCCAGTTTTTCATACTTGCGCCACATATAAATTTAGGTACTTTATATGAATTTAATATAAAATGTTTTTAAGCATTAAATGATTAAGTTATGAAATTTACATTTTGAAAACAAATGCAGTCAAATGAGTACCCTTAAACATTTTCTCCTTTTTCGATATACTACATGCCTATGCAACTCTGTCATGCTCCAACATCAAACCAAGTTGCAATAAATTCGAATCTGGTTTCGCTCAGAGTTGCCTGATCACGACTTATTCCAGTAATATGAGAATCAATATATTAAATATTTGCATAATATGAAGTAATCTTTCGTTTAAATGGTTTCTTCAGATTGCCCAAGTATAAGCAAAAGTGTTTTTAAGTGTTTTCAAGTGAATTTATTATCGTGAGACTGTTTTCTTTGTGTACAACTGGCTGTCTGAGTATTTGCAATTGAGTTAAATTTGTGTGCTAAAACGTGGCAGCACTACCGTCCAACTTGTGTGTCTACAAAAGAATATGTGCGCGAGCGAGATGGAACGGTAGGATTTTTTTGTTTTGTCAGTATAGGAAAAAGTATACAGAAAATAAATAAAGTCCATGAGTACAGTTCGTTCCCGAAAGTTTAATCAAAACGAACCGTCGAGGAGCTAAGACGTGCAGCTCGCAGTTTTTTGTATTTGTGGTGACGAATAGCGCGAAAGCGCTGATAGAAAAAAGTGGGAAAAAAAATTTTTTATAAAAGAAAATTGTGAATATTATGTGCATTAATTAAAGAAAAAATGAAACCTTTAAATTGATATTATGCCAACAGAAAATAATTAAGAAAGTTATAGAACAGAAAAGTGCGACGGAGCTACGCGCGAAAAAACACAGAGCAAAAAGCAGAACAAAGAAGTGAATTGGACGAAAGTGAAAATCGTCGAAAAAAGTACTACACTCAGAAAAGCATAAATAATTGATTTTGTTATAAATAAATTAGACCTAGAAGCAAAACGCTTAATTATGACAGCAAGCAGTATTGAATTGGGGTTCATACGAGTGCCGCCTTTCTGTACTGGGCGCACAGAGGCGGCGCTGGAGCAGCTGCCTACGCGACTCTCGCCGCCTTCCGGAGGGAAAAAACCGAAAGTAAATCGAAATCTCTTTGGAAAGCCAAAGCCAAACGAGACAGTTGAATTATTTTATGAAGAGCAAAATAAGGTTTTGAAACGTTTCCGCCAACGTTATAAGATCATAGAAAGAATTGAGGCCAAGCTAGACGTAGAAACGGCTGAGGCAGCACAGTGCCAGCAGTCTGAAGATAATTCGGAGTTGGAGCTCCCAAGCGAACTCATCGAACGTAAGGAGTTGCGCAGTGAACAGGACGAGGGTGACGAAGTGCAAGAGGAAAAGTGCAATTTAAACAGTGCGATGATGTCATGTGCAGCAGCAGAGATTACTCCACCGCCATACCAGAACAAAAAAAGAAGAATGGCAGCAGCAGAAGCAGAATCAGAATCAGCAACTGAAGAATGCAGCGATAGCTGTGGCAATTATTGCGACAATGGCGTAGACGCTGGCAAAGTTGACGTTAAATCCTTTGCTGTCGTCTCCACCAAGCAAAGCTTAATCACAGGTAACTACATTTAAATCAGTGTTGGTCCTAACTCTCAGGTTTTAAAAAAGCTTTTAGATTTTGCCACTGTAACAACACTGCGATAATTAAGTAGCTTTTGAAAGTATATCGTTCGTAACATATTAGGAAGCTTTCGGACCCCAAGCGCTTGGTCCTCACTGCTACCAACTTTGAAGAAAAAATTGGATATTATTATTGTAATTCATATTGCATTCGATTTCTGTTGTAGTATGTAATTCGAAAATGAATGGAAAACAGGAATATTTATTCGATAACTTTACTCACTGGAAAAAATAAAGAGGTAGGCGCTTGACAGGAGCAAATGGATTTGTAGTTGTAGGCCTTTTCTTCTCCGCGGACCCAGTGCAACATACTACTGTACACACATACTTACTAAATTCATATGAATTATACCATTATGATGCCATTAATGGTATAATTTAAATTGGATTCCTAATTGTTGTTTGGATTAAATTCAAATCCGCACAACATCTGAATTTATTTGGCTGGTATTTTCCAATTTTTACATTTCGGTTAATATTGTACACAAATTATTTGTAAGTATTGTCATCTGATGTTCTAGTTAAAAAATATTGAGAACTATTTCAACTACTTGTACTTGATCGTTTAGACGAGATGAAAAAGACACGTGACCGGGACGTTTTGCTTTGATTTACTTTTGAGAGCGTCGGTGTACTTCATACATATACACACACGCATGTGGTCTCGTACAAGGACGAAGAAGATACACAGTGGGCTAAGTTTATATTATGAGTGAAAAAATATTAAAAGTTGAAAGAGAGCAACAAATTGCGGCAATGTTTAAGGAAAGGAAATTTTTTAAATATAAAATGTCATTAAAATGATTCGGGAGAGGAATTGAACTTAAATTATAGAGATTTATTATATTAATAGCTTAGTACAAAAAGATAAAATATCTTATGACTAATGTACCACTGCAACACATGGACTTTAAAAAAAAACCGTACTTAAGGTGGCCTGGCTCAATATACACAGTTTAATTTACACAGTTTACATTTTTTAAATTGCTTCCCATTAAAACTCCAAAAAGCAAATAACAATTTCTACTCTTCAAAATTTGATTTATCTTTAAATCTCAGCCCCACTGTGCAACACCCGAACGAACAATATCTCTACAGTGCATTTCTTACTATTTAATCCCTTGTTGTTTGATATTTCCTGCGAGCAGTATTTTGAACTCTGTGCAAGAAAGACGCTATTATTGCTGTCATCTCATCCCTTATTTAAAAGTGGAAAGAAATAAAGGAATAACATAAAAACCTTTAATAGCCGTTGCAAAAAAATGGCCAAATAGTTAACGCTCTTCTACAGCCATTTTTTATGTGTTCTTATGAAAATATAGTATTTTATGACGGTGCACGTTCGATTCGCTTTAATTTTTCCATTCCGTCTTTTCCTCCTTTTACAAATTTTCCTATGAACTACAAACGCAAAAAATGAATGCACGATATGTAAATAATAGAGTAGAGAATAAAGCTGATTTCCAAAATGTACTAACGCAAAACTTCTACACAATTGAACTGCAGTAACCTGCAAGCAACACTGATCAACATTCCAAACAAATGCTTTGTTTATTTCGGCATTATAGAACACTATTGATGCAAAAATAAAATCAAGCATCAACTCTATTAGTGTGTGGCAATTTCTTTTTCTGCTTATCCTTACTTCGATTACTTGTAGAGGACGTTTTGAAACGGCATGCATTGGAAATATTTTGTAGTTTGCCGATATGGAATTGTAGACTTTGTGCGTTTGCTTTGCAATTGACGTTTTGGGAGGCAGCCAAAATATTTGCTTCAACAAAGCGCAGTGTTGACCTTGCGAATGCAAACACGCGTCTTTCTTTTTGTACACATACAGACATTTGTATAACTTTGTATCTGAGTGTGTGTGTGTGTGTGTGTGTGTGTGTGACAAATGCATTATAATTATTCACACTTGCCTATTATATCGAACACGAGTGTGAAAATGGAAATGCATTCGGTTTTTTATACGACGAAATATTGATTCTGCTACATATTTTTCTACTTAGTCGTTATACGAGTATACATACATACTTATACACGCAGACAAAAATTAGAAATGTGTAGTAAATAGAACGATTGCATGTCGATTAAATATTGTAGTAATCACTTATATTTCAGAATCCTTTAAAAGAGATGAATTCGTAGATGCACTGTATTACGTATCGCTATTCTTGATCCACGTAACCCCATTTGGGACGCAATAATTTTTTTTTTACCTTCATTAGATAATATCTATTACTATTTTTACTATAATATTTTTAAAGCTAATATAAGTATCTCTAGAAGCTAGTGCTCACATGTAAGTTCATAACTAGTCTTAGAATTTATTGGCAATATTAATAAATTGATTCGACACTCAGTATATCGGAACGATACTTACCTCCGTGTCGGATCGGTGCTTGTCTCAGTATATCGACACGGTAATTGACTCAGTATATCGAGTCGATACTTGACTCAGTATATCGAAACGATACTTACCTCCGTGTCGGATCGGTACTTGACTCAATATTTAATTGATACTTGACTCAGTATGGAATCGATACTTGACTCAGTATTGAATCGATACTTGACTCAGTATATCGAATCGATATTTGACTCAGTATATCGAATCGATATTTGACTCAGTATATCGAAACGATACTTACCTCCATGTCGGATCGGTACTTGACTCACTATTGAATCGATACTTGACTCACTATTGAATCGATACTTGACTCAGTATATCGAATCGATACTTGACTCAGTATATCGGATCGATACTTGACTCGGTATATCGAAGCAATACTTGACTCAGTATATCGAATCGATACTTGACTCAGTATATCGAATCGATACTTGACTCAGTATATCGAATCGACACTTGACTCAGAATATCGGACCGGTACTTGACTCAGCATATCAAATCGATACTTGACTCAGCATATCGAAATAATACTTGACTCAGTATATCGAATCGATACTTGACTCAGTATATCGAATCGATATTTGACTCAGTATATCGAAACGATACTTACCTCCATGTCGGATCGGTACTTGACTCACTATTGAATCGATACTTGACTCACTATTGAATCGATACTTGACTCAGTATGGAATCGATTCTTGACTCAGTATTGAATCGATACTTGACTCAGTATATCGGATCGATACTTGACTCAGTATATCGAAACGATACTTACCTCCGTGTCGGATCGGTACTTAACTCGGTATTGAATCGATACTTGACGTAGTATTGAATCGATACTTGACTCAGTATGGAATCGATACTTGACTCAGTATTGAATCGATACTTGACGCAGTATTCAATCGATACTTGACTCTGTATGGAATCGATACTTGACTCAGTATTGAATCGATACTTGACTCAGTATATCGAATCGATACGTGACTCAGTATCGAAGCAATACTTGACTCAGTATATCGAATCGATACTTGACTCAGTATATCGAATCGATACTTGACTCAGTATATCGAATCGATACTTGACTCAGTATATCGAATCGATACTTGACTCAGAATATCGGACCGGTACTTGACTCAGCATATCGAATCGATACTTGACTCAGTATATCGAAATAATACTTGACTCAGTATATCGAATCGATACTTGACTCAGTATATCGAATCGATATTTGAATCAGTATATCGAAATAATACTTGACTCATTACTACATTGAATTCAATTCATTAAAACAAAACAAACAAAAAAGTCCCTAAGCATTTCAGCTAATTTACAAACGTACCATACATAAAAAACGAAAAAGTCTAAAAATATGATCATATTTAAGTGTTTAGGCGATAGGTGGTTTTCTTCTTGTTTAGCTATCTGGCCCATTTGTAGGAAAATTCTTTCGGATGGCACTGAAGTTGAAGGCACGCAAAGACATTTTACAGCGAAGTTAGTATATGTAAATATACTAAATTTATTTTTGTATGTTTTTTATTTTTTGGTATAGGGTATGTGTACATAAATATTGCTGCTCTAAAAGCTCACTAGAAGTTTTTGAATTAGTGATCATATATCACATTTGTGCGCTCTTTCGTCGGTTGTGTCTCTTCATATCAATGCTGCTGACAAAATGTTTAAATAGTGTGGTTTCTGCCTGAGAAACTTTATCAATGGCTTTAAAATACGGTTTAGGAAAAAGCGAAAAAGTGCTGCCAGATTTAAATTTAATTTAGGTAACGAAATGAAATATGTATGTAGTATTTCCAGAAGTATTTTAATGTAAAAAAAGTACCCTAGTCTTGCAAGTATTGATACCGAAGAAGCACTCGATACTTCCCACTTTTTACACTATCAGTTATTTAAACACTAAAGTTTATTTTCAAACCTCTACTTTTTTTACTTTCTGCAAAATGGCCTTTTAGAAATACGTGGTTGAAGAAAAGAAGTAGCGATTTGTAAATTATTTATAAAATAAATGGGAGGAGGGGAGGGGGGTTTTATATTATTTTATCGAAAACTGATTTCCCTCTTTTTTACTTTTAAGAACTTAGCAAAATTCATGTTATAATTTTATTTAATTAGTTTCCCAAAAATTGTAATACTGATTATGATATCTGAAAACAATTTCGAATTAGAAACATGTAAATGATTAAAAATCACCATTATCATGTTCATTCAATAGAGCTGAATATATTCATTATATAGAGCTCTGTATATTTCAAAGGAAAAAAGTATAATTAGTCCAAAATATAGATATGTCCATTGTCCTATTTGTAGGACAAATAGGTCAATGTTTCTGCAGTGTTCTAAAAATAAACCCTTGAGCATATCTGGTATATTCAACTAGGATATATCCAAGTTATGTACAATGAATGAAAAGTAATTCGTGATAGTGATTTGGCTAGTTACTTGTGACATATATAAAAATTATTCCTTAACAATGAATGGTAATGGAATGGTAATGTTTGTTTTATCTCGTAATATCTTTGAGCTACGTAACAAGTAGGAATTTACATAAATCTCATTCAGATATTTGCAGAACCTGATCCAGACAATATCAAGTTTTGCCAATTTATTCGTTGAAACTGAAAATGTTTCCCATTGAAAATTCGAAATTAGTAATACCTTCGGCGAAAACTAGTTTTATATGTGAAGTGATGTAATAATCCTATTTTTCTGTTTATGAAACACAAATTTTTGGGTAGTTACGAATAATTGACCTTTTCTGAAGGTTTCGGCTTTAGCCATAATTCGGACAAGAAGTCGCCGCCTTTGATCGCTCGGACACTAGAGATGAGATTTGATGCATTTCTAGATCATCATGATAATTTACCACATGTTAACTTTTTCTATCGTGCAGTTTTATGCTCTGGCTACCTGCAACATTGATTTATTGTACATATTTTCTTTAGTGCTTCTTCAATAAATTTAAGCGCGAAAATCCGTTTTCCTTTCTATAAAAAGAACGCTTCATTCCTTTCCCGCTTTTCTCAGCATTAAGAGCAAAAACTATTGTAAATTTCATTTTCCATTTTCTCGTTATCAATAAGACCAAGGCAGAAGGTGCAGGCAAACACGATGGATGCAGGAAAAGAAAAGAGCAGAAGGTGTATTTCGTCTTCCTATTCATTTTTCACACGCACTTAAAATGTGGTGCAGGTGTGCTCCTACATCTTTTGCTCTTCCTCATCTTCATCTTTGCCATTAGAAATGAAGGAAACTTACTTACATTTCTTACGTAGTTTTTAGCGCCTAAATTTGCTTCCCGCGTAAATCTCGCTCGCGAAAGAAACCAAAAAAGACACACGCCAGAAAACTAAAAAATGCGACAATTTCGTTGTTTGTTATTTTGGTTACATTTTATTATTGTTATTTTCGTTTTTTTATTTTGTATTTTTCACTTTTTTGTATTTTTAATGCTCATTTTTGCCGTTTTTTGTTTTGTTCGAGAATACGTGCGATGACGGTGGCGACCAGTGTGACCAGTTTTCATTTTGAAACGCGTCTGCTTTCGAAACATGTCACGCCTAACCTGGCAACACTTGTGACGACGATGATTAAAAATAAAATTACTAAAACAAAAACTGATAAATAAAAATAAGCCCAATCAAATGTTAAATGAATTGAGGAAATAAACAGGCGCAAGAGTGTATCAGTGTTTTCGTTCAATTCTACAATTATTCATTACGAAAAATTCAAGTGTTTTTTGTTATTTTTATTTGCAAGTTGTTTGTTTTTTGTCGCCACTTTGTCTTTTCTTTTGGCAAACATTCAAAAAGTCAAATGAAGTGAAGCAAAAATAAAATTAAAAGCAAAAAAAACGATCAAAAATATTAATTCAAATACAGCCAGCAGCAGATTCTTGAGCAACATGAAATAGAAAAAATTTGCGCCAAAATTTTTGTATTTGAAAAACAAATATTGAGTAACAAGATCTCAGAAAAAAGGAGCATGCTGGCAGTGAGTGCAATGAATGCGGTACTTTGTCCTGCCTTAGCTTAAGATTTGAAGATATTGATGTGTTTTATTCGAAAGTGTTTAATTTAAATGAAATGAAAAAACATTGACGCCAGCGACTTCACACTTTTGCCACTAATGAGCCTCTGTTAGCTTCGCAGTCAGTCAGTCTTGCCACTGTTTTCATTTTTCTTTATCACTTTCCTTATTTACTACCACTAACCCACCACCTATCAGCATTACGATAATGATTGGGTGAGCGCTACAGATCTAAAGAATGGCATGGATAAAAGAGTAATTGCCAAGAAGATATTATGAATGCATATAATAATTCTGTCTAGAATTTTACCTATTTCGTTTTTCGATATTATTGACTTCTATCGTAAATTTTCTCGTTTTTCAAAATCTTTGCTTGCTTTTGATTATTTTAGGCTTTCTATTCAATTGATTTTGACATTTACAATTTTTGTTAGCAACATTACTTATTGTAATGTTTCACTTCTGCTATGAAACATTACATTGCTGCCTTATACGCTATGGTATGGCTACGCTTATAACGCTATGGTAAGGATGTTCATTGCTCAATTCTCCGCTGCTCGAATCGCTGTTCGCATGTTATACTTATTATTCGCTAACAAAATCAGTGCATTTCTCGCCTTAAGAAATACACGTACAATTCATCCGTCCAAAAGATTCACTTTCCACTTTCTCCCCACCACTCCCACTTGAAGTGCAGCCGCACCCACAATTTGCATAATGCCTATATTCCCCCCTTCTTCAGTCTTCTGCTCTTTAAAAACATTTGACTCACGACCAGTGATGATGCCAGCCAGCACAGCAGCTATTCATTCGTCAAATCATTTTTTGACAACCGTTTTTACATAAAATTTTTTATTTTGCTACCGTTTTCCTTTTTTGAACGCATTTTTCAGGGCGTTTCACGCAAGATTACATTAGCGGGTCTAACACGATCAGTAATACCTGACTTTCAATGTGACTGATGCTGCTTCAGTATTTTTTCGAGCAAAATCAAATTTTTACACAATCAGTATTTTTTTCATTACTATTTGGGCTTTGAAGAGCTAATATCGTTTGTGCTTTTAGTTTTTGCGACGGATCCATCAAAAAAAAAGCTTGTACATATATGCTTGCATAATTGTCACGCTAGCAGTATCCACATTTGAAATATTAAATTCAATATTAATATGATAAGACCACAACCAGACCTCACAGAAGCGTGATTACAGAAGATGCAAACCTTCAACTAATTCTGTAAATACTGATAAGTTGACTTCACACGGTCAGTAATACTGTCATTATTACAATATTTTAGATGACTGACTGACAGTAGAATCAGAAAATCCAAAAATCCGAATTTCCAATTAGTATTTCCTTCTTTCCAAATACTGTTGGGATATTTTGCATTACAACACGATCGATCAGTAAATACTGTCTGTACTGTCAGTTAAAATACACTCCAGCTATTCACACACTACATATACTTTGATATTGTGGGTCAATGCTGCAAATATTTGACGTCAAAAAGTTATTTTACGCGTAAAAAATTATTTGATGTGTGTAAAACGTGTAAAATATATTTTGTTCCACAAGTAAAATGCCATCACAGCTCTCAAGTATTCTCCCTCTCTCCATGTTTATATTTCGCTCGACTCTCTCTGCTCATATTCGTAGTCCAACAACACTCGCCCAGTTGTCGTCTGCTTTTCTTATACTTGTTCTGTTTTCTGTGAGGGCAGCAGGCGGAGCCTCTCGACGTCGTTGTCGTCGTTATGTTGTTGTCTCTTCTGGTTGGGTTTGTTTCTATTTTTTATTTTTTTTTTTGTGCTTTGAGGAAAATAAAATAATTTTTGTTGTTGGCCTCTTTAAATATTCATACGTATTTTTCAATGCCTCTCGCCCCACACACTCGCTCCTATTTGACTCTGTGTGTGCTTTTTTATGTTTATACTTTTGTTCTTCTGACTAGTTCTGATGTGTTGCTGAATTAAATCAATGCCGAACTCTCCAAGCGGTATCTGAAATACACGTTCTTGTTGTCGCTGTTGAGCAATCTTCCGATATTTTTTTCTTGATGGCGGTTGTGCTGGTGGTGCGGTGGATGTGTAGTTGTTCAATAGGAAATTTTTGGCGGGAACGAATTTTTTGTACTGATAAAGAACCAAAAAAGTAGTAGTAATAAATAAATACGCATATAATCACACGACATACTTTAGTCGTGAAAAAAAAAATAAAACTAACTCGTTTGCTTCTTTGGTGAAGGTCGCCTCATCTCGTCGCATCGTCGAAATATGAGGAGAGTAAAGCACATGCATTCGCACACACACACACACACACACAAACAATTTCATGAACCCTGTACGCCGATAAAGTGCGTAATTACAGTGGCACTAACATAACATGAACGTGTTGTTGTCTTATTATTTTTTGTTATCGTGCTTGTTGTTGCTAAGAATTTCAGCAGCATTTCAAAAATAATAAATCAATTAAGAGAAGGGGAATATTTTTCGCCTTTTTCTAATTCTTTGCCGCCAAAGCACAAAAAGAAAAGTGGAAAAGAGAAAGAAAAGTAACTTTTAAATCGAGTTGCATATAGAGTTGCAACACGGTTAGTTGTTCTAAAAAATAGTGCAATTAAAAGAAATGCGTGCCTGCTCTGAGTTTATGTGTGCACTCGAAAATAGGTCACTTAATTTTGAAAGTGGCAACGAGTTGATTATTTACTGTAAATAAAAAAGAGGAGAAACGTAAAAGGAATGTTTAAAAATCAGAGAAAGGTCAAAGTAGAAGATGGTAACCCTAGTTGCAGATTATTACGTTAATTATTATGCTTATGATGATGATGATATTATTGATGGAAAGAAGAAAAGTTGCTGCACACAGATAACTAAATACTAGGTTGTAGATAGTTTGTATGTATGTACATATGTATTTTCTTTGGTTGTATCATTTATTTTATTTTTCATAAATTCTGTGAGGCGTTCCGTTTTTAATTTTTTTATTTCTATTTTTAATGCTTTTTTGTTTCTTTTCTTTTAAGTGCCAACATTAAATTTCAAAATTACCGTTGCGTTTTGTTAGCAATTAAAATTTTTAATTTTTGTTTCTTCAATTTTTGTAATACCCTACAGCTGAAGGGCATATGTAGGTTTACCACAATGTGTAGAGAAATAGTACATAATTTGTATGTATTTGCTTTTCCCAAAACACTTTGGATTCATTGTAAGATATGTAAATAGACTATATGCACCCATATATACCACCACGATACATATGTATGTACATATGTATTCATATAAATATATAAGAGTAAAAAGTTCATATTCTCTCTATGAAATATAAGCTAAAGTGATCACAGCTTTAAGTGCAGTCTAACTCAGACGAACAAGACATGGGATTAACATAGACTATCAACTATAACCAAATAAACTGAACCAAGAAGTTTTTCTTGGACCTATTTTTCTCAAAGTTTTCTCCCAGAGTATAATGGAGGCAAGCTTCGAGCGTTACACTGACGTGTTAGAAATGTACTGCAGAGTTTCAGAGTTACCTAAATGTTGCCGAGCCATTGCTACTTCCTGGTAAAATCTCGATCGTTCATCGATCTTAATTCATTTCCATGCAATAGATAAGTCTGAAACTGAGTGATCATACTACAAGCCACATACATATGTACATATGTATGTATATGTAATGGCTTTTAAAGTTTTGGAGTCTCAATAAATTCAGATCAAAATAGGAATTGTACTCGTCTGCCTTAATCATAAGATCGATATTGCCATATGAGATTTGAAGTCAATTAATTGGTTGTGGTTTTAGTTCTAGATAAATAACATCCATTAACAAAATGAAATGTGGTGGGTGTGGCATCAAAATGGCGCTTATCCGCGTATTGTGCTCCCCCAGTAGAGGGAGCCACCACCACGATATATTCATATGTATATGAGTTCAGAGGTTCATCCCATCCTATCTGCTCACATTCTTTTTGATTTGTTTCATAACAAACAATGTACATACATACATACATACATACATACGCACAATAAAGTTGAACCATTTTATTATGTTACACAGAGACTATACATATGCACATATTTACTTAAACAAATAAGTTTCTGGAATTAGGCCAAAAAATAATAAATCTAATTTGTGAAATAATTTAATGAATTCATTTACATATATACCAACATATTTTTTTTATTTTTTAAGAACTTTACTTAATTGGATGCGAATATTTATACCCTTTAGTGTACTTTAGTCATTATCTGACAATGGATACTAGATACTTTCAACATCAACAAATGTAATAGTTTTCTTCTCTACATGACATATGTTTACAATTACCCTAGAGTTGGGCGCGTAAGCACTTTTCGACACACACACCACACCCGCTCACAGCTTTGAATGCCCAATTTCAAATCTCACGACAGTATATATATTAAAAAGTATTAAAACAACTTTTCTTCCTGGCACCATCTCTTGGCAGGCACTGGCAAACCCCTCAAAGAGCAAAAATTGCCTAAGAACTTAACTTCGCCGTTCAGATTCGATATAAAACTGTAGATTCCTTCCAATTATGTACAAGTACAACACACACAAAAAGAATGGATGCGAAAAGCTCGGCCTCCACGAACTGTTGTTCCATTAAAACAAGAAGAACAAGCTTTTTAGCCAAAAAAATAAAAAAACTGGTTTGCTTTTAAATTACCACAATTAGCTAGTCAAAGGAAATGTAAACTCATACTCATGCCAGTTTACGTGACAATTATATCACTCTCACGCATGCTCACGTGGAAATCATGGAAACAAAGAACATCACGGTCGAGCATGCTCTTTACTTTACTTTTAATGGCACAACAGCCCATGGAGGGCCTAGGCCGAGCTTTTCGCTTTTCGCATCCACTCATGTTGTGCGTGTTATATTTGTACATGAATGGAAGGGACCTACAGTTTAATGCCGAATCCGAACGGCGAAGTGAAAAGCTTTTCATAGCAATTGTTACTCTTGTAAGTTTGTCATTGATTTGACCTGTGCCGAGATTCGAACCCCGGACACTCTGCGCAGCAGTCCAACGCACTACCACTACGCCACAGCGACCACACTCGAGCATGCTCACGTTCACGTAAAATTCACATCACGCGTCCGTCTCTAATTTACACTAGGTATGCTGCAGTCTTTTTTGCTTTATCTTTGTTTTGATTGTTTTGTTCCCAATTTGTTTTGTATGCCAAGAGATTTTTTTTATTTTCGTAAACAAAAAAAGAAAGAAAACATAGTTAAATTTCACCATATAAAATAAAGATATAGAAAGAAAGAAGAAAGCGCGAAGAAAGCTAAATTTCTTAAAAAAAAACAAAAAAAAAACAAGAAACAAGAAAAACAAAATAAGTTTGTTGACTATAATTTATAACTGTAAAAGAAAATAACAGCAACAAAGAAAAACAAGAAATAAACCGCAACAAATATGGGGGAAAGAAGTTAGTACTGATATGTTTTTGTAGTTGCGGCTCCAACACAATATGTATGCATGTATGTGTGTGTGTGTGTGTGTTTGTGTATGTGTTTTACCCCATTCTTGCACGTTCCATGTCACAAAGGCTTATTATGTACTACATATATAGAGAGAAAAGAGGCTCTTCGTTGACTTAACTACGTTTTAAAATTGTGTCCCATTTTTATATATTTTTTTGTATTTATTTATTTATTTATGTTTCGCGTTTGTGTTGTACTGTGCTGTTATTTTGTTTTATTTTTTATCGTTTTGTTTTGCTTTTGAATCATCATCAACAAGAAAAACCACAACATCATCATCGTCACTTATATCATTATCATAGCGTAGTTATTGTTGGGTTAACGCTAAACGTAAACGTCAATAACACACAAGAGTATCACCGATTTCGGGCCCCTCTCTCTGTATACACGTACTATATACATACATATGTATGTATGAACGATCATCCATCCATACATACATACTCGTACGTATACTATGTGTTCAAGTGTGCGTATCTATTTCGCAAGTACGCTAAATGTTTTGTTACAAACTGAGATTAGATTGCGGCTATGATTATTATATATAAACACACATACATACATACTCCTATGTATGAATGTGTGTGAGGAGTGCATTGGTTATGCCCTCCTCTTCCTCTTTATTGCTTTTGCTGCTTATTCACGATCTACTACGTATTTATTTGTTTTCTGTTGACATTATCATAAGACATTTCTATTTTCGTGTTTCGTATCCGTACCGTTTGCAGTTTCAAGAACTTCATTTTAATTTCTTATCACCGAAACACATACTCACTAACATTTTATTGCATTTGTTTGTTTTACTTTAGAAAAGGAAAGAGAAAAAACAGCAAAATACGCACTCGTATACAATTTTCAATGTCAATTTTAGTGATAGATAATCGAGCTTTGGTTTCTCCTTAATTGCATAGAAAGCAAAAGGTCTGAAGGTCGCGTCACAAAACCAAAAACAAATATGCCTCCCTTACTTTATCTCCTTCTGAAATAAACAAATGATTGAATCTAGCTATTAACGAAAGTGATTTATGTTTTTAATAAATATTTATTTTTATTATTTTTTCAGACTCTTTCAAGCAACGCAAGAACAATCCAGCAAACAAACCACTAGGATCTTCGCTGACTGACGTCGTCTCCTCATCCACCTCCTCTCCATTATTTTCCACTTCCAACACCAACAACGACACCGACACCTTCTCAATCCCTCCGACCGTTGCCGCCGGCAACAGATCGCAAAAGGAGCAGCATCATGATCTACACAAAGTATTATTGCCAAAATTGAAGCGTACAGTGAATGCCGCAGACACATCCACGTCCACATATCCACGCATATGCGATTCTGCGCTTTGCGACACCACAACCACAACCACAACGACGACATCACAGCAAAATGATATGTTGGTGTTGTCACTTCAGATCACGACTGCTGAAATGCCGCAAATGCAAGAAGCACAACAGTCGTCGTCTTCCTCGTCGTCATCATTGTAACCAAATTTTCAACTTTCAAATGATCTCATATGGAAAAATTACAAAAAACTAAAAATATTGAACAAATAATTAGGATTTTGTTAAATTAATAATATGTAATACATAATTTTAATTGGTTTACTTGAGCACATAATGTTAGTTGATTATTGTATGTTAGTATTTATATCTAAAACAAACAGAACAGGAAAGAACATTCAAAATTTAATATCGTTTTAGTGCTAACGTAAAATTTTATATTTTTGTATCTCTCTTTTATCTCATTATTTTCTGCATTCTTGTACATGCATTTTCTATGTGTATATATTTACGTATGTATGTATCCCGGTTAGTTTGTGTTTTAGTTTTATTTAATTTTTCGTTTATTTTTTTAAATAAATTTTTACATAAATATTTTAAACAAATTTAATTTAACTACCTTTAATATTATTTTATTGCATACAAGTATTTAAAATTTTATTTTTTTTTTTTTTTTTTTTTTTTTTTTTTTTTTGATTTCTTGTACTATTTTATAATTAATTTCTTTTCTCTTATCTCTGAGTCTATTTTTTGCATACAAAAATTATTGACAAAACTATTTAAATTTATTCTAAATTCATATTTGCGTAACTTAGTGAAAAGTTTAAAGTTTCTACTGCACTTCCTATATACCTACATACATAGAATTGAGCCATAAACCAGCTAACATTTATATATATATATATATGTATATATATTACATATAATATATGTACATGCGTCGATATTGTAACTATAAACATCAGATCTTCAGACACTTCATTTTTATGTTTACAAAAGAAAAGAATCAAAACTGGCTTTGCGTTTTTTATTATAAAACACTTTAATCTGTCATAATATTTTGCCTAAAACTGATAAATAAAAATAGAAATTTTTCAAAAGAAATAAATTTTTAATTGGAAAAATAAATTCTTAATTGGAAAATCTACATATATTCGATTTGTTTTATTTATGTGAATATCATCATTACAAGGAAAAACGGTAAGAGGCGAAGCCCCTTCTAAACACAGTGGAGTGGTGTATTACAATATCGTAAACAACTGCTGACCCTGAATTAGAATTTCATTGTGGGTCGGATTCCGTTCCTGTTCTTAGGTTTTTTTTATCAAGTTGGGCATTAATTTTATTGTAAAAACAACAAATAAATGGTGATTTTTTAAGAGCTTGGCAATTCAAAAAATCACAATAGTGAATGCAATTTTTATTTGGATCGATAAATCAATTCCTGCTATTTACTTTTTAAAGATTATTTCACTTAAATGTTGCCCGCGGCTACGCTTCAAGTGGTCCATTCTGTAGATCCAATTTTAGCCGGAATCTCACCAATGACGCGTTCAATGTTGGCTTCCTCGTGTTTGGCTTGTTCCTATAGACAAGAGACTTAACATAGCTCAACACCCATAAAAAATAGTTTAACGGGGTGAAATCACACGATCTTGGTGGCCAATTGACTGCACCAAAACATGAGATTAAGTTCTCGCCAAATTCGACTCTAAATTGAATGGTTTCGCGTGCAGTGTGGCATGTCCTGTATGAACCACATGCCGGGCTAGTCCAATTCTTGCATTTTCGTAAAAAAAAGTCTTATCATCGAACGGTACCCTTCTCCATTGACCGTAACGTTCCGGCCTTCATCGTCTTTGAAGAAGTACGGCCCAATGATGACGCCGGCCGCCTGCCCATAAACCGCAACAAACAGCATTTTTCGGGATGCATTGGTAGCTGCTGAATTGTCTCTGGTTGGTCTTCACTCCGAATACGGCAATTCTGCTTATTCTCTGATATATTGTGCCAAAACTGAGCCCGTCGTTGAAGGCACATTTTTCAACGAGCACGAATTTTGATAATAAATTTCTATAATTTGCAAACGTAATTCAGGCGTAAGTCTTCTATTCTTGATGAAATGATAAACCAAACCGAGCATTTTATACTTGGACACATGTCAAGAATCACGCGTGACTGTCAGAAATATAAACGCCAAAAACCAAGTACCAAAAAAAAAACATTCTTTAGTATTCCAGGAAAACATTCACGATCGAAAATCAGTTGGGAAGTCATTGAAAGTTAAAACAACCCGTGTTTTGAACAAAAAGTTGGTTCGCTGATTTTCCAAAACTATGAATTCAGTATCAAGGAGGATTATTGCTAAAAAGCAATGTGTTTCAAGGGTTAATTTGTTTTAAAAAGATTGCTGGTTTTAACGTTCAGTGAGCTAAAGTATTTTTCGATACGGAAATGAAGTGTAGTTGACTAAGTATTTTTGTTTTTTTTACTTTCTTGATAAAATTAATAAAAATGTGTATTGATCCCACATAACATACTCACATATCGTGGCTTATTTGCAAAAGTTCTAACACGCATTTTAGTTGATCATTTGCTTTTTCCTTTGTCAGGCTGCAAAACAATCCATTATAGACTTATTTTGGCCAAAAGACATTTAACATGAATAAGATTAGAAAGCAACTGACAATGAATGCACTTTAGTGATGGACGATATACATCGATGCATCGACAACATCGTTATTTTGGTGTTGAAAACATCAGGGTTTTTGCCCGATGTATCGAAGATTAACGCTGTAGTCCCACAATGCATTACACGAAAAAACCGTCGATATATTTTTCTCATGCCCCTCACTGAATGCACTTTAGAATTACATAAGTACAATACTAAGTATCTATGAGAAAAGCTTGAACAAGTGTTGAACAACCAATTGACTAAATGTAGAGCCTAGCCTTCCTGATCATCTTGTAAGTGATATAAACATACACATTTTGGATTTTATTAGTGCATTGAGCAGTGGCAACGATTTTTTGGCCTTATATAAATTAAGTATAGTTATTCATTCGCCATTTGAAATTTACGGCTGCACAATTTATTGTTAGCCACACTTAATTTTGTATCAAAAGTAAATTAGTTTCCAGCACTAGATCAACACTGTATCTCAGTCTCTCAACGTGCCAAGTGAAAAGCGTGAAGTGTCATTGTGGTGTGTGTGTATTTGTGTGAGTGTGTTAGTGAAAGCAGATCAGCTTAAATGGTTTCAGGTGGTGTTCACAATTCAGCTTCATCATTAATATTTGTAATGAAAACTGTCGGATTGACTTCATTTCCGGCTAGTTGTAGTATCACTAAGATTTTACGTTTGTTGATGGTACACACATATCTGCACATACACACACACACACACACACACAGCACACAGCCCATGATCATCTAAAACAGTGAACATTATTACATTTACCGTTTGAATGCCATTAAAGATATAAGATAAAAGCATAGAAGAAAGAACGAACTGTTTTGAAAAACTAAAATGAATACCGGAAATCACATATTTTTACTAGTTATGCACATACACGAATTGATTCATTTGCAGGCAGCATCATTAAAAGCAAAAATAAAACTAGAAATGTTTTATAGCTTTCTTTATGGTCAAAGGCTTGCACTAAGTTTGAGTCAATCCATAGCTATGAGCACTATGTATATATACATACATAGATCCATACTTATACATACATATACTTGTAAAAAATGCATATGTATCTACTTTAAATTCGATAAGTTTTGATACTTGAAGTTGCATTTAGATAATTCTTAAGCAGATACTAACTTCGAAGTGCAAGAGAAGAAATGAACAATACGATTAAATGGGCTACACTACTTTCCATATTTATTTATAAATTTTGAGTCCCGATAAAGACAACACAGTAAAGGCATGAAAAGTGAAAACAAATGTAAGAAATACAAAAATATTAAGAATTGATAAGAGCCAATTGATAAGCTTGGTCATCGAGTTCAAAAAGTTATAATGAAATATATCGTAAAACTGCAATTCGAGTAAGTAAGTGGATGATTTACATGTTTCGAAATGGAATGTTCAATTTTCAATTAATTTTAACTTTTTTTAACATAGAAAATATTAAAAATTCTTCATATCCAAAAAAAAAAAAATTTTTTCAAGCAAACAAACCCTTTAGCAATTGCTGGTAATTTTTCATCCAATTTTGCGAGATATCATCGGAATTTAAGTATAAATAACGGAGTTTGTGAGATCCTATTTCGTTGATCAACTTACTTACTTACTTATTTAGCTGGCACTATAACCGATGATCGGTCTTAGCCGCCTCGATAAATATTCGCCAGTTGCCTCTGATATGCGCGCGCTGGCCCCAGTTGAGAAGACTAATTACAATCAGGTCCCCCAGTACCTGGTCTTTCCAACGGAGATTAGGACCTCCTCTTCTGCGTTTCCCTCCAACGTGGCTTGAATAAAACACCCTTATAGCCGGAGCAGCTTCTTCCATTCGCTCAACATTACCCAACCAATGTAGCCGCTGGATTTTTATACGCTTGACTATGCCAGTGACGGCGTACAGCTCATACCAGCTTATGGCTCCATCTGATTCGATACACGTCGTCCACGCGTATTGCACCATCTGTCTTACGAAGTATCGTCCTCTCGAAGGCTTCTAACAGCCTTTCATCATTGGTGGTCAATATCCACGTCTCAGCGCCATACATTAGAACGGGAAGGATTAGGGATTTATAGATTAGATATAGATAGAATTTATTTCGTTGATCCACAGTTTTTAAAATTCACCAACCTACTCATACAACGAAGGTATTAACTTTAAAAACTTTTAATTCATTGTGGAGAATTAGGATGAGACCCTTAGCTTATGGTACCTCCTCTTGAATATAATTTGCTAGAGAGTTCACAACACCCATCTGATGCTAATATCTATTAATTATATGTTTTGCTTCTATTTAGTTAATAACTGATAAATCTTTAATGATTATTTGATAATATAATTTTTTGGTTGAACTTTAGTTGACTTACGATTTTCGTTTCGGTATTCATGCAGCACTTTTCGTTACTGTTACAATATACATATGGTATGTATGTATGTAATTAGTACAGCGGTATTCACGATCAGGAGTATTTGCAGTATTTTACTAAAAAATTCAAGTGGGAGGCTCAGCCTAGCCCCTCCGTGGGCTGTTGTGCCATTAAAAGAAATAAAGAAGAAAGAACACAAAAAACTTCCAATGCAGCCAGAATCATCCTCCATGTTAATCTTTTGTTTATTTGCAATGAATTTGAAGTGCTGCCATACCAAAAAACTTAGATCCACACAATTTTATTAAATATTTTCTTGACAAAGATGTAAGAAAAAACGGTCAAGATTTGTCAATTTAAAGAAGAAAGCACAGCTATTTCCCAATATACATACATATAAAATTTGACTGTTCTTATCTTCTAAATCTATCAGCAATTAATTATATGGCATTTCGTGTAAACTGATTGGCAAATATTGGGTGTACTATATATAACTTGAACATGAGGAATTTTTTATTTTTTTACAAAAATATACTTTACTTTACTTTTGATGGCACAACAGCCCATGGAGGGCCTAGGCCGAGCTTTTCGCATCCACTCATGTTGTGCGTGTTATATTTGTACATGAATGGAAGGGACCTACAGTTTAAAGCCGAATCCGAACGGCGAAGGAAAAGCTTTTCATAGCAATTTTTACTCTTGTAGGTTTGCCATTGCCTGACAAGAGGTGGTGCCGTGTAGAAAAATTATTTTTTCTTCTTTTTTTTTTGATTTTGCCTGTGCCGAGATTCGAACCCCGGACACTCTGCGTAGCAGTCCAACGCACTACCACTACGCCACAGCGACCACTACAAAAATATAGCTTTATTTAAAAAAACAAATCGAATGACTACAATGAATGCAAAGTAGCGTTCTTTGGAACTCTATGACATTTTGGCCATGTTTAAGGCCAAAAACCGTCCATCTTTTGAGGCTATGAACGAATACGTCCAATTTTTGATATTTAATTAATTAATTTCAACTGAAGTAAAGCGTATTCCAGTAAGGGCATTCTTCATCGATCAAAATAAAAGATAGTCTGCAGGGAGCAAGGTCTGGTAAGCCAAAACATCCCATCCACTATTTAAAAAAAAAATTTTTAACCGGTCAACATGAAGACGAGCGTTGTCATGTTGGAAAACTACGCTTTTCAACTTGTCGCTTTTCACACATTGCTCCCTTCTAACGAATCAATTGGTAATCAAATACGGAGCACTGCCTTGGAGCCAAAATCAACACTATTAAAGAGTCGAAACCAGAATTCTCATGTTTTAATCGATGGAGTATATTCACCGTAAACTTCCACCAGCAATCGATGACTTTCAGTACCACTTTCTTTTCGAAAATCAAGATGGTTGTAGCGCAAAAAAAATTATATTTTTAACACTTTGGCAAATTTATACATAATCAAAACAAAAGTTACATGACGTAGCTAAAACATGAAAGTAGTTACAGTATTGCCAGATGTGATTTAGTAAAAGTACCCTCATTTTCAAGTTACATATACAGCCAATACACAACATAAATAAAAGGTGTTTTTTTTTTTAGAAGTGTGGTTTTCAATCTGGCAATACTTTTTTCGGAGTTGGTCTTTTTCACAGCTGTCACTTAATTTATGCTCAGTTTGGTTTGCCATTTCATAATGAATAGACTTACTCCTGAACAACGTTTGCAAATCGTTCAAATTTATTACCAAAATGAGATGGCGACCGATCCCGATTTTCACAAGAAAATTTTGTTCAGCGATCAAGCTCACTTTGGTTGAATGGTTCCGTTAAAAAGCAAAATTGTGGCATTTGGAGTTATCATAATCTACAAGCCATTGTTGAGACGCCGTTACATCCTCAAAAAGTCACTGTTTGGTGTGTTCCATTGGCAGAGGGAATCATTGGTCCATATTTCTTCAAAGATGAAGCCGGTCATAATGTTACAGTCAATGGGGAACGCTATAGAGACATGATTAATGACTTTTTCGTGCCTGAATTGGAGGATGTTGATATGGACGACCTTTGGTTCCAACAAGACGGCGCTACATGCCATACAGCTAAAGAAACAATCAATTTATTGAAGAAAACTTTTGATGAGCGCATTATCTCGCGTCGTAGGCCTGTAGCGTGGCCTCGAAGATCGTGCGATTTAACACCGTTGAACTATTTTTGGAAGAGAATATACGGCGCATTATTACAGACACACAGCCCCAATTGCTGCAAAAAGTGGTCGAAAATTGGGCCTCTAGGCTGGAATTTATTCGAACCAGCCGCGGCCCGAAATCGGTTTTAAAACATAATGGCAAATCCTTATCTTTATAACAAAGCTAAATTCTTGTCCATAACATTAAATTATATGCGTTTTATTTCTTCTTGAAAACCACACTTCTAACAAAAAACACCCTGTACCATACAAAAGTTGCTATATGCTCTCTTCGTTGTATTTTTGATATTTCTTTCTTTTAATGACACAGCAGCCCATGGAGGGCCTAGGACGAGCTTGTCGCATCCCATCATGTTGTGTGTGTTATATTTGTACATGAATGGAAGTGACCTAAGGTTTTATGCCGAGTCCGAACACCGAAGTGAAAAGCTTTTCTTAGGTAATTTTTACTCTTGTAGGTTAGCCATAGCCTGCCAAGAGCTTGCACCGTGTAGAAAGATTGAACCCCGGACAATCTGCGTAACACGGTAACTCACAACCAACTCTTCCACGTTGATCACTTTACTACAAATATGAAATTTATCAAAAATACAGAATACAAGACCAATTACTTCAGATCGTGAATACCGCTTATATACATACTATGTAATATCTGTTTTGACATTGGAAACGTTCAATGCACTTCACTGCTTAATCTTATCGTTGAAATTGAATTTGTCATTTGAAATACTTGCATTTTTTCTGGGTACTGACTTTGTGAAAAATAGAATTTTTATTATTTTACCTAATCGTGATTTAAAAACAAATGGGTGACCTTACAACTTTGTTTTAGCCTGGACAAAAGTGTTTAGCATTCATACTACTCATTCAATTTCAATTACATCCTGGCGAATTTGAATTAAAAGAATGTTGCTACCTCTTCCTCTTTCCTCTTCTGGAAACCAAATATTATGTACCTCAATTGAGAATTCATTTCAAATACTGTCGTCATTGCTCTGGCCGCCAAAGTGATTAATGCACGAACAGTTTCACTAGACTCGTCGTGATAAGCGACCATTGCCAGTTTTCATGCTTAAAATTATCAGTTTCTGCTTTACACTCGATATACTTATTTGAATTTGAGTATTTCAAGACATTGGTAGAGAAACCAGAAGAGATGCAAGTACTCGTAATGCACAGACTTTATATCATTTTGTAATTTCCACAAAGTCATACATTGATTTTAGCCACCACTGTATGGTATATCACTGACTTTCCAATACAGGGTAGGCACTAACGAAAAACAACAAACAAATTTGCGAAATTTATAGCTTTTCTGATTTATGTGGGTACGAGTATGCAGCCGCTTTGTTGTAATTGCAACTGTAAATACGAATACTTATGTATTTAGTTTTCTGCATTCGATTCGAATTCTCACTGCGAATATTATTCCAGTGCATTAAGTTTCATTAAACAAAAAACTAAAAATAATACAAAAGTAAAAGTATAAAATTGCAATAATAAAAAAAGAAAAATTAATTTTTATTATTGTTACTTTCAAGAATGTTCAATAAAAAATAAAACAGAACAATTTTTTAAGAATAAAGTAAAGTAAAGTTTTAATGGCGTCATTTTTCATTTATCACAACCATTAATGTCAGGCATAAGTAGCAGGCTGGCAGGCAGACAGGCAGGCAGAGAAACATACATCAACAACCACATCATTCATCAGTCCAAACATCCCTATGTCCCATAGATACGAGTGCATACAGACATAAATACTCGTATGTATGTATGTATTAGCACATATCAGCTATGTGCAATGAAAATTCTGACGCGGAGTAAAGCGCGACAATTATTGCGCAGCAAGTTACTCGTGTGTATGTATTTATGTATGTATGTATTTGTAAAGTAGAAAGTGCCCGCAATAAGTACATACATACGTACATATTTCACCCCACCGAAGGTTGCGTACAGTTTACTTGCAGTTTACTACGAGTATTGCCACCGCACCCTTGTAGCCAAGTAGGACAAAAAAGTGAAGCGTATTTGTTTGCACATACCATAACAAATATTTTTTGCGTATGCGCAAACTCATACAAATTACAAATAATCATCGTTTCTTTTCATTTGCACATGCTTTCGAACTGTTTTGCAGATTGTATAAAATACGAGTACTCACATATGCACGTAAGTAGTTTTATAAAATAAAGGTGGAAAAGAAACTGATTCGTGAGGTCAATGCGCACGTCAGTCAGATTTCAAGAAGATCATATAACAATAATTCCAAGCGTAGCCACCTTCTTCACTCTACCTCCAGCTCAACTGCGGTGCGCTGCTAACTCACGTTGTGTTGTCTGCTCAAGTTGCGGTTTACCATTCTGATTCTACCACCCTCCCCGCCTTCTCCGTGCTGGTTCATGAACTTTTCGTCGTTAATTTGTTTTGGTGTAATTTTCTGTTGCATTGCACGAACTCTACCATGTCCATGATGCCAAAAAAATGCAAACAGCAGATTTACTTTTAAACCGTCGTCGTGAATTTCGCATTTAAAAAATCCTTGGTAAATCCAAATGTAAAAAGCAACAAAACAAAAGCGGAAAAAAATTATTGCAAAATTATTTTTCGTTACAAAAATATTCCCACAATTTTCTCATATTCCTTATAGACAATTCCGGAAAATTGCTTTTGCCATTATGTGTTAGTAAATTGTTGTTGTTCTTACCATATTGTTGATTTTGTTTTTTGTTTTGTTATTGTTTAGCATCTTACACGTACGACGTGCATATGTATATTTTTGCATGAGTTGTACTTATTGTGTTACCTTAACCTTAACCTGGAAGATATGAAAATTCTTTGTAAATTGTGTTGACGTGAATTCGTGATGAATTTCTAACAAATCAACCACTCACGTGCAAATGTGAGAGAGTTGTACAATGTGCATACTCGACTAATTATTATTAGTTTAAGTTAATTCGTACATCTTGCGTTGTAGAATTCTTTCGCTATTTAAGTCAAATAGTACACTAATGGGCAAAAGTGAAGAAGTCATGCATTAATTTTACAATTTTACTCCATATTTAAATTTGTAATTAATTCAACACTTCATAAATCTAAAACTAAGTAACAATTTGTGATAACTACTTTGACATCAACCTGCAGCGCAATCACACGAAGAAGCCGCACAATGGGGAGAAATTCGAAAAAGCTTGATAAAACATGAAGGTCTCTATAAAAATACATGATATTCTGCATATGGTAGTTTTGAAAAACCTTGATCATAGATCAAAAATCAAGTTTACAAAAATAAAAAAAAAACAAAAAACACCGGCTTCAAAATGGCAAATGGCAAACGACTGTTTATAAAAAAAGAAAACAAATTATTAATGTACGCATGATGGCGTTGCCAGCTTCTTATCTTGAAGTCGATTATCTATTTTAAACGACGTTTTCGACATGCTCAATGCACAAGCAACTGTGCAACTGTACAACTGAGTTCCACTATGAAGATGTATACACAAAGAGTATATAAAAATCAATTAGCATTATGAAAGTTGATACTTATCACCATAACATTGATGTGAGTGCAATTATTTACTTTAGAAATGGGTGTTTTGTATAAATTAAAAGCAGTTTATGCTTTGGTGCTTTTACTTACTTATTTGTTACAAATATCCCGGTGCTTGTCCCAGTGCAACAAGCTCAAATATCTTTTAGCAAATATTAGTAATGGTCAATAACGAACACTTTAAACCGCCGGCACTGCTAAAGAGAATTTTCTAGAGTATTTCAATTGAATTTCACCAGCTTTCCTAAAATATTCTCGATTCGTTTACTTGAAATTCAACATGTCGACGAGAACATCAAAACTGTATGGCAATATTTCGACTAAAATTCTATTATTATTTTATTATTATGCATGCATTCTGGGAGTGGTTACCTTTGGGTACAAAACTACAAAAACACGGCAACGCCAGCATTACCGTCATCATCATCAAGAACCGGAGCCATACTACCGCATCATACCACGGCAATGGTACACCTGGTGCTCGGTGGCAATACGCGTCTGCTGCATAATCTGCTTCTATTTTGGCACACTGCAGTTCATGTACACCTCCAATAAGTTCGGAAACATTCTCACCGTCATACAAACGAGCAGCATTGTCTTCTGCTCGCTCGGCGTAATCGCAATGCAGATTTGGCTAAATGCGCAATTTATCACCGTGACGAATAGATTTCTACGCTTGTTTGCCAGAACGCGCAAAACTGTTGCAACGCCGGAGCACAGCAACTTCATCGTTGGCGTGCAGCATTTGGTTTTGCTGTTGTTGAAACTGTTGTGTCTGTGCTATGAGGTGGCGGGTAATATTCCAATGTTCTTTTTGTGCGACGATTTTCGTATGATTGTCTTGTATCTGGGCAGTTCATATCTAACGGTTGGCATAAGCATGATGCTGCATATATCTTATTTGGGCTATCTTAGTATTGGTGCACTCTACAGTGCCATGAATCGGCATATACGGTGTGACTTTTGTCCTCGACTACAGCTATTGGATGGCGAAATGAAACGCGACAAGTCTTCAAATAGATATTCTTATACACGTATAAAGCATTTGAAGCGACTGACACGCGAGCTGAATGAGTTCACCAGCATTTATGAAGAAATTTTTAAATTGGGTCAAGACTTTCATCGTTTACTGCAGCTGCATGTGCTGTGCACGATACTGTTCACCTTTGACGGTGTCGCTGTGGTGAGCTACGAGAATGCCTTGTACTTTAAAACAATGCATTCCATTTGTTGGGATAATATAATTTACGGTGTAAAAATGTTTGCTGATGTTCTGCTGTTAACGTTAGCTGCTCAGAATGCGGTCAGCAGTTCACAAGCTACTCAAAGGCTGAGTTTGGAGAGTATGTGTGTTAGCGGGAACCGAGAGTGGGAGCGAAGTGTAAGTTCTATCAGAGGGCAAGAGAGATTTGTTTGATAAATCTTATAGTGTTGTTTGATAATTCGAAAGACTTTTGCAATCCGTTTACTGATGCCAACCAAGACTTGCATTGGCGCAAAACGCCTGCGTGGTGGACTTTTTTTATCCTTTGGTTCAAAAAAACTAGCCTACCATTTGTAAATAAATCATATGGGATAGATGGAATTGATTTCCGGCTGCGTCATTCTCTGCTGATTAATGTCTTAAAGGGTTGCGTAGCTTACCAAACTTAACAAACAAGTGGAGGTTACTACTCAATTTAAACACTTGTGTCCGAATAATTTCATTTTTAGCAGATCTATGAGGTCAATGAAATTTTTGTAGATTTAGCTTTCCATCCTAGAATGACCGATTTCTCTCACATTCATTGCATATACTTACTTATGCATAAACACAAAAGTAATTCTAAGTGTTTATTCGTTCTAGGTTGATACCTTCATAAATCGTTCAAATTTCTACGATTTCAAACTGAGTCTACTGGGTTTGTTCGATATATCAAATGAAATCAACTTGATGTTCTTATCGTGCGTCGTCACTTACGTCACTTATATTATTCAATCTGTGTTGAAAATTATGATTGCATAAAACAGGAAGAGAAAAAGGAAAAAGCAGAAAAAGTTACCGAAAAACAGGTGGACGATGGTGGATATTCTCTTCATACTTCATTTTGCATTCGGCACGATATCTCAAATTCCACATGAATGCATTTCATCAACCCCAAAATTTGTTCATAGCAGTACTGCACCACTCGCCATGCTCTGTGTACGGTAGCGACGAAGTTCGTCCAAATGCCCACCTGTTTCCATCTCCAGGAGTTCCGTCGCTTTACAGTTCTTTCTTTATTTTATTCATGTGACGAATTGCGGCATGAATGTGTGTTTTACTAAAAATTGCGGTTGTGCGGTTAAAAAAACTGGCTTACCTAACTGCTAATGTTCGTTCTGGTTCTCCCTCCCGATGCAACCGTAACGAATTCGTATGCATATTTATTGTTTAGAGGTGAAATCTCACCGGTGGGAAAGCATACATTAGTGGCAAGTTGCACGTACGAAGCCGCACGTTACAATTTCATGCGGCAGGATACAAGTGCATGTCGTCGCATACACGCTGCGCTCGTTATAAAATGCCAGTGCTGGTAATTGCGTGCAGTTTGTACTACGAAAATAATTATAAAATTTGGTCAAAGCTTTAATTATGTAATTTTTTTTCTCTCAATTTTAATAAATGCAATAAAACACGCACACACACACACACCGGTATTGATACCAAGAATTTATTGAAAATAATGAAAGCGGTTCATAACAATTTTCTATAAATTCTAGAAGACATATAGGTACAATTCTAGAAAAATAATAGGTACAATTCTTTGTAATTCTGTGTTTTTCTGTATTTATTTAAGATGTTTACTTCTAGGTAATACTGGGTACTTAATTAAATCATATCCCACATTCCGAATACCTCGGGGTGCTATGCGTTTACAGATATTTGGAAAAGTTGTAGTTAAATATGAAGAAGTACTTAGATCCGGTTTTTCACTATTTCCGGGAACATTTCATTTCATAACAATGGCAACTCAAGACTAAGAACTTGCCTTTGAGCTTCATCAATTTTATTAATGAATTGTCCACGTTGACTATGATTAGTTGAAGCAACTAACTGAGCCAGTTGTCTTTCGGCATTGCATTCGGCAATCGTGGAGTCTTCAATGACATTCACCAATATCTCATTGGACATAAGTAGAAATGCTTTGAGGAAGAAACCTCGTATGAAATGAGTCAGTGAAAAGCTGCCTCCTCAACTTTTTTAACTTTTTATCAATGCTTGTTCAAAATACTAACGCATACGATTAATCGAGGACGGGGAGACCGGTGTGAGGAATAGTCTGGTCATGCACCTTTAAAATTGAAGCTTAAGCAAAGCTTAAGATCGACATGAAGATCAGACTACAGTTGCCCATTGCACCAAATCAAGTTTATCTGATGTTCTTTCTTTCTTTCTATTAATAGAACAAAGGCGCATGGAGGGCTTACGCCGAGCTTTTCTCATCCACTCATGTTGCGCGGGATACATTTTTGTACATAGAATGGAAGAGACTTACAGTTTTATGCCGAATCCGAACGGCGAAGTGTAAAGCTGTTCTTAGGCAATTTTTACTCTTATAGATTTCCAACTTCGTCACGGTGACCACGCTGATGTTAGAGAACTTTATTCTTGTCTCTTGAGATGAGGACCAACTTGATTAAAAATCTTCTGAATAACTTCGGATTTTTTGGGTTTTGAGTTTTTAGTCGTATAATGAAGTTTACCAGGTGTACAAGTATGAAACCAGTATACGTTTATTTAAGAAAAATGGTTATACGTTCAATCTTCAAAGTAATGGCCATTGCTAGCTACTCATTTTTCCCATCTCTCTGGTAATTTGTGAATTTTACTTCGCCAAAAAAAACTGTTCGTTTTTTGAGTCAAACCAATCGTCGAGCCATTTTTTCACATTTTCGTACGAATCGAAGTACTGCTCAGCAAGTGCGTGCCCCATTGATGGAATAGTCAGATTTAGCCAAGTCTGGTGAATAAGCCGCATGGGCGAGGGCTTCCCAGCTGTACGAATCTACTAATTCCCGAGTCTGTTTTGTTCGATGTGATGGTGCATTGTCATCAAGAAATATAACTTTGTGTTGCCTAGCTTGATATTCTGGACGTTTTTGGCGCAAAGCACGGTTCAAACGATTTAAATCGGCCAATTGTTGTTGGTAGCGTTGACCAGTAACTGTTTCACCTGGTTTCAGAAGGTCAAACCAGATAACACCTCGTTGATTCCAGAAAACACAGAGCATTGTCTTCTCTCCGAAGCGATTTGGCTTTGCTGTCGATTTGGTCGGAGTACCGGGCTTAACATATGATCGTTTACGTGTGGGATTCTCGAAATACTATAGATCCATTTTTCTTTGCCAGTTGATCTTTTGTACCTGGCGAGCATCATTTCACAGGTGGTTTTTCGATTTTCTTGCTGTTTTTCAGTCAATTCATGCGGCACCCATCTTCACACCTTTAAAATCAATCCCATGGCTTTTAAACGTTATGAAATGCATTGTTGGGTCACATTTAATTGTTCTGCAAGTTGTTCTTGCATTTGACCATAATCGTCATCGAGTAAAGCTTGCAATTCAGCATATTCAAACTTTTTCGGTGGTCTTCCACGGTCCTCGTTTCTCACATCAAAAACGCCACTTTTAAACTTATTAAACCACTCGTTTCACTGTGTTTTGCCTAGAGCGTGCTCACCGTAAGCTCCACAACCATTTAATAAGATTCCAAAGGAGATTACTTCAATTACTTACTTTACTTACTTTTAATGGCACAACAACCCATGGAGGGCCTAGGCCGAGCTTTTCGCATCCACTCACGCAGAGCGTATTGTTTTACCTAGCGACACAGAGCTGTCACTACCGTCATACTTGTACACCTGGTATATTCACAATTAGGTCTTCTCTTGCTACATGGAATGCACATTGTAAGTGCCAAAGATATTTTATAGTCGCCCATTATCCAAGCTTAACAATCACTGAAAAATGTGTGTTGCCAATAAAATAAGTGAAGAAAATGAAAAAGACTTAAATATTGTGCATAACGCTTTTCAAGTGGTTTTTTCTCATGCTCACAGATCTCGGAGAACAAAAAGCTGCAAAGTCTCGTACATATTTTGTTGATATGTAATATTAGGAATTTTTATGGGATTCGTGGAGCATAAAATTTATTCAGTTTTCTTGTTGCTGCCCAGACAGACAGACAGATAGACCGACACTTGTTGTGTTGCTATTGAAACAGTTTATTTTTCGACCTATATTTGCATATAATTAGCATTTTAAGTAGGGGTCGGTCGCTGCCGCTTGGTGTGCTGCACATCGTCAGGCAATGAAGAACAAGTGCGAGGGAGTAGAAGCGGCATGGCAAAATAGTATGTGAGCTGCCATGGCTACAAGTACAACTGAAATGTGTGACTAGATAGTAAATTTACAAGTTGTAAAGTTTTTACGCAGATCGTAAGTGAATGTAAGAATAATAAAATTGACAATGATTGTTTGTTTCATGGTGGAGATTAAAATAAGATTAAAAGGCACAACATTTCAACGACTAAATACACACACTCACGCACATACACACAATTAAAAAGTCTAATTTTTCTCATGATTGTTTTTCTTACATTTTGTTTTGCTCGTAAACAGAAGCTGCGAGTAACTTCAGCTAAGGTAATTATAGGTCAGTCACAACCCCAGCCACATCTCAACCTCAACTTCAGCCTCAGTCACAGTCGCACTCGTGGTAGTTAAACGCAATTATAAAATAACAACAACAATAATTACAACTACAACAACAAACAGTACGCGGCACGATCATTCCTTGTATTTTTCTTTTTTTTTAATTCATTCCACTCCACTCCACTACGCTTCTTTGGAAGCACACGCATCCCAACAAACAAAGTGCGCATTCGCATTTGGAAACAATAAAATTAAGAAAGATGGTGATGACGATGATGAGAAAAAAATCTCATTTCTCAAATGGAAAACGAAAGATAATCATAATGATTGCACGGTAGCCAACTAAAGTATGCCTGCCTGCCAGCCTGCCTACTTCGCATTACTTCATCCACTCGAATTCAATCCACACACAATACATTCCTTCATGCCGCACATAATGGGACACGGAGGTGGTGGTGACATGAAGAGTGAATTGAATACACGCGAATGGACCATGGAGATGAACGTGGTTGCGGCCATGTCATATTCATGCCAGATGTCAGTTGTTGTAAGTTTTTTGTTTTGTAAATTACAGAATTCAATATTGAATGCGTACTCGCCCAGTAAGAAATGGGGACATTTATCATGAAGGCATTCTAGCTCGGTAATCGTAAATCATTACTGACCGTCATCAGAAAGCTTACGCTCAATTTTTCACACCAATGTCTGCGTATTTAGGTGTTAAACCGCAGCTTAACTCTTCATAAGCTTTTCAGGCTTAAACATTCTCTTTAAGTAATGAGCAAAAGCTATTTTAGTCCTGACGAAGAAACTTAAAAGGAATGCACGTTTTCTATCTAATAGTTATAAATAATATCGATATGGAGGTTGCAAGGCTCTCCAATTTCTCACTCATTATCATATTCCACACGAATGCTCGGATTCAGAAGCCCTAATCGAAATTTATAAATAATTTATTGTACACACTTTTCTCTATGGTTTGCTGCTACCCCATAATATACATACTGTGTGAATTTTTATCACATTTATTACTTACCAATAGAATTTCACCAGACAATCTAACTCTTTACAGCCTATTTCTACTTATCTCCTATCAAGAATACATTTTGATTACCTTGGATTCTTAGGCTGATGAATTTGAACGTAACGAAAGGGTAGACTGCCTAGAGGTAAAAGAGGTCCAATGCGCTTCATAGGCCCCGCACATTTTTGCTGATTTCTGCAATTAACGGTCACACAAAACCAATCATCCTCGATTCGAATCGTATAATCGATTTTTCACCGGTCACCATTCTCTTAAATATCATCATAAGAAATTGGGTATAAAAATTTTTATTTCGGTTGACTGTGCAATGAAGACATCATAACAACTAAGCCGTAGAACGCTTGATATTTGAAAGAGAATTTAAAAAAAAAAAAACCAACATAAATATTTATACCACTTACTTACTTACTTTTAATGGCAAAACAGCCCATGGAGGGCCTAGGCCGAACTTTTCGCATATTTATACGACATTAAACCCAATACTCGTCTGAACATAGATTTTAGTTAAAAAAAAAAACCTGTATAAAGGATTAACTGATTAACTTTTGACATACTTGGTGCGTACTCGTAAAAGCCTAGTTACAGTTAACAACGGCACAGAACAACAAATTTTTAGAACTGATTTCCGCAACGGTTAGTTGGTAATTTTTTGAAAGAGGACACTGTCTAGTTTAGGTCCTCCGAAGACATATATAGACTGCTGATAAGATTCTATATAGAGTTAACAGTTTATACTTTTATATCAAACCTCTATTTCCTTCCTGAAACTTTTTTTTTGTTAAAATTTTGGTTAAATGTTCTCAGAGTGTCAATGGCTTGAAATAATGATATACTTTCTTCGGTAAAAATTTTCCTCATAAGAAGGGAACGGAAAGAAAGCTCCAGCCCATACGTCAAAATTAGCCCTTTACTTACTTAACTGAACCTTATTTTAGATATTTACATCATAAATTCCCGAAAAGAGGGGTATAGAGAGGGGTTGGTGTAACAACAATAAATATTCAGATGCTTATAACGAACAACTTTGCCTCAGTAATCAAAGCTGTAAGACTTCAAAATAAAACCCATTCTCACTGAATCCCATCAGCCCTCTTCGGTGATATTGAACACCTCGTAAAAAAAAGTTTACGTGACAGTCCGTATGTGTCTTGTGAGATATTGCTAAGGGCAGAGTCTTCTATCGAAAAATGTTCTATTTATCATCACGGAAATAGTGGTGCTATAATATACTGTGTAATAATAATAATAATAATAAGTATGTAGTGCCTGCACTCCTTGTCTTACTAAAATAGAGTTCCCTATCCTGTTTGATAGTAAAAAGTGGTCTAAAATTATTATGCATAAACCAGGGCTCTTTTAACAATCAACAACCATAAAATCCAACCCATAAAATCATAATTTCTTAAACTGCCTTACTATCTTAAACGTTAAGCAGACACTTGGTTTTTCCTCGTATTAACCAGGAAAAAACAAGACCAGGCATATTTGGTACACCGATGTCCGTTATAATATTTTTAAACCATTTACTGCATGCCACACCTTTTTACCGATATTGCAATTCAAACGCAAAGTTAATTGGCTCTAAAGTCATTCGCCAAAAAATGAACAATATACAGTAGTAGAAGAAAAACTTCGAAAAGAGCTAAACAGATAATTGTACTTTCCATAGTAAGTACTAACAAAATTCTTTAAATCCCAAACTAATTTTACGACAAATGTGTAATGAAAGTATTCTTTTATACTTGGGAATTTTTTCTGAAGCTGCCATTTTTTTTATCTGACGATTTTTAGTTCAACTTAATAATAAAGTTTGTAAACCTCGGTTTCGATCCTGTCCTGGTCGATGGCGGCGTTTCTGTTTTGCTGCTGCTCAGTTGGCTTCGTGGTTGCCGTTTCGTCACATCAAATGCACAGTATCTGTATTGTATCTTGGCAAATATTGGCACGAGCTGAGCACACGCTTCTTGTAGCTGTTGCTTACTTGTTGCTTGCTTACGAACAATAAATGGAGCTATCCTATGCGGTAACTTGTTTTGCGCTCTTCTGATCTGCCCAATACACACTTACACACGTGAGCCTGCTGGCGTACTACTGCTATATGCACATACATATATGCACATATACATACATACATATGTACGAGTATGTCTATGGAAAGGTGGGCTGAAGCGTAGGCGCGCCACCACCAAACTAAAATGCATTAAAAACGCATTTATGTGGGCAACAGAACCTTTTTTTAGCTTTAATTTTTTTTAAATGTGTTTCTTGTAGTTGTTAACCACCAGAAAAACAACAAATGACAAAAATAATGGCAAAAGGCAGCCGTAGAAAAGTTAACTGGAAAACTAAACACACACACACAATTATAAGCCAGGCGACCAAGTTTAATGTGTGCAAAGGTTACAACGCGTTAAAATTACCATCAAGACGACGACGACTTTGCTTTTCTTTTCTTTCTTAATATGTTTTTGCTTTTCTTTTTAACGATTTAAACCATACTTTACGCATTTTGTTAGCAGTCACAGATTTTGCCACAGTTGCAGCAATAATCGCGCCTTTTTCCTTCCAGCAGGATACAATCAAATTCAAAGTTTGGTAGGTGCAAGTACGTTCTTTTTCTTATTTTCCTTCTGTACCAGTTTACTTTTTAACTGGTACACTCTTTTCATATAGTAAGTATACATATTTAGTAGTTGTATAGAGATATACCTATGGAGATGTATGTAGGTATATATAGATTCTCGAGCTCTCGTAAAATGCACACATACAGTAGCTGCGTTGTGTTCGGATTCACCTTAAGTAAAATGTTGGCCACTAAAAAACTAAAAAACAAAAAAAAAAGAACACAAAAAACGGTAGGAATCACTGAAAATGTTAGCAGAAACCTATAAAAATTGTATCTATAGAACTGGTTTCAATCCACGCTGCAATGAATTAATTATTAGTTACAGCCAGAGTTGCCAGCGTTACTCAAATAAATATAAGTATGTAAGTAAATACCGATCAACATCATTCTTAGTTCTTAATTAGATTGAGCTGGATTCTTCGTTTAAAACTTTAATGATCTAATTTATTACGGTATACACGTACTTGATGTTTTACTTATTTATTTTTTATTAAAAATATTCATAGCTGAAAGTTAAAAAATAGTTAATGCACAGAAATATTTAAAAAAATTTCAATCATTGTAATGACAGAGAAAAGTCATTTTGATTTCTACTATATTGTAAAGGATGCCGGAGATATTATGTCTGAATTATTAAGTGACTTATGGTCGGTCGCTGTGGCTTACATTTTATTTATTTTTCAACACACAGGGTGTACTCCTATGAATGCAGAGCATTGTTTTGAATAGAAGGAAGATTGATAGGTGGAAGGAAGAAGGAGGGAGAATGAGAGAGGGATCGCAATCACAGGACACCGTTAAAGAGATACACAAACATTGTGGCGAGTGTCATGCCTTTACCACAATAAACTTCAGTTTATCAGTGTCGACTATGACCGCATGTAGCGCCAAAGGTTGAGCTTTTCGCATCGACTCATGTTGTGCGTGTTATATTTGTACATGATGTAGGTGATGTACATGTAGGTTCCACAGTTTCATGTCGAATCCGAACGGCGAAGTGAAAACCTTTTCATAGGCAATTTTTACTTTTGTAGAATGGTTGCTGTTGTTTTTTTTTTCCTTTTTTGCCGAGTTTTGAACCTTAGAAACTCTGCGTAATAGTTCAACGCACTACCGCTACGCTATAGCGACCACAAAAATGGCTATAAGAATAGTGGCTGAATGGGATAATTGGAAAGTTAAGCAATTGGTGAATTTGGATTTGATCGGATGTTGGTGGAGCACGCAGAGATCTAAAGCCATTTTTTAAAATCAGGATACAAAGCAGTTTTTAACCAAAACAGTTTTAAACCGAACCATCCGCAGTGTGACTTTCTTGAACCGAACCATAAACCAAGCCGTTTTTGTTTTTCTTTGACTTTAACCAAACCGGTATTGCTCTAAAAAATTGTTCGGTTCAATTCAAAAAACTATACCCGTTATTTCTCTTTGCAGCCTTAAATTTATTCTTTTATCTTGATTTGCAATCCTAAAAACTGCATTTCATTCAGTGGATGAAATGCAGTGCTGAAGTGTGGGAAATAGTTCAGTTCCAGCAAAAAGTAATTACTTAATTAATTCATTTGATGGATTTGCGAGTTTTCGGCCCAAACCATTTTTTAATGAAAGCAGTGGTTCCCAGGTGCGGAAGAACCGGTGTTTGAACTAAACCAGTGGTTCAGTGAAACCTTGAAACGAGTCATACTGTTAATTTGGTTTGGTTCACATCCCTGGTTAAATCGCCAATTAAAATTCCTTTACTTGAAATCGATAAACGAGTCAGCTTGTTTCATAGATAACAGTATCTACTTACCATAAGAAAATGTTCAAAATGTTATTTTTTCAAAAAATACCAACTTGATTCCAGCTAATTCCCAATATACTTCAGAATATTTCATTTCATTTGATAAAATAGCTTAAATTTCGATCCAATGTATCTGGGGACTTCGGATCCACTTACTATCCGGACAAAAGTTTATAATATTTTATTTGAACTTTAAAAAATTACGGATTTATGTATCTACTTCAGAAAATTTGTTGATCATTCGTTTCATGTTTTCACTTTCATTTCTTGCTGCACAAGACAGGATACAGCAGGCTTATTTTGGTTAAAAGGCCTTTTACAATAAGTCAGGTTGGAAAGCAACTGATAATGAATGCACTTTTTGCATAGAAGTAGAATTACAATCTACGACAAAATCTTGATCAAGTGCTGAGCGCAAACATAACTGTGCTTATTTAATGTGGAGCCTTCCTGATCATCTTGTAAATGATATTAAATCGACTTTTTTGGAGTTCACTATATTTTATTGCTTATCTACACAAAGAAAGGGGTTTTCAATAGGCACTTAACAATTTTGTATTTAAATACAAACGCAACCATAAATTTGTTTTTGATCTGGCAATATCAAAACGGCATTCCAAGTTTATATTTTTAACATGGTAAAGGTCACGAACGAGCAACGCTTGGAAATTATTAAAAATTACTACCGGAATTCTGAGTCGGTGATCGTAACTTTAATGATCACCGAGGAAAAACCTGTATTTCATCAAAAATTCGTCTTCAGCGATGAAGCTAATTATTGCTTAATGGCTTTTAACTGTTAGCAAAATATGCGTCATTGGACGGCAACAACCCCACATGTTCTTCAAGAGACTCCATTGCATCCACAAAAGGTGACCATTGGTGTGGATTTCATGCCAGAAGGTGTGATTGGGCAGTATTTTTTCATCGATGAAAGTGATCGCCATGTTAGGGTCAATGGAGTTCGCTATAGTGTCACGTTGGACGAGTATTTTTGGACAGAATTGGATGGACTTGACATCAGTGGCATGTGGTTCCAACAAGATCATGCCGCATGCCACACAGCTGGTCAAACAATTGACCTATTTAAGGGGAAGTTCGGTAATCGTGTAATCTCGAGAAATGGTCCGGTCGAATGGAGCCACCTCGCTCATGCAATTTAACGCATTTGGATTTCCTTTTTATAGGGTTCGAGGTCATATGACCGATCGAATTCTATACCTACTTAAATGTATCATGTGTACTACACCTGGAATAATTATCACCCCGATAGCTGAATTATTCTATGTTTTATTTAAATAAAAATTGTTTTGTCCCTATTGTAAAACCCTTTATATGCATATAGGTACATACATATGTATGTAAGATAATTTGGTCTAAGATGTACATATGTGCATGTGTTGTACATATATACTTTTCCATAAGCCTACAGCATTTTTTATATGGCTGTACACTTCTCTCTACTCTCCTCTGTGTACATACATATGTATGTGTGTACAAGTATAGGTATGTATATGTAAGTATGTATTTAGCTACAGTTAAGCTGCTGAAGCGTCATGATCGGTGCAGGACAGCGCGGTAGCGACCGATTTACAGATGACGAAGTACAAGTATTTTTTATTGTTGTTTGGTTTGTGTGTGTTTGCTCTTCATCCACGCGCTTCATGTACGACATTGCTACTGGTATCTACACCTCTATATCTCTCTCCATACACGCTAACTGCAAAAGATATCGCATCTGGGATAAGAAATAAAAATATGAAAAAAATAAAAAAATAAACCAAATAAGAAACTAAAAAATAAGAACAACAATAAAACGAAAAACACATATTTATGGATGGGTTGCTATGTTGTTGGTGTGTTATGAAAAAAAAAACGCCGTAAGGTTCAGGCCGTCGCCAATGCTAACTACTCGTACACCTAAATACACAAAGCTCATTTGTACCCTACCGACGAGAAAATGCATGCTGTACGAGTGTAGCGATGATAGGGGCATAAGGTTTAAGAAGCTGTTTGTTGGAGAACTGGAGGCTATTAGCCGTATTCAGTAATCATAGCTAAACCATGCCTCCTTTTAAAATACAACAACACCAACAACAAACCAGCTGCCCTCCTCTTCCAATGTTTGAGAGAGTTTATGTGTGCGTGTGCATTTGCTTTAATAATAGAGTTTGCACTATTGTAAAGATGTAAAGCTGTTGCTTTGCATAAATTATAGATTTATGCAAAATACAACAACAACAGAGAAGATCCTTATAATTATTAGTAGATATTTCATTTGGCTGTTTTAGCATAAATTTCATAATAGATATTATCATACCATCATAGGTAAGGCAGTTGCCGCCCAATTTACACATGTATGTGTGTGTGTGTGTGTGTGTGTGTGTGTGTGTGTATGTATGTCGGTATACTACAAGGTCATAATCTTTATATTCTCTTGTTGCGTTGTTGCTGCACGTACGATCATCATCGTGATCACCATCCGTCGTCCGTCGACCGTCGTCATCAACATCATTATCGTCATCCATTTGCTCGTGCATAAATGCGAATTTGAGCAAAACAAAACAAACTAAAAACAAAGTTTCGACTGCATACGAATAACAATAACAACAACTATAGCAACCACAATCTGAAAAGAACAGAACTCAAACGAAGTCGAGATATTTGCAAAGCACAAAAGAACTTTAGCAAACGAGTGAGTAGAGCGGATTGAGTGTAAAGTGTACTCTCGTATAGAAGAAATCAAGCACGATGATGTGGAATCAACAACAAAACAAAAGTACAGTCACAAAAGCCGAATACGAGTGTTGGGGAGTGTGTATGCGCGCGCGTGTGTGTGTGTGTGTGTCTGTGTGTGTGTGTGTGTGTGTGAGTGTGTGCGTTGGTGCTGCGTTTGCGTTCGTTCCATCGCTCGCATCACGCGTTCGCCGCAAGCCTCCATCGCCGACGACAACAAACACAGATCGTGTTTATTGCTTTTGATCGTGAGCGACGGAGGCGGTGGAAGCGACAAAGGCGATTGAGAGAAGTTGACGGTGACAGGCGTATACCCGTAACAGTGATGTCAGGAATGGGGGAATTTCCCATTAATTTCATTGGAGAATTGTTAATATTATATTTGTGGGAATTTCTCTGCGCTTCATACATTATTGACGAATCTTCGAGTTTTGTTTAAATTAAATAGTATAGTCCCCCAAAAATGAAAAATACCACTTCACTTAAAAATCAAAACTGTTGGTGAGTAAATGCCTGAACTGGGTTAGGGATGGGCGTAAGTATGGCATGTTCGAGAAAAATTTTGAAGGAGGAATATTAATGTTGGTTGATCTAACATTTTACTCTTCTAAGATCACTTTGGAAGCGGAGGGAGCCCTTTTCACAAAAATACTATTTTCGCACGCGGCGTATCGTTACGTTGCCAAATGTCAAGTATCGATCTATTATGTGAGCAGTTTACGTACCGCTACTTAATTAAGCCGTATGCATTACGCTTTTATATTACGCTTTTCAAGTGAAAACGGCCACTCAATTGTTTGAATTTGAAGATCATACCATATATGAGGAATTCGACTAACTTCATCTGGCAACACTGACTCGTATCTATGTACGTAAATACACACCCAGAGAGATTCGGTCTTATATTAACGTTTGCATGTAGAGAGAATAAAGTGGGAAAAATGATTCGCACGTTCAAGCTTTTTCTGCACAAACACACGCACACACAAAACAGGTTTTTTGGCATAAGAATGAGCTCGATGGACATTGTAGAATATGCAATTTCAAAGAATAACGTCGTTGCAGAATGTCCGTGTGTAGTACGAGTACCTTGACTAACAACAACAACAATAACAACATCAGCAATAAGCTAAAAAGTTAAAGTAAAAGTCGAATTGAACATGCACCGTGAGTTTCTTTGGAACATGCTTGCCGTACATCGATCACTCTACATACTCATTGCTGGCCGCAATCGCTGCACAGTAGCAGCAACAACAGCATCACAAACATTATGCTCAAATTAATATTATTTGTATACTGACTCTTATTTTTGTATTCTCATTATTATTATTATTCTTGTTGTTGTTGTGTTGTTGAAGTTGAAATTCTGGATGCTGTTCTGTGTATTTGCATTTAGGCTAATCTTAAGATTTAAGACTATGCTCATGTGTTTATGTATTGTATTTGCAAATAGATTTTCTATAGCTGTATGCATAACGCAGAGCATTAAAATTTTGATAGTCATTATTTTATTATACATACATATATACATATATACTCGTACAACCACCTACATACCTACTGTACCGTGTTCTAGAGCTCAAGCTCTTGATTGTGACACCACTTTATGTACCAATCTATAATCAACATTATTGGTTGATGCTTTATATTATTGTATTTGTTAATAAGCGATAAAAAAAAAATTGCGGTCTTTGTTTTCAAAACGAGACGTAAGGCAAAAGCCTATTTTACTTAATCTTATGCAAATTAGTACCTAGAGGTAAGCGAAGTGAAAAGCATGCGAAATCGAGCTTTTCAAGAGCTTAAATATTACCCAAAGTTACATGCACAAGTGATATTTTGAGGTCTGGCCGAGACGAAAAATGTGATCTGATTTAGGATACGCAACTTCCTATATAAAACTATAAAAATGCACTACTCTCTAAAGGCTTATTGATAACAACGGTGAAAATAATTTTCAGCTCTACTTGGAAGAATTTAATTCAAAAAATTCGTAGTTAAACTTTGCAGATGACCTTACAGCTAGATTAGTTTGATATGTTTGAACGGAAAAATCAGTACAAATCAGTACATTTTTCAGCAATCAGATCTAATTATACATACATGTATAGAGTGAGATGATTTCAATAAAACACCAGTAAGATATTTAAAAGAGTTTAGTTAAAGTTGGGATTGGTGTCCAATACCACTAAACATTTCATAGTAATGGATTGTTATGTCCATTACTAAACTTAAATTACCACTACACACACGTATAGTGGTAATTGGGTTTGGTGTCCAGTACCACAAGACATTTAGTGGTAGTGAGAGCTAGTGGAATATGATATTCACTACCACTAAGCGCTTAGCGACAGTAGGTTTTGGCTTCAACTACCACTAACGATTTAATGATACTGAAAACTATAGTGGAGTTAAAATTTTGTGAAAATTTAGTGTCTTATAGTGAGACAACGGTGGTCGCTGTGGCGTAGTGGTAGTGCGTTGGACTGCTGCGCAGAGTGTCCGGGGTTCGAATCTCGGCACATGCAAAATCAAAAAGTAGAAAAAATAATTTTTCTACACTGCACCACCTCTTGGCAGCCAATGGCAAATCTACAAGAGTAAAAATTGCTATGAAAAGCTTTTCACTTCGCCGTTCGGATTCGGCATAAGACTGTAGGTCCCTTCCATTCATGTACAATTATAACACGCACAACATGAGTGGATGCGAAAAGCTTGGCCTAGGCCCTCCATGGGCTGTTGTGCCATTAAAAGTAAAGTAAAGTGAGACAACGGCAAGTTTTAAGAATCAAGTAAAACTTTCTTTTTCTTTACGGACTCTACTATCATGATGCAATCACTCATGTTCCCAGATTATTCCCTAAAATGTTAAATCTTACTAATAAAACCACTATTTTAATATTATAAATATTACTTTAAAGATTTTAAATTGATTCCAGATAAAGGGATTGCATGAAAAGTGCCATGAAAGACTCTATCGTTTTTTCGTTTATGTTGAAGATTCTTCTCTTATTGGGGAGCAATACATTTTTCCGTGCTGTGTTGTTTTTATTGATTGCCGTTGCTATTACTATGATCACATCTGTATATATTTAATGCCATTTTGTGTGGAAAATTTGCAGAGCTATTTACATACTTACCATGTATGAAAATAGTTTTTGATAATAAGTTCACTTCAAATTCTTCAAGGCACGCCTATTCCATTCCTTCCTCTAAAAAGTAAACATTAAGCTGAAAGATATTTTATTTTATTGAAGTGATTAAAATTCAATAAACTTTTTTAACATTAATATTTGTATCTTATTATAAAGCATTTTACAGACAATCTGAATCGACATATTTTATTCAAAATGTTCTTTTAAAGTATAAATATAGAAAATCAGTACCAATTGTAAAATATGTATAAAAAATCGAGAGATTTGCGTTTGATTTTAGATATTTAAAGAAACAGTACACCTTTTAGAATCATCATCGTTTCGGCACGACCCCTCTGCAGGATATATCATAATGTGAATATTAAGTCTATAGACAACAATATGGTTTATTTCATCCAGCATGACCCAGAATTGAGATGTAAAAAGAATGAAACAATTCAATTCGAAAACTTAAAGAAAAAAAAGAACACATGTAGTTGATAGCAGCTTTTAGATTTATTTAATATTTGCCGACAATTGCAATTAGATCGTTTGGAACTACATATTTTCTAATGTTTACAATACCCGCGTATTATAATTTATCAATCCAATGACAAATCCATTAAGACACAAAAAATGCGAGGAATGCGTTATTACGTTTGATATTTTTTTGTTTGTTACACTCAAAGTGGGTCACCAGCCACCGCCAGTACCAGCACTAGTTAGTCAAACTATGAACGAGCTCCACAACAAACTCGAAATTGTTTCGTTCTGGCATGTGGTACTCGTATTTCTTTGTCGATCGACCACAAGATACATATTTACTGAGCTGATCTTTAGCGTTGGCTAGTGCACATGGCGCGTTGATTGACTGCATGCATGAATACATACAATCTACAAGAGACGTCTACTCTACAAATTAAGATCATGACGACGATGACAAACAAAGTGAGTAAGTCACGTTTGTATACAAAACAAAATATTCGCTTTGTATCGCATTCGATATTTTGTTAGCGTCTCTATTTTGTTTATTGTCATTCGCGTCGCAGCAAGTGAAAGTATCTCAAAAGTATGTTAAAAAGTATCTCTCGCCTACGTGAATGCCTTCATAAATTCTCACATACACTCACACACACACACACACCAACACACATACATATTTACGAGTATCAGTCTTTTGTTGTTTACTTGCAAGTGTAATAAAATAATGTTGTTACAAACACATTTAAATGACAACAACAGAGATAAACATGACTTGTATTTATTTGTTCATGAAGAATTTCAATCTATTGTATGTGGGGTTTCGAAGAGGTCAACTGCAACATTTCTATGTGACACAAAGGAGCAACATCGTCATCATCATCATCTTCATCCTCGACAATTGGAGCTTCCAGCCGTCGTCTCATATTCGTTCGTCTGTTTGTCTTTCACTATTTCTCATTTAATGATCAAGTCAATTAGATAAGATACCGAGATTAATTTGCAGTTTCTCTAAGCATTCTACTGTTCCGACCCCATTTTTTGTTTGTTTCTTATTCATCGCCTCAATTCTAGTTCTAGAGATTTTCGCGGTATCTTTTAACTTTTGAAAAATATTTGCGCAATGCTACTTTGAAGCTGTTCAATTTGCCGACGTGATACGTCGCCAACGTACGAGTTAGTTCGCCAACACAATTGTGCACTTGTAGAAGTGGCAATCCATTTAACCCTTCACATTCAATGTTAGCATGTACTAATTGATGAATGAATGAATTTTCTAAATACACACAAGCAAGTTTAGTGATTACTACTTTGAAACATATTTTATTTATAGGCATGAAATATGCAGGGAAAATTACTCTGTCAGAGATGGATAACTTCATTGCTCTTAAATATCTGTGTGCACTCAGAGAAAAAACGGAGCGGAGAACTCTAGAGTCTTCCTCTTTTCTGAGTTTCTAATTACACCCATTTCCTTTTAAGGCTTGTAGCTCGTTTTCACACCGGTACCACCTCTTGGTCAGCAATGTCAAACCCCAAGAGTAAAAATTAAGCATAAAACAGCTTTTCACTTCGCCGTTCGGATCCGGTATAATAACGTAGATCCCTTCCATTCATGTACCTAAAAATATATGTATAACACCCATTAAAGGAAAAGAAGAAAGAAAATAAAGGCTTCGATTCCTTACTCCAATGCAGTCACTTGAAGCCACTATTTCTTATCCACTATTGAAAACTATTTTTTTCATCAGATTTAAAATTGTGAAAAAAATACTTCTGAATTTCATTAAATTTCACGCCGCTTAACTTTTACAATAAATCAGGTTGATTAAAACAATTTAAACATGACCTATATTTCATGTAGTTGACGAGATATCTGACATATGTATATATGCACATACATATGTATAAGTGCGTCTCGAGGCCAAGTCTGTCTGCGTTGACTTGCAACTCAGAAATAATTTCTATTACGATTACAACAACAATTCAAATGTGAATTTTAGTTAGACTTTATACCAGTGGAGGCCGCTGCACAACACGCGTGCTTAAAAACATTTTAGACTTCACATGTGCTAGGCTCAATTCGATAGAAAGTTAGTTCAGCATATCAGCTGTGCATGTGTGCCTTGGTGGCCACCACTGCTTTAGACTGAGCTCCTTATTTCCCGCCTTTTTATCCAGCAAAATAATTCGAATGAAACAACAACTAATCACAGAGGAATTGGTGTGTGTGTGTGCGCGTTGTGTAGAGCTTGCTTCTTAAATCGCGTCCATTCGTTGAGGCTTATCAAGCTCAGCATTGAATCATTTGAAGAAATCCATACCAAAAAATAAAATGAGTCACCAACCGCTGCCATACGCTTGGAGCATTCGTTAATGAAAATGATGAACCGGAAATATGCATGAATTCTTCGTCAGTGTTTTTCTACTTCTTGCTTTTATCAATTTTTTTATTTATTTTTTTTCGCAATATGACCTTTTTTGTTGTTGTAGCATAATGTACTACATAGGTGGAACCATATTCATATGAACATTTCATGATTTTCTACAATAGGAGAGCGAGCAAAATTTTACGTACGGCTCCCAAACGTGTGCGGCAACAAAATTTCAATAAAAACCCAGCAAATGCTTATTTGCTTTTTTGCGTTTTTGCGTTTTTGGTCAATCCGTGAATCCAATTTTTCTACAGTTACTTGTAAAGCAACCGAGCGCAGCAAGCAAAGTAGAAATTAATTCAGTGCATTTCTTTATGCTGTTGTTGTGTTTTTGTGTTCTTTGTCTTTCGGTTTTATTGTTATTGTTGTTATTGTTGTTGTTGTTGTTAATTTTGTAGTACTTATTATCTTGTCCGGATCAGAGGTCACACAACGTTGAGTTCATTTGCAAATAATAGGCGTGACAAGTGCGTTACGCTTCGTTGCGTTTTAAGGTTTTTTTTTCTCTCTCTCTTATTGTTTTTGATGTTGTTCTTGCTGTCGTCGTATTCGTAATCGCCATCACATCAGAGAGGATCGTCGTATAAATAGTAAAGTGTGAGCCGAAAAGATAATTACACCGAATATTTTACGCGATTTAAATTTAGTGACTTTGTACAATGGCCTTATTATAATTATGCTCGAGTATCCCCCCCAAGAATTTGTATTTGTTTTTGTTGTTCTCCATCATATCCGCCAGTTAAGCCAAATTGCACTAAAATAGACAAATACGAGATAATTGCAGATAATATAACCAAAATGAACTGATTGCTGAGACAAAAGAAGCCCAAAACTTTAATTTCCAAATTTTCTATTTTTCGTTGATTTAAGAAGATTTCCACCTGTCAAGAAGAAGAAGAAGTTTTCACATAAGTGATTTTGTCAACAATCAAGTACCAAGTACATAAGGCGATATCGCCAAATATAGAAGATTCATTACTGGCGTATGTGCCAAGCTGATGTAAAGTAAAAACTGGCTCATATGTTCCAAATGAAGTTAATGATGCCGGTGATATTCGTAAATATTACTTAGGCGTCGGAAGGAATCTAAGCCATTAAAAGACGAAGAAGAAGGTAACTAAGTCTTTGTGATACAGTATTTACGGAATGCCGAGGCAAGAAAGTTAATAACCTGAAAGCAGGAAAGCTTTTGCGTCGATTAGAAAGGAGTTAATCTTCCTGTACGAAAAACCTAGTTAATGCTTAATGCTGCAGATGTATTCTGAACGATGGGCAAATAACTTTGTATTTAGAAAATCCGAAGTGTTGTCGACATTTCTCTTATAATAACTAGATTCTTATGTGGTCGCTGTGGCTTCGTTGGTAGTGCATTGTCCTGCTACGCAGAGTGTTCGGTGTTCGAATCTCGACACAGGCAGAATCAAAATCTGCATTACCACTACTCCACAGGCAGAATCAAAAAGTAGAAAAACCAATTTTTGTCTACTTGTCTATGATAAGCTTTTCATTACGCCGTTCGGATTCGGCATAAAACTGTAGGGCCCTTCCATTCATGTACAAATATATCACGCACAACATAAGTGGATGCGAAAAGCTCTGTCTAGGCCCTCCATGAGATGTTGTGCCATTAAAAGAAAAAAGAAGAAGATTCTTATTCTGGAAAGAATACAGTTTGCTATTGTGGAATTTTAGTATCCTTAAGGGGTTTTAAGGCCAAGGCCGATTCTTCGATACACCTCTTTACTGTAATAATGCACGCAGCAATATTTCTTAATATGAATATTTGGCAACTACACCTCATACATTTGACTATATGTATGTACTAGTAATTTCACTTACGCTTTTATCCCATCTGGCATCGATGTCCGAGCAAGTGATATCCAATGAAAGAGTATTGGGTATCTGAGATTTCATCACTGCATAATCAACGCCCGTAATCAACATTACTATGTTTAATAACTTGATCAGAACTATTGATAAAATGACAAAGTCGATATCTGAAGCGCGCAGATAGGCCCATATGCTTTCGTGAAACAAAAACAGAGTGGTAATGAAATTATAATAAATGTAGTACAGAATTTGCCATTGAAATATTCGATTAAATTGATGAGTAATTGCATACAACTCGGCGTAGATCTCACCGCTATCATCCAAGCTATCCGAGCAATCGCACAGCCGCAACATACGCTGATAATGTGACTGTCTGACACCACACGCATCTGCAGCCGCTTCCAAATGTTGCATATCCACAAGCATGCTATGCAAATAGTCGCCCATCTCTTCGTACATTGTGCCAATGACCAGAAATCCAAGATAGCACATATCCAATACGAGCATCGTTCCCAGCCAAATGTACACGCCAAGCAATGCTGGAATGTTCTGCAGAACATGTCCAATATGCTGTCCCCTTAAAAGTAACGGTATCTCATAGACGCAGCCTGCAAACATAGTGAGCACTTTGAGTAGAAACAGCATGAGAAACTTCCAGCGAAAGCAGTTTTCACTTTGCGTTTTCTGTGTTATGCGCTGAAATAATTTAATGAAACGATTCAGAATAGCGATTATATGCGCCTCCTCATACGCTTGCCCCGCAAAAGTAAATAATGCAAACAGCGATATCGAAGACGCTTGAACGCTGGCGAAAAGTTGAACATAACCTTCAAGTTGTTCAAGAAACTGATGAAACAAATTTGGTAGCATACCCGTGTAGCAGAAAATTAAAACGATGCGTAGGCAAATGGCGAAAACTCGACTGCGACGTTTCACTTGCAAAACGACCAGCTGTCGGCGATTCAAAGCGCAATTAAGCACACCCAAAAAGCGTGCATACCCATAAGCGGCGAGCAGCACCCAACGGGAATAGCGATCAATACGACTGTACTTTTGCATATTCAATTTAATACTAGTTACCACTTCAGCAAGCCTGACCACACTCTCACACACACACACACACACACACACACACACACACACACACACACACACACACACACACACACACACACACACACACACACACACACACACATACACCCAAATATGAGCTCGTACGTGGACATGCGAATACGAGTATGTCCATGCACTCATCGGAGTGGCTAGTACAGTGTTTATTTTATTAATTGAATTGCAAGTGATTAAGAGCCGTTTGATAGTCTCAATAGATTTATTCACAGATACGAGTAACTGGGGGCATTCATGTGTTTACTCGTTTGCCTGTGTGCTGCATTTATACCATATTAACTAAAAACATTTTAATTTTACCGAAAAGCAATTCAAGCCATTATAACTAAGCGACTCTAGAGTAGAATATTGTCGGCTAATGCACGTATTCTTTGTGTTTTACAATTTGTTTACCTATTCCGAGGTGCCTTTATATTTGCAGAACTAAATAATCACAACCAGAAGCTACTACTATTGTACTGCACTGTACCATAAAGTATAAAAGAAGTACATAGTGAAAAATATCGCCCAATTCAATCAGAAAATATTAAATAATTTGCAAAAATTATTTTGGAATCAGAGTGCACCTTTGAAACATCGAGCTACCGGCAAATAAGTAGGATACAAATCGAGGTAGAAGAAAAACCGTACCAAGTGCTCTCATGGCTCCGGATTTGATACTAAAATTGTTGACGACTGTACAAACTAGTTTTAGGTATAAGACTGGATACAGAAGAGGAATGATTTCATAGGTCGCGGATCACTTAACTTGAATCGCCTTAAGCTCGGGAAACCATATAGATGCCAGACAGGAAGTGTTCGAAAAGATTCTTCCTCTTCAATGCCATGACAGCTGAGACCTATGCCTTCATCTTTTTTTAATAGCACAACAGCGCATGGAGGGCCCTGGCCGACCTTTACGCATACACTCATATTGTGCGTGCTATATTTTTGTACATGAATGGAAGGGACCTACAGTTTTATGCCGAATCCGAACGGCGAAGTGAAAAACATTTCTTTTTTACTCTTATAGGTTCTTATAGGTTTTTCACTCTTATACTACTGTGGGCAAAAAGTAGTAAGACTTTTTAATTTAAATTTAGCGCGGAAACCCATTCATCAAAATATTGAAAGAAGTAATGGCTTAAATCGATAAAAAAAAATTACGATACTTACCGATGTTTCTTGAAAAACTCTCGATAAACATTGACAAACTTCAGAAACAGAGACTTCGGCTCATGTGCTTGACACTAACAATGAAGTCACTGCAACATCGTTAACAACATCGGTAAAATTAGAAACTATTAGATACTTAGCGATGTGCACGACCTATGGATAGTTTACGATGTTTGTCTCAGCCCTTTTGGAAGAAATTAAACAAATTTGTAATTTTTCCCAAATTACAAATATTTAATACAAAAATGCCTTTAAATTTTTCATTAAAATCTGAAACAATTCGATTTCTTTACAGTTAGTTCCAAAAACATCTATGTTTCAACTAAGTGATTGAAATTCGATTGGTTTAAAAATTATTCCAAAATCATCTATATACTAACTATAAGTAGTTGAAATTTGATTGGTTTATAAACTATTCCAAACTCATCTCTCTACCAACTTATTGAAAAGATATACTTACAACCCTGGACAGTTGAGTTGAGCTTAGGACAACACAACAACTCAATGTTAAAGAAACCAGTTCGTGATGAAGAAAGACACCAAATGTGGAACTAGTTGTGGTGCTCAGTAAACCAGTTGATCAACTAACGACTAACTTTAAACCAGCTGGTTAGTCTACAGAGCTGCGTCTCTTTAAAAACAAGCTTCAGTATGATTCGCAGCCTCATTCTATTTCTACTTACACATATACTGGAAAACAAAAAAGAATGGTTACGGAATGGGTGTAGTTTAGAGTATGACCTTTTCAGCCCCCAAAAAAACACGAGCATGCATATAATCAGTGATCAAATATTGAGCCGTCAAAGTCATCCCTTAAATAAGTGCAGAGAATTTATACCTTATTTAAAACTGTGATTGGTCGTCATGGCTTAGTTCTTAGTAATATGGATTGCTACGGAGGCGACCCCGGTACTAGACTTTACTTTACTTTTGATGGCACAACAGCCCATGGAGGGCCTAGGCCGAGCTTTTCGCATCCACTCATGTTGTGCGTGTTATATTTGTACATGAATGGAAGGGACCTACAGTTTAAAGCCGAATCCGAACGGCGAAGGAAAAGCTTTTCATAGCAATTTTTACTCTTGTAGGTTTGCCATTGCCTGACAAGAGGTGGTGCCGTGTAGAAAAATTATTTTTTCTACTTTTTTTTTTGATTTTGCCTGTGCCGAGATTCGAACCCCGGACACTCTGCGTAGCAGTCCAACGCACTACCACTACGCCACAGCGACCTCGACCCCGGTACTAGACTTGAAACATTAAAAAATAAAAAAATTTAAACAATCACACCTTTCTTAGACTCTGGTAATAATTGTTACACTTTTTAATTTACAAGTGTACTAATCGATAGTATGAATAGTATCCGTGTATAAAAATAAACTTGTTTATTTAATTTTTTCCATAGCTCAGAAACCTGTAACGCACCTGTAACTTCAAGCATTAATCGCCGACCAATGGCAACCACTTAAGAGGTATATAAATATAACTATTAAATAATCATTTCGAATTTCGTGGTATGTAAAAAGAAGAATCTCTGACTGCGTTCGCTATCCTGTTGTACAGTCACTGTAAAGTGCCGTTTTCCATACAGATTGAATGATTGCTGTTCCAAATTTAGTTCCTCTTCTACTCTTTGCTTTTTAATCTTCCAGTATTTGACTTTGCATAAAGCATGAATCCTGTGCGTTTTTCCTTTTGCCAGCTTACAAGCATTTTCAGTTTGAAGATAACTTATGTGCATAAACCAAAAAGCTGTGCTGATAGTCATTTCTGTGGTGGCAAGAAAGAACAGCCAAAGTCGACTTAAGACGGTAAATATTTCGTTATATGGTATATTTTTCATTATATTTCAAAAGCAAACTGGTGAGAATTTTATGATTATTTTTGGAATTATGTACATTCACATTTCATATCAAGTATAGTCTTTGTCCTGGATATAGGCTTTTCTGAAATGTTGCTATAATATACTCGTACATATATTTAGTTTCAATAAAATTATAATTCAAATCTACAAAATTCGCTTAGCAATAAAACACACTTCAGCTGTTATTCCTTCTCAGCACAGATTTTCTTCTACAGTCACTACTTACTAGCTTTTATGGCTACTTGCAAAATAGTTAATACGAGTATGAATGTGTGTATCTATGTATGTATATGCACATATGTATATGGATGTATATATATATGTACATATATACCATAGCCAATAACAGGTTTCCTATAATACTCCAAGCATGATCATAGGCAGCAGATTATCTTCCGTTTTTGCAGCAACAATATCTCGTGTTGCATATTCGCATTTGCAATATTCTCATGATGATGATGATGATGATGATCACCATCAACATGATTATGTTGACGATGCTTTTACGTGCAAAACCTTCTTCTATGCTTTAAGAGGCTAGTTGCTCTAGTGATGGTGCTTGATGCTGTGGTATTGTGCTGTGCTGTGGTGGCTGTTGCCTGTGTTTGTTGTTGATGCTGTTGCTCCAACCAGTTTTCTAGTTGCTCTTACTTGTTGCGCTAGTTAGGTGAATGCAGCGGCGGCTGCGGCGGCGGCGGCGGCGCGTCATTGCCGCTCATCATTCGTATGAAAGCTTGTGGATCTGATAGTTGTTTTTGCTGTTGTTAGTTGTTGCAGTTGTGTTATTACAACTCAAGTACATGAAGTAATTGCATGCATTGCAGTAAAGTAAAATAAAGTAAGCAATCGAGCTTCAAGTGAAGTTATATGTATGTACATACGAGAACATATTGCTGTTACTGCCGTTCATGTTGTTGTTGCCGTTGTTGCTGTTGCTTCGTTGACCCCTTCCATGGCAAGCTCAGCAACAGCAACAGCAACAGCAAGACAGCAACAGCAGCAGCAGGGCCAATGAACTGTGAAGTAAAGCCTGCTTGGAAATTGTCGTTCGTTTACTCGTTAGCTCGTTCGTTTGTATGAACGCTTTGTTGCTGCTGCTGCTATTGCTAAATTGAATGTAATTGCACTAAGGCTGGAGCAGCAGCAGAAGAGTGCACGTGTTCCAAATGCTAGTTTAGTTAGTTTATGGTAGTTTTTCTCAATACAAGAAGAACAAAAAAAATCGAAATAATAATCGACGATAACAAAAAAATATAGCTGCAAATAGTAGTAATTTAGCTAAAGATTTTTTGCTGTTAAGGTCTTTGCTGCTAAGGTCTTCCCTCTTTTTCTTCAGCTTTTTAACTTTTTTTTTTTTTTTTTTTTTGTTTGCTTTACCTTAAATTGATTTAGCAATAGAAAAATAGAAAAACACTCGTTCCCCAAACTACTAATGTTATAGATTATTATGATTATTAGCGATTGTTTGGTTCCTTTTGTAAGTTTGTTGAGTTGAGTGTAAATATTGCATGAGGGGAGTTTACGCATGCTCCACGTAAAAGTTTACACAAAACTCGCACCCGAACACAGAGTAGTGATTGTAAAAAACAAACGATGTAAAAAACAGAAAAATCAAACGCAAAAAATACAACTACGAATCCAAATACAAATACAAAACAAAACTACGACATAGTAAAACATCGAAAGAAAGGTTCAGGTTCAACGACATTTCTTCTAATCACGTTCTACAAGAACAACAAAAAACCAGCAATAGCTACAACAAAAAGCCACAGAACACAACAACAACAAAAGCAACAACAACAATAGCAACTACAACAATAAGTAGAATCAAGCGAAATTGTTGATCAAGAAGGAGCATAGCTGTGCTGTTGTTGTTGCCATCGTCGCAGTAATTGTACAAGTGAAAAAGGGAAAGAGGAATGAAGGCAGAGAAATCAGAAATGAAAACAAAAACACACATACACGCACACACATGTTCGTTCACTCAACTCAAAAGCAAATAAAATTTGTTTAGTAAAGCCAAGCCCAAGTGCATGTCATCGAGGCTAGCTAGGGTATTAAGTATGCGAGTATAGTGTGTTGTGAAATAATAGCGACAGTTAAAGTGCTGCAGCTTTCATCAGAAGCTTTGAAACAAAAACTAGGTATTGGAGGAAAAGTATCTGAGACAATGGTGAAACACTTGCTTGCTGCTTGCTTGCCCAGGTAAGCCATTCATAAGCCACCAGAGAAATGATGAACCTGGTCATGGGTTTCGATATGCCTGTATTCAAAATATGTTCGTTTCTAATGCCGTAGTTCCAAGTCTGTCTTTGGCCCTCCTAACTACACGTGGTTTGGTAATGAAAATTTTGACGTGATTGCTTGGAGCCTAGTAGAAAAGGAAGGTCCTAAAAACAGTTCACATGCAAATTAGTAAAGTCCGAGCTATAAATATACTACACAACTCCTATAACAATAGGTGGCTGGATGGTTAGCTGATTTGCTGGCTTTTGTAGGAAATATTTTATTTTATTTCTTGTAGTTCTATGTTAATTTTCGGCTGAGTTCGAAAAAACGCTTGCCCTGAAAATGTTTTTATGTAAAAAATGGGTATCATTTCATTACAAACTCTTCTTGTTCTGCTATAAAATGGTGCAATAGCCCATATAGAGCCTAGGCCAAACTATTCGCATTCGATCATGTTGTGCGTGCTATGTTTGTACATGAATGGAAGGCACCTACAATTTTATTCTGAATCCGAACGGCGTAGTGAAAGGCTTTTCATATGGAATTTTTACTCTTGCAGGTTTGTCATTGCCTACCAAGAGGAGGTTCCGTGTAGAACAATTGTTTTTATTTTATCATATGATTTTGCCTATGCCGAGATTCGAATCAACCCGGACACTCGGCGTAGCAGGCCAATGCACTACCAACTAAGCCATAGCGACCACTCAAACTATAACGAACTCTAGCTTTTGAAATTTATATACATACTTACGAATTGATTGTAGTGACATCACTCATCTCAGGAGATTCGAAACAATGACGTAATGCAAAATAGGCACGCTCAAGCAGAACAAGTATTTACTAGTTATTCCTATTATCTTTAATGTCTTTTTAATATAATTTGATAATACAATAACAACCGAGTCTTAAGGGTCGCTCAGATGGTCGATCATGTTCGAAGACATGTATGATAAACGAAAGTGCTGGATCTTCTCATGGTGGAGATTGCCGTGAGACCGTCATAGTCTGCCTTCGAGCAGTTGGCGCAAAACAAAATCTTTGGAATTTCATAGAGCGGCTGGATGATCACTATTTTTTGCGTCCATGCGATGGTATTTGTCGTGAGAAGACCTGTGCTCTCCGACAATGCTTCACCGTCTGAACGGCCCTTTAACCAGTGTTTCAACTCATACTTGTGTTGAATTGGAAGAGATGCAATGCTGAAATAACGTAAGATAACAATTTATGCAAATAAGTAAAACAAATTTGTATATGTAAATTTAATACAAGTGGTAAATAAATATTTTAATAATTTAGAAATTGAAGAAAAGGATAATCAATGTGTCACTATAACTTGACAACACACTGTATTACATAGATCTATAAATATTATTAGCTCTTCGTGTTTTCAAATGCATTTCGCATTTAAAATGTCATTGATTTGTGTGTCAGTATTGAAAATACATTAAAATGTAAAAATAAATTAGTTTTTATCGTTTTTTCCACGATAAAAACATAAGTAATTTACTCTTACATAAACCGAAAAATGGAAAATGCTAAGCATTTCCTTTTGTTTCATATCGTCGTAGTATTGTAGTAAATTTATAGTAAGATTGGTATTTAGTAGTAGTAGGAGTATACCATACTATACAAAGGAACGTTTCTGTGTGTGTGTGTGTGTGTGTGTGTGTGTGTGTGTGTGTGTGTGTGTGTGTGTGTGTGTGTGTGTGTGTGTACGTGTGCGTCTTTTTGTTGTTTGTTTTTTTTTTTTTTTGATAGAATGCATTTTGTTGTGTATTTTGTTTTGGTGCATTGATCCCTTATCGCTACGATAATCGTAAACATTGTCGTCGTTGTTGTTGTTGCCGTGGTAGTGGTGGCAATGATGGTGTTCGTGATGCACTTCCTTATACACAAATACCAAGGACTGCATGCTTGTCTGCCTGTCTGTATGTATTCGTTCCCTGCACACCACGACACAGATTACGGTTGGTTCGAATGTAGTTATTCTTTGTCGTCTTCTTCTTCTCCTTCTTCCTCTTCTACTTTACTTTAAATGTGAGCATTAGGTCCCTGTTGTGTTTGGATTTGGGTTTTGTATTTTTGGTGGTGGTGTCTCGATGAAGGTTTGAATTCAATAATGATTTCTTTCCTCATCTTTTCGGTGAGTCAGTGAGTGTCTTCGTTTGTTGATTCATTTCCTTTGTTATTGTTTAGATATTGTGAGAAAATAAACAAGTTACTTTTTATTAAAGTGTACCATAATTTTCGTGAAATGTTTTTGTTATTGTCTTCCATTTCGTAGTCATATTCTTATACTTTGATTTTATTTTCAGTTGTGACTTATTGAGATTGATTATGTTTCCTTTTGACAGTTTAAATAATTCAAGTACTACCTGCTCGTCCACAAACGAATGCATCCAATTTATCATCATTCATATAAATGAAAATTAAAGCAGTTAATCTTTCTTTCATATTCTGAATTTATATAAAATCTTTTTGTTTTTATATCTTCTAGAAATTTTAATGTTTAAGTACTTGCAGAAATATCAACATACTTAGATATCGCTATCTTAATTTGCAAAAACCCTAACAGGCATTTTTCAGAAAGAAAATAACATTTCGAAACTTGAATATTTTCAGTATTGTTTTCAAAAATTATAAATTAAAGTAAAAGAAAAAATACTTATGTACTATATTTTTGATATACTCGTATATGTAACATCGACTTCTCCTGTAGGGCCTAGCCCATTCGGCGAAATGGAAAAAGGAACCTTCAACCTTCTCTCTATTACATATGAGGTTAAGAAAGCGGAAGAAAAGCAAAGTGAACTATATTGGGAAAACAGATCTGAGTTACAGCATTCGAAATCACTTTTGGGAACGCATAAGTTTATCAAAGTATAGCAAATGAAAAAAATTTATCAACGAATAATTTAAGAATCATTACAGCAGTACTAATGGACATTGTAGGTTAAACTATGGTATCACCTAACAAAACTGCAAGTTACATCCGTAGTTGGCTCGTGTAGGTAGATAAGGAGTCTGTAAAACACATCGTGGGATAGTGTCCCGCACTTATCCATATGCATAAAAGGAATCTGGGTAACCATAAGAAATTATGCCAGAAATTAATCTGAACTTCATAGAAGTATGATCAATATTTAAACTTCTGTCAGAGGCTAGACTTATGGAAACACTATAAGTTCATGAAGTGGCACAATAGATCTTATGGTATAGGTGTCGCACTGACCTACCGACATTTAAGTAATGTGTTGTTGCCAGGAAAGCTTTTGTTTATTAAATTTATATTTAATAACACTTCATATTTTGATTCATCACTATTTTCATCTGAATCCATTTTTCATATACATAACATTACTTTACTCTCTACAAACTTTACTCTCTCAATTTTCTATGAACACTTCTATTCTCACATTCTTTTTTGTTTATTGTTGAAAATGCCCAATGTTGGGGATTTCAATTTAGAGTCATGCAACTGAAATTTGTAAATTAATTGTTGTTTGTAGTTTAAATTGCTGATCTGCCACTGGCCCATAATTTTAGTCATTAAAATTAAATTAATTTTTGTTTGTTTTTTATTCATTTTGGCATTTGTAAAATTTTAACCCAAAATTTGGTCTGTTCGTTAAATTGAAACTTTTTATTTACTACTTTTTACTCGAAAGGCATTTCTATAGACAGATCCTATTTTCTTTATAATTCTTAAGTAACGACTCCATTTTCTTCTTTTTTTTGGCTTTGCTTCTTGAGAGAACGCAAAGACTTTCCCATTTTTTTTTAAGAAATTTCAATTTCCTTAAAATTAGTAATGTGCTTTGGAGCAGTTTCTTAGGCAGATGCTACATAACGAAATAGAGAATGGGGCAATCTTTGCAGACAGTCAAGTTATCCTTGTCTCCACTTCTATCAATTCTAGATTGGTAAGACAATGTATGGATGAATTAGCTTTGTTAGGCCGTACGCTATCAAATACTCTTATTTGCGTTCCCGGCCAGAGTAATATTGAGGGTAATGAGTTTGCAGATGAAGGGTCTATAAAAATACTGAAGATAATGAGATTGCAGACAGATGGTCTCACCGAGTGTCTACCCTTGATTTGGCTGAAGCGGAATCTCGCTCGCCAAAATTAAAACTGATCAATTCTCTCACTGTCTATCCACTGCGAATCAGAGATGGCACACGGGCTCTCCACATGTGTAACATCGAGAAAGATGTGGCCATAATAGCCTATACTATACTATAGCATAGTCAATCAATTCCAAAATACTAATACTACTTAAGCAATTACTATTCCCGTCCAAACATAGCCAGACTAATTGCATTTCTCAGTGGGCACTGAAAGATGGGGAACAATAAGTTAGGTTAAACATCCCTCGCATTACTTTCAATCACAGTTGCAATGACAGTGTGGAAATATTAAGCCTTTAACACTAGCTTTGCACCTGCCTGGGTTTGGATAAGACCAGGCTTCGCTCCCTAGAAAACCCCTTTCTTAGCAGTATTGAAAATATCACTGGGGTTGAAATTGGAAATCTGATACTATTTCTAGATCTCACAAAATGGATTTAACAGTCCGTGGTATCTGGATCTGGGATCCACTCGTAGCAATAATTACAACAATATGTAAAAAAATACGTATGGTATCATAATGAGACTCAGTGCTAATTGTGCCCTCAGGTGAGATCGGACATTTTCTAAAATCATGTTCTATGTACAGAAAATGTAAGAATAATACCACTTATGGTAAATAATGGATTTTTATCTTACTTTACTTTACATTTAATGGCACAACAGCCCATGGAGGGCCTAGGCCGAGCTGTTTGCTTTTCGCATCCACTCATGTTGTGCGTATTATATTTGTACATGAATGGAAGGGACCTACAGTTTACAGTTGAAAAGCTTTTCATAGGCAATTTTTACTCTTGTAGGTTTGCCATTGCCTGCCATCACCTCTTGGCGATGTAGAAAAATTATTTTTTTTTCTAGTTTCTGATTTTGCCTGTGCCGAGATTCGAACCCCGGACACTTTGCGTAGCAGACCACTATCGATTTTTATCCCATATCCCATGGGTAGTGTGACCAGGTTTGAGACAAGGTACAGTCAATCAATTCCAAATCTCCAAAAGTAAAAAAATCATTTCACTTTCGCATTCGGATTCGGCATAAAACTTCAAATATCACTCGCACAAGACGAATGGATGAGAAAAACCCGGCCTAAGTCTTCGATGGATTGTTGTGTCATTACAGTAGAAGAAAATTGATTGTCCATGGCAAAATCGCATAAGGTCTGGAGCTGTAATTGAAAAAAATATAACTTTTGCGGATATTTATTGTATTTAAATTTGAGGAATACTGATTTCATGCTGATAAAATTCGAAATGGAAAATATTACTGTTATATGTAAAAAACCAAGCAATGAATCGATGGCAAGTTTGTAGAATGTAGAATATAAGAATTTGTATCTTTCCGCTGCATGGAAATGATTCGCAGTTTTTCAAGTTGAGTGATTTCAGTGACCTCACCTTAGTTACATCCATGTATGCAAATGCAATAGCATGACGAGAAGCGAAGAAGGTAATAGAAACATACATACAAACATACATACATACATAGTATGCATGGTGAATGTAGATGTACATACATATGTATGTATGTAGATAAGTACATATTTTAAGTTAAACTGGGTACTGGGTAAGCAACAAGTTAGTAACAAAGCAACAAAGATGACTGTAGAATCAAGAACAACAAAAAAGGTGTAAAAGTGTAAAACGGATGTCCTGAATGAGTGAGCTGCCAAACGATAAACAGAACATTCTCATACAAGTTTCTATGTACATAAGTAGTATGTACATTTTTTTTCTCATCGATATAATTTTGGTCTTGTTGACCAAGGAAATACGAGTACATATGTATGTACATAAAATACCACACTCACTGTGATGCATTTCAAAGGTTTCCACGTTCCGCAATCAATTCGCTGAATATGAGAAGTAAAAAGTTACAAATTCAGTTTCAAGTGAAACAAGTTGAGGGGGAAAGAAGAAAAGGTGATTGTCGTTCATGATGTATTTCCAATAAACTCTACAACAGATGTGAATGTTCTAAAAACTCCCCGGCCCCCTTCCACATACATGCCACACCGTACAACATGCATATTAGTGAAATTTAATCAAGCGTTTAATTTCAGGGGAATATAATACTTACACACACATATGTACTACTCACTTACACTATTATATATATATATACAATGACTGTGTCATATGCCACTCGAGCACTCTCTTTCCATGTTTCCATAAGGTTGTCGCTCATCATCAGGGTGATCACGATCATCATCATGAGCATAGTATTTGTTGTTTTGGTCCAAAAATACATATACTATATTTGCTCATATATATATTTTGGATAACATTAATGACACACATACACACACACACACACACACTAGAAACCAAGCCAAGTTTGAGCCTAAAACGTTTCAAATTTTAAAACCATATGCTTTAAAAATTAAATATGCATTCAACCAACCCCGTTTTAGGGTAATTTGACTACATTATGATAAAATGAAAACAAAAGAAATATTACAAAGCAAAAAAAAAAATTATAATAATAATAAAAACAACAACCAAGTGATGCTGTTTCAATACACAAAAAAAATAATCAAAAAGAAAAAATAAGTCTCTGAAACTATGAACCACCATCACATGTTGCAGTATGATGTAGCAAATTGCATAAAGTACATACTAAAGTAGTTACTAGTCATTGATGATGACGATGACGATGACGATCGTGATGAATAGTTCTAACGTATCTAAGTGAAAAGGAAGTTAATTTACTTTCTTAACGCCTACGTATTGAACATACGAGTACATGTATTTAATAAGCATCATTATAAAAATATTGGTAAGAGTATGTATGTACTCGTTACGTAGTTAAAATGGGCTACATTACTGGAACTAAAAACAGGCTAGCGCTTCTAAGTGCTACAATATGACGCCGTTAGAACATTTTGAGCATTTCTGGAAACTAAGATATGGAAGAGCTTTAGAAGCTAGGGTTGTTTGCTTTCCTTCAATGTTCCAATAAAGGTTCCCATTGCTACCCATTACATACCATAGATGGTGTTAAACATTGCGCCCTATTCTCGGTGATTTTGTCATGTTCCTGGTCAATTACGTTCACTGTGAAATATAGTGACAGGATATTACTTCCTAGCATACGGAAACAATAAAAATAAATTGTGAAAATGAAAAACGACATGGTCAAGAGAGATAATTATACTTAGTTTTCTATAGGCTGAAGAGTTCAAGTTCTCCGGTACTACATTTACAATCACCAATGGAAATCAGGGCTGTTCTTCGCATCTCATCAGATTTTAAACGAAAACTCAAAGCTTCAGCTCATGCCTGAAAACTGAATTGTTTTATAATATAATAGTAAAGTATTGCTCGTTTCCAATACAATATTGGTTAATGTCTATAACTCCAGGTTTTTACAATTTCACAAGATTCATACCTTGCAAACTTCAGAGTTAAAAATCAAGGGGAACCAAAAAAGGAATAACTAACTAAAAAATGTTCTTCTCTAAGCAATAATTGCAATCATTGACAATTAAATGAAAACTATCAAAGTTTGATCCGTCAATTACTTACGTTAACAACTGAAATATATCCACCTTACCAAGCAGTAATAAACGTAGTTCCTCTACTTCATTATAATCATAACTCATAATAATACTTAAGAGACTACAAAATGTATTATTACAAAGTAAGAAGATTGGGGAAAATTAACAATAAAATAAATCCTTTTTTTTCTAATATCAAATCAGGACGCATCTCGTTTGAGTATGTATACTGTTCAATTCAAAACATTTCGTCTCATTGTTTATAGCCAACGCATCAAAAGTGTCAATTGAATTCATGAAATAAAAAAAGAAAGCAAAAAATTGTCGATGTTAAAGATACGAGCAACAAATAACATGCAGAAACACAGGTAGGATGCGAGCAACCACGTCCAACGAAATGAAATTAGATTATCGTCGTCGACGTTTTCTACACAAAGCAACGAACCAAACCAAGTGAGTTTGCGACGACAACGATCCCAGCCAGTGAGCCAGCCAACAAGGTAGGAACCATCAACCAACGCACAAAAGACTCACAATATTATGGATGGCGGCACTGATGGCAGCGTCAAAAAAAAAAACGTACAACAACTCAAACAACAACGGTGCATAAAATTTACAAGACATTACCATGATCGGGAATAAGAGAAAAAGAAAACAGTATCGTGAACCTTATTGTCGTCAAAATGTAGTCATCTTTTGGACGACATCAAGCAGGGCAGAGATTTGGTTTTTTAGTTTTGAATGTGAAAGGAATATTAAAGGTGAAAGTTGATTTTATGAGGAAGTACTTACTTAACTTGTCATGGAGAAGGTATGTGCATACACACCTACTTGCATGCTCTTCTTTTTAATTTATATAATATATAAGTAGGGACAATATTTCATAAATGATAAGCAATTTTAAAATGCTTTTAAGATTGTTAGAAATGTTTATGGTAATGTGGACAAGTTATAAGAAAATTGTTCAGGGCGAAGTAAATGTTGCAAAGGAGTCATCTAGATTCAAACTCAGATAAGTGACGAAAATGTTATTTTACAGAAATACATACATATGTAGGTGACTGTGGGGGAAGTTGGCATATCAGTTTTTGTACCATGTTGAATTTGAAAAAATATAGAATGTAGCGTATTGCAGGTTAATGTATGTATGTAATACATAATATGGAATTTTAATCAACACTTTACTTTTGAGATCCCTTATCCCTCCCGTCCTAATGTATGGCGCAGAGACGTGGACATTGACCATCAATGATGAGAGGCTGGTAGGAGCGTTTGAGAGGAAGATACTCCGTAAGATCTACGGTCCATTATGAGTTGACGACGTGTATCGAATAAGACGGAACGATGAGCTGTATACTACTGTGGGCAAAAAGGAGTAAGACTTTGTTCATAATTTCAAATTTTTTTATTCATTCTTCCAAATCTATTTCGTCCTCTTCAAAGTAATCCCCCCCGGCCCCAATACACTTGTGCCAACGTTTTTTCCAATTCTCGAAACAGTTGTTAAAGTCAATTTCCGGAATAGCCTTCAATGCGCTTAGCGATTCATGTTTAAGACCAGTAAGGTCTCTCTTTATTGACTGTTAATCGTCGATTCTCGAGCACCAATTCCTTGATTTTATTGACGTGTTGATCATCAGTTGATGTTGATGGCCGTCCTGGACGTGGTTCGTCGTCAACGCGTTCTCGACCATCTTTGAACAATTTGTACCAATCAAAAACACTTGCTCGCGACATACAATTATCACCGAAGGCCTTTTGCAACATTCTGAACGTTTCGGCACCAGAAATTTGATTCCGCACACAAAATTTAATGGAACTTCTTTGTTGAATAATTTCACTCATTGTGAAAATCGCCGAATGCACTTTTTGTACTTCAGAAAGACAAGCGTATACTAAACACTAATGATTATTTTGATGTGACATTTAGCACAGATATCACCGACAGTCATACCAACCTTAAAAAAATAATATTTTGATGAATGGGTTTCCGCGCGAAATTTAAATTAAAAAGTCTTACTACTTTTTGCCCACAGTAGTAAGCTGTACGCCGGCACTGAGATAGTCAAGCGTATAAAAATCCAGCGGCTTCGCTGGTTGGGTCATGTTGAGTGAATGGAAGAAAGCGCTTCGGGTAGAAGGGTGTTTTATTCAAGCCACGGTGGAGGATCACACAGAAGAGGACGTCCTAATCTCCGTTGGAAAGACCAGGCGCAGGGCAATCTGACTGCACTTGGCATAATCAACTGGCGCCAGCACGCGCGTAGCAGAGGCGACTGGCGAAGCTTTATAGAGGCGGCCAAGACCGACGGACGATCGTCCGTTGTAGTGCCAGTTAAGTAAGTATGTAATTAAATACAATAGTACATACAGTCGTGTGTGGGTATAGTGAACACCCGATATAGTGAACATCTAAATTTTTACATGGAGTACTCTAAATAGTAAACAATCGAATCGATTCATTTTGAGAAAGATGTCGAGAATATTTGCAGAATCTGATGATCACGACCAAGGCGAAATACATATCACAAATCCTGTAAAAGCTACTGAAGCTATTGAATGTTTCGATAAAGATATCACATGGGCTGGGGCCAACACTACTGATTATGCTGGTATAATTGCACTGCTAAGTCTACGCGAAAAAAAGGTCCAAAAGTCAATTTCTGAACGCAAGGAGCAAACATCTATTCGCGAATTCTTTCTATTTGCATGTACATTTCTTTTTTCCTTCAAATTTATTCTAACGATCTTTTGCATTTACGTTTTTGAACAAAAAAGTGCCAACCATTATATACTTAGTGAACAACCTGGATACAGCGAACAGTCCTTGCAATAATTAGTTCACTATATATATATATATATATAGACAAGACTGTTAAATTTACTGAAGTAACTATAATTGTAATTTAGTCTTACTTCGATAACTTGTCTAACTGGTAACAATAAATTACTGCCCGATTATTACAGCCGTTTTTATGAACTAAATCAGAAATTTTCTACATTAATGGGATGTACCCGCCCCCAAATTGAAAAATTATTTGTGAAAATATCAAATCCTTTCATTTTTTTAATAAAAGTTCCTAATTTCTTTTTTACTTTTGAGATTATTTGTACTGGATCAAAAGTTTTAGACTTTTTCCTCCAAAAATACGATATTTTTTTTTTATAAATTATCTCTACTGAAAAACAAGTTATATTCAATTTTTCAAAAACACCCTCTTTTTGACTAGTGTGCACTATTCTGTTGCCATTAAAGCATAACTTAATTGTAAATTTTTCAAAATTTCCGTTGCTGAGGAGCTACAACCTGCTACAAGCGCTGCTACAAGAGCTACAAAAACAAAATTGAACTCTTCTGTCAAATTCATACCACAATAACGCTGATCTTCCATATTTTCTGATTCATTTTATAAATGCAATTTAATTTAAATTTGTTACAATAAGTATATAAAGGGTGTTTTTTTTTAGAAGTGTGGTTTTCAATCTGGCAATACTTTTTTCGGAATTGGTCTTTTTGACAGCTGTCACTTGATTTATGCTCAGTTTGGGTTGCCATTTTATAAGAATAGACTTACTCCTGAACAACGTTTGCAAATTATTGAAATTTATTTATTATTAAAATAATGGTTCGATTCGCGCGACTCATTGCGCGCTGCGTCCAATATTCGGTCGATATAATCGTCCAGCAGAGTCGGAAATTCGAGCAACCATGGGTCGGTTTCGCACCACGTTTACTCTAGTGGATAATGCGCATCCTCAGAGATGCCGTACAGTGCGCACCGAAGACGCTATTGCTTCTGTGGAGTAGAGTGTCGAAGAAGACCCGAATGAGTCCATCCGCCATCGCGCGCAACATTTGGAGCTGTGCCCATCCACTTTATGGAAGATTTTGCAGAAGGATATTGATTTGCGATCTTACAAAATCAAGTCGTGCAAGAATAGAAGCCGAACGACCATCAAGCGCGTCGCACGTTTGGTGAATGGGCCCAAAACGAGATGGCCACCGATCCCGATTTTCACAAGAAAATTTTGTTCAGCGATGAAGCTCACTTTCGGTTGAATGGGTACGTTAATAAGCAAAATTGTCGCATTTGGAGTGATCATAATCCACAAGCCATTGTTGAGACGCCGTTACATCCTCAAAAAGTCACTGTTTGGTGTGCTCTATGGGCAGACGAAATCATTGGTCCATATTTCTTCAAAGATGAAGCCGGTCATAATGTTACTTTCAATGGGGAACGCTATAGACATGATTAATGACTCTTTCGTGCCTGAATTTTGAACTGGAGGATGTTGATGTAGACGACCTTTGGTTCCAACAAGACGGCGCTATATGCCATAATGCTAACGAAACAATCAATTTATTGAAGGAAACTTTTGGTGAGCGAATTATCTCGCGTCGTGGCCCTGTGGCGTGGCCTTCAAGATCGTGCGATTTAACACCTCTGGACTATTTTTTGTGGGGATATGTGATGTCGCTTGTCTACGCAGATAAGCCCGAGACGATTGACGCCTTGGGAGACAATATTTGACGCATTGTTACTGACATACGGCCCCAATTGCTGCAAAAAGTGGTCGAAAATTGGGAGGGAGTCCTGGAATTTATTCGAACAAGCCACGGCGGCCACTTGCCCGAAACCGTTTTTAAAACATAATGACAAGTCCTTATCTTTATAATAAAGTTAAATTATTGGCCATAACATTAAATTATATGCGTTTTATTTCTTCTTGAAAAAACACTTCTGAAAACTTCTAAAAAAAACACACTGTACATAGTAAAAATAAATACGATGTACAAAAATTAGTTCGATGTATTCAGCCGAAGCAAAATTTCCACGCTTGATTGATTTTGGCAGACTTGCGAGCATATCTTGGCGCACTTACGAGTTCAAAATGCTCCGAGACCAACTCACGCAATCGGACATAAGTACGATTATTATTTTAACAATAAATTAAAACACTGGATTGGGAAATTAGTTTATGAATAGAATAGCAAATGGGATCAGCCATACTTGTTTGGAGCCATGAATGATGTCTGCGGGAAGAAGTGGTCTGCTAGAAGTGTAACTGCCACACCACAACCCATTGCTGCCGCCTGCGCTCATCAACCGGCTTTTGAAAGAAATACCCCTTTGGTAAACATTTTTTTTGGCTTCTTTTTTGGCAAATGTCGCACTTAGGCATCACTTTTTTGTACAATAATAACTTTAAACGAGTATTCCTTATTTTTTATTTTCTACACTCGCGAAAAATATTGTTTTTTCTTTTTTTGGAAAATATCACACTTTAATAATATATTCTTTTCTATTTTCATTTACAAAATAAAAATGTAAACAAAAAACAGCTGATTTATTTGTCATAAAGAATTGGCCAAATAAATGGGAAAGAAGAAGAGAACTTGTACTTCATGTACAAATTGTTTTTATTTATTAATTCAAACTATTTGCAGCACGTTGGCAACGCTCATTGCTTGTAACAGCAGTGGCAAAAGTAGTGTGTTGCAGTCCGTAAGCAGCGCCACGCAACCTGTGGTTATGGTGAGAATTTGCTGGGCTAACACTTTGTGCTCGGTGTGCACCTAGCATATCGTGTTCGGTGCCACAAAAAATTCGTGGTTTTAAACTCATAATTCTATTAATGTATTACGCGAGAAGAATCAAATAATATATAAATTAATCACAGGAATGCAACGCTGCAACTGTTAAGGAACCAGAGATGCCAACATATTTTTTTAAATCCGTAAGTACATATTTAAGAAGCAAAGTTAGTTTATTAATTTTCCGCAAATTTTGTAAAATGCGATTGAAAATAAAATATGTAAATACCCTTTTTCACGAAGCAGAGACGAAAACTTTTGAAAGAATGCTCATTTAATTACTATTCCATTATTCTACATTTTGAATATATAATTATTTCACAATAAATAGTACATACCGGAACTGTGTATATTAATATATTACGAATTTTTTACTGATATTTTATCTCTTTCCTCTCATTTCATATTCTTTATGTCAAACTTTTCCATTCTCTTTAATTTCTTCTAATGTGGCAGCACCATGTCTGGCAAATACCGAAAATCGAAGACTATACCGAAAAATTATCCGAACGTCAGAAAAAGAAATTTGCAAACGAAGCGACGGAATTTCAGTACAGAATTTTAGGATTTAGCGTAAACAAAAATTAAATACATTCGATTAAATAAGAAAGCTGCATTTAAATATGTGTGTACGTTATTTAAATTAGTGTATTTTGTGAATGTTTATTGTTTGAGCATTGCTCACGTTGAATTGTCTGCAGTTCTTTTACATTTTTGTTCTTGACCGTGGAAAAGTGAGTTGAGTGTGTGCATCTTAAAATTTGTGTGCAAAAAAGAAGGCGGTTGGGAGTTGTTTTTGGGTTTATCAGTCCTCTTTCATGTGCATCCGTTTGCCTGCAGTGTGCACTTCATTAACTAATCATCGTATTAATTAACTTATATAAATGCAAAGTCCATATGAATATTTGATATCAAGAGTGTTGTTTTCGGTAAGAGCAAATGAAGCAAGCAGCAGCAGATGAGTGAGTGTTTGGAGTGCGGTAGATTGTGGGTGGAGTTGGGGTAGAGCGGGATTGAAAAGTGTCAAGGAATTTTCTTTCGAAAAACAAAAACAAAAAAAACGAAGGAAAAGAATATGTGTGTGCAAGGTAAAATGTAAAATGAATGAAGCTGTCACCGCCCTTTGAGTGAGCAGTAGTAGCAGCAGCGGTGGTAGTGGTAAGAACTTTTAAGCTAGCTAGCTGTCGGGCGTGCGGCGGTAGGTGGTTGAAACGAAAAGTCACTGCCTGTTACTTTTACTTAAATTTTCGTGCAGCAAAGAAATAATTGTGTTTATAATATTGCTCAACTGTATGCTGCGATCCCACCGACTTAGTTTTTCTTTGTAGTTCAACCTGTGTTTTTCCTACGCCAGCAAGGAAATTATTTAAGTTGTTTTAAATAAGGATTTCGATTATCAATTAGAGTATTTTGGTCGTTTTCTCTCTCTTACAAAGAATGTTTTCTTGTTCCTGGTCTAGTTCAGTGTTGCTAATCCAAGATTTTAATGGTAATCAACGCGATTTTTGAAATGTTACATTAAAAAATTTTCCAGTATAAGTTCCACATTTGTCCAGCGACTATGAGGAGAAGCAGTTAGTTAGGTTAAGGGATTATGAGTTAATAACTTTCAGATACAAAAAGTGCTTCTAAAGTAGTTATGTTAAATTATATTAGTATTTATTATATTTGTATAATGATTTTATACACCAGTGGTCTTCAATCTGGGCCGAGGAGCCCTTTTGGCGGGCATTCAATTTCATAGAGCCCTTAAGAGAAAAATCGGAAATAAAATTAAAAGTTTTTGTTCAGAACTCTAAACATGTCTGAATTAAATAGAAAGTAGCAGTAGCAACATGAAAGTACTGCAGTTAATGAATTGGAAAATTAAATGTCAACATTAGATGAAATTTTAAATTAATCTACTCTGTTAATAAGAGATCATATTCGCACGGAGCCTCGGGAATATTTGACGGAGCTCCAAGGTTCCATGCAGCATAGGCCTTTGACGCCATTGCAATACACCAAATTCTTCGAGTAGTAGTAGAGAGTAATAATAATTGGGATTTTCAATGTTCACTAAATGTTGATCACAGACCAGCCATAATGGAAACCAAATTTTGTAAGATAATCAACCTATAATCAGTAGTGACTCGGTTAACGAAACTGGGACTACTTAGGTAAGGGGTGAACCAGAAAAGCTTTCACGGAGAAATTAAAAACCAACCAACAGTCCGATTTCACTCAAATAAAGTTCAGTTTTTAAACTATAAATCACAAAAAAATTTATTCAAATATAATTAGCGGTTGCAAAATTGTTTAATATTTTTCTTAACGTTTTTAGTTAGAGACTGGACAGTACGTTTGGTGACTAATGCATAGGCTTGATTCCATCGATTTCGGAATTCTTGGAAACTTTGTTTTTCTTAGGGTTTGCTTCATTATCGCCTAATATCTTTCTATAGGCAGAAGTTCCGGCCAGTTTTTTGATCCTCTTTTGGGACTCCTGTGATATTATTTTTCTTATACCATTCATAGTTGACCTGAAGTAATGACTTGTGGCAAAACGGTTCCTTTGTGCTGTCCAATAAATGGTAGAAGTTGTTTTTGCAGGCACTCTTCTATATAAATTCTGGAGTTAATTGTTCCTGTCCTAATGAGCGCCTTGCTACATTGAATGCAGGTGCAAATAGCTTGCTAAACCATGAAGCGTTTTGGAAATTTATATATTTAACTTCAGAGTATTTTCTGGGTGTTGCATCCCTATTCTTTGTTGTGAAATAGGCATTCCCAGGCAACTGGTTGAAGTCCGCCTTACAGTAGGCCTCATCATCAATAATCACGCAATCGAATTTGGTTAGGTAGTTGTCATACAGCTTTCGGGCACTCGTCTTCGCTATTTTTTCCTTTGCTTCCGACCGGCCAGGTACTTTCTGCTGTTTGTAAGTCCTTACTCATTGACTTCGCTTATATCGCATTACATTGCGATGTACCAGCTGTAGCTGCAACATCTCGAGTCGACCTCGTGGGATTAGCCCGATATGTACTAACAACCTTTTTCTGCACTTCTTGGTTATTTGGACCTTTTTTCTGCCTGACCCTTCGGTTCTGCAGATGGAGTTTCCCGTGTTATAGTTGTTTATGACATTATAAAACGTCGCTAAGTTCGCTATGCTTCCCTTGCAATGCTTAGTCTAGACTTCGTCTTATCAGTCAAGTAAATGTCCAGTATTCATTTGCGGCGCTGTTCTTGTTGGCTCGACATGTTGACTTAAATAGATCCAATATAATATAGAAAAAAACTGCACTATTTATAGATACTTTCACTTGATGATAACGGGGTCCTAATTCTTGATAATTGCGTATAATTGATACTTAAAATTTAAAAAATTTTTGTGGTTATTACCTTATTTTAACTAAAATCTATAAAGGACAAAAATCTATATCGATGTTTGATCGTGTGTATATAAATGATTGACGTATTTAGCCTGATTGCCAAGGTAAGATGATTTTACGAAGTGGTGTACCTGTACCGGCAATGGTGAAGAGTTGGCGAACGGAACATATGTAGGTCCCGCATTCTCCTAAAAACCAATCCTAAAAACAAAAATCTTTGACATCTATACTTAGTACGGACATAAATACCATTACACACATTTGATGTTATAAAATTAAAAACCATTATTTATTTGGACCAATTTTATAAAATATATTTATTGATATATATTGTAAACAAAAAGCAGTTACTTATTCGAAATGCCCGCCTTTGACCTTCACATAGGCCTCAAGTCGCATTGGCCAATCATCAATAGCTTCACGCACCTCGTTAATTGCAAAACTGCTGACAGCACGAATCAAAGCAGTCTTCAGAGAATCAATGTTGGGGTATCTTTTGTGGCAAACCATGTCCTCTAAAACTGTCCATAACTTGTAATCCAGTGGGTTCAGATTAGGGCTGCCAGACGGCCATTATTCACAGCAAATGAAAGCTGTCAAATTGTTTTGAAGCCAGGTCTGGATCGTCTTAGCTTCATGGGCTGGCGCATGATGGCTGGAAAGGCCATGGCTGGTTTTGGAACAGGGAATGGTTAAGTGTTAAGTGGCTTCACAATAGCTTCCAAAAAGGTTTTTTGGTAAGCTTTAACCGATTGTACTCGGATATGCAAGTTAGTGACCCTATCGTAAGAGACACCCCACTAAACCATGACTGAAGCTGGGTGATGACCCTTTTCGCCCCGTGGGATCAGTTCAGATGCTTCCTTAGATGACCGTTCATACACCCTATCATTTTGCTTGTTAAATTTTTCCTGCACGGTAAAAATTTTGTCATCCGTAAACAAGATTTTTCTGTGCAAGTTATCAGCGTGCTTCACCAAAAGGCGTTTGGATTTTTCTACCCTATTTTTTTTCCAAAGCTGCAGTTAATAAATATCCGGTGTGACGTTTGAAGCCACCAAGCCCCAAGTCTTTTTTAATAATTCGCCTTATGGACTTTTGAGTGATATTCATCTCACGGGCCATGATTTTCTGTTTTCGGAGCGGATTTCGCTGAATTCTTGATTTGTCGGATTTGATGACTTTCGGCGTGCGAACTGTACGTGGCGGTCTTTGATATCCCCAGTCTCCTCAAACAGTTTTATGCACCGGTGGACGAACATGCAAACTGGCGGATTTTGAAAATATCGCCTTTTTTCATTTCACACTTAAAAAGTTCTATAACAGCGATACGGTTCTCATTATCTGACCACTCCATGGTGAAAGCTGACACAATTTTGAATTCCCGTTACATACTAACGCTAAACCATGTGGCAATAACAGGGTATGTTCAATTCTACTATTGAAATGAATGTGTTCAATGTTGTAACAGTATTTATGTCCCTACTAAGTAAATATGATTTCAAATACAAAGAATTTAAAAATGATCTGATCACAATCAAGTTAGTCTATTTTGTAATCCAGTAATCCATAGATTGGTTGGTTAGATACTACGGCAGTAAAATTTATTATTATTTTCTGATTGCCCATATACTTACATATTGCATTTAAATAATTGCAATTCGAGTTTGTGGCCGAGAATCTTTCGTTGTAGACAAAAATGCATGGTTAATGATTTTACTGAATTTTATTCAACATGTCTTTTCGCTATGTTTCACATTTTTGCAATATTCTACATTATTCTGATTTTACAAACATTGGACCTTCATAAAACAACAAACAAAACAAGAAACAACTAAGTATTTTGAATTCGAACGAACATGAGAATAGCGATTCTTTTCATCGTCTAATAGCAAATAAGATTTCGTAGAATTTCCAAAAGAGAACCCCGATAAGTTGCAGCATTGTTGAACGATTCAAAATTAACTTTAATTTAAAAAATCAGTTCTCCTTGAAACCAGAAGTACGAGGTTGTATGTATATTGAGTAGTTACACAAAAGTACAAAAATTTATTACAATATTAACTAAAACTGGACAATTTCAAAAGAAATTGAACAGGAACGGTTTCATTGAGCATTTTTTAAAAACATTTTGCCATTTCTAAGAGCTGGTCACCTTTAGGCTAAAGTTAATAATATTATTAATCTATACAATGAAAATAAGATATACCTAAAGGTAAACAGGGTCTTCTCATCTTTTGACTTTATTTTAAGTTAATTGAAATAATTAGAATTTTGTTTAAAAATTTAACCGCTAAAAGAGAAGTGAATATATATTTTGTTTTACAATGTACTATACATTAAGGTGGGCGCAGATGATTAAAAGAAAATGTTTCTGCCGCCGCTATTGATGTGTCAGTCACTGAGAGTCTAGTGCTATAGTCGTTTTTTCGATTACAAACATTTTTGCACTCTTTTTGGTTTAGCAGCAATGAAAGGCTTAATTTTCTCTAATATCGAATTGTTTGTGCTGCCAATCAAAAGATCTCACTGAGACCTTTCCAATGAGCCCTTATGTAAGAAAATCACATGAAAAGAATTCTGATTTACGACCGATTGTAATGAACGCTAGATTTCACCCAAAAAATTACATATTTAATTTTCTTGGGGATATTTTTGAAAGTTTAATGATGCACTTCCTAATATTTTTTGATGCTCTTTAATTAGCAATCGGTTCAAAAAAAAAAGTAGCTTACGAGGAGTGTTTACAATCGAAAAACGGTTTATGGCACTAGACTCCCAATGACCCAATATATCAAACGCGGGTTAACGCGGTTAAACATGAATTTTTTTTTCCGCCCACTTAAAGTACATATCAGACTAAATATGTAAATGTATATATCAGAAATGGTAAATAGCAGGCATATCTTTGAATTTTCCTTCAACTTATTTATTAAATATTGTTTTTAATCACATATTTCCAATCAATCGCACACACTTCAAGCCTTTGTTGCAAACAATTTTTACCTTCGTTTTAAATACACGCATTTCAAATATAAAAAACATTTGTTGTGGTTTCCCCTTCATCAAACTCGTTTTAATCAGTGCACAGCATCAGTATCAAACATCAACTGATTCAGAAATTGTTTAGCTGAGTAGGATGATGAATTACAACACCTGAGAATAGAATAGATAGCAAACAAAAAATAAAAGAGAAACGAAATGAAAAAAGGTTTTCGAAACACAATTTTACTGATGAGTATCGCTCAAGAATCCATTTCCGATTGAAAATTCATTTCTTTTACAAGTTGCACACCTACACCACCACTGCCACTGCCACCAGTATCGCCTTCACCATACCGCCACCGCCATACCATCTCTTTCAGCTTCAGCAACCGAGACAACACCAACTTCCAATCGACAACAAGGATGAGTTGAAATTCCTTCTGCAGTTCGTATACATCCGGCAGCCACCGAAGCTCTATGAAAGAGAGAATAGATAAGCAATATTACTATTATTATTACTATTACTATGTATTGTTGTTGTTGCTACTAAAATAGGATATTTTGGAACGGTGAGACTGACAAGCTTTTTTCGGCTTTTTTTTTACAGAAAAAAGTGCAAAAAATTACTTCTCAAAGTATGATTGACATTTGCATGCTCAAAGGAAAGAGTGTGTTTTTAGTATGTGTGTGCTTTTCCTGTCAGAAAAAATAATGAGAAATAAGAGACTTGGAAATTTGGGGAGAAGATGCTGCGGCACCATGCATTTGTTGTTAATGAATTTTATAATATACTTATTATCTCCCTACCTCACTTGCACTTTTCTTGTGCCCTGCCCTGCCTCCTCCTTAACTCAATTACCTGCTTATTAATAATTATTAAGATGTTTTCCTTTACAGATTTCCTTGCTTCACAGCACGAAATGTTAACTTAAATAATTTGGAAAAATTGTTTTAACACGCAAACGTAATACCCAAAATAATCAACACACGTAAGCGTTAACGTGAGTGGAACAGAAAGGAAGGAAGGAAGGAAGTAAGAAAGCAAACATTTAGCTAGAAAGCAGAGCTGCTCATCAATATTCTGTAGGAAACAATTGAGCAAGCATCAATTTATCAATTCAACAAAATGGCAGAAGACGAAATTCTGTTTGACGACGTTTATGAATTATGTGAAGTTATTGGCAAGTAAGTGTTTGTCTGTCCGACCATTGTTGTTGCTGTAGTTGATGTGGCGCGCTGAAATGTTATGCCAAGTCAATCATTCATTCACTATCATTTTCTGTTTCTGCTTCATCATTCCCGCTTCTAAGTCCTTTTTCTTTTTCGTTTTGTTTTTCAGGGGACCATTTTCCATTGTGCGACGCTGCATTCACAGAGAATCAAATCAGCAGTTTGCTGTTAAAATTGTTGATGTAGCAAAATTTACGGCATCGCCTGGCCTGAGCACAGCTGGTAAGTATATTGTGAAGAAGTGTGAAGTGGCTGTCGCCAACAAAATGTCCAGCAACACCATCAGCACCATCAACATCAACTTCAATACCACATCCACCCACCTACTCACTCAGTCGCCACCCTCACGCCTTCATCTTCATATCCGAAACACCATCAGCAACACCATAACGAAACACCATTACAACGAAATTATGTTGCGTTTAATAAATTATAATTAAGCAGCTCAATTATTCACAAAATTATACAATATTGTAGTTAAAGCTTGCCTGGCTGCCAGCTCACAGTTTTTGCGCTGCCGCTACCTTTGTTGTTGTTGTTTTGCGACCTTTACACTGTCCACACGGTTGCTTACTTTCGCTTCCAGCTACATCTTTCTTCATCCACATGCCCATCAGCATTCACCATCGGTATCCTTATTATTTGTCCATCCATCTGTCTGATGATTCATTACAAACATATATTTTACTTATTGTCTCTGTGTGAGAGGCTTAAGCTCAATTACAATTTACATTAGGCGAGATGACAAACGCAGATGGTGTTTGTTGTTGTTGTTGTTGTAGTTACTGCTGCCTATCGTAATAGCTTTCAGCAGTTGCAACAGTCGCTTTCGATTTTAGTCAATTTAAGCTTTTTGTTAAAATTGGTTCGTGATAAATTTGCAAGTTACAAAAAGATACAAAAAAGTAAACCAGAAAAAGCGAGACGGTTAAAATGGTAATGAAATGTGTTTACACTTTAAATACCAATGTTATTTTGGTTAAATGATGAGCATTTATTACTACCTTGCCTCTTTCTGTAAAAAGTTACGTTAAAATATTTAAAAAAATTTAAAACTTAAATATGCTTGAAATGGTAGAAGCTGCAGAAATTAAGAAGAAGTTCAGATCATCGTAACTTTATCTATGTACTCTTTGATCTTCAGATATGTCAGGTCCGTTTTTAAGAGAAATCCTGTTCGGAGAATTATAGGATCTGGTGCAGATTTCTCCAATCGTTGAATATTTCATGTAAGGATATCATAATGGACCATTTTTGGCCCTTGTGGAATATAAAATTGTTTAAGCACCCCTTACTATGCAACATTTTTCTCACATTCAAGATGCGCTATCCCAGCACTGAGACAATTACGGCGCCACGAGCTCTTATAATGGAGAAAGGAATTTCAGTTATGTATCTGGTAAATTCATTTCCAAATTGCCTAGGATTAAATTAATGAAAATATACGCTGTTCTCAATCGAACGAAAATCTGTTAACAACGTTCACACTTCACACACCATCCATAGACGCATAACAGCTCAAGAATAGATCATTTTTAATTGTATTAGAACAAAATATGTTAATTTCAGACTTGAAGCGGGAGGCAACAATATGTCACATGTTAAAGCATCCACACATAGTCGAGCTGCTGGAGACGTACAGCTCCGAGGGTATGCTTTATATGGTATTTGAATTGTAAGTATGATAAGCATGATACTTCATTAAAATTTCAATACATTTAACTAAATTATGGAATTTTCTTTTTTTCCTTACTTTGCACGCACATACAAACGAAAAGTATGGAAGGGTCAGATTTGTGTTTTGAAGTGGTACGTCGCGCTGTTGCTGGGTTTGTTTACAGCGAAGCTGTTGCATGGTTTGTATACATATGTACAATACACTCACATGTACCCACTTACTTGGTACGCAAAAACAATTTTTAGCAAAAAAAAATAAATCTCATTACAGCCATTACATGCGTCAAATTTTGGAAGCGTTACGTTATTGTCACGAAAATGATATACTGCATCGAGATGTGCGACCGGCATGTGCTCTATTGGCCACTGTTGATAATTCAGCACCAGTTAAATTGGGCGGTTTCGGTTCAGCGATTCAACTGCCTGGTGGTAGGGAAACGATTGAGACGCATGGGCGCGTTGGTTGCCCGCATTATATGGCGCCTGAGGTTGTAACGCGGCGACTGTATGGAAAGGGATGCGATGTGTGGGGTGCTGGTGTTATGTTGCATGTATTGCTATCAGGTAGACTGCCATTTTTGGGATCAGGTGTGAGACTACAGAATTCGATTGCACGTGGTCGCATTTCGGTAAGTGGCAGTGCATAAATTATCCCTCATATGATTTCCATGAATGTATTTTTATAGTTTGAGGCTCCTGAATGGAAATCAATTTCATCGACTGCTAAAGATTTGGTTATGAAAATGCTTGCTGCCAATCCACATCATAGACTTTCAATCACAGAGGTTCTCGAACATCCATGGATGAGAGTAAGTTGTTCATGTATATACATATGTACATATCTGTGTGTGTGTGCATGAGGAGGGTAATTGTTATGTTTTTCCACGTTAGGATCGAGATAAATTACAACGTCAGCATTTAGCAGATACAGTGGAAGAGCTTAAACGTTACAATGCGCGACGTAAGCTGAAAGGCGCCGTACAAGCTATTGCTGGTGGCACTACTTTGGATCCACTTTTCGGAACTGATACAGATTCAAGTATGTTTTTTAAGTGTTTAAGTGTGGAGATCTTTTATAATGCCAAAACCTTTTAGTGCCTGTGGCTTCTGCATCTGAAATGCTGAATGAATGGGCTGATGAAGAAGCGGGGATTGAGGCAGTACAGCGAATACTCGATTGCCTTGATGATATCTATGCGTTGCAAGATTCACATGTTGATCCTGATGTATTGCGCGATATGCTTCGAGATGGTAGATTACATCAATTCTTACAGGTAATTGATGAAAAGAATTTCAAATAAGTTATGTTAACGCTAAACTATTTATTTTCTTTACTATTTGTCTTACAGTTATTTGATCGTATTAGCTCAACGGTAATGTCAAATTCTTCTCGTGCTCCCACCGGCGATGCTGTAGCACGAAGTAGAGATGTGATAGAACAACTTTCATCTGTGGGCGGAAATAAATTTGCCAAAGATGAACTAATGCAACTTTTGGCACAGCCACATTTACAGGTATTTTGATTTTATTATTAATATTGTTGTTCAACTTCATTATATTGGCAAGAATCTTCTCTAACTATTCGTTTGAAACCACAAAATGTGTGTGTATTTGAAAGTAAAATTTGTTGAAGATCTTGTGGTTTTGTTGACACACAGCTATATAGTACTTCAAAATGGATAAAGTTTATCAAAATGCATGCCAGATTTACCAAATAGTAATTAAAATTGAAGTCAACCGAAATAAAAAGAAAAAAATTTTATGACAAAACTATTTCAAGTTATTAGAAAGTAAAGAAATTAAATTTGCAAAGCCTTTCGCCTCCTTCTTAGAATAAGTATTGTGTATAATAAAATATGTACGAATATGTAAGTAAGAGTATTCAGTATATTTAAGTATTGCATATTGTACAAATCGGTTTAATTCAAGTATGGGAATAATCGAATAGGCTTAGTGAAATAATGGTAAAAACCAGAACATAGTTTAAGCTCTAGTAGAGTCGATAAGGAATAACAACTAAAGCGTATTTTCTGGTTGAGCGAGTTTGAGTGATTTATATGAAACAATAAATATTTTAGAAGTCGCTCTATTCAGGTCAAAGGGCATTCTTTAAATTACATATAAATTTCAAAATTTATTTATAAATTCGTACCACTTTGCTATTCGTTTTTTTTTCATTAGATCGCGCGCCACTTCATAAAACACAAACACCCACAAGAAACATTGCATATTTATAGGCATTCATGTTATATCAGTTTATGGCGGAATAATAAGGTGAGGCAATTGTAAAAACACATCGTCGCTTGGATAAATTATTGTAGTATGTGACTGTTACTTCAGTTATTTGAATCATATTGCAGAAAGGAATATGCAATTGTGTATAGTCTGAGTTTCATATAAAATAAAAATACCAAATGAGAGTTCCAAATTGTAAACTTATTGGTTCCGTCAAGTATTAACCAAAATAACGAGAAATGTCATGTTGAAAACCACACTTTCGATATCTGGTTGGAAAGCTATGATAATGGATGTTTAAAGTATATACAAATTTAAAAACACAATCACTTTAGACTTCTATTGTTACTAGAAAGACAGATGCATTCATTATGGTACCATCGTAAAAGTAAATTAAAAAAGAAGCTCTAAAATACCCGCACATTTGCTATGGCAGAGACAGCTGAAGAAACGTGATCACGTAATGTATACGAGTATCCCTGAATAAACACTTTCCTTGCGAATGCTGCTGCAAATATTCACACAACCTTAATATACTTCGCACCCAAGGGTGTCCTTTGCTCCTTAATGCGCCACCTCCACCGCCGCCTCCGCGTTGTTATGTATATGAATATCATCATTATCGCCAAATTACGCCTATAAAAAAGTTTCCTGCAGTTACTATTAGAGATTTGAATTTAACTAAACTGGAACGCTTAATGATGTTTTAAAAGTGAAACATCTTACAATTCTGACTCGTAATTGCTTATCAAATATTGCAACTGCTTTTACCCTACGCAATTGTGTGTAGTGTTTCACTTCGTCTTCATTCTCTTTTTGAAGAGTGTGTACCCAACACAGTGAGAGTAGTGTGTGCTTCTATTTCTGCTTTATTATTTCCTTTTTCTGCGTTGTTTTCCTTTTTTGAACAGCCTCATTTTCATAAATTTACATTTCACCATTTGCGAAAATCCAAAACCTCCAAATTTATGAACATACACAAATGCAAAGACGCAAAAAGTGAAATGATATCAGGAAAAAAGGAAAGTATAAAATTGAGCGAGTTGCATGCACAATAAGGCAGGCTGCTGTCTGTACAGTGGACGTAGTTGTAAGCAATCGTCGTCAAATATTTAAGTTCAATTATTAGAGTTGAACTAAATCGTCATGAATCCGTCTCACATTTGACTTATACAATATTTTCATCACAGCAGTAGTGTGTGTTAGTGTATAATTGATTGCATTCCCTCTCTTATTCTCGCTCCTTCTTTTTCCCACCTATCAATCTTGCTTCCAATCAACACAATGATCTGCATTCATAGGGGTACATGCGGTGTTAAATGTGTCATAAAAAAAAAATATTTTATTTTTTAATAAATCTTTGTAAGCTTCTACTTACTGAAAAGCAGAATTACTTTACTTTACTTTAAATGGCACAACAGCCCATGAAGGGCCTAGGCCGAGCTTTTCGCATCCACTCATGGTGTGCGTGTTATATTTGTACATGAATGGAAGGGACCTACAGTTTAATGCCGAATCCGAACGGCGAAGTGAAAAGCTTTTCATAGCAATTTTTACTCTTGTAGATTTGCCATTGCCTGCCAAGAGGTGGTGCCGGGTAGAAAAATTTTTTTTTCTACTTTTTGATTTTGCCTGTGCCGAGATTTGAACCCCGGACACTCTGCGCAGCAGTCCAACACACTATCACTACGCCACAGCGACCAGCAGAATACCGTTTCAAAATTTCTTTATATGTTAGCATGTTAGCTGACGCTTACTGCTCGTTCAAGTTTAAGGTTTTCATGTGTGCATTGCAACTTATTTTTAACGTCATTTCTAACGTTTAGGCACACTGTTCGTACACTGCAATGCAATGGAAGACGAGGGTGACGAAGAGATTTTTGTTTAACCGGACCGTCATCATGTTGCATGCTCTCTCACTGTGTTTGCTATAAATTTTTGCTCTAGCAATGCAGCATTAATTTGCAGAGATGCTCAGGGATGGTGGTGTTATGAAAAGTGTTCGGTGGTGATGTGGAAACTAGAGGTGGGTAGAAAGTAGTTTGGTGTGATGACGATAGTGAGTGTTTGTTAAGGGTCCGAAATTCCGCTGCGCCTATGTGTGCACAAGCTCGTATTTCTAGTCATGGATTCTGTGTATGTAAGTCAGTGTGAGTGAGTGTGTGAGTGAGTGAATGGGGTAAGTATAGCTACATACAAATGTACATATATTTATATTCTCTGCTAGGGGCCTTCGTGCTGGTGCAATCTGCTCGTGATGATTTACTATAACTGTAACAAATCCGAGGCATTTAGTTCTCATGCTATCCGCTAGGGGTTCAGCTAAGCGCAAAGAAGCTTTGTCGTTGTAAAATGCACGCTGCTGGACGACGACAACGGCGACGCCGACAACATCGACTACGGCAAGAGTACGAGTATTTCATATGATTTATTTGACATTCGTTAAGTCACGTGTAAAACAAAAAAGCTGTTAGCTGCTCTGTGCTCGTTTATTCGTACGTTCTCCTAATGATATTTATGTTTTGAAACTATATAATAAATATATTGGTTGCAAAAACAAAAACAAAAATGGTAGCACGATGACGAAGACGATGACGCCGCACCCTTTAAAGTTGAATTTATACGAAGATGTTGGCATGATTGCTTTTGTTCGCATGTTCGTGTGTTACGTTCCGTATGTGTATTTTGTTTGTGGTTTTGGAGGAAATGTGCCATATTCGTAGCGTTTGTTAACGGTTCGTTAGTTCGCTTATGCAAAATTAAACCCTCGTCAAAATAATTTCTCAAGTGTCCAAAAGACTAACCAGCCAGCCAACCAACCTACCAGCGAAGCCAACCTTTGACCGTGTGCTCGAACGTATATAATCCTGTAATTTTATGTTCTGTGTGGTGCGTTGCGTGTGTGTACTATTTCGATGATGATGATGATGACTTTGTTGAGGATGTAAATGTGTTTGACTTCACGATGAAGATGACGACGTTGAGAACAACGACAGAGTGATGACTAGAGCGTTGGCGACACATTGCATCATGACCCAATTTAAAGTGAAATACTAGAATAAGTATGTACCAATTATCCGCACAGCTCCAGAGTTTATTATGCCACGTGAGCTGATGCTCCTGCCACTGCTGCTAATGCTAGTTTACTGCAGTTCAGTTGCACTTTTTGGCGGCAAAAGCTCATCATGATTTTGTTTTCATTTGTGTGTTCAACAATTTTTTGATGATAATGATAACTAAATAACAAAAAAAAAAAAAGAAACTCATACAAAAACATATATAAAATTTTATTACACTGGCAATTGTGCATTCCAAACACGAATTTTGTTTCTGCTGGTGCCTCATCATCAATTTCAATAATGTCCGTACGAACTTTTAACATTTTTGCATATTCAAGTGAAGTAAATTTGCATAAAAGTAAGAAATTATATGAAATAGTCGGAGGATCAAGGAAGAAATCGAGTGACCTTACGTGGCAAATAATATACAGTAGCAGTAAATCATAATAATAACTACAACGGAAACAACAGCAGCAACAACAATAGTAACAATAGCAACAAAACTCAACAACAACAATAGCAATAACATTTTGAATGGATTTGGAGGACGAAGAATATGATTCATCATCAGCATCGATTGTTTTTCAGTGGATTGGCTTGGAGACAGCAGAGCAACTACCGCCATACATAACCAGATACTATAATAATTTGCATCAAAAGGTATGAATGAATGATTGAAGAACATTTTGCAATCTTTTCTCATTACAAATCTAGTTGAAAAAAATTAGCTGAAAGCATCATCGTCTCATAAATATAAATATACGTGGTTGGCATCATCATCTTAAATTGAATTCCATCAAATTTGTGGATTCTCATGACAGCATTTTTGGCTGATTGCAGCAGGAGCTCACACAAAAATACACATACACACACACCAATGTAGGAAGCTGTTTTGTATGTATTTGTTTGTGGTGGCTCTCGCGTGTGTATGAGCGATTGTGTGAATGTGAATTCTTTTTGTTGGATTATTTTTTTTTATTATTATTCAAATGCAGCATTGTAAATCCTTGACCTACACCTAAAGGTCCTTGGATTTACGAACAACAATGCTCTAAATTGAATTAAAATCACTTGTTCCGCATTAATTAAACTTTCATAGAGGTAAAAGTTACAAAGTAGCGTTGAAATATGTATTTGAAGTACAGTAGTTTCAACAAGAAAGCAATCGGCTTAAGTCACTGAAAAAAAAATTTATGTTATCTTAAAAAAAGTCCACAGCATCTTGAAATGATTAATTATTCATTGCGCAAATATATTAATATGGCGTCCAGTCGCCACCATTCTATCCACTAATTTTTCAGCATATGACCGTGTTAAACTTCGCCATATTACCCTAAGAAGCCGTTTCAAATGATTTATTGAACGTATCTTTTTTCCACGTAGTTTTAACTTCATAAGAGCCCAAACATTTTCGATCGGATTCGCATCTGGCGACTGTGATTGGCATCTGGCCAATCCAATGAAGTTATGCCGATGTTTTAGGTCGTTGTCCTCTCGAAGAACCCAATCTCGGCTTCCTGCCCCAAACCACATATCCGTTGATGGCAGAAATCCACGACGGTATATCGTGGTCATGAAGTTGCCATCCAAATTCCTCGTGAACATGATTAATTTGCCAAATCCATGTTTTGTGAAGCATCCCCAAACATGAACCTTTCCTGGATGTTTCACTGATCGCTGGAGCATCTTACCGTATTTAGTGGACCAAGATAGCTTAATAGTGTTTGTCATCCAAAAGGAGGATTCGTCTGTGAACACCACTTGGCTGCAATCGTCATCCACATGTTCAGTTGCCCACTCTTGGCGTTTTTTATTTGCTTTGCAGTTAGTGAAGGTTTTACCGTCGTTGCTCGAAATTGGATCTGAAACTCCCTCAAACGGTTTCTTATTTTATTCAGAGAGACATTTATGCCCTTTCGAGCCAATTTTTGTTTAGCTACTTTCAAGGATATGGCTGGATTACCTTCGAAAATCCTCTTTATAACCAAGTCCTCCTGTTTCGAGGTAGCTCTGTAAATGCCGCGATTTGGCAAGTCGTCCACATTTTTGTGCACCAAAAAGTGTTGGTTCCAATACTGGACAAACGCCTTCGGCTTTTTTAAGTACTTCGAAGCACTCAAGTGGGACATCTTGGGACCTTTTGGATGGGAACAAAGAAATACTGCTTCAAAACGTTTCGCGTATATGGAACTTATTTCTTAAATATGCTCTTGAGACGAAAGCGTTTCTACAATTACATTGCGAAATTTTCAATGAAATCAAGTTTTTTGAAAATCAATCATATTCAAATTATTTCATGCGAAAAAGCCGATTTCTTTCTTCTTGAAAGTACTGTAAGTAGATACATTATTAATTAAAATATTTGACACCGTTGGTAAATGCTGCATGTAATACTTAGTTAATTTGACAGTTTTAGTTAGCCGTTTGCCGTACAAAATTGTTGCAAATATACATTGGCACAAACTGTTGGATGTGTTGGTTGACGTTGCAGTGTGCACATATTGAGGTGCAATAAAATTTAATTTTATAACTTTGCAAAGCAAATATGTTTCGAATTCTCAAGTAAACGATTTTGATGCCTGCCAGAAGAAAGTTTACCCTATAAACTTTTGTTGTTATGATAAACTTTTTATTTGCAGCACATTTGATATTCAACAAAAAGAAATTTCATATGATGATTTGTTCATTGGAGTTGGAAAAAGTTTAAATGATATTTTCCATGTATACGAAGCCAAATCCAGTTAGGCAAAGTTCACAGAATCGTGAATAACTTTAAAAAATAGATCTAAGGGTGCTTTGTTTTGTTAGTACTAATCACAATTTCCAACTTTTAAATTCAGAAAAATCAGATAAGCCGATGTGGAATGAGATGGTTTCATTTGCTTCACTATTATCTTTGATATTTCACTTTTCTTAGAAGTAGGCGTGGCTTTTGCTCACTGTTGACAATTTTCATAATAGTTGTTTAAAAGACAATTTCAATGTTGTGTGTACTGGATACATTCTCGATTGTTCAATTCGCTTTAGAATTTCCTTTAATATCACTCTTTGAACATTTTAATTGTATGGGAAGTACCACTTCCCCTTAACCGATTTTGACAACTTCAGAATTTAACCTCTTCCTGACAATATCAAATGTCTGTACCAAGTTTGATATTGGTTAAGTTTTACTCTAGTTATGGTGTCCACAGATAGGCGGACGGACGGACAGACAGATCTGGCTAAATGGACTCAGCTGTTCACGCTGATCATGTATATATGTGTATGAACATATTACCTATGACCTATCCAATATGCCCTGTACATAGAGTGTGTAGGGTATAAACAAGTTCGGATTGTGAGCGAGTGTCAAAATATCTAAGGAGTGAGATTGAAAAAATCTTAACACACGTTTTACCTAATAATTTTTTTTGGGTGTAAAACTTAAAAATTTTCTCGATCTAGTTATCTTTGAAAAATATGTCAGTTATTATTTTTAATGACAAACATGTTGATTTATTTTGAGTTTGATCAAAATGAGTGAAGAAAAAGAAGTACGTCTTAAAATTTCTAAAAATTAAAAAAAAAAATCCAAATTGGGCCAACAAAAAATTGGCCAAAGAATTGAAGGTCCGCCGTCAAACTGCTTCCAATGTTATTAAACAGTTTCAGGAGAATTGGACCATAGATAGGAAACCTGGTTCGGGAAGAAACCAAGGACCACATGATATTGGGAAAGCCAAGAAAATAGAAAGCATATTGAAAAGATCTCCAAACACATCTGCTAGAAAAGCTGCCCGGTTGGCCCAGTGCTCTGACTATTTGGTGCGAAAAGTTAAAGCCAATGCAGGTTTGAAAACATACAAAGTCCAGAAAGTTCCAGACAGGAATGCTGCAAGAAATTTAGACGCCAAAAGTAGGGCTCGGAAATTAAAAGCGAATTTCATGCAAAAATATTCATGTTGCATAATGGACGACGAAACGTATGTACTGGCAGATGTTACGCAGCTTCTGGGTCAAAATTTTGTATGTTGCTGATACTCGAGGAAATCTCGAAGAACAATTTAGAATCCAAAAGTAGACAAAATTTTCTAAAAAATGCCTGGTATGGCAAGCTATATGCAGTTGCGGCAAAAGAAGCAAGTCATTTGTTACAGTGGGCTCTATAAATACCGAAATATACATCAAAGAATGTTTGAAAGAAAGGCTTCTTCCTTTCATAAGAGAGCACAATGTGTCCACATATTTTTGGCCCGATTTGGCATCATGTCACTACAGCAAGAAAGCTCTGGAGTGGTACCAAAGTAATAACATAGTTTTTGTACCAAGAGAGGCCAATCCTCCAAATTGTTCGGAGCTAAGACCAGTGGAGAGATATTGGGCTCTTGTGAAAAGAAACTTAAAGAGCACAGAAAAGGTGTCCCAAAATATAGAAGATTTTAAAATGAGATGGGCAAACTGCTCGAAAAAGGTGTCTGAAACAACTATCAAATCCCTAATGGAAGGCTTACCAAAAAAAGTCCACGAGTTCATAAATAGTGGTTAGAACTATAAAAGATATATTTTTCTGTAATTTGTAAAATATTATCAATTAAATAAAAAAAAAATCAAAACTCTAAGATCAACCGTTTAAAAATTATTGAATTTTATATGTGTTAAGATTTTTTCGATCTCACTCCTTATGGAAAAATTTTCAAATTAAAAAATATCAAGTATTAACATGGCACGGCGTCTGGCAATGGTCAGTCTCCTGGTATAAATATTGCCACTTCACTTTGCCCTTTTGAAAGCAACGCTAAACTGGGAGCTACAGTTCTATTCATGCACGAATACCATATAATACATACCACTATAATTGGGATGCGAGGAGCTCGACCTAGGTTCATAACGGTATTTATGGCTCCGCTATAAAAGACGTACTTAGACAAACTAAATCTTTCTAAAGTGCTTTCACATTTTTGTAGCATTATTGATTTATGTTTACTTTAATTGCAGTTATAGTCCCATTGTGATCTATGAAGTCAATAAAATAACCCTGAATAGACTGCATCCACTGAAGTACTGATTATAGCATTTGTGATGCGTTCACTTGGAGATTTTACAACATATTCGTTTGAGTTAAATTAATCAGAGCGTTTAATAATCTTAAAAAAATGGAATTGTTCTGGAGTTTAGAGTGTCATGGAAATTTTTCAGAACCTCGAATTTTTTGAGATCTAACATTTCCACATATATGTATATGGTATAAAAAATAAAAAAATTTAGTCTAGTCAATTCTGCGCATTTTTTTCTCCCCCTCTCCCAATTATTTAAAAATCAACTCTGTGTTTATTGTATTTACTAACCCTGCGTTTACACGTGCAAGTGCAAGTTCGAGAAATTCAATATAATAATAATATAATTTTTTCGCTATACACTCTTTCATTTGCTACTAGCAGCTAGTTTTCGAAAGGTTTGCTTTTAGACGATGGGACCAGTCACATGAAACTTGTATGGTAAAAGTCTAGAAAAGCTGAGAGAATTGTCAGGGAGAAAGACAAAATATCTCGGGCAGCATTTTGATGAAACTTTGTGACGTTTTGCTTTGTACATTTTCGTCGCTTTTACCATATTTCTTTAATTTGAAATTCTCACCACTTCAATCAAATCGGATAACACTAACACAGTGTGACAATATTTTCAGTATTGGATACAGACAACTAATTTCTGGAATTTTCACAGAATGGTCTGTATTTTGAGATTCGCAATTAAAGTTTATTGCTTAACCAAAACTTATTGGCTGAAATTTCACTTAAAATTAATATAAACTAAAGATTATTTCATTAGCTAGGCTAAAATAATTGCTTTCCTATATGGTTTTTGGTATGATGAATTAATTTCTGATAATTATATTGTTCTAATTGTTATGCACTGTTGATCCTGTGCGTTGTATGTGCAATGATTTCAATAATCTTTATGCGCTAATAAATTTTTGTATCCTCGTTAATACCCTTAAGCAATCTTTGTTATCTCATTTAAATTTATACTAACTAATGTTCCACACAGCTGTTGATAAGTCAAATCTGTAGCTGCTATTGACGTTTCCACCTGATTTGTGAAAAGCATCGCAGTCCGGACTGTGATTGTTTCGGTCACCGGTCCGTGTGCGCGCGATATGGATGCGCCCCACGGTCGTATAGGGCGGGTGGAGGGTCCGCTGGGATTCGTCGAAAAAAACAAACAAAAAAAACTACAGCTACCTAGAGGGGTGGTAGTATATTTTTTTAAGTGTAAAGTGACCGTTTTTTAGCATTAGAGATTCATATTTGAAGTTTATTTTATGGTCAAATTTGGTCAGCTTACTTTATAATAATAAATGTTTCTTTCTACATTTATTACGCTTTATGCATTACAAGTTTTAATCGCTTGGCAGGTCGATGGATCACTTGATTCAGTTGTGCCATTGCTTGAAGAATCATTGTCGTGACCATCATCACTTTCATCTATATTCTTTTCTTCAGCATCCTTATTATTTTTTTAAAGGCACAACAGCCCATGGAGGGCCTAGGCGGAGTGCCTCGCATCCACTCATATTGTGCGAGTTATATTTGCACATGAATGGCGTATTTATCCTTGTAATTTCAGGCAATTTTTACCCTTTTAGGTTTGCCATTGCCAAGAGGTGGTGCCGTTTAGAAAAATAGTAGTTTTTTCTACTTTTTGATTTTGCCTTTGGCGTGATTTGAACCCCGGAAACTCTGCGTAGTAGGCCCAGCGCACTATCAACTACGCCACGGCGACCACCGATAACCATGAGAATCCACAGATGTTACTTTTAGCAACCAACAAAGATCCTCTAGAATTCACATTTTTTTTTCTTCTACACCTCGTCTTCATTTCTCATCAGAGTAGGTTGGCAATAGTGCAAAATATTCCAGGTAGTATTGCCTAAAGTGTATTTTTAGAGATAATTGAAACTGCAATTTTCCACCTTCGAACGGAAGTGTGAAATATTTTCATAAAGTAACCATAAAAAATTTATTTCTCGTACTCGTAAACAAAAGTACTACAGCGCCATCTATCGTAAGTTTTAGAATAAAATAAATATTAGAAATGAATTTCTCATACCAAAAACATTAAGATTGAAATGTACGAACATTTATTTGTGCCTCATAAACGACTTAGACTTCAATTTATTTTAATCTTCAGTGAAATTTTAGCAATATGACTCAATTAACTTCAATTTCGTATGTCTCAAAATACAGAACATTTTGTGAAAATTCCAGAACTTAATTTTCTACTTATGATACAAGCTTTCCAACAAGCCAACATTCTTCATCCTACACCGAGAGAAAAAGATAAAATTTGTCGCTTGTTGATCAAACAGCTGTAATTCATGTTTTAATCATACTGGAAATCTTATGAATTGGAATTGTCCTGGGAATGTCCTGGAATTTGGTTTTGGGACTTCGTTAGACACCCTGGTTAACCACTCGTAGTCGTACAACCGATGAGTCATATTATGATTGACTGTAATTTCCTACTTATTGAAGAGTCGTACGACTTAAACCGGAACGAGCACATCTTTTGATATGTAAGTATTTATTTACCCAATGATGCAGTTACATCATATTATCGTACTCATGCTCGTACAGCAAAATAGGTAGGCCTTGTTTGCACAGTCAGTCAGTGTGTCCGGTTGTCTGTCCACCCGTTTGCCTGTCATCCTTTCATAACCATGCAAAGAGCTTTAGCTGTATTCTACACATATGTAGCTACTCGCACACACAAACATTTTCGAGAGATACTCGGACTTGTGTATACTTATGTGCTGTACTCATATGAGTTGCTAGTTTTATGTCTTCCGTGTAAACGTTCTACTTCTTTCTTTCATTGCATACTTTTGTTTCCTTCTTAACATACAAAATATGTTTACCATTCCGTAATTAGGTTGTGGTTTGCACATCTTTTTGGCAATGAATCCAAAAATCCGAAAACCACATCCTTTTCGTTATCCCAAAAGAATTTCCCGTATCTAATGTGTACTGTCTTCTTCTTGTTGTTGTTGATGATGATTGTGTGTTTCTCTAGCATTTTGAATGTGTGTTGCTGGTGTGTTCTTGAATGAGCATGTACGTTTTTCCTGCTTGATGTGGCATGATTTAGCAGCAACTTCACCGCAACTTCTTTCATCATGTTGAGCTTTTCTGATTTTTTACCGACTAAATGAAAAGAAAAACATAGATACGTAGGAAAAAAAAGTGTTAGTGTTGAGATAGTGTTACTAGTGGTACTAATGCTGTTGGACACACAGTTGCACATGCCATACAAAAAGCCTACATTTGCTTGCTTGCGCCTGCCTGACTGTCTGCCTGTTAGCCTGCCTGCCTGACTGTCCGCTGCAATCACAGTGACAGTAACAGTAAAAACAGCTTAAGAAGTGGCATTTATTTTGTTACTCCATCGTCCTACTCGTCTTCGTCTTGGCAGAAAATGAAGCAGCAGAGCATCAGCAGCTCCTCTGCAGTTGCATTTGTAAACAAGGGCACATATTGAAGGAGAAGGCATTGCGCAATAAATTTCAACAACAACAACGACGACGACGACGGCGACGACATTGTATATGGATGAGATGACTCTCGCGTGTTCTCGTCGTTGTCGTTAGTTGCTCGTGTTTTTCGCTGCCTTGTCATCGAATGCCAATGGCAGTGTGCAACATAATAAATTCACAATATGAATTAAAAATTCCTGTTTGCTGTGAAATCTATGCACTATTATTCGAAATCCAAGTTAAGACACCGCAAAGGACTCGTAAAAGTGGTTTTCAAAATGCATTAATTTTCTATAAAAGTAAATTATTCGAAATAGTTTTTAAAATTAAATTGAAGAAGCTGTCGATACTCGTTAAAGTTCTATAAAATTGTTATATTTCAAGGCAAGGGGATTTATGGGGATTCAGTTCCGAAAATCTCAAAATACATCGAATACTAGAATATTTTATATTCACTTATTTACTTACTACGTTTTATTTTATGACAATTCGGTTCGAAAGTGAAAGAAACTAAATTTGAGGGTTTCTACTAACTTGAGATTGGAATCCGGTAGTAGTTTGGAGCCTGATTTCTGAATCTGGATGGAGAATTATACAATTCAATTTGTTTTTGATGAAAATAGCACAATCTCAGTCTCGTAATCACAGTCGGTTGTGCTTTCAATTGAATTCAAAAGCAACTGGTTGTTTCACTGGATTGGCCGCACAAATTGCACCAAAATTTCAACATTTTTAACTCAAGATCAACAAGAAACCAAAGCCAGCAAGTTAATGCGATTCAACTTATTACAAACTGCTTAAGAAATCAGAGAAAGGTTTTGCAATCAAAAACCACATCAGAATCTCCGGCCTTTGAAAACGCATTTGGAAACCTCGAGCTACCGAATTACTTGCTATGGACGGAAAACTTGTTAAATGTGTAATACACAGTGTAATTATGATTTCACCCACCTCCACCCCGATGTAGTAATGCAGCAGATTCATCTTGTTTTTATAATATCTAGTACATCACAGCATATTATTACAGCAGCTCACACATACCTATACAACAAACAAACATGTGCGCAAAGTGCGCATGCCCCCGACATTTGTATGTGTGTGATGGAATCCTTTAATATTTTCTTCGTTCGTTATAGAACACTACGTACGTGCATACATATGGACGAAAAGCGTTTGTGCAGATTCAGCGCAAACAGTGTAAAGTAACTGTGCGTGTTTTGTGCAGCATCCACCATTCACCAACAACGAACGACCCATCGAATGAACGTACGAACGGACGAACAAACAACATCAGCCAGCAACAGCAACAACAGCAGTTATTGCAGCTGCAATAATATATACAACCATCTCGCTTACTCCAGTAGTGATGCTGTATGTGCGAGCATTGAAAGCGCTTTGAAATCTGCACCGGAAATTGATTGCTGCTGTCGTGTCATGTCGTTCTGTGTGGAAAGGTGAACCCCATATAGAAATCTGCTGCATTCAGCAGCCAAAAGCCAAAAGCGAGACTAACAGACGGACATACGTACACACGAAACGACGAGAAAAACGTTTTCATCTACTCGTACATCTGCTGCTGATGCTGCTGTAAGTTTTAAATTTCGCGTCGTTTCAGAGCAAAGCAATCCATAATTGTGCACCTTTCACGTTCGGATTGTGGCAGTATATCGCGAGCCCTTGGCTGGAAAGGGTACAATTCTATCCTACAAAGAGCAGACCGCACACATACATACAACATTCTCGCAGTGTTTCACTCGAAGCAGAAAAGACACATACCACACACAGTCGTACAAAGCAATGCAAACCGAACGAACCAATTCAAAAACACACATACTCGTACTTATGTCCTCGTACATCCAACAATACGCAGCATCCATAAAAGAAAATATACGAGTACACACTTAAACTTCACAGGACTCCTATGCATACTGTGCGAGAAAATTTGCAGAGCATCAAAATGAAACAATAAAAAATTATTAATAAAATTTTGAAGCATTCGCGAATATTATTTGAAGTGTTGTGAGTGCAGAAAAAGTGAATGTAAACGATTTGACACTGTTCATAATCGCGAAAAGGATTATTTGCAAAATCGTTTGACGTCTGTCGCTTGCCGTTTGCTGTTTGCCGTTCCTATTTGTGGGGAAGTGAAATTGTTTGCTGCTGTTGAAATCAAGTTTTTCCTCTTGCATATTGCGGTCGTCGCCAATAATTTTCTTTTCGTATGAGTATTTTTGTATATGTGGGTGTTGCTCACTGAACACTTACAGCAAACATACACATATGTACGTGCATACACACACGCAAACAAACATACGCATGCAGCAGTGTGTTTTATACCGTAGCTACTTCATAGAGCAACAATCGTCGTCGACTTGAAAGCAAGCAGATAGTACGAAAAAAAACGAACGAATTAAAAAATAAAATAGAAACGAAAACGGTCGCTGCTATCGGCCTGCGAACAATAAGTTATTGCTACAAAAACAACAATCGTCGTGTTGCTGCTGTTGCTTGTGTTGTGTGTGCTGATGCTGCTGTAAAATCAATTCGTACAATTTTCCGTTTTGACTTTCATACCATTTCCTGCGTACCATTTAATTTCAACAACATCTTTATTATTTCTCCCCAACACAACAGCAACAACTGCTGCTTCTGCTGCTGTTGCTACTACTTAATTAAAAATTTTATTTGCGCTTTTAAACTTTCTGCGCGTCGTCTCGGGAATATAAAAACGCTGAACAAGAAACAAAAGAAAAGCAAGACGAAAACATAAACGCCACACCGCGGCGTGTGGTTGTGGTGTTTCATTCAACGGTTTTTGTTTTGCCTCGAACTTGTCGCAGCCTCATCAAGCCGTGGTGCCTCCCGCATGGCGCACCGCTCTAAAAATCCATTATTGATTTTAACTTGAGCAAACAACCAACAAACAGCAACACCACCACCAACAAAATAACAACAACAGAAACAGAAACGACCAACAACAATAACGAGAGTAAGACCACACTACAAGGTAGAGTGCCTGAAGCAGGGACAGAAACGGGAGCAGGAGTATCCTTGCCGCATCCTCGGCTGCTGCTGCTAGCTAGTGTTGCTGCTGTTGCTGCCACTAGTGCTACGTAGTACTTGCTGGCTGGCTGGTGGCTGCTGCTGACTGCTGTTGTGTTGCTGTAAGTACGACTTTGCGTTTTTTGATTTCTTTTAATATTAAATTGTGTATACACAAGAGTTGCGTCTCACTTGGTTAATTTTTTCTACTTTGGTATATGAGTTTTTCTGTTCCCTTTGTTTGTTTGGTAAATTTTTGTGTTTTGTGTTTTGTATTTCTTTTGGTTATTGAGTTTCGTAAATTTTAAATGAAATTTCGAGCAATTTTTATTTTATTTTAAGTTGCTAACATCGACATGGACAACAATAAAAGCTCTTGATGATTACATATTTTCGGTTTTTGATAGTGGCTGTCACGACGATGACGATGATTTGCGTTTAATATGTGCTCAGGGAGTCTTGTGATTTTCCATCCATTCATACACGTACCAACCCACCGACCTATTCATTCCCTAGTGCAGTCAGGCAATAATATTTGTGAAACATTTTTTTATATCTTTTGTTTATTATGCCTCAGAAAATAATATGAGTCTTATCATTTCAAATACATGTACATAGTTAATGCATTGTAAGCTGAAATTAAGTCTGTGGGATATACTTATTTAAATTGCATTTTAATAATTATGTTTATGGATTTCCTTCACAATAATCACTATAATCTGGGGTTTAAGGCAATGCAAATAATGGGAAATGTTTCAAGAAAGAAATTAAAAATTTTAATTTTAGGATGATTTTTGATTTGTTGTTAGAATTTTTTTAATATAACATTTTTTTTTGTTAATTTGAAAAATTGTTTTCTACCCTTTTCTTGACTTGAATTGAAGAAAGTTTATTTTCAATTTGTGGCTGTTATTTTCGAAAGTCACATGTCTTTAAGGTTCTGAAAGTGTGCAAGTTCTGTCGTAAAATAAATAATAGATTTCCTTAACTGTGCGACTTGTAAAAAACGTTTTGTGCACTAGAATTGAATACTGATTTTTGAAAGTTTTGTGTAAATCTAGTAATATTTTAGGATTATTAACCTTTGATCGTGGTCGCTGTGGTGTAGTGGTAGTGCGTTGGACTGATACGCAGTGTCCGGGGTTCGAATCTCGGCAAGGGCAAAATCAATAAGCAGAAAAAATAATTTTTCTACACGGCACCACCTCTTGGCAGGCAATGGCAAACCTACAAGAGTAAAAATTGCTATGAAAAGCTTTTCACTTCGCCGTTCGGATTCGGCATTAAACTGTAGGTCCCTTCCATTCATGTACAAATATAACACGCAGAACATGAGTGGATGCGAAAAGTTCGGCCTTGGCCCTCCATGGGCTGTTGTGCCATTAAAAGTAAAGTAAGTAAGTAACCTTTGATCGATGGTAACACCAAAGCGAAGGTCTCAGTTCCCGGCCTTCGATCACGACATCCCATTATTCATTTCATCTTTCAGTTTCAGTCAAGTTATGAAAAAGTTTATGAAAATAAAAAGCCAGAAATCCAAACCTTTAGTCTTGTCAAGTTGATTTGAATCTAGTTTTATTGTTTCAGATTAAGATAAAATTATTATGTGGAGTTATTTAAAGGAAATGTTGTGTAACACTATTTAAACATAAACTTTAATTCAATCCAATTCAATCAAAACCAAAATCAATTAAAATTTTCATGCAATTCAAAACTTGTACACGAAATAGAGTGAGTCAGCAATTGGAACTACGCCAACAGATGGTGCGGTTTTGCAAATTTCGGCACAGTGTTGGTAACATTTCAATTGAAACAAACCTGAAACTGCGGTCAATAGTAGCGGATTCAATTGGCAAATATCAAAGCTAATACTGCTACTCTAAGTGCTTTTTGTTGTGCTCGAAATAACACATTTTTAGTGTTGAAAACGAAGTAGCTTAAATGTAAGTACTAACATTTTAACTTAAAGATATTCAAAATTGTGAATACGCTCCATAATTGTAAAGAAATATTGAAGAAGCGAGAAATCGTGGTTCTGTGTTTATTGAAATCAGAAAATAGGTTCTACCAACAGTACAAGAAATAAAACTAAGCATGAGTTCTTTATACGGAATTCACATGAAAGATAATATAACTAATCCGCGGCTTAATTTATTACATGATATTTATTAGATATGAGGGTCTTAACAAGAAGTAAATGAATGCAAACATTTCAATCCTAGGGTTGAGAGAATATTTTGTTCCCTTTTGGACACAGTGATTCTCATGCAATTTCTCTCTGCGATTCCATTTTGTAGCAAGATTCTTTTTAGATACAGTGATTTTGACTAAGAGCTTGTTTCTTTCTGTTTGCTAAAAGATACCTATAAAGGCACCAATTAAAACCTAAAAACAGACCGAAGAAATAGATAACATAATGCATGAGTAATACTTAATATATTCAGCCGGCTTCGAATTGGCCACCCTTGGCTCGAATGCACAGCTTCAAACGCTTGGAAAATTTTTTGGCAATGGCCCGCAGATTCTCCATCGTTATTCGGTCCATTTCACGACGCAACGACTGCTTGAGGGACTGAAAATGACGCTTATGACGCTTAGCACAGACCTTGGGCTCTAAAATGGACCAAGTGCTGTAATCCATCGGATTGAGATCCGGCGAATTTGGTGGCCATTCTTGAGATGTGATAAAATCAGAAAAACTAGCGCTGCACTATTCTTGTGTGCTGGCGCAGAGTCTTGCTGGAACGTCCAATTATTATCGCCAAAGTACTGTTGGGCCCAGGGGAGTATCACAGCCTCCAAAATATCACGGCGGTGCACTCATTGATTGATTTTGAGTCCTAGCTCCACAAAAATCAATGGTGCGCCTTTCCCACTATGACGGATTGCGGATTTTGGTGATGTGGAATGGAGATGACGAATGATGGTAGAGTAGCCTCTGTTGACGTTCTTGGTTTTTGCCATTTTGACGGTTATGCGTTTGTAGAAGAGTAAACAGCCTTTCATCTATGCATACGATTTTTCCCATCCAATTCCTGCGGCTTCACTTTAAAGTAAAGGGTGATTTTTATAAGAGTATAGTTTTTGAAAATGAAAAGAAACACAGAAATTTTACAAAAGTGAATGAAATTTTTATTTGGATCGATAAATCAATTCCTGCCATTTACTTTTTAAAGATAAATTCACTTAAATGTTGCCCGCGGCTACGCTTCAAGTGGTCCATTCTGAAGGTCCAATTTCGGCATATTTTTCACACATTTCGGCCGGAATCTCACAAATGACGCATTCAATGTTGGCTTCCAAAGCAGAAATCTTGTTTGGCTTGTCCCTACAGACATGAGACTAAACATAACCCCATAAAAAATAGTATAACGGGGTCAAATCACACGATCTTGGTGGCCAATTGACTACACCAAAACGTGAGATTAACTGCTCACCAAATTCGCTTCTCAATTGATGCATGATTTCGCGTGCAGTGTGGCATGTGACACTGTCCTGTTGGAACCACATGTCGGCCGAGTCCAATTCTTGCATTTTAGGCAAAAAAAAGTCTGTCGTCATCGAACGGTACCTTTCTCCATTGACCGTAACGTTGCGGCCTTCATCGTCTTTGAAGAAGTACGGCCCAATGATGCCGCCTTCTCATAAACCGCACCAAACATTGCATTTTTCGGGATGCATTGGTAGCTGCTGAATGGCTCTGCCTAGTCTTCACTCCAAATACGGCAATTCTGGTTCCATTGAGCCAAAAATGAACATGGTCGCTGAAGACAATTTTGCGATAACACACATTTTTTCACAGAGCACGAAAATTTGATAATAAATTCCAATAATTTACAAACATTGTTTAGGCGTAAGTCGATTAAATTATGAAATGGCAAACCAAACTGAGCATAAATCAAGTAACAGCTGTCAAAAAGACCAATTCCGAAAAAAGTATTGCCAGATTGAAAACCACACTTCTAGAAAAAACACCCTTTAAAAGATAAAATCTCATCAAAATACTGGTACGTTCGATTTGTACTAGTCGTCTTTCGTTTTGTCTCCCTCTCCCTCTCCCACAAACAGCAAACCAAAGAGAGAAATCGCTGTCGCTATAAGTCGCTTATACATATTTAAGAAAATTAACACTGCTGCAAATAAATTTTTACAGAATTTATCTCTAAGCAGTAATGAACGGTGTATCCATGGGGTCCGCTACCTTATGAGGTATTCTGTACGTTTTAAATTACATCTAATTATTAATTTTTTGTATATGTATACTTTTTTTTTTTGTATGAGTAGATCGACCATTTCAGATTGAAAGCATTGCCGATGATGCCAGATGCAAAACTGTTTATAAATGTGTTAAGTGGTCTACTCATAGTTTTAAAATATGTAGATCCCTTGATCAATGTACTTAATGTTCGACTTTTTTTCGTTTGAAGATCGCCCATTTATGACTATATCTAAACTTAGAAATTTTCAATGAAAGTTCTTCATCTCACATACTATTTTAAAATTGAATTGTCTAACTTTTCTAAGAATTCGTACTTTCAAGTCCTTAATTTCTATAAGATAAAAAAAAAAAAATTGAATTTAGCCGCATATACTCGTACTATGCATTTTTCTGAAGACAAATATATTTTCGTGAATCTTAAATTATAATGCGCAAAAACTTATGCCAATGGAAGTAGATATTATACTTTAAAGTTCATTGGAAATTCACTTTTTTTTCGTTTTTTGTTTTGCTTAATAATTTTGTAATAATATTTGCAACGCGTGGGAATAACAACAGCTGTATTCAATATGTCCATCCTTCAATTACTTTTAGTGAATGAGATTTTGCGTGTGGATTGATCTGACGAAAGTGAAAAAACATATTTGTAGCATGAGAGCCAACGAAAATATTTACGCATAAAAACATATTTCACATGAACATTTGCTTGTTACAATAATAGTAATAAATCATAATAAACTCATGTTATGTAAAAGAAAACAAATAATAGAAAACGACGAATAATTTGAAAATACGTTTTTCTCATGGGCTTTGAATTTTTGGCTGACTGACTTTAGTTAATCCACGAAATATTCAATAAAGATTTCCAAATTTTTTTTGCCACTGATTTGTCAAGTTAAGAATTTTCGTTGCATACACGCAAGGCGCTCATGAAGCTGGTAATACATAATGTTAATCAGAATAATATAATGAGACAACTTGATCTCTGCACCTTAGATAAGTATGGAAATAGTTTCTTAATATTTCCTGTTTATTAATTATGTTAAAATGCCCTTGGAATGCTCACAAAATTGTCTAAGTCTAGCATATACCCTTGCAAAATTCGGAGAATTACAAGACTTTGACATCATTACAACGAAGAAACGACACAAATTTTTGTTCTGTTCGTGGACAGGCAAGGACTTAGAGAATCCCCCTATTGTGTCCTAACAACCAAAAATTTACGATTTTATTTGCAGCCAAAAGTTTTAGTTTTTTTTAAGTACATATGTACACTAACTTGGCTTAATATCCGGTTTAAAAGTACATTTATATATTTGTTCAATGCAAAATTTGCTACTGACAATGCATAGTGTTCATTAGGATGAGGATTTTCGTTGCCAGTGCATACACATGCACATACTCGTATGTCTTCTAGGATGGGCCTGCGTTTGCTTGCTGGAGATATCTGAGCTCACGTGTGCAATACAATGATTTCCATATACGAGTAGTTATATGTACGTATTTAATAAACATACGAAAGCAGCATGCAATTGTTGTTTTATATAATATCTTCCCAATATATGGTAATATAGCCTGCCGTATTGTTAAAAAATATTACCGCTCTTTTTGTTGAGAACTTCATTTGTAAATAACAGGCTCCTTTCAATTTCAATCATTGAAAAGCATCCTGCGGTGAACTCAAGTTAAGCTATTCCTATGTCAAAGTCAGCTTTATAACTGACTGACACTACTACACTTGGAAAATAGTCGTAATTGAAAGCAAACTTGAAAACTTCTCTAATTTTCGATACAAACTTTTACAACATTATGAGCTTACGACATGATACGACACCTTGTGAATCACCTAATTGTCTTGTTCTTGGTACTTGAGTGCTAATCTGTAACTTTTTAAATTCGAAGAGCATTCGGTTGTTTGACATTTGTTTCATAAATACGTATTCCCAAAGGTTCTTTGGTTACTTTGGTTATGTACACAACCGTTATTAATGTAGCAGATTTTCTTCGAAAATATCAAAGCACAGAGTTTACGTAACGCTTGTAATAAAGGGAATTTTTCAATTGAATAAAAAAATAATTGAGAAAAGAAAAAACTGTACAAAATTTTTCAAGTATCCTATTTTATTATACTACGAAAATATGTGACACACTTGTGTATACTCAAGACACAGCGGTCACTGTCACCGTGACAGTCACAATTACATACAGTCTCATTCTATCGACTATGTTACTACGAAACGGTCAATATTATTTAAGTGGTGTGCATTGTGCTTCATTTCATGCGTACGTTTTATGTTCTTCAATTTTTTTGGAATTATATTTGATCTAGTACGAGTACTTGTTTTTATTTATTATTACGACTATTTTTCCTCGTTTGTTTGATGAAGCCAAAATAAATATAATATATAAATTAGGTAATAATATTTCTCATTTCTTTACCACACATTTCGTGTGTGTTTTTCTATTTGTTTTTGGGGGAGTTTTGCTTTTTACTGCAAATCATAAAAAATGAAAGCTTAAAAATGTCCCCAAAAAATATTTTGGATGAAATTGGAGAAAACAAAAGTGAAACAAGTGAGCACAAATCGCAATTTTTTATATGAAAATTTTCGTACATTTTCGTTAGTACATAAAATGAAAATCGGTAATTCTGTTGATCCCCATTGGTATTACTTAGCATACGAGTGAAGTGATTTTTCATTGTACTATTGTACTCTCTGTCTCTCCCTCTCCATTAACAACACAACACGTACGCAATTTAAAAGTGATTGCAAAAAGATGACTTGATAATGGGTAGTTGGTGCTCATGATTAAAAATGAAGGTATTAAGTAGAGCATAGCTGTTTTCCATTTTGATATCACATCAAAAACAAGTTGGACATTAAGGATTTGAAGGAATCAGATTCTCGATCATGGCATAAAGAATTTAAGTATGGGTGGGTTGATTCTATGTAGAAAGTAGTTTGCTCGCTATTCGTTATACTCGAACACTCAGAGAAAATTGAAACTTAAAAGTGAAAATTTCAATTTATTACACTATGCAACAATTTCGAAGTATTTTTTTTTTGCAAACTAAGAATAAAAACTACACTCTTTTTTTTTTAATGGCACAACAGCTCATGGCGGGCCTAGGCTTTAATATTCACCCATGTTGTGCGTGTTATATTTTTACATGAATGGCGTAGTGAAAAGCTTTTTATCAAAAATTTTTACTTTTGTAGCCATTGCCGTGTACTTTTCAATTTGGTCTGTGCCAAGATTTGAACCCCGAATACTATGCTTAGCAGGCCAACGCACTACCAAGTACGTCATAGAGACCATTCACCAGAACCAACCAAATTAATTGAAAATAGTTATACAGAGTAGCAATACCTCATACCAGGTTTTGCTCCGTCATAGGATTTTTTTTATGGCTTCGAATACTTTGGGGCGGTTGAACGATATGTTTTATCTGTACCCATTTAATATTAAGCGCATAAGTCCTAAATCGTTGATGATTTCTCTTTAATTTATTTTTTAAACATACATCCCATGCCAAAAAAAAAAGCAACAACAATAAAATGTATACACGGCACCACCTCTTGGCAGGCAATGGCAAACCTACAAGAGTAAAAATTGCCTATGAAAAGCTTTTCAATTCTCCGATCGGATTCGGCATTAAACTGTAGGTCCCTTCCATTCATGTACAAATATAACACGCACAACATGAGTGGATGCGAAAAGCTTGGCCTTTGGCGCAACATAGTCATAGTCATAGTCGACACTGATAAACTGAAGTTCATTGTGGTAGAGGCATAACACTTGCCACAATGTTTGTGTATCTCTTTAACGGTGTCCTGTGTGATTGCATTCCCTCTCTCATTCTCCCTCCATTTTCCACTCACCTATCAATCTTCCTTCCATTCAAAACAATGCTCTGCATTCATAGGGGCACACCCTGATTGTTGAATGTATGAATAAAAAAAGTGCAAAGTATATATGAATTTTAAGGTAAAAACGTATAAAATTGTATTTTTGAGATCTAAAAGAGGTTGTGGGCTACGAAACACCACCAACGAGTTGGTTTACGGTGTTGATTTGCTCGTGGATTAAAATTTTCCTTGGAAAATTGTCATTTTTTGAACACCAGGCAATAACATACCCTCTCTATGTGTACCTAAATTGTGATTTGGGGCATTGGCTTTTAATTTGCTGAAGAAAGCTAAGAACAATTATCAACGGTTTATGATTTATAGGCGAACTAATAATACTAACTACAATATATTTTTTTTAATGGTACAACAGCTCATGGAGGACATTTTTGTTGAATGTGTATAACTATAAAAAATTGCTCATACGCCCCCAAGGTTGCGAAGAAAATGTCTGACTTCTAGGGGCAAACCTTGGTATGGGGTTTTGCTACTCTGTGTCACTTATATCAATTTATGTGGGCGGTTCTTAGTTTACAAATAATTTATTGCATTGTTTAAGTATGCATTAAATTTTCTCAATCGTTAAAGTAAACCTAGTTTTGAATGTTTTTTTTCACCTCAATCAGATCATTATTTGGGTATTCTGGAATGCACACCGGAATCGGTTGGCATTCCGTTTGGGTTAATTTCGTTTTAAGGGAAAAGCAAGTACTCCGCAGCACTTAGGCAATAGCAAATGTATGCGTACAAAGAAAGGACCTAAAAGTATCCATTTAATGCATTATCCATATCATAACCTTGTGAAATAGTACGAGTAATCGTAACTCAGTTACTTCAGAATGTTCTGTAAGAAGATAACTTTGTTTTACTGGTTACTTAGATTTCCACCTATTCGCTACTTCTTATGGATTTGCAAACAAAATCTGTAAAAAAGTGAAGCACTAATTTTACACACTGTGCCCTCACCATTCGCCGCTACTCAGTAAATGCCTCGGAAATGTAGAAATAAGTATTTATATACATACATACATATTTATGTATGTATGGATATATGTAAAATGTGTAATGCTGCAGCAGAATAATTAACAGAAATGTAGCTTAAGTTCTCTTGTAATAGTATTATTTCTGTAGTATTTATTTTACTAATTAAATTTAATGCCAGCTGCTTTTGTTTGTTGTTGTTATTTGTTACTTTGTGCTGCTTTTAGGTGCTTTAGTACACAGTAGCTTCGTTGCCTTTTGGCGCCTTCTTTTGGGACAGTTTAATGTACTTAACTTATTGTTTTTATGAGATGCAACAATTTTATTTTATTACCTTTTTTTTTTTTGGATTATCTTTTTCAGTTTTGTTTTACTTCTCTTTCGTTTTTCATTTGATTTTTCCGTTCTGCTCTTTACATAATTGTAGAATGTTAACTGAAGATGAAGAAAATAAAAAGTATAACTAATTTGAGTTTCTTTTATTTTTAAATTTTTTTCGCAGACAAAAAATAAAACTGCATGCTTACTTACTACTTACTTACTCGTAGTAATCACTAAAAACTTAATAAAAGTCAAAACCAAAAAGAAAACAAATGAAAATTCAAAATTCCACTAATAATAAAATTTTAATATGAATAACTAAAAAATGTGATGCAAATAGTAAACAAAACAGAAACTTAAACCTAAATCTAAAAACAATAAAACATTACACTCAAAAATAATCGCACAAATATCAATTAAATATAACGAACACAATAATTTATAACAACAAAAAGAAGCAAAAAAAAATAATAAAATAAAATACATCAATTGTACAGTGATAATAAATTTTTAGTAGAAATTCTAATTAAAAAATTGCAAACAAAAAAAAGAGAAATATTACCAAATTAAATTAAATTAAAAGCCATGAAAGTTTAGGTGAAACAATTCCAGTTTCAATTGTTAGTATTATTAAGCTAGTTGTTGTTGTTGTTAATTAATCAAATATACACATTATTCTTACTAATACCTAAATAAATTAATCAACTTTATTAATGAGTTCATAGAGAGAAGTGGTTAGCTTTTGAAACCCTTAAATAATATTGGGTCCAGTTAATAGGAAAGTCTCTAAAAACCAAAAACTAAAAACAAAAATATACTGTGATTTGAAAAGAAAATACCAAACAACAAAAACAAAATATAAAACAACAAGAACCAGACTAGCAGCAAAACGGCAATAAATATCTCGAAAAAACAGAAAGTTTTATCATCAAATTCAAGCTGTCGATGTTTCTCTACATCAAATAATGTACGCCACTTTAAGCATCAGAATCAAGTAGCAAAACATCAGAAAAAGTTGAATTGTAGTAAACTTTTGGCAGCTTCACAGGATTCACATATCACCTACACATTTACGTTGCACGTTTCACAATACAAATACATACTCACACACGGACAGAAGCCGCATATTACCTGCTGGAAAGCGGAGTAACAAGGACATAGAAAAGGAGACGAAGGCAACCGTAGAACAGTAGAAAGGAAAGAAAGAAGGAGGGACGAAACTTACTAATTCCAAACGGGGATCCTAAGACGACGGACGTCTTGAAAACTAAATAAAAATTTACTCAAGGCAATCATCTCCACCGCCACCGCACAGATTGCAATGCTCTGGTAGCCAAGATAGTTTCATCGGTGTGGATCACTACTGTACCGGTAGCGGTGATTCATACATAACAGCAGCGGCAGCGGCAGCAGCTAATTCTGGAGCTGGAGCAGCAGCAGGAGGCGGTGGTTGTGCTCAATGCTCAACATCGACGACGACAGGGATAGGAGGGTGCGGTGGCTGTGGCAGCGTCGGCGGCGGTGGCGTCAGCAGGAGTGGCAGTCAGTATTGCGACGCCCTAGGCAGCGGCGGAATGTGCCATCACGGGTCCGGCGGAATACCGCCACCACCACTATCACAATCGATGATGTCCGGTGGTGGAGGCGGCGGCAGCGCCCTGAACGGAATCGGCAGCGGGGGAAGCCTTCTCGGCTCACATATATCATTAGGCGGCTTGATGGGGCGAATGGGCAGTGGCGGCGGCGGCAGCGAATTTGTTGACACCATCATCTCCAGCGGTGGTCACTGTCGTAGTTTGAGTGGCTTAAGTAATATTAGCATTAGTGGCGGAGTAGGCCCACCTCCACCACCACCAGCGCCATCGACGGTACCGCCTCCATCACTGTTTAATCCTTGTAGTTCAAATAGTTTTAATTCAATACAGTCAATACAGGGTCCGCCATCGTCATCGAGATGGGGACCACGTACATCGTGTCCAGTGCATAGTCCGTTTCGTGTGCGTGTACCCAATGGTTCAATATGTTCAGGACATCAGGTAATTAAAATGAAATAATGAATTGTGTGTGTATGCATATGTGTGAGCGAGTGCGAGTGCGTATGTGTGTGTGTGTGTGTGTGTGTGTATGCGTTAGTATGCTATCTATTTCGATTTAAATGTAAATACGTTCAGTTCGATTCTGTATGCAATCAAATCTTATTTGTACTTAAATAAGAAGATTCTTGCCATAAAAATCCTTTGGATTATTACAAAATATTTGTGTTTTGCCTTGCCTTCATACGTACGTTATTCGTTTGTTTTTGCATTCGTAGTGTGTATGTTTACTTTGCCCTTTTTTCTTCTTGTAACATATATTCTTTCTCTTTTCTTTTTTATTTCAGGTAAGCAAATCCCCATCATTTGGCAGCAAAAATGTGTCAACGACATGTAAGATTACTTTTTGTTAAAGCCTCCAAAATAAAAGTATCGAGAAACCGAAAAAGAAAACAAAAACCAAGAAAAAGGAAAACCAAAAAACCGTAACCAAACCAAATCAAACCAAACCCTACCAAACTAAACTAAATTGAAAGTACACGTACGAGTATATACCACATAGATTTCTTTCGAATTATAAAGATTTGTATGCACATGATTGCTCCAGCATTAGTTATTGCACAAACAAACATGCGATTATATGCTGTGTATGTGGTATATGTAAGTATGTATGTATGTATGTTATATGTATCGTTTGGATAATTGCATTTGTATTTTTTTCTCGTCTACCCAGTCGGAAAATATATTATTGATGATACTCCCCAATTTCGATGATATTCATTCTCGTTGGTACGTCACTCAGAGGCATAAAACTAAGTAGTTTTTTGTGGCATTTTGTTATAATTTCTCTGGTGATGTGAGAGTACATTCGAATTCAGTGCCATTTAATCATTGATTATCTCGACGATTAGTCATCGTAAATGCCAGCAAAGACCTTGTGCTAAGTTAAACTTGCTCTTTCTTGTCGCTCGGTTCGGGGCGGTTTATACTCCACTCATATTTCATCATTTTTGGTTATTTTCGTCGTTTTGTTTGGCGGCTGACGACGGCAGGCAGGCTGGCTGTTTTCGAAGAATTATGTTTTTAGACTTTAATGACCCAACAGCCTATGCTGTTGGATTAACATTCCCAGCTATGAGTTCGTACCGAATAGAAATTTGTTTTCTATTTTTGGACACCCTGCATAGCAGTCTAGCTAACACTACCAACGACCACCACTTTCTAGACAATCATTCGTCATAGTTCACATCAATGCCGAGAGTTCAATAATAATTAATTGGTGTCGATGGTATCGCAATAAGTATTTTTATTTTGAAAATTACTGAAGAAAATGAGTTAACCGTTACTTTATTGGACCTAAATTTAGTTTAACTAAGAAATTTGTAAGCCTCAGATATGAATTTTAAGTCTGGGGTGGCTACACTTGGCATTTTTGTATGTGTTGGGGAATTTAAATGTATTTGAATTCATGTTTTGATATGTTATTTATATTTATCAGGCCTAGTTATACTTGGATGCTACGTAAGTTGCCCAAAAACCGATGTAGGTTTCTGACTGAGATTCCATCATGCATCCACCCTGTTCTGCCTTTTGCTCCTGATAAAATATTTTATATTGGACTTAAGCGATTACACAGTGCTTCTAATTTTGCAACGGTTTTAGTGTAACCCCTCCCCCCCAAGATGATCGCGAATCTAAATTTTGAGAGTTGACTTCAATAATGGAGGGAAGGCAGTGTCATAGCAAACATTTTTTATCTCGTTTTGCTAAACAATTTTGCTTCGGACGTAAAATTCATATCTGTTACGATAAACTAACTTTGGATTCGTGATCAGCGCCCCCAAGTTACCGTAAAACCGTTGCAAAGTTAGAGTCCTAAATATCTTGTTGCCTCAGTGTTATCTGAGTCGTAGATGCACCTAGTATGTATATATGTATTTTTAAGCCTACTGGTCGATAGCCCCCGAATATGCTGCTGCGTTTAAAATATTGCTAGTTCGGTACATGCAACGTAGCAGATTATCATTTAAGCTTCGGAAGCTAACATATTAGTTGCTTTAATTCATTTTGCTTGCGAAATATGGTAGCTCTAATATTCAGATACAAATTGCCACAGATTAGGTTGGAATTAAGTGCCCCTATAGAGACTCATCGAATTCGCCTAATCATTATGAACAGTGAAGGTTTTCTCTTTTGAGTCGTAAAGGGAATTGAAGATGAATTCTGTGTAAAAGGTTTTTTTTTGTACAAAATAAACTATGTAGTATAAAGCAACAAAAACAAGTGAGAGGTAGTTCTACCTTTTTCTCATTTCTACCGTTGCTACACTTACGTAGACATTGTTTGCCATATCTATATATGCACACGTGTATAAAACAGTCTCACAGTGCTACTAACAATTATTAGCTAAAAATACTCAATTCAACTGGCAGTAAGTTGGCGCATCTTTTAGTTAAATATGAATGGAGCTTTACTAGCAGAAATAATTATGGACCTGCAAATTTTAGTGGAAGCTTTGACCTTTTTTTGTTTCTATCGGTACATATTGGCATTTCTGTACTAGAATTGTACAGTTGGGACTGTGAACACAGATCACAACTTATGCGTATTAAACGCTTAAGTTGTGATCTGTGACTATTTGAATTTTAGAAGGACCAATTAAAATACGACTACTGTCTTATCGCTCTCCTACTTTGACTAGATCCACTAATTCTAGTTTTGATTAGGATTATTTCAAACCAGAATCTCTTCATCTATAACGTAACAGTTAAAAATGAAGATAAATAATCATTGGAAGCCGGTTGCATCGTTAAATTTGAAAAGCAATTTTTGCAATTGAGTTCGCTTTTGTTTCTTGTTATTTTAAGCGAACTGTGTTTTAAAGTGTTTTAGTTTTCCTATTCCCACTATTTCCAATGATAACTTCCAAAGAAATTATCAATGCAAATCCGAATTATTGCTACGAACTAATTACACTGTGCAACCATAAAAATCGGACTGGCGATTTAACACGTATTCTACAGTAATTTGAGCTCGTCGCTGAGCTTGAATCTAAAGTCTGTTTTGCTCCATCACGTCAGCTTTTCAGGACAACGGTAAATGAAATCAGAAAAACAACTTTAAAAATTCTACCAGCACAACATTCATTTGAGGTATATAGTTTTTGGTATCCGTAGAAAAGTTGTTTAGCATTAAGAGAAAAACTTTTTTTTGTGAACACAGGAACGAACCTTTCATTAATATACCAAACGTAACTTTTTAAGGGTTTTTTAAGTAAGTATATGTAACTATGAACAAATTTAAATGGGGAATTTTTGTTGTGTTCACAAAAAAATGTTCTATTTATGCTAAAAAACTTTTCTATAGACAAAAAAAAAAAATTTAACTTCACATTAAAGATCTAGCACAGTCTTTTTAACATAGTTATCTGGGGAATCTGGCGTGATGAAGCAAAACGTTCTTCAGATTCTAGCGATAATGTAAAATTAACAGTCCGGTGAAGGAAATTTGATTTTATGGCAGAATGTTGTTTGTATAGATATATAAAATATCAATATTTGATATTTTTTATTTATCTTAAACCTTAACTTTGAACAATCTCAATAGCAACGCCAAAAGCGATAACAATTCCACTCGTCTCCACTACCTCCTACTACTGGTTGGTTATTCATCCAGCAAATTTATTTGATTTATAGCACCACTGATTGCCAGCAATTGCAAAGATATTTTATTCTTAAAGGCATCCTCAAGAGGGGAAACTCACAAATAAGTATCTTTTAAACTTTATTAATGACTTTGAGGAAGAGAATGACATCGTTGCTAAGCGGGCAAGGCGTGGGCAAATATGTTTGTATGTACATGTAACCGATGTGTGTTTATGACTGATGCATTTGTCCTTTTTCTCCTTTCACATACATACTTCTTACTTGACGTACTGCTCGATGTCACTCAAATATGGACCGTCCGTTCGTTTGTCCATTCCTCTGACTGACTGTCCGCCCTACACATTGTGGTGTCTAATCGTAAATTGAATGTGACTAATGTAATTAGTTATAGCAACAATTTTTCCACTTGATTGTTTTGTTTTTGCTGCACGAGTACGAGTACTAAATTTTTATTTCCTTTTGAAAAGAAAATGAAGAAATGTTAAATGTGAAACAAACGTGAATATAAGTAGTACGTAAAAAAATGAAATGAAATGATATGATATGAAATGAAATTGAAGTGAGACGAGTATTAGCAACAATTATACTTATACCTACATATTTGCATATACATACATACCATACACACATACATGCATACTTATGAGCACATTTCAACATACTCGTACATAAGTTTGAATGATATTTGCTTTTTTGCATTCACTGTCATCCATCCACTTTTTATCTATCATATTAAAACACTTACTCGCCATTTTTTCAGCAGTATGCACCTCCACTCTTTTCTCTCTCTCTTTCCCGCTCCGTGTTAATTGTTTTGGAAAGAATTTAAGGAAATTTTACAGTTGCAAACGTGCCGTCGTTGGCGTCGTCTACCAAGGACATTGTAATTTAAGAATATCTCATTTATATAACAACAAGTAACTAAAACTACAAAATACAACACATAGAATACATACGTACACGCTTACGTACATATGTATGTAAATATCTACAATACTACATATGTATGTACTATAGCTACACAAATGCAAATATAAACAAAAACACATTATACATTAGAACAGTGTAATTCAGTGCTGCTCCTGCTGCTGCTATTATTGCTACTGTTGCTGTTGCACTTAGCTCCATTGCTCCATTGCATCATCTCATCATCAACATCATCTTCAACGCCATCACAGTCATCAACATCAACATCCTTGGCACTTTTCATTTGCCAACTTGATAATTGCTCAACACTTAAAAGGATTAGGCGCAAACTATGAATTTTACATTTTGCAACAAATTCACACACACACACACCTGCACAGATATATGCGCATATATGTCTATGTTCACAGATACACACTTACATACATACGTAAAAAGTCACGAAATAATTAGTTTACTTGTTTCAAAGTGAGTTAACATTGTGCATTCGTACTCAAACATAAAAATCTACAAATACAACATACTAAGTAAGTACTTACTTACATACTTGTTGTTTCTGCGCTGTTATATGTATTTGTTTTGTTAGTGAGAAATGAAATAAACAAACTTTGTATGAACTAAACAAAAAGCAACAGCACTGGGGAAAAAGAAGAAAGAGAGCAAAAATTTTAAATTAAATAAAAAGAAGAAAGAAACTTAGTTTAAGTAATATAAAATGAAAACGCTATGCGGACAAAACTCTTAAACATCACACTATTATCGTTATCGTGAACGCCATCGCCAACATCAGCCTGACAATCTTTCCCTTTTACCATCGTCATCATCATCACACCACACCACCATGACACCGTCATAACATCAACAATCTCCATACCCAAACCACCACCATAATAGTCGTCGAAGGTTTACCTCTCGCAACACCTCATCATATCCCAGTGTTGATGCTGTTGATGGCGATCATGATGAGTACGATGATGACGATGATGATGTGACATGGGTGTCAATACTGTTTGAGTGAGTTGTGACACGGCCGTCTTTTCCTTGGATGTTAGAGATAGATGGCGCTGATAAGTACAAGTACCTATATAAATTCTTGCATATTTTGTAGGCAGACTCGCACGTTCGTATGTATGTATGTGCATGTGTGCGTACACACGCAGGAAGCGGTTTGTGTTACTGCGTTCGCTTTTCGTACAATATCGCCCGCTCTATTGTTGTATATTGTTGTATATTGTTGCTGTTGCCGTGTTTTCCTATTGTTGTTGAATTTTCAACAACGGCGCATCCCGTGTTCTGAATGCGTGTCACTTCATTGATATGAAGTCATTGTTGTCTTTCGTGCAATAGCAACATCAGCAGGATATTGCAGAGCGTCGGTATGGGCATATGCCTGCCTAGTTCATTGAGTCTCGTTACCCAGGAGGAAATGAAATGGGCAGTTTTTTTTTGTGACAGAGCAAAAGCTTAAGTCCCAGATTTAATTAATTATAAGATAGAACACTTCGTTTACGGGCAATATAGAGTATGTATTTCATAAAAATCAAATTGAATCGTGATTATGCAGAACTAAAAACCTACTGCCTATGTATGTACATACATTTTGGCATGTGTATGTGTATGTACATACACGGCACTTAATATATGATCGCTTCATCAGGTTTAATATGAATTCATCGTATCAAAACAAGTCTGATTTAATTTTCTACTGGGTATATCTGTATGTATATTTATTTAAGAATGTGCTTGTATGTATTAGTGTTTGTGTGTGCCTTGCGGTCTTTACTTACGCGATACTCTCAAAATTGTGGAATTACTGTTGTCGGTTGTTGTGATGTGCCAGTAACTTTAGTTATTTATGAGAATGTATATGCATTCCATCCAACCATCAGCGAACCGCGCGCTACCTTCTGCTCTATTTCGTTTTGTGCCTGTCCTCCTCATCCTTCCTGCATCGCTTTGTTTGTTTCGTTGACTGGTTGTCGCTATAGTTGGTGGTTGGCTGGCTGCAGCTAATAACAAGGAAGTGATTTTGATAGCACTCAATTACTGCGACATAGTCATACAGCAAATGTTGTATATTATAAGCCAATGTTAACTGTAAGACTGTGTCTTAGCATTTCGAGTCACTCATCGTTGGATTAAGTTGATACATTTTGCACTACAGTATGCACTATCTGGTCTGGTGTAGGTGTATGTGTGAGTCTGTGCATGTGATAATATTGTGAAATGATATAATAATATTTTACCGAAGCATATAATACAATACTCTATTTCCCGTACATATTTCATTTCGCATTGGCTTTGTTCAAAAATACCAAAAAGAGAAAGAAAAAGAATGAAAAATTAAACAAGAACCAACTGACAACAAAATGGCAAAATGACAAATTGACAGTTTTTAATTGAAAATTGCTTCCATAGAATGTCTATATTCATTATTTTTAAGCTACATAAAAGTAAACCGAGCACAGAGAGATAGTGAGACAGGGAGTGAAGGAGAGGGATCGAGTGTGTGTTGAAGTTTCAACAAGCTGATAAATGCATTTATAGTGTTTTACAGTTTTTTATTTTGCTTGTTTTCACTTCCATACAATGGAATTAAGTGGTAAATTTTTTAATAAATTGGATTCTTTGAGGGAACGAAAAGCAACAAAAAATGCATTCAATCACTAATGCAAAATATTTGAATAATTGCTCTATATTTGATATGTATCACAAAACGAAAATAAAAACATATGTAAATCGCTAAATTAATTTAATAAAACCCAAACATGTATTTTTAAAATTTTTCTGGGAAACTAAAAACATTTGAAAATTTTAATATTTTTAGTATTACAAAAACAAAGTAGGGTGGTATGTCTTTTTCAATAATATCATTCAGTGAAAATATTTGAGGAAGTCTTGTAATGGTAATTCTCGGTTACCTTTTTGAATATGAGTAACTTATACGGATTATTGATACACAAATATGTAACACTAAGATCGCTGATGAGAAAGCATGGCTGGTTCCGAAACGATCATCCATCTCTCTCTATGGCAAACCTAACGTTCATTAAGCCTGTTTAATACACTAAATATAATCTCACAAGATAAACTTGCTAAATTCGGGGAAAAAAACTATTTTTCAAATTAAAAAACAAATCAAATTAACAAAGGAGAGAGGGCCGGCCGCTCTCTAAGTATAATAAAAATATAAAAGTATAATGAAAATATTTTTTTTCAATGTGCAATGTATATACAACAGGTTTGGACATAAAAATATTATAGTAATTAGAAACGAAAAACAGACCAAAGAAAAATATAACAGTAATGCATGAGTAAAAATATATTCAGCCGATTTCAAAGTGGCCACCCTTGGCACAAATACAAAGCTTCAAGCACTTGGAAAAATGTTTGGCTATGGGCCTTAGCTCCTCCACCGTTATTCGGTTCCATTCACGACGCAACAACTGCTTCAGGGACTGCAAATTGTTATGACGTTTAGCACAGACTCTTTTCTCTAAAATACATCGGATTGAGATCCGGCGAATTTGATGGCTATTCCTGAGATGTGATAAAATCAGGAAAATAAGTGCTGCACCATTATTGTGTGCTGGCGCAGAGTCTTGCTGGAACGCCCAATTATTATGCCCAAAGTGTTGTGTGGCCCAGGGGAGTACCACAGCCTCCAAATTTCACGACGGTACACTTCTTCTTGTCATTTTCGTAAATACCACACTATACCTTGACGGATTGCGGTTTTTGGCAATGTTGAATGACGAATGATGGTTTAGGACCCTCTGTTGAACAGCTTGTCATTTTGAGAGTTATTCGCTTGTTCAACGGTAAACAGATTTTCATCTGTGAAGATGATTGTTTCACATCCAATTGCTGCGGCCCGACTTTGAAGTAGGCTTCATCTTTAGAGTCGTGCCCGCTTGTTTTCATCCGTACGTAACTGGCCTCTTTGGAGCTTGTAAGCATTGAGTGCTAGTTCGTTTTTTACTATGAGTCGAACTGTTTCACGATTTATGTATGCTTCGGGAGCAACTTTTCTCATGAAAACCGTTGAGTTACGTTGTGCCCACTTTTGAACAATTTTGCGATTCCTGGGAGTACTGACGGTGGGTTTTCTTCCTCTTCCTGGAGCCTCACCTTCATGACTCAGCTCCTTAAACCGTTTAACTGCACGAGAACTAACGAACGAGCATTGCGCAGCTGCCGAGCAATTTCACAATTGCGTTTGCCTAGTCTAATTGTCACTCTGGATATTCCTAGAAATTTGTATATAAAAGGTTACAGAAAAACTGTTAATTTTATCTTGCTAGCGATTGATGATAGACAAATAAATGAGCATGACATTATTGATTTCGGGTGACTTGATCTTAAGTATTTCAAATATTTTCAAATATCTCTTTTTTAACGATTTTAATTATAAACTGAAGTTTGTATGAAGCGTTTTAAGTTACTAAAACATATAAGCAATGTAGTCTGATGGATTGAAAGCAAAACAAATGCTGTCTTTTCTAAAACGAGAACGCTCATCTGATGTGCTAAATTGTACACAGAAAGAGCAAAAGCACTTTCCTGAAATCCGAATGTGTATTGCATTCGTTGTTCAGCATAATTTGCACCAATGCAAAAATACATTGAAGGGCGCAAATAAAAATATTCTTGCTGGTGAGGAGGTGAGTGGTTCGGTTGTTGCTGGCATACACGGCGTATGATAAATATATAATTAATCACCATTTTCACCTTAGTAACACAATGGCATATGATGCATACATATTTAACTAATATCCCATTCCGTCAAACGTGACAAGATTACCCTATACTGTTTGTTATTTTCTAATTCAAACACATCTCACATCTAAACACAGCCTCTCAAAGCCGTTCTTCCGTCTCCTCCATACTCCCACATACATACTGTCATACAAATACTTATATATAACCAAAGGAGACAAGTATGTTCGATGCTGATAACAAAAGTGTCAAAACTACAATGCTTTCGTTCTCCTCGAATGCCCGCTTCCACTCGCCTCTCTAATGCTGCAAGTGAAATAAAATATTCCTCCAATTTGCAGTTAACTAACGAAGCATTCTAATTAAAATTCAGTATTAATCCAGATGATTCAGCTTCTTTAGAACTCGCCGTATGCTTTCCATCCCCATAAAACACATTGCCCAAAAGTTTACTATTCTATTCTATTCAATATGCTTTGGTTTGTTGCTGGTTCAAATTGCTACTACTCTTCTGCTGTTGCAGCTTCTTCGCCAACATGGAAAGTCCTAAATACTATTGCCATAATTATTAAAACCAACAAATGGCGCTCGAAACAGTTTTGGTGCTGGTCGATGAATGTTGGTTTGGTTGCTTCGGTTGCTTCGTCCGTTTGTGTCTGCGACCAATATTTTCGTTGATGCTTGAAATCTGTGCTCTCTGCTGCTTCAGCATAAAATGATGAATGTAAATTTTAAAATAATCTCTTTCCTGAATATTTGAATAGCAAGTGTTAAAAACATCAACAAGCAAACAAACAAACATGATACAATCATTATGTGAACAACAACCAGCAGCAAGAATAATGGAAGGTAAAAAGAGGATAAAGCATTTTTCTTCCATTTTTATTATTAATCATCAAAATAACAGCACACTCAAGTAGAGTAGAGTGGAGCAGTGCAGAGTATGCAGTGGAGAAGCGCAGAGCATGTCAGGGTTTCTCAAAATCAAAATTAATCTATGTATTGTTCGTAGTTGTTGTTGTAATCGTAGGCACTATTAGCGCCTACTATCAATTTCAAAGTAAAGATTTGTAGATAGATATTATAGACTCGAAAGTTTTCACGTACATGACGAAGATGATGATTATGTTTATGTAGATGGTGATGGTGATAAGTAATATGCTTCACACAAACACACTACGACATACTAACATTCATTCCATCATTTAGTCAGTCAGTCATGCAACCAGTAATTTTTTTTGAAATCGCAGCGCGGGGGCAACATTTACAGCATCGGCACTCAGTTATGTTGATTTAATTTACGCCTCACTATTTTATATGCCAAAAGGAAGTTTCAAACTGTGTGTACGAGTATATCAGATTATGTGAATGTGTCTCTGTATCTCTCTTGGGTCTCTCTTTGTGTCCTTGAATGCGTATTTGTTTATCTGTGAGTGTGTGCGGCACTGTGTGCATTTCACATTCAAAGTCATTGAAGCAGTACGACGGCAACGATGACGACAACGATAAAGATGTAAATGTGGGTGGTATCAACACTGACTTGCATGAAATTTGGGGGACGACGCATTAAATCAGATTATGGTATTTCACTTCCGTCCGTCCTTCCGTTCGTTCTTCCCTCTATCCGTTCATTCATTTATATTTCTCTTTCATTATGCCTTCTTGCTTGCTTGCATATTTCACACAGTATCTGAGCATAGTTTAGCACTTTTTCACTGGTGATGGCGCTGACGGCATATTTTAGTGAATATCAAACTTATTACTCAAGATTTTATTACAACTTTAATATCAAATCTCACTCTCAGCAAATGTCTATCTATCAATTGTGTGTCGATGATTGTAGAGTTGAGCAGCAAGTTTATCAAAATGAGCATTATCATAAATGCACTTTATTACTTACAATCAAGTACACTTGATTGTCCTTCTAATGGCACCCCACTGTTGAAACCAAAGGAGATAAAGTTGGGTATGCTTAGAATCTCAATGCACAACTATATAGTTAATACATGATACAGCTTCAGCAGTTGCTCACTACTATGGCCACAGGCTGAAACTGAAGTAGATAAAATACGTCTAATTTACTCGCATGTGTATAAAAACTACTCAATTTAAGTTATCAAAATACTATGAATGTGGAAGCAACACTTGTGCTAAACATTTAATAGTTGCCTGCACTTCTTATTTTATTAAGTGACTATAGATTTTTCATGTTAGATTGAAAGCCAGATGGATGGATTTTATTTTATATAGTCTGCGTATTTTTTTTTTAAGTATATTGTTACGATTATTTAGTTTCTACCGTTTATTTATTCTCAATAATTATTCTCACTTGATTCTATTGAAAGAAAATTATTGCACCTTTATTAAGTTCACCACTTAAAAATTACTTCACAATTATACTTATTACACACTCAGTGTTTATAGTAAGACTGTCGAACTGTGACTCTCTGTATTTTGCTGCTGCAGTCGTATTTATAGCACAGATCTCATCATTGTCACAAACATTCCAAACCGCTGTGCAGTTTCCAGATGATGTGATGTTTATATATGTATAACATAATTAGATAACATAGTCACGAGAAATTAGTATGGCCACGAACCTCGAAGCTTTTTCGGAGTTTCTATTCCAATACTTTCCGAAGTCGCTAGATGGCGTAGATGTGTAATAACTACATATGTGTATACCACTGCAGATCCACTACACATCTGCATAAACATGTGCGATTGCTTTGTGCATACATATGAACATGCTTGCTTGTCAATGCTGTTGTTCCGCAAATATGGTTGCATTATAGTTAAATCTCATTTCAAATATACATAAGACGAATAAAAACAATGTTGTGTGAAAAGCACAAACTGAGTTTAAGCAAACTAACATATTTAAATATACATTTACCTCTTCAGAATTAAAATAGTTGAGGATCGTTCTAAGTTGGTTCACAAAAGCATTATGTACAATACTACTTATTCCTTTGAAAAAAGAAAATATCTCTATGAAATGAGGCATTTCCTATGAAATTTTAAAAAATGATCTGATACCCAAGTCTAGAAGGTCGGAAAATCGAGAAGTAACTTATATTCCGAAACATTAGAACTGGACATGTGTCCAGTTGAGCTTATATAATGCTTAAGGCAACTCTTGATTCTGGACCACATAACTTAATGTTCGCCAAGGTGTTCTTTGTATTGTCAATGTATAATTAAATCTTCATGAGAGGTACAGCATTATTGTTTGCAAACTAATGGAAATTCATAACTCATTTATCTTTATTAACCGGAAAGCCCAGTGATCAAATTTGGAGCACCCTCTATGGATACAAAATTTAAAATACGCGTTCTCCAACAACAGGTGGCAACACTCGAAACAATGGTAGCTTCTATTTTAACAGCAACACTGCTATACACAGTACAGAATCATTTAAGAGCGTTCGTGATGCACGACGAACGAGATTAGTGAGCTCCAAATGGGTGAAAAGAAAAGAGAAATAAAATACTTTGTTCGTATGGTCGCTTGAGTGTGAGCACACATTTACATTCACAACATTCTACTCTTTCCGCGTCTTCGGTTGCTAAAGATTCTGTATTGTGTTGTATTGTACACACGCGACTTCTTACCTGATTTTGCCTGCATTAACATCAAAGGGGGTAACTGGTGTTTGCTTAGCCTATTAATATATATATATATTTATATCTAAGTCACGTTTTTTAGCAAAACATAGAAAAAGTTTTATTTGTGTCTTCATAAAACACTGAGTGGTATTCGTAATGTTAGCCAAATCGCTAAATTCAAGTCCAATGATATGGCTAAGTACATACTACATATCCTTGCCCGTCCTGCAAGATCTGTAACATGGCTACAACTTTCTTTAGTCATATGGATATTGTCAACTAAGTATTCCGGACATCTCTGGTTAGTACCATAGAGTTAAATAACACGTTATTGAATGGATTCACAAGAAGCATATGAAAGGTAGCACGGGTTTGTGGGCATTGATTGACGCTGAGATTGTTCCGCTTTTATGGAGTGCATAACTGAATTTACTTGTACTTGTATGTATGTACATTTTCAGTTAGTGTATATAAAGCAGAGCAGAATATAAAAATTTAAAAGTCATCATCATCATCATTTTAATAAATGCAGAACTATGCCAACTCTTGTTTCCTTTACGTTTCGTTTTATTCTTATTTTTTTATCTTGGATGCGCACTTTTGTTGTTCTTTTTTCTTCCTTCATCTTATGTTTTATTCAAGCATATGAAAGAAATAACAAATACTAATTTATTTGACGACACGCCAGTAGGAAATTGTTAGCATTTATTCGATTCAATTGAAATAATGTAAGAGGTTGCTTATCTCTATTTGCTACAGTATATCAATGCAGTTAATCTCGGTTTTGCACAAACTTTTTACTGTAGGTCGTAACAAGAATAAATAATTCGGTGAATTTAGTTTAAAACAAAAAACAACGTCAATGATGTTGCTAGGCTATTAAATTTTTATATCCAAGGCAAATAAACATTTTATTCGGAAACTCCAGTCACATTTGCTACATGGCCACAAATGTCTATATATACATATGTATGTATGTATTTCGGTCAAGCCAAAGAGAAAATTATTGTAGCATTTTATATTCAGATTTATGTACTGCAGTTTGCATTGTAGATGAGGCAGGCGGAGAGATATGTACTACTGTGGGCAAAAAGTAGTAAGACTTTTTAATTTAAATTTCGCGCGGAAACCCATTCATCAAAATATTATTTTTTTAAGGTTGGTATGACTGTCGGTGACATCTGTGCCAAATGTCATATTAAAATAATCATTAGTGTTTAGTATACGCTTGTCTTTCTAAAGTACAAAAAGTGCATTCGGCGATTTTCACAATGAGTGAAATTATTCAACAAAGAAGTTCCATTAAATTTTGTGTGCGGAATCAAATTTCTGGTGCCGAAACGTTCTGAATGTTGCAAAAGGCCTTCGGTGATAATATTATGTCGCGAGCAAGTGGTTTTGATTTGTACAAATTGTTCAAAGATGGTCGAGAACGCGTTGACGACGAACCACGTCCAGGACGGCCATCAACATCAACTGATGATCAACACGTCAATAAAATCAAGGAATTGGTGCTCGAGAATCGACGATTAACAGTCAGAGACCTTACTGGCATCGTTGGAATATCGGAAGGATCAGTGAAAACCATTTTAGAACATCATTTGGGCATAAGAAAAGTGAATGCACGATTGGTTCCAAAATCACTGCATTGGTTTTACGAGACCATTTTGCCAAAAAATCGACTGATATCGTTCCGCAACCACCCTATTCGCCTGACTTAGCACCGTGTGACTTTTGACTATTTTCTAAACTCAAAAAACCGCTTCGTGGACACCGTTTTGAGTCAATTGAAGACATTAAACAAGAATCGCTAAGCGCATTGAAGGCTATTCCGGAAATTGACTTTAACAACTGTTTCGAGAATTGGAAAAAACGTTGGCATAAGTGTATTGGGGCCGGGGGGGATTACTTTGAAGGGGACGAAATAGATTTGGAAGAATGAATAAAAAAATTTTTAATTATGAACAAAGTCTTACTACTTTTTGCCCACAGTAGTATTTAAGTATAGCATAGATAGGTATAGGGTGCGTACCTTCCTTATACAAGAAACGCACGCAAGCTTTTTTCGGCCATCAGCTAAAGGAAGCCTACTTCAACTTCGCTCTGGTCACACGCTCACACAAATAGAATATGCTTCTGTGACCTTTTCTCTGTGTGCCTTTTTGAGTATTGACTTTCCATGGCATCTACACAGGCAGCACACACAACACATACATGCAAATATATTTATGTAGGTCTTTGTGTAAATGTGTAAAATGTTTTTAAAGCGTGAATACTTGTAAATATATAAGCGCATGCCTGAAGTGCTTATAGAGTTCTTCTTCTTATGCTCCTTTTTCTTGTTACCCTTACTCCTTCCTACTCTTTCCATTTATCATTTTTTATTCCTCAATTTAAACTTCACTTCACATGCTGTGTGATGTAATAAAATACTTTTACATGCTTGTTTGTTGTTGTTGTTCTTATTATTATATTCTTTTCTACAATTTCATCACTTGAAATATTAATAATAAAATATCCCTGCGGCAAACATAGAATATAACATTTACGAGCATATTATGCATGTATGCGAATGTGTGTGTGTGTGTGTGTGTGTGTGTGTGTGTGTGTGTGTGTGTGTGTGTGTGTGTGTGTGTGTGTGTGTGTGTGTGTGTGTGTGTGTGTGTTTGTGTGTGTGTGTGTGTGTGGGTGTATTTGAATGTATTATATTCCTTTTGTCCTCTCCTTGAATAACAAAGTGTAACCACAAATTAATTGTGAAACCTATTCAAAGTGTTATTGACCATAATTCATTAACCGAAACCAAGAGTTTACATACGCAAAAACAAACACACAACACTCTCACACAGTCAGGCAGTCACTTGAGCAACAGCAAGTGAGTGAAATATAATTTAATATTAAACCGCAATGCGAATGTGGTAAGGAAAAATGGTATTTGACATTTTATTAAATTAGAGTAACAAACGTTTAATAGGCTCCTCCGGCATGGTGTACTGGAGTGGCAGCATGGGGATGCGAATGGAATGGTGGAAGTGATGTTGGTGGAGGGGGCGGGAGAGGGCTGTATGGAATACCAAAATTGATACCACACAATGTTAAAGCTTATGTTGCCAAAAATATGTTGGAAGTTTCTCTTGTAGCGGCAGTAAAAGTTGTGGCAGTTGTGGCAGTTGTGCTATTATTCCGATGATATATTACATGAAAAAGCTAGAAAAGTATTTCGGAAATTTGAAAGCAATAACACCGTGCAACATGAGTAATTGCTGCAGTGATCATTTTTGCAGTCTCGATGAGTGGCAATGTTTTCGAGTTAGTTACCAATGTTACTGTCGCTGTGGCGTAGTGGTAGTGCGTTGGACTGCTGCGCAGAGTGTCCGGGGTTCGAATCTCGGTACAGGCAAAATCAAAAAGTAGAACAAATAAATTTTTACCCGGCACCACCTCTTGGCACGCAATGGCAAACCTACAAGAGTAAAAATTGCTATGAAAAGCTTTTCACTTCGCCGTTCGGATTCGGCATTAAAGTGTAGGTCTCTTCCATTCATGTACAAATATAACACGCACAACATGAGTGGATGCGAAAAGCGAAAAGCTCGGCCTAGGCCCTCCATGGGCTGTTGTGCCATTAAAAGTAAAGTAAGTACCAATGTTACTGAACTTTTGTTTCCCTTAAAGCTAGTCTTGTGTTTTACATACGCTCAAACAAAAGGGAAAATTATTACTCGATTTTAGTTAAGTAGTCGGTACTCATATGCTATGGAATTTTAGTCTATTCGTTGGTAAGGTTAACTCAGTGGTGCTAAAAAATAATAATTTTTGAAACACTCTCCGTGAACTGAGATAACATGGCAAATAGGGAAGCTAATCTAAGTATATAAAATGTGGTAATCCAACTGGAAGCAGGTTCTTCATCCTGAGAAAAATTTCAATAAATAATTTGCATAAACACAGATTATCGACGATGCTATATTTGAATGTATGTATTATATTCCTTTTGTCCTCGCCATGAATGACAAAATATAACCACAAATTAATTGTGAAACATATTCATAGTGTTATTGACCATAATTCATTAACCGAAATTAAGAGCTGGCATAAACAAAAACACATCAAACACACACACAGCACACACACTCGAAGTTTATACTATATATAAATATATGTATGTAATTAGTTACTTATATCTAAGTTGCGAATTGTACCAATTTTTGTTATGGTGGACACAGTGTCTAAATATCTTTTCAGACAAATCTACTTTCTCTTTTATTGCTAAACTTAATTGGAAAAATATTTTTGATAATTATTCTCGTAACGTTTTCCCTCTTAATAGCCCTCAAGCTAAAAGCACAAGCTTAACAACATACTCGTCGTCGTTGTACACCCACACAACCACACACACGTCGTTGTAAAAGAGTGTTGAATGTTTTCTTTGTATCTCTAACTTTTGCTCCATCTCTTTTCTTTGCACATATGGTACATATATGTATTTATAGACATTCACTAATTGTGGCGCCGTTATTGCGGCCCTTTTTCTTTTTTTGTTTCTTTCTTTTTCCAATCACCCCACCCACGACGATTGTTGCAGGCTTTGTTGCATACCCATGACGTTGTCGCTAGAGACGTATACGGTGAGGAGGCACTGCGTGTAACTCCACCTCCAATGGCACCTTACATTAATGGTGATGAGATCGATAATGTTGATAGTGGTGAATTGCAGCATGTGACCAGAGTGCGTTTAGTACAGTTCCAGAAGAATACGGACGAACCAATGGTAAGTGTGAGTACACACATGTATGCATGTTTTTGTGTGTGTATAAATGTGTGTGTGAGTATTTATAAATGCTAACTGTAAATTTATTAACTATTTACTAACTATTTCTCTGTGCTGTTGTTATGTCATCCATAATTTACTTCAGGGCATTACGCTTAAAATGACCGAAGATGGACGCTGTATTGTGGCTAGAATAATGCATGGCGGCATGATACACCGTCAGGCGACACTGCATGTTGGCGATGAGATACGCGAAATCAATGGCCAACCAGTGCAGCATCAATCGGTGGGACAATTGCAACGAATGCTGGTGAGAATTACACAACCATTAAATTCCTTTTGTGAATTTTATAAATTCTAAAAATGTTCTTTTGCCCTTTTTCATTTTGTCCTTTTGCAGCGTGAAGCTCGTGGTTCTGTTACCTTTAAAATAGTTCCTTCGTATAGAAGTGCTCCGCCACCTTGTGAGGTAATTTCAACCCGAGAAAAAATTACAAAATAAAACAAGTTCAACTTACATAGAAGAATTTTTAGTTTGTTTTGTAGTTTCGAGGTAGTAGGATTCTATAGTATATGGAATCATTTCGTATCTGAGAAAATGCACTTTAAATTTCTGTTGGATCTTATGTTTAACTTCTCTCTTATTTTTCGCACATTTCATAGTTATATTGAGTACTTACCTTCTATTCTGTTATTATTAATTTAGAATTTGTTTGTACCTATTCTCAGTATCTACCTCTATTTCTCGTGTTCATGTATCCCATTAATTTCATTCCTTTAATTTTTACAAAAACACACACAAATGCAGCTTTTCAGGATAAGACCAGCTCCAGTTCTTGTAAGTAAATCTTTACGTGTGAACTTTGCATATAAACTTCAGTCAAGCTTTAAAAAAAAACACAAGCAAGCTCTGAGTGGAATTTGAATACAATTAAATACATATATTTTCTCTTAAGTGCATAAGTTCTCGGAAACTATAATCAGAAATAGTAAAATAGGAAATTAATAAAAAAAAGTAATACAAAAAAGTGGACAAAGTGTTCTTAATCTTATTGCGCAGTTGCCTAGCGACAGAAATTTTAAGGAAATCGAAGAAACCAACACAAGATATAATGAATTCCGGCGATATTAAACTATGACTAAAATAATTATGTAAATACTCTCTCTGGCAAACCTAACGTCCATTAAGCCTGTTCAAATACACTAGATATACTCTAAGAAGATATATTTGCCAAATTCGGAAAATAGTTTTCCAAACTAAAAACTTAAAACAAATTATGTAAATAATTTACACTCATATCTACATATGTACATACAAAGATATGAGAGTTTTCCAATCAACACTGATAAACTGAGTGTCGTCATGATTCATAGGTGCTTTTGAACCTCATACTTAATATCAAAGCTGAATTCTCCTTTATTCGGTTTATAAAGGCGATGTACAGTAGGTGTGATGCGCATATAGTCTCCTTCCCCCATCCTTTATCCTTTTAATGCAGAGTAGATTTTCCTATATCTCGACTATTGAGTTTGCTCGTTGGTTTGTCCACTTTTCGAGTGATGGAATTTAGTGCGAGAGAAGTAACACTTTGTTCACTGTGTGTGTGGTGTGAGTGTCTGTGCATTGGAAGGGCACGAAGAATACTTCAAACATTTATAGAAACAGTATTAAACAAACAAAATCATTGCCTTTCATATTAAAAAATTTTGTGTACCTACATAAATATTACATACATTTTTCATTCAACTCATGATTTAGTTTCAGAAACATATTTAGACGAAAGAAATAATTTTGTAAAAATTTACTATCCAATCGATTTAATCTAATCGATTCGAAAGTTAATTTTATGTATTGCAAAAAAAAAATTTAAAAGAAATTGTTGACCATTTACTAAAGTTGTATACCATATTTTATTTCATTGTTCCTAATTAAATTACATGCCCATTTTATTTATCTCAATTATATTTTAGATATTTGTGCGAGCGCAATTCGATTACAATCCATTGGATGACGAGCTTATACCTTGTGCTCAAGCTGGCATCGCATTTCAAGTTGGTGATATTTTACAGGTATAACTACACAAATTGATTATGATTATGTACATATATTAATGACATTAAATTGTAATTACCTTTTTTTTTATAGATTATTAGTAAAGATGACCATCATTGGTGGCAGGCCCGTCTTGATACAGTGGGTGGCTCCGCGGGTTTGATACCATCACCTGAATTGCAAGAATGGCGTATTGCATGTCAAACTGTCGATAAGACCAAACAGGAGCAAGGCAAGTAAAAAGTGCAGTGCTACTTATTTTGGTTTCCAAACCACATATCGATCTATCAATCTTGTACTTCCTTCCTCGATCTATCAATGTCACTCTGTCTCTCTCTCTCTCTCTGTCATTCTATTCTGTACTATTGTATATCTCTGTCTGTCTCGCTAAATAAGACTATGTCTGACTTTCTATTTTCTTATATAATTGGATGTTAAACTGTATTATTTCCTATATAAATATATTTATGTATATATAAGTATGTTAAATATATATACTTATATTACAATATGATTATGATTATTATTGAAAGTGTACGTGCTGTAGTTACAACTATACAAAAAATCATTTCCATTATATCCAAACAAAAAGACAAAATGTGTGTTTAAACCAAAGAAATTTATTTAGTTTACATCTCCTATTATCTTCTGTCATACAGTAAATGAAAATATTTTTACAGTGTCTGTCTTGTTTACTTTGATTTTGTAGAGCAATTAAATTCCTTTTAAAATCAATTCAACCCAATTCCACATTCACTTAGTCCTACAATTGGAGAAATCTAGATTAGTATTTGAATCTCGTAAACTCATTCGCATGCCATCAGTCAATCAATATTTACATACATACAAACATTCAGCATACATTTTTTATATTTGTATAACAACAAACAGAAAATTTAAATAAAAATAAAAGAAAACACAATCATGACACTCCAACATAAAAAATAAACAGCAAGGATAACTAGATACATATCAATCGTATGTGAAAAATATCTTGCTTTAGTTGTTGTACTTTTTTTTCTTCTCCTTTTTGTTTTGTTTTTATTTAAACTTTCTTTTATTATGTGGTCGCTGTGGCGTAGTGGTAGTGCGTTGGACTGCTACGCAGAGTGTCCGGGGTTCGAATCTCGGCACAGGCAAAATCAAAAAAAAAAAGAAGAAAAAATAATTTTTCTACACGGCACCACCTCTTGTCAGGCAATGGCAAACCTACAAGAGTAAAAATTGCTATGAAAAGCTTTTCCTTCGCCGTTCGGATTCGGCTTTAAACTGTAGGTCCCTTCCATTCATGTACAAATATAACACGCACAACATGAGTGGATGCGAAAAGCTCGGCCTAGGCCCTCCATGGGCTGTTGTGCCATCAAAAGTAAAGTAAGTTCTTTTATTATATTAAGTATATTATATTTTAGTTTTGTTTTGTTCTGTTTTAATGATTTTTTTTTTTTGCGAACATATTTACTTTGAAAATATACTATCATACATATACATAAGTATAAATATTGCCATCAATATTGTTGTTGTTCTTTTAATCCTTTTTATCCTCATACCCACCCATTTGATGATATATCAATATATCTATATAAATATATACAACATATATACATACTACTCGTGTATTAACTGAAATAAATGCAGGAGAACCTGGCGCTGGATGTTCCGCCCACGCAGATGGGTGTGATGGATCGACAGGTAGCTATTTAGTAACAACAAGCATTCAGCATTTACCTATCGAATAAAATATACAATAAAAAAAATTACAAAAATTCTGCCTGTCACTTTTTTGGGCAAACATGTCTCTTGTTTTTTAACATTGTTTCCTTTTTTCTTTGTCATTATTATACGTTTTTATTAGATATAAATACTTAGGCGTATTCTCCTTCCTACTTATAGTAATTTTTCGTATACACGATTTTTGCGGTTCATCACTACCCACCACTTTTCTATCTCAACCACCACCACCAGTATTCTATTGTATAGCTATAGTATTTCATTCTGCAATAACCGATTCTTTTTTTTCGTTATTTCTTCTGTAGAATAGTACGATCCTAGCACATCCATACCCACAACCAACCTATAGAAATACACAGCTGTATATACACACACATTCACTTATACACACAAAACTAACTACTCGTATACTTATCCTGTAATTTCATTTTCGATTAATCGCTTATAGCTTCAAGTAGACAGTACCGTTCAGTGTACCACCGGCACTACTCTTTCACATTCTTCGTCTAAGCCAATCCGCAGTATTATTATAAATTTTTAATTTTGTCTCTAATAATTACTTTGTATATATTTCATTATAAATAATTTATTAAACATACTACACAGTTGCACATATTATATATTACTTGCTAAATTTTTGCTATACTTAATACATATGTACAAGTAAACAATTTATTTTAAGTTCGACAAAGATTCATTGAAAATGCAATACAGAAACATAAGAACATATCTCTTGCATATTGTCGCCTGCTACTGAATGATAAATTAAAGGCAGGCGATGCAGATAGATCGAAAGGAAAGAAATATGTTTGTTTCATGTTGGACTGAGGATATGAAAATACCGATTCGAAACTTTTTTTTTTTTGACAATATTTCCTTACTGAGTTGAAATTAAACTTATTTTTGTTTTTTTTTCTTAACTTTTTTTACTATTGAAAGGACAAGCTGAAATGTTCAGCGTCACCCAAAAAGCTCGCCGATTCTTCCAGGCTTAAATTGCTATTGTTGATTTGGAAACGATTACTTTTGTTGTGTTGAAAACGACAAAAATTAAAATGCAAATTATAATATCAAAAGTATTTTTAAGTTCGGTTAACACAAGTCAGTGTGTGCAAATATATGCATTTAAACAAGTGTGATATGAAATATCCACTACTTGCAGCATAAATTGAATATCATTATTAATTAATAGAAATATACTAAAATATTAGCTGTTTTTATAAGTATACCAAAATATTTCAAAAATTTATCTTATTCATGTAACGAAGATATTCCTATTTTATCCATATTCCACGGTAAATCAGAAATTCTATCAAAATGTAGGTAACTGTATGAAATTAAAAGTAATTTTTAATAAATTTGGTTTTGTATATAGACTATTTAAATATTTAAACATATTGAAGTACCTGCTGTTATATTTTTTTTGTTATCAACTTTAAACAATATTTGTTAATGCATATTATCAGTTGTATAAGAATTTTTCAAACAATTCGGGTTAAGCCTTATCTTCAACATACTAAACATTTAAACAAACACAAATTGCATACACACACACAACTGTTGTGCATGGAAAAAAAGACTGAAATATGCGCATGCGGAATGCGCATGCATCTCTCAACGTATCCGTATATTGTGCATGCAAAATGATTCAACTAAAGTATTGATTGAAGAAAGCATGCTGCTTTGTGATATTTTGAGCGCACCGCTCATCATTTTACAAGCCAAAATTCAGCAATAAAGTAAGCATAATTATTTTATTTTCATCTCAATCTTTTTCACAGTGAATTGTTCCATATTTGGCCGTAAGAAGAAACAGTGTCGCGATAAATATTTGGCTAAACACAATGCAATATTCGATACTTTGGATGTGGTCACATATGAGGAGGTTGTAAAAGTGCCAGGTATAATACTAAAAATAATTAACAAACGTTAATAGACACATTTATGTAATATTATTATTATTTACATACAGTCGGTGATCCAAACTTTCAACGAAAAACGTTGGTGTTGCTTGGAGCGCACGGTGTGGGTCGCCGTCACATTAAAAATACTTTAATATCTAAATATCCTGAAAGATATGCTTATCCCATACCACGTAAGTTACATAAATATTATATTTATCTACAATTATTATTATTATTAAATATCATTTATATTTACTTGTGTTATTTTTTGATTATCATTTGATATAGACACAACGAGACCTGCTAAACCCGAAGAGGAAAATGGTCGCAGCTACTATTTTGTGTCGCACGATGACATGATGGCTGACATAGCCGCAAATGAATATTTGGAATATGGTAATTGTTAATATCTGTGATTAGATTACATTTAAATTTTATAATTTTGTTTACATTCAATCAATCAATCGTCAATCTCTTTATTTGTCATCCTCAGGTACGCATGAAGATGCTATGTACGGCACTAAATTGGATACCATAAGACGCATACACACTGAAGGCAAAATGGCTATATTAGATGTTGAGCCGCAAGCATTAAAAATATTACGCACTGCTGAATTTACCCCATTTGTGGTTTTCATTGGGGCACCATCTTTAAATAATATTGCTGATGTAAGTAATTCAATTCACGACGGTTGACGTGAGTTAGTTGGTATGTTAAAAGAAAAGATAGAGGATGGTTGGAGACGCAACGGTATAATATGTCATTTAATTTTGAAAAAACTAACTTCGATTTGTGATTTTCAAGAAGAAATAAAACGCATATAACTTAATGTTATGGCCATGAATTTAGCTTTATTATAAAGATAAGGATTTGCCATTATGTTTCAAAAACGATTTCGGGCAAGTGGCCGCCGCGGCTGGTTCGAACAAATTCCAGCCGAGAGGCCCAATTTTCGACCACTTTGCAGCAATTGGGGCCGTATGTCAGTAATAACGCGCCGAATATTCTCTTCCAAGGCGTCAATAGTCTCGGGCTTATTTGCGTAGACAAGCGACTTCACATAACCCCACAAAAATTAGTCCAGCGGTGTTAAATCGCACGATCTTGGAGGTCACGCCACAGGCCCACGACGCGAGATAATGCGCTCACCAAAAGTTTCCTTCAATAAATTGATTGTTTCGTTAGGTGTATGGCATATAGCGCCGTCTTGTTGGAACCAAAGGTCGTCTACATCAACATCCTCCAATTCCAGCACGAAAAAGTCATTAATCATGGCTCTATAGCGTTCCCCATTGACTGTAACATTATGACCGGCTTCATCTTTGAAGATATATGGACCAATGATTCCCTCTGCCCATAGAACACACCAAACAGTGACATTTTGAGGATGTAACGGCGTCTCAACAATGGCTTGTGGATTATGATCACTCCAAATGCGACAATTCTGCTTATTAAAGTAACCATTCAACCAGAAGTGAGCTGCATTTTCTTGTGAAAATCGGGATCGGTGACCATCTCACTTTGGGCCCATTCACCGAACCTGCGACGCGCTTGATGGTCGTTCGGCTTCAATTCTTGAAATGGCAAACCAAACTGAGCATAAATCAAATGACAGCTGTCAAAAAGACCAACTCCGAAAAAAGTATTGCCAGATTGAAGACCAAACTTAAAAAAAAAACACCCTTTAGTTATAAAGAAGGAAATTTAGGTCTTTCTTAGTAATACCTAAATATACATATATAGACAGAAATCTGCCAACGAACTCAACTTGAAGTAAAATTTTATAAATTTAGTTATCAGTAGACCTTAGAAATTAATACAATAAAATAGCAGAATTTAGTCCTAAGCATTACTCTACTAATTGCTAATTATTAATTTAAAATGATATTTTTCAGTATGATGGCAGCTTGGAACGTTTATCCAAAGAATCTGATATGCTGCGTCAGCTGTATGGGCACTTTTTCGATTTGAGCATTGTCAATAACGATATTGGTGAGACAATTGCTACACTAGAATCAGCTATCGAACGTGTGCAAACAACACCACAATGGGTGCCAGTGTCCTGGCTGTACTGACAAGACAGTGAGCTTGAGTGTCCCGATTGCTTGGAGGGTTGCGATTGTGAATGGGAGGCATATGCGAATGCACACAATACGGCACTCTTTTAAATCACAGCGAATGTGTGTGGGCGCCTCAATACCAAAAAACCGAAAACAAAAATATATAGAAATAATAATAGCAAAGAAGGAGAATTATAAAGATAGGATTTTTTGAAACTGTGTGCACAAAAGAAGAAAGAGACACATTTTTAGATATATTTAATAAAACAAATAAAGGGAATACATTCCACAACACTAAGATACATAAAATTATATATACACAAAAAATGATATGCATGTAATCAGTTTAAAAAAACAAAACACAAACAAAAGAAAACCTAATTTATAAATATCGTGCAGTGAGGCAGATAAATCAGAGATGCAGTCAACTATTATAGAAAGAATTTAATAAAACAAGTTTATCTCGCGCTCACTCTCAAGTCACACTCACAGTCGGCGAATGCACGAAATTTTTAAAATTATACATTCATAGACGATCACAGGCTTTATTTACTAATAATTTGTTAAGTTTACAAAATGAAAATCAAATAAGAAAAAAAATAATAATAAAAACATTTAAAAATTGTTATTTTATAATTTATGGATTACGCTTATGTAAAATTAAAATGTACACAACACATTCAGTTGTTAAATTTTTTAATTTAACTTTTAATTATTGCAATTTATTTCAAATAACAAAAATTATTAAAAAAAAACACTAAACTACAAGTACACGAAAAAAAAAACAAACCAAACAAATAAAACAATAAAACTAAAAGTATTATTGAAAAAGTATTTAACAAACAAACAAAGCAAAAAAAGTAAACGATGAAAGACAATGCAATTAAAAGAGTTTCATTGAGTTATTTTAAACAAAAAAAGCAAAACTGAAAACAGTGAAGAAGAAAAACTTAATTTAAAAAAATTCATCAACAAGGAAAACCAGAACAATTTGCACTTCTTAAAAAGTAATGCAACAACAACAAAACTACACACCACAAACATGGAAATTAATAATAATATTATGATTACTTGAAATTCAAGCAAAAAACAAATACAAAACAAAAAAGGAATGAAAAGTCGGTTAAAATTTATAATTTTTAGTGAATAAGAAAGGTTTGGAAAAAATCAAAGGAGTGAGCACAAATTTAATTAGAAAACGCAAAAGTATCTAACTTTATTATTTATAAGAAATTCACACACCACAAACTCATTTATTCACTTATACTCACACAAACACGAATCCCATAGCAGATATAGTGGTTTAGATCGCCGGTGAGTAGATCCAAAAATGTATTTGATTTATATGTATGTATGTATATTTATTACTGCATTTAACAAAAGCAGCATATCCGATATCGATCAGGGCTCTTTGTAAAAATTTGTATATAATGTAATGGCGCATAATCTGTTTATCTAATTAAAGTTTAATCTGTTTGAAAAACGAAGATCGGATGGTTGATGACTAACAATAAAGCTATTTTGTCTATTGAGCAGTTGAGTTGAATTGCATAAGTCGCATATGATTTGGCTTATTCATAAATTCTTTAATGAATTTAACGAATAATTTACTCGTACTTTACATAATATCATATATAAAATTTACATCATTTGAATTTATTCTTATCTCTCTGAGTATCACTAGATCATATTTGAAATAAAATCGAGAATCCTAAGTAAAGTTGATAAAGCTCGATGCATGTTTTGAAGATATTTCTAGAATCTGGCATTAAGATCAGTGATCTAAGTCATTATATCTGTAACTAATTAGTTAATCAATAACAACAGGAACCAACATGCATATGCAAACATGCAAATAAGTATCTATTGAAATATGAAAATTTTGATGATTATTTTTATTAAACAAAACTCAGGTTGAATTATTTTATTGTGCAAAAAAAAAAACAAAAAACAGAGTACTAAGCCTAAGTAAGTGTTAAATGAATGAGCTAACAGTAAGCAGTGAGCATAGCACACATGAGCACCACCCCTTCCTACTCCTCCAACAAGAACAACAACTACAATCAATTTATTGACTCACTATACAATAAATGTCGAAAACAATTTAGAGTGTAGGAAAAAAAGGTAAATGATAGTTTTGAAAGTTAAACAAAGAAACACACTTTTCAAAACTTAAATTTTTAAGTTTTGTTTTTTATATGCAAACATGTATACAATTCTCTGTAAATGTGTACACACAGTAGCCAACGTTCCACTTTGAAGTAGTTATGTACTTGAAAGTGCCCAATATTAGGGCACTTAATAGTAGGGAGTGAACTAATGTCGACACTTTTATTAAGATATAAAAAGAAAGACTCGAATAAATAACAATTAGCGAAATTTCGCTGAGTGTATATATATTTAGAATGAGTTCTAGCTCTTTCACTCTAGTATTCGTACACACACACACACACACATACATTATATCTGTAATTACATTTATGGAAGAAGAAAGATAACAACATTGAGCCAAGCTAATAGCGAAAGTAAAAAGCAATGGCAAAGGCAAAAGAAAATAACAACACACAAGCAAAACAACAAGAAAAAAGATTGAAACTAAAATTAAATGTTAACATTAATTATTAAAAAGTAATAAAATAAATTAAATTTAATAAAAATAGTTAAAATGAATTTAATGAAATAAAGAGAGGGATGAATGAGTCGAAGTGATCGAGTTAAGTGTATTAACTGAAAAAAATAAACAATACAACAATAACAGTCCACTAAACGGCAACAAAAATTTAAAAGTCTAAATTTAATGAGGTGAATGTAGTCGAACAAGAAAGAACAGTTAAATATTTAAACGAGCTAGAATCTAGACGGCACTGAAGCTAAAAACTATTAAAAACTAATTACCATATAATAATGCTGCGAAGAAGCGTGAAACAAGGTAAACGAATTCACGTAATTGCCAAGAGAGAATGACACACCCACTAATCAACACCTTCATGACGATCACCAACAACACATACACATCAATTACCACTGGACCCATATAACAACTGTAATACAGCAATAAATGAGCAGCAGCAAAGTAAGCAAAATATAACAATCTCATGATAGGGTAAGAATAAATTGTATTATACTTAATATTTTTTTTTTTATTTCCCTTTATAAAATATTAGATTTATTTAGGCCAAAGAACAAAAATTTTAATCAACTAAAAAATTTAAAGTTTGGAAACTCGAGAGATAAATAAATAAGTAATAAACGAAATAAATATGAAAAGATTAAAAATTCATTGCAACTGGTGTTAAATAAAAAACAAAAATTAGGTACATTTAAAACACACACACACATATGCGTACATACCATACTACATATAGCAGGTATAGGTTCACTGCAATTTTTTAAATTTTTAATTTTTCAATAACCATTTTTTTTTTGTGTGCGTAATAATTTAAGTTGAGAAAACTTTTTAGATCCTTTCACTTTAACAATATTATGAATATAATAATAAACTTGTTTTTTAAGTTTTTAAATTGGAAAATGATTTTCCTAAATTTGGGAAGTTCATCTTGTTTAGAATATACACTTCTATAAAAATTAAATTTCACAAAACAAAAAACTTTCACGTAACAGAAAAAGTATGCGTATATGGTTCGCGCTTGCGAACCTCCGCAAATCGATGTGGCATGGGATGAACCAATTTGGCTGTGTCCTGTTTGGTAATTTTGCCTCATTCATTTTAAATGACACTTTTAATCATTTCCTTGGAGGTTATGCTGTGCCGACGGATCCTGTGCTCTAGTAAATCCCACAAATGCTCAATGGAATTGAGTTCTGGGGATTGGGGTAGCGTGTGCAATTGATAATTTGTGTTATAGAGCAACCAAAGCTTCACATTGTGTGCCGCTTGCTTGGCATCATTACAGTGCTGAAACCAGAAATCGTCACCAAGCCTCAACTGTTGCTTCACTTTGCTTCATATCTATTAAAAGTCTTCAAAATATTTTAATAAGCAAATTGACCCTATAAAAACAAGTTTGCCAACTCCTTCCGACGTATTAAACCCCCAGACCATCACACCACCTCCTCTATGTTTGACAGTTGGTACAAGATTTTCTTTTTCGAGCGTGGTACCGCTTTTACGCCATACTAGCTTTCTTCCTTTAATGCCAACTATACAATACTTGCTTTCGCCCGAGAATAAAACAAGTTCCCAAAATTCTGGTGGCTTGTTTATATACATATTCGTTTGCAAAATCCATACGTTTCTTTATATTGACTTCCGAAATGTATGGTTTCCTACGTGCTCCACGTGCACGACACCCATCTTTCTTTAGTATTTTACATGCAGTATCTTCATGGACATCCTTGCCAAACGAATTTTTAATGTCTTCACATACTTTAGAAGACGTTAGTCCAGGATTCTTTTTCAATGACTGCAGTTTTATTCGTATTTCGCGTACGGTCAACTGGCTAGGTCGACCAGAACGTGACTTTGACATAATGGAACCAGTTGAGAGAGATTTGCCTTCTAAGTTTCGCGGAGAGATTTGCCTTCTAAGTTTCAGGATAATTTTTCTCTCTTCAGCACTAATTCTTGTACACAAAAACTTTAAAATAGCTCCAAAGTAATGAATTCAAAGCTAAATCTCTCACAAAGTACTTAAAGTAAAACTATAATTGAGTCTGTATAAGTCTCCGCATAATATGAGAAGTTCTCATTTTTCTTATGTACGGAAACTTTTTCTATTTCGTTTAAGAGAAGTTTTGTTTTTGTTTTGTTTTGTGAAATTTAATTTCACATTTAAGATGTACTCAAGAAAAAATGCACAGAAAATGTAGTAAAATAGCTGAATGAAAATTTTTATTAAAACTTTGAGTTGTACCATAATATTTTTTTTTATCATGAATTTCTAAGTATGTTGTTTTCTTTTCATTGTGTACGGATATTTTTTCAGACAGGTGTATCTACATATGTAGTGTATGTATTTAAACATAATAAGTAATAAACTTAAACTGGCACACACAAAAATACCAAGTAGGCATATATGGTACTTATACAATTCGAGTGTACCTATACTTTTTTCGCAGACTGTGGTAAAATACATAAAAAAAAGGTTTTTTCTCTTAAATTTTGCATTGTAAGTAATCTCTGAGCTTCTTTCTTCGGCATTTAGTTTGTTAGTTAGTGAAAATATATTAAACCAGATATAGGCACATGCTGCGTACAAAAATATACCACTGAGACACTCCCAGCTGTTTCCTTTTATTATCTTTAGCCAAACAGACTATTCTATTCTAAAAGAGATTTTATTTTTTATTATTATTATTCTAAAAGAAAATTGACGAACTTTTGACACAGCTACATAGTTTCATATCAAACTTAAATCACGATGCGATTTTAAATCGATTCTTAAGAAATGACATTTTTGATCACGGTATCACATTTAATGCAATAATTAACAATCCTTTAAAAACTGTATTAAGTTAATCTGTCTAATGAAATGAGGAACAGTTATTAAAACTTGATCTGAAGTAAATGAGAAATGCAATGTTTGTGGTAAATCAATTTATAATATTTTTACTAATTTTCCTGCTATTGATTATTGTAGTTCCCGATCAAGGCAGTATTTTAGATTATCTTTATATTAATTCTACTATAAAGAATCGATTTTAGTTGCATACATACGTTTAGTTTAAATTCTTACTGAAGTGATCTGGAGCGAAATACCGATAACATCTACATGTGGAAGAGTATCGTCCAAGAACGTATGCGATCCGATCTGACTGATCGATGCGATCAATGTGTAAATTAATTGCAGTTGATGAAGATCTTTCTGGTCGATTATAATAACATATTTACAACCTTCATATATGAAATAAGCCAGAAATTTGTAAAAAAGAACTACCTAGGAAATGAGAGAGTTCAACTAAAAATGCGATCGATTTTCTATTAGTAGTAGAGAGTCTGAAATTAAAATAAAATCTGTTTTAAGATTTTTACATACCTAATGAATTTTTAGACTCTATATACTATTCAGCAAATAACACTTGCTTCCTTTTTTTTTATTCAGTGTGTGACGCTATATTTGGAAGTGGTCGATCTTGATGTGTGTATACAAAAAGTTTACTCTGACTCCTCCTGAAATTATTCATATTCTAAGTTTACACTGGAGATAAGGAGTAGGAGTTGTCATTTAATGAGCGAGTATCGAATATTATTTTCCATAACTTGGTCCGCTTGAAGAAATCAGTATTGTCACAAAGCAATAGACATTGGTGCACAGTTAAATTCTTCAGGGGAATATAGAGGCGATTTTAAACTTGTTCAAGAGCTTCATATATATGTACATAAATTGTGTTGGAGATCGTAATGCTACGTTATCACTCAGAGAGAGTTTGCCATTGAGTTTACTTGCATCCATTAGCTTTTAGATTTTAATTTTATGCGTATATTTTTACTAAAGCATGACAAAATCACTACTCCACGACTCACCTAAAACTTCTTCAGCACACCCACACTACTCTCCCTGCATACACCATCACTATGTAATCCTACCACTAGGTGAAATAAATAAAAACAAATCTCACAGAATTCCTGAGCTTATTTTGAAAACTTAGTTTTGTGTTTTTTCGAAAAAATATCTTTAAGATTCTATGGTTTCAAAGGGTTGATGAATTACAAAGCAGGGGAAATGTAGTAAAATAATGAAACACAAATACAACTTAGATAAAAAAAAAAGTAAAATAAAATCATTTCCCCTACTACTTAAGACATACACTTCACACTTATCGTTTAATCTTATTCAAGTTAGAGACTTAAGTCAAAATATAACTAAAAAGAAAATAAAATGAAATAAATATAAAAATCAAATCGAAGGAGAACAAAAGTGTTGCCAAACTAAAATTTACGATTACGAGAAATTTAAAACTAAACTCTAAGCAAAAACTATAATACTAAGACCCTTGTACTCGTATGCGACTTTTCGTTCTCTTCTTCCCGCACTTTATTGTCCACTAAACTACACTACACCTTTTTTTTATTTATTTATTCTATATATAATTATAATTTCAACAAAATCCAGCATGATGCGTAAACAAATTATTACGCTGTAATCGAAATCGCGTAACTTCACAAAGTGTGTTACTGGTGTTTGTTTTTTTTTTTAATGAAAATAAAAAGAACCTAAGCTCAAATGTTGTAATTTAACTTAAATTTAAGTTATAGATACGAAACTTACACAGAAACAAACAGACACATTTTATTTTATAGATATTACATACATACAATTCAAATAATTCAATGCGTTGAAAATCATTATACTTATATACCATATATTTCTGTTACATTTAAAATCTTTCCTCCTCCCCCAAATCCTCCCGAAAATAACAAAAGTAAATCTTTAAATGGGGAAAAATAAAAACTAAGCTGAATATTTCCTGACATCCCCCCAAAAAAAGTGAAGTAAATTTTTATTTCAAATTGTAGCATTAATTAAATGATAAATGAGTAAAATTTGAAAACTAAACCAAATAATTACTGTTGAAATTAATTCTGTATTAGAATTTTCTCTAATCACATCTGGTGTTAATGATGAATTACGATAAACTATTTCAGTACACGAAAGAAATTAATATGAAAATATTACTTAAATTGTTATTTAAGCAAATTGCAAACGCAAATGCAAAAAAGAACAAAGAATAAAAGAAAAGAATATTAATGAAGATAAATTAAATTATTAAATTACAAGAAAAAACAGAAACAATTTAAGAATAATGTAATACACGAAAAAGAAAGTGAACAGAGAAGTGAACATTGAAACCACAACAACATTAAGTAATATATATAAACTTATATATTATATATATTTAGATTAATATTAAAATGAAATGAAATAAAATAAAATAAACAAAACCAATACATGAAAAGACAAGAACATTTAAATAAGAATTAAAACAGAAAATATTAAAAAAATACAATACCCAAAAGTTTTTTTTATTTGACTCTTCACAAGATATTCATACAATAAATGAATAGTTCCAGGAAATTTTAACAAACTTTAACATGACATTTCAAAGAACTTCAGTTCGCGCTCAACTGCTGCCGCTAACAATTTAAGCAGATACCACAGAATTCTCTGAATGCAACAACGAATAATTTAAGCATTAGCAAAATATACAAAAAAAAATATACGTATACAAAAGCAAAAAGTTGCAAAAGGTCGTTTAAGGCGAATTCGCCAATCATATTTAAATAATACATACATACTCTCTTACATTCATGTATATTCATTCAGCTACATGCCCTTCTAAGTATTTATGCAAAAGAACATGTTGTCTGTCTGGAATAATAACCGCATGTGTCATGCATAAATTTCACTTTTATTTCTGTCCACGTTCTCCCTGCCTATTTTTCTTTCACTAAATGCGGCAGCAAGTTTTGCAAGTTTTACGCAAATGAAAAACATCGAAATAGGGGAAACTTGATTATTATCCGAGTTCTAGCATGACTTGAAGCTTGGATTATAAGTTATTCTACCGCATTCTAGTGCTTACTATTGGCTGTGGTTCAAAAAATGAGTTCTTTAAAAATTGGTTTTTTCATTCTAAACTCCAGTTAGGCTAGTAAATACTACTACCCATTGATATGGGTAGAAATTATCAATCGTTTTAATTTCTCTCCACGTTCTTTTTTCCTATTTGTTTATTTACTAAAGAGGCCGCAAATTTTACGCAAATGAAAAACATGAAAACAGCGGAAACTGGATTACTATCCGAGGTCTAGTGAATTGAAGCTTGGATTAGAAGCTATTCTACAGCTTTCTAACCTGTGGTCAAAAGTATTTCTTTAAAAATTTATTTTTATAGACTAAACTCCACTTAGGGCTAGCAAATAATATCAGCCAGTGATAAGGAATAAAAGGAACAAACGAAAAGGTTCCAAATCGACTCCCCTAAGACAAGCATTTCTGTTCATTCGGAGCAATATTTTTTTATTCCGGGCTTTCAAATTCTCTCTTTGCAACAAATGAACTTCAAGTGTTCGTTAACTGCATGTGTTTCGGTTACACTACTAAATCAGCTTCTGATCGCAATTTGCGAAAATGGTTCGGACACAGTCTCACCATTTTGGCTATTATTTAATTTATTTATGATTGATTTTGTTATTAATTGTTCATTAAATAAATTTTAATTGTCTGTTAAAAGAGAACGGTTTGAGCGAGGATATTCTTTTTTTTTTGGGTAAAAATTGTTTGATATTTACAATAATATGGTCAAATTTAAATGCAATCCAATGAGTAATTCTTATAGCTGCTACAATAATACATATTTTCTTTTTTTTTAGTTATTGATGACAAAAATTGAATAAGGCCTTATTATATTTTATTATTTTATTGAAATCTATGAAAAACGCGAACTTTAATGATAAAAAAATGAAACGCTTAACTTAGCCAACCTATAAAATTCCAGCTAGGGTACTGATCCTGGGTATGTGTACCATTTCCATTCCATGTGAAAATCTTTAAGCCCGAAAGTAGTGTCGCACTGTGTAATATTATTAAATTTTTTCTGCTTGATTCCACTTAGTTAGCATAGCTTCGCTTTCGGTGACATTGACTTTTAAAGTTTCTGTTTAGAATAATGATTAATTTTCAGTAATTACTAGTTAAAAACCATTTAAATATTTACCCTTCAGATTTCAATATTTATGCGAGTTTGCAAATACATACTATTTACAGACATTGCACTCAGATACTCAGATGTCGTCACTGCACTGGTTGGATACTAATAGTGTTCATACAGTACATATGAATGTAACTACCCCGTAGGGAAAGCAACTGGTTTAAAGTTAGTCGATAAACTGGTTTACTGAAATCCAAAACTAGTCCCACATTTGTTGTCTTTCCTCATCGCGAACTGGTTTTTTTTAACATTGTGTTGTCCTCGGCACAAGTCAATTAATTGTCCATGCTTGGATATATTTTCAACTAAGTAGTTGGTAGATAGATGTTTTGTGGAATAATTTGTATATCAATCAAACTTCAACTAGTTGAAAGATACATGTTTTTGGAATAGTTTAGAAAAGTCATACAATAAACTTTATTTTAAATTTTAAAAAATTTAAATTTTTATTTTCTCCCAAAGTAGATATTTTAGGCCAGAGCGACGACTCTTTTTGACAAGAGTCCACTCTATTATGTTCGTACTAAAATGTGGTCTGAATACTGTCGCCCTATTTGCGCTGTATAATTATTTACTTTAGGAGAACTTAAAGCAATGAGTGATCGTGAAGAAATTCCAATTACTCATTTTTATGAGATTTTATTTTCAACAAGTGTCAAAAAGAGTCGGGACATTTTTAACAAAATAAAAAACTCCGCCTCACGTAACTTCCCTTTTTGCCTGTATACGTCAAAATGAGTCGGCTCACTGAGGCTAATGTGAACATGGTCTTATAAAATTAAATTGAAAAATATTGTAAAGTAAATGAGAATTCTCTCTTTCTTCTTTTAATGGCACAACAGCCCATGGAAGGCATAGGCGGAGCTTTTCGCATGATGAGCATTACAAAACAATATTTTCAATGAATAGTATTATTAAAGTGATATTTTCAAAAACTTGAAAAACTATATGTAAAACTAACACTATTTGTAAAACTAGTAGCTTCGGTGGACTAGTTTTTTTTGGCCCTACAGGGTATTAATGTAAAATGTTTCCCTGTACTTTCAATACGTACATACGAGTATGTACATACAGTACTTTTCGCTTAGAGCGAACTTCAAGGGACTGGGCAAAATGGTTCGTTTTAATCGAAGTTCGCTTTAAATAAGCGAAAAAAATTTCATGGTTTATTAGAAATAAAGGGGGTACTTTTGAAATTAGTTCGTTTTAGGCGGAAGTTCATTTTAAACGGGTTCGTTTTAACCGAAAAGTACTGTATATCGGAATGTAAGTTACCACAATTGCATTCATTCGAATATCATTTATTTAACAATTTTCAAAAACACATTAATGGAGTTTGACCCAATTTGCGATAGTCAATTGGGTGTGTGTGTGTTGCTTTGTAGCGGTAATGAGAGATGGTGGTCAATGCAAACTTTATAAATCTAAAATGAATTTAATATGTTTTGTAAAATAAATAACAGGAACATGTTCAGTGCGCTTCGTATTTTATTACGCTAATTACGTTTTAATTTGAATTTAGTTTAGTTCTAATTTTGGTAATATGGCAGCAATTTAATGAATGACCTGAAAAGGGCAATTACGAGTATGTATTTACTTGCATGTGTGTGTGCGTGTGTGTGTGTGTGTGTGTGTTTGTTGTGTGCGTTATGTGCCGCCCCAAAGAACACCAATAAAATTCGAATTAATGTGAGGCAATGATTTAAAATTTTGCATACACTCAACCGAAGGTGGTTTATTTCTGAACGCTAATGAACCATTTAGTTTACCACAAAATAAAAATTAATATATTCCAGAATCAATTTCATTGATACTGTATATTGATTGACCACTATACATTTGCAGCTCATGATTATTCACATGCTACGGTGGCCAAGAGAAAAACAAAACAAATTGTTGTTCTTTTAAATGCTTAATAAATACTGTACTTAATTCCACAATATTTCTCTATTTACTTGTAGTTATAAAGTACGACTTCGAAGCAACTGTATTCCAAGCAGGCATCATCGTGTATTGAATCATAAATAAGTAAGCGGAGAAGGGCGATTTCCAGCTCATGTCCCATGATTGCTTCCCTTTTGTATTTTTGTTCTTTTATATGGTCACACGCTCATTAATTCAACACTCTACAAATTACAAAACAAACAAAATATAATAATACAATAATAAAAATAAAAATAAAAATGTCATAGAGGAAATGTAATAAAATAGCAACAATGAGAAAATCGTATGGAAAATAAAAAATAAGAAAACCAAACCAATCCCAATGTGATGATGGCAAAGCAGTCAACGAACCGATGCCTTCATCATATCTAATTCCAACAGAGGCGTAGGCAAAAAGCAGACAAATTATCTGCAGTGACATGTAATCGCAATATAATTCTCTAACTGTCAAATATGAACTAGAAAGGTTTAACACTCTCCCAAACACTCCACCTAAATTTTTTCTTCACTACACCACTGACAGTAAAATATTTTAGTATGCAACATAGAATGCATATACGGGCAATATATTCACCAATTGTGTGAGTATAAACTACAAGACACAATGTATCTGCTACATACAACAACATGTTGAAGGGCGTAGTCACAGCTAAGTTATCAGCAAAGTTACCTTAAAAGTAAAGCATACAAGCTTTTTATAAACGAATAAAGAAATGTTGATTAAATAGAGTAATTTTTTTTGAAGTTTATTGATTTAGAATGATAAAAGATGATCGTGGCAAAACGGAAATTGTCAGGAAATTGAAAGGCTGCGCCCTCTATCAATCAAGTATGAATAAAATGAAGATGCACCATATACACATACACATAAACAATTTGCAGCACATATGCATCCACTATTTCTCTATCGATTGAAAGAGGGCGCTGATTCGCGTATGATTCACACTCGATTGATTGATAGAGCGTAAAATTTAATATTTCAAACAAAAATCATTAGAAATTTCTAGAGCTGAAAGAAGGAGCGAGTATAGACTGAAAAAAAAACAAGCACGATTGTGTTATGATAAAATCTCCAGCAAAAACATCGGTTAAGAGACAGCGAGAATTTAAAATTCATCGAAAAATGGAGGCCAAACAAAATTCAGATTCTGCTATCGTAAAAAAACCCAAAAACCAGCACCGACGGATCGCAAGAGTATAGATTTCGCAAGCAACTTGAGGCACAACAGAATTAGAATTTCATTGAAAAAAAAAATCGCAAAGAATAATGCGGAGAGACTGCATTGATGGCTAATGAGTTCATCAGAGTCAATAATTACATTAACACTCATGCCATTGAGTCCCGACGAAGGTCCTCAGATTATACAGCACCAGGCAGTAGATATAATCGAATTCCCAGCGTCTCCAAAAAAAAAAGACAGAAGATTCGCTTGAAAAGGAAACAACTAGCATCAGCACAACAAAACATAGACGAGATTTGTTAATGTTCTAGTCAACCTCATAACATTCGAGAGTTCTCAGACCGGCAAGTGATATTTTGATGATGATGATTATTATAATGATGATAATAATGATGGTAAGATTATAAAATATCTAATGATGTAGCAAATAAATTCTCAGGCTTTGAGTATGAATATTTTGATGGAGATGATGATTTTGCAGAGGGCGTTGCATGCATGGGAAATGCAAACGATCAAAATGAAGTTAATCCCGATGTCGCACACCTGGCATAAGAGAAACATCAAACTGAACTATACATGGATTATCGTTTGCATAAATCAGCACATAAACAATTTCAAAACATGTTCGTTAAAAATTCCTTCGGCCACGCCAATAATGTCTGCGATTGACTCTGGTTTTTACAAGATAATTAAACCTAACCTGAAAATCCAAAACGCAAACGTTCTGAAGAAGTGAACTTCTGCAGGGCGCCCCACTTACGTACACAATTTTTTTTTGATTGGTTTTTGAAGTTTGGCTTGGTAAAGGAATGAAAAATTTTGGAAGTTTTGCTACTCTTATTTTGTAAAGAGTGATTTTATTGCTGTTTGATTTACAGTGTAGAATTTCTGGCACTTACTTTGTGATTCGTGACAAGTGCCAAAGTGCAGATGACGATGGCCACAACGTTACCGCCAATGTCGCCCGCTCATCGTTTGATGATTTCGAGCTTAATTTTGCCCAAAAAGTACGAGCTGAATCTGATCGGCAAGAATCACACAGCACGTGGGACAATGAATCTATTGAGAAATGAGTTCGGCGAGCTATTTATCTAACGTTTCGGACAAGTATTTTCGCCGTGCGATTTGACACGTGAAGTCTATGCCAATAAACCAGGGTCAATTGTAGCCTTGAAAAAGAAAAAACAAAACATAAAAACAGAAAGCCAGAAAACAAAAACTAGCAAAAGTGGTTCAAAATTAGACTTCTCGCATGGATCACTTACAACTTAATCGTGGTCGACATTTACATGGAAAAAATCATGGAAAAAATAAATACCAAGCACTGATTTATTGCTTCAAATAAATATTTCATAATCTTTTGTACTTTTTCTTTATTAACCAAAGGCCTATAGTATCCCAAAGTATATTGTTTTTAAGACTTATTTTTTATTTTATTTGTTTATTCACATTCAACACACAGAATGTACCCCTATGAAGGCAGAGCATTGTGTCGAATGGAAGTATTTATTAGAATCTCTTATTCGAGATATTGAAAGAATATAACTAAAGTACTCTACATATTTCTGGCAAGTCTGAATGATTTTGATGCGGAAATTAGCTTTGCTTGAGATCGTTTCGGATCACTGATCACTAGTAATAAAACTAGAGATTAAAGTCATATTTCATGTACGTTATTTCCATGTAGTTTTTAACATTTTAATAGAAAATATAATACTATAGGTACCTACAATAAAAGAACCCATTTTTACTCGGGAAATAGAACTTAGTTGGCCGCAGAAAATATCGAGCCAACACTCAAAATTAGACTGTTTAACTCAAGCGTAAAATCAGTCTTATTGTATGGTTGCGAAATCTGGTTGATGACTGACAACTTTTGAAATATGGTACAACTGTGTATCGAAAAGGGAATGAGAAAAATTCTAAAGATTTGGTGCCAAATACTAACCAAAATAAACTAACGCCCACAGTCAAGGAAATATACAAGCATAAATGGTGCTGGATAGATCATACCCTGCAAAAGTATCCAAACGAGATACACTGGAATGGAGACCACAGGTAAGCAGAAGGTGCGGGAGACCTAAGCACATTTGGAGACGCACAATTGAGAACGGTCTTTCGTCGTGGGGAAACTTACAACGAATTGAAGGCTTTATCAAAAAATTGTGATCAATGAAGACACTTTGTTGTGGCCCTATGATCTTCAAAGAGCCAAACGGAATTAAGAAGAAGAACACTAATAGAAATATTGACAAGCTCCAAATCTTAGGTATCGGATTGCTGCACGATAGCATGAGTTAATAAAATTATATTCAATTAAATTGCAATGGGGACCACAGGTAAACACTCACTCCCGCTAAGCCCCCTTTGCCAACTACGTGCCTGTGATAGCTCTGATAATGTTGCTAGCAACATCAACTTTATTCGGTCGATCGAACAGCTCAACTCTTGGTCAATGAGAATGAGTGCATGAATGAATGAAGTAGTGTTGAAGTTGAGTTTGCGGTGGTCAGGCGGTAGTGATCGTTACACGCTTGCGCGCAGTTTCTATACGATTTCACGATTTTCTTCTTTTTTTTTTTTTACTATATTTGTTGTTTTTTTAATTTAATTGTATGCAATACGATCAGCAGTGACTACAATAACGGCGGCTTCATTTGACTTGGGCGTACATAGTTATTTATTTATGAGAATTCGGTTCTGTTGGGAGATTGCTGGGCAGCGCGTGAAGTGTAAATATTTTGGTAAATTGAAAACAAATATGACATGCTACTCCATTATTCGTATGCATGTGATAAAAACAAAATATAAATAAACAATAAAAATAATATTAAAAATTCAAAATAAAAAATAAATGAAATTTTACTAATTAAATAAACACACTTTTGTGGAATTGTTGCGGTTTTGTTTGCTGTAATTTAACGTGAGAAATAAAAGTAGTTGTTTGATATAAATAAAAAAAAATTAAACAAATAAAAAAAGAAGGTGGAAGATTTTTATTTGGTGTTTTGGTTCAGCAGGAGGTCCTGCTTTATAAATAATCGCAAGTAGTCAATTTTTGCTTGCAAATATTCGACGACTGCTTTCAATCGATCAATCCAGAATCTGTTTTTTGGCAACAATTTGATTTGGGACGCATTTTTCGCGATTCCAATAAAATTGAGTCGGAGCTTTTTTCAAGTTGCATTAAAATTCTTCTGAAAACGAAAGCGGAAGTGACATCACAAGAATACAATGTTTTCATAACTAAAAAATAAATGTACTCGAAAAAGCTGCTCATAATCGCATCGCTTTTGAAGAGTGTTTTTAAATCATTTTGCGAAGCGTTGAAATGTGCGCGAGAACGCGATCGCGTACGTGGAAGTGGTGTGCTGGACACTCAAATCATAAAATCTCATTACGATCTGCTGCGGATTTTTGTGGGTTTTTTTTATTCTGCTACTGATTGACGCTTCTTTGTGTGTGCATGTGTGTATGTGTGTGTGGGGAATCTTTGTGTTTGTGACCTTTCAACATCGAATGGTATTTATTCGTATTCATATTCTCATTAATTATTCTCGGGTACTGGTGCGGTGATAGAAAAAACCGTGATAAGGCAAACCACTACACGTTTATTTATAATATTTATTTATTTCGGTCTACGGATTACAATAATCTTACAGACTAGTTAACACTTGCCTATACATGAATAAATATGGTGTTTTATAGTTCAGTCAGCTATCTATCTACATGCATACATAGTACATATACATTTGCGCTTCACTCCGGCAACATTGGAGATCTTTTTTATTGTCGTCGCATGTCGCGTAGATCGGTTTAGGTTTGAGCTGTTGTTGCCGTTGGCTGATTATGATTCTATTTTCGATTCTTTTGTCATTGATAGACAAGTTTTGTACGCTATGTTTAGACTTGAGCTTATCTCACTTTACTTACTTCAAGATTGCATTTATTTGTTCATTCTCAATGCGAAATCATTTGCATTTTATAATGTTTGGTAGTGTAAATAAAAATACAGAAAAATATTTCGAACTATTGCAATTTTTACATCGCTTTTAAGCTTCACTGCACCGCATTGATCAACCCAGTATAACATATTGACTAGTTTTGTGCGCACATTTATTATTTCACGAAATATGAGTTTAGTGGGCATCACGAGCGTACTTACTCAGTCGCGACTACAACTTACGAAAAATGTAGCCACTCGACTCCGCTATGGGCGCGCAGGCACCAGGCCAAGTGAAGTTAAGCCCCGCTGAACCTAGTGTTTCCAACGGAGATTAGGACGTCATATTCCAATCACACTCGAATAAAACACCCTTCTAGCCAAAGCGCCTTCTTCCATTCGCTTGGCTACATCAATGTGGGTGAACAGCTCATGATTCTATCTTATCCGACATACGTCGTTCTCACTTATTTAAGCATAAATCTTACGGATTATCTTCCTCTCGAACGCTCCTAACAGCCTCTCATCATTGGTGGTCAACGTTCACGACTCAGAATTATACATTATAACGGGAAGGATAAAAGAGTCTTATACAGCGTTATTTTAGTCGGTCCAGAGAGGGCTCTGCTTCTCAATTGCTTAATGAGCCCGTAGTAACACCTGTTGTCAAGAGTTAATCTCCGCTTGATCTCAAGACTGACATTGTTGTTGGTGTTAATGCTGGATCCTAGATAAATGAAATCCTTGAAGACTTCAAAAGTGTAATTGTCAACAGTAACATTTTGTCCAAGACGCCGTGGCTCTTTTTTTGTTCACACAAGGTATTTCGTTTTGTCTTTGTCCACCACTAGACCCACTGGACTAAATTCCCTTTCCAGGTTAGAGAATGCTGCAGTTAGACTGTTCGCGCGCTGCTGCCAATGATGTTAATATCATTAGCGTATGCTAGCAGTATGACACGTATAAGGTTAAAGAAGTCGAACGATAGGGAATCATCTTGTCTGAAACCTCTTTTGGTATCAAAAGGCTCGGAGAGGTTTGTCCAACTTTTCAGTAAGCTGGGGGTGTCAGTTAGAGTCATTTTGCAAAGACGAATAAGCTCGCAGTGATACCGAAATACTCGTACATATGTCGCGAGCCTAAATCCTGCAAAATGTTTCAAGACTAGATTTCTTAAATATTTCTGGAGTAGCTATTTCCAACTGAATGTTCTTTAAAAATTGTAACTTAATGATAAGTCTAGGAACAACGGATCTGTTCAAAGCGGAACTCTTCCGCATTCATATTTATGTGACGATTTTACGTCACGAATAGTTGCTTAGTCTCAACGGCATCTCTTTTACTGTAGCGAAGAGTTAATCATCATGACTCTATGGGGCGAACTTTGATAAGTTTTCCAACTGACTTTTTGCGGAATTACTCTTTGAACCACTTAAAAATCAATTCACTCAGAATCGGCTTTGACAATGTGACGCATTGGTCAATTGTCATAAACTATAGCGCTACTTTTGCTTCATTTATGTTTTGGACAACTACTTAATGCTGTTCACCTTTCAGACACTTAGGACTTAATTGACTCAGCACATCCATATCTGTGGGCAATTTTGTGAATAATTTTTAACTAATTTCAGTAAAAAGTCAATGGAAAGAAACCTTAAATCAATTTGTCACTTCTCTTCTAAGTCAGTCAGTCAGTCAGTCAGTCAGCAGCAGCTATCAGTCGAATACAGTCGAGATCAGCTGGTTTCTTGTTTACAATTCCAAGGGAACGCAAAATTAATTTTTGGTTATTATTTTTGTTTTGGCTCGCATGAAGGGCGTTGATTTCTTGACTTCTTAACATGAATACCAACATATCGTTAATTAATACCAACAATAAAATCAGTTAATGCGTGCGGCGACAAACGAGACTCAGTTAGGTTGACTGTTCTGTTTTTGTTTTCTTTTAGTTTTATTAGTATTTTATATTTACGTGGTGTTGAATTTTTGATTCATATCGTAATAATGGCGCAAGGTTAATACTACCACCACTGATTTGCTTCTGTTGATATCGAGCTACTTGCATGCAATCTACAAGTACTACATACTACATTTTTTAGACATTCAATACAACATGACAGGCTTGTACTTGTATGTGCCATCAAATCTATAATGCCTTCATACATTACTGATTTCAATATGTGAGTACATAAATCACACTCTGTCTACTCGTCGCTGGTATGCATTTTAGACATGCCGAGTCAAGGCATTGAATATCGGCGGCTGCTGCTGAGTTTCATGCAAAACACTTGAGATGCGCTTTTCCGCGAATGACTGCACAACAACATCATCAACACCAGTCGGTGTGGCGGTGATCTGGTGGCTGATGATCAACAGTTGTTAGTGGCTGGCAATCTGAGGGGTGTGCGAAGTGTCTGAAGACTGTGTAAGTAGTGTCTGAAAGTATGCAAAAGTAATATGTAAAGTAAAGTGAAAAAAAGATTTGGAAATTGAAAAAGTATATAATATCTGATCCGAGAAATTTGAAGACAATAGGAAAAAGTATTCATATCTTAACAATTCGACGACCCCAACTAATTTCATTTTCCGCAATTTCTGCCGTTTTAACTAATCAAAAACTTTTCTCTACAATAATGTAATCGGTTGTGAAGCGCATATTCATTTGCCTTGGCCCAGCCACTTGATTTGAGACAGTTTCGCCCCACCTGCATCCATTCGATTTAAATGTAATACCCTTACCAGACTTTGACTAGAATTTATACTGGAACCTGAAATACCTGCCAAAATTTGTATCTCATTCTCCTCAGTCTCACTGCTTACTTCATTTTTTTAAAGATATTTGCTGAGCTATTCGAAATAATAAAAATAACTTACCATTTATTGTATTTTATAATTAATCTATAAACTTTTTACCCTTACAGTCTCGTCTTCATCAATCCACCACAAAATATGCTGACGCTAAGTTCTGTGTATCTATTTGCAATTCAGCAAACAAAGTTGGTTTTATTTTTGAGGTTTTCGGTTACTAACTGATAAACAAAAACCAAAAAATAAACAGCAAAACTTGCTAGAAATAATAAACTTGTTCTAAAATTTCACAATTATAAATTGCTCGTTTGATCCGATGCGGCGGCAGCAAGATTCGCCGCCGAGTATACCTACCACATACATACATACCATACATACATATATACAAACCAAGTACATCTGTACGAGTATGTACGTAAATATAAAGTTAGCTGGGCTGATTTGGAAGAGGGGCATATCTAATTACTCTTTCGTAAGTGGCATTAAGCTGCTCGTTTGTGGGCCAGTGTGATCGTTATGTGTTTATCTACTTGTTTGGTGTTATTGTGTTGTTATTGTTGAGTTGCTATTTTTGTTATTGTTGCTATTTTTGTTATTGTTGTTATTGTTGTTGCTGTTGCTGTCACTGTCGTTATCTTATTGCTGTTTGGCCAATAAAACTTGAATTGTGGTAAAAAGAAAAACGGCCCCCAAAACTGTCTTCTTAAAATATTTATCAAAATTTTTAGCAATTATAGTACCTATACATGTGTATGTACATAATAAATTTATAAATACTCATAGTCCAGGTGAATACTTATATTATCAATTAGTGAATTACTTTTAAAAATCTAAATGGATTTTATAATGCCGAGTTAAGCGCGCCGACCTTTCCTGTTAAGTAACGGATGGTAGCAAACTTATTGATTTGCAGCTGAGGTACAATTAGAGATTAAGCTTCCTTTAAGAACCCCATTTTTATTCTGTTAGCGATCAAAACTTGATAAGCTATACCTTTTTCCGAAATGGGTTTTAATTTTGTGTTATCGTTCTCCAAAATCACAGTGTTAAGCTCACCCATTTGTCAAATATATTTCTTATAAAAATAATGGAATATTTTTGAAAAAATTAGCAAACACTTAGTCTTGGTGTGTACAGGTAGTATAAGGTCGGTAACTGTAAATAGCTCTAAATCAGATAGTAACTGAGTAAAAATCGTGATTGGGGTGTTACCTTTGGCAAAAAGTTCAGTAAAACCTAAGATTTGATTATTTAAAAAGTTAACAAAGCAGTAAATAATGAAAAAAGAGTACATTTGTACCGAATCGATTGTCTGAAATGACTCTTCATCTTCCGATTCTACGATCAATAGTCGAATGCAGCTGCGTAATTTTTTTCTGGAGTTTTTTGTGTACGAGAGATGGTGTATCAATCACTTCAGACGATGTATAAGAAGTATTAGATGGTCTAGGTGCATTCAACCCATCTGGATTTGTATTCTGTTCGGATGAAGCGGAAGCTCGTTGAGCGTGTGGTTTAATTTCAGGGTTATAAAGGATCACAGAAGTGAAAGTCTGTAAAAAAAAATGCATACTCCTTTAAATTTTCAAATTTGTTGGTTATCTCCTTCTGATGCACGGCCTTCATCGTATGTAAAAGAGTAGAAAGAGATCCAAGGACTATAACTATTTATTGAGGAGGGTTTACCATATATATCATGGAATATATTTTTTTTTATTACTATTCTATTAATTTTTTTTATCATCCCAACAAACCAGGCGTTTTCGTTTCTAATTCGAAAACGAGTTCGTTGTGATAATAAAATATTTTGAAAACAAATATCATTAAATATTCATTGACGAATTCGTTTTTGTTAGGGAATTGCCTCTTCACTAACGAATTTGTTTCCGGTTTTCGTTTATCAATTCATTCCGAACTCGAGAATTCCCTCGCAAAAGCGCTTCATTAGGGAATCGTTCACGTCATTTTTTCTTGGTTGGTGTTTTAACGAACTTCTTTTGATCACAACAAGTTATTTCTTTAAAAATATATAAGGTTTTTTTTTTCATCAAATTTTTACTCAAATAAAAGAAGCAATCGAAACATTTATTGTTTTTTCCCCCTACTCATTTCTTAAGTATTTTTATATTTGAGTTTAATTATTCTCATCAAAGAAATGTTTGAATATTTATTGAATTTATTTTTTCACATTTTTTTATAATGAATTGTAAAATAACGAACACTCGTTGTTGTTTCATACTCGTTCAGAAGCGAACTCATTTCGAATGCTGTAGCGAAGCCTCATTACCACCGGGTTCATTTTCGAATTAATTTCGAATGTTAAAATGATGGTATTCATTTCTATGTTTTATTGGGGATGTCTTATAAAAAGTGCATTTTTTTCTAGTCTCTTTTAAAATATGCAAAAAATGAGTTACTAAGAGTCAACATATTGACCATTGATTAGTTTTGGAAAAAGTTCAAATGAATGTTCAATGGCCTCTGTATTTAATGAACAACAAAGTTTAGAAAATATCAAATAATTATTTTACAAGTGGAAATCATTTAAGGTGCCATATTTTCTTTCAGTCTGTCTTAAGTGTCACTGAAATTTGGCATTCATTTCAGACTTTTCTAATTTTATGCTAAATCATCTTATGAAATGATTTTGCAAATTTCTAATTTCAGTGTTTGTATAACGAACGCCCACCAACCATTCGATGTTTTTGGGGACCTTTCCCATACATTCATATATGTAATCGTACATAGATTACATTCATATACCGACATATGAGGTTGTTTTGTCGTATTTTTTTGTCTCTTTGTTGTTGTTTCTGTTGCTATTTCTTTTGCATTGCAACCGGTTTCCCAAGTAAGATTTACTATCATATTTGCGATATTTGTTTGGTTAGTTAGGAAATAATTTGCATGCTCCGCAAGTATACAACCATCGTGTAGATACATACTCGTATGCAACAGAGTATTTAAGTATCTGTAATTTGGCTATAAGCGTTGGCCAAACCGAGCCGTTAGCTGGATAGATTTTTTGCACTCTGCTATTCATTAATTAGATTCTGTCATTCGGATTTTAACAATGGCCAATAATGAGAGAGACAGATTTGTTGTCGTTGTGTCTTATTAATTTTAGACAATATTAAATTATGAAATAAAAAAAATTATCATTTAAAGCCTAATAATCATATGCATTTATTTGTGGCTGGTGAGATGCTGTTGCGTGTTATTAGCTGCTCGTGAGTGAGTGCGTATGTGTGTGTGTGTGTGTGTGTGTGTGTGTGTGTGTGTGTGTGTGTGTGTGTGTGTGTGTGTGTGTGTGTGTGTGTGTGTGTGTGTGTGTGTGTGTGTGTGTGTGTGTGTGTGTGTGTGTGTGTGTGTGTGTGTGTGTGTGTGTGTGTGTGTGCATGTGAGGCATCCATCACCTTTTACTGTGCCCAGTTTTTCGTTTGTTGATGAACGATTTAATTGTAATGTGTAAAACTACTAAACTACCTTAGTAACTACACATGCCAACAGTATCTGCGATGTATGCAGGTAAATCTTTTTACATATATAATAGGTATATACATACATACATACATACATACATATATACAGTTCATCCGATGTCAAGTTCAACGCACTTGTATTCATGGCCAATTGAAGTATAAAAATATTCAAATAATCATAAAAGGTAAAACGCTTTTTGTTTTTTGCTTTTTTGCCCACCAAAAATGTTTATGTTTATTTAATACCATACTTGCTCGCATAAAAATCAGTGAGAGATGAGTTGAGATGTTTTCCTGCATCATTAAGTCTGCTTAGTTATAATTAAATGACATAATTTGGAGAAGGTTAATTATTCGCAAAAAAAAATAAAATAATTGCTGCTTTCAATTGTGTTTCTTTTGACCTGAAATGGTTTTTGAGTGTGTTTAAACATGGCATAAAAAGTATAAATTGCTTTAATCCTTGAGCCCATCCTAGGTTTTTAGATTTTCGACACTGTAATTGTTGATGAAATGGTTTTAGAATTTGACCATTTCTTCCTTATCTCAGATTACTTAAAATGTTCATTCTTTTCTTTTGCAGTTACTTTATGTTATTAAAACTGACCCAGCGTTGTCGATGAGCGATGAACCCTAAGAATGGGTTGGTCTGGCTGCTGGCATTTTTATCGTTGGTGTGCAAAACTTGCTCCGGCGGAAGCTCAAGTAGTCGCGAGTCACAGTTGCGCATCGGCAAGGCCATCAATATATTTGTGCGATATGGATATTTGGGTATATCGATGCGTGTCATACCCTACAACGATAGTTATGAAACCGAGAAATGGCTCTTCAAAGAACCGACAAAAAATATTTACAAGGTAAGGGTAGAATGAAATCCCCCTCCCTTTCCACTTGCTGCTTTCATTCAATAATTCAGTTTTTGTCACATTTTGTCGCAGAACATTAGCGCACTGAGCGAGAATCGTGAGCAGAATGCACCGGGTATATTTCATGGTGATTTTCATATGGAATTCTGTGATAATCGACGTCAGCTGTTTCAAGCATATTTTCGTGATTTCACAATTGAACGCCTGGACAAACCGTGGGAAGCGTTTACAGGCGGTTGGTTCCCGGATAATGCTGCCAAGAAGCTCGGCATAAATACATCGTACATACAGGGTGACTATTCGTATGTGCTGGTGCGAGTGGTACGCTTTCGTGAGACGGGCAAATTCAATTCGGATATACCGCCCAGCCAGAAGTTGGAGAATGATGTGCAGGAGCGTATAAGTCAACTCGAGACAGGCAATGTAACGGGAGCGATTAAATTTATGGAAGCTTTTGGAACACATTACATCAATTCATACACCACAGGGAATTCTCTATATCAAGTGAGTTCGAGTGTGATATCTCTGTTGCTACATACATACATATGTAAGTTATGTGTATAATTTTTATCTGTCTCCCTCTCGCTGTTCAGGTCTTCGTCTATACTCGCAAGAATTATCAAATGATCAAGGAACGCATCAAGGCGAAAGGCATCAATGGTCTCTCTAAAATGGATTTATACAACTATTTTGCACCATGGTTCGCGGAGCACTTGGGGCAAATACGTTCGGCGAGCGCTAATGCCACCGTGGAGCGCTGGGCACGACGCAAACTGCAATACGAATACTTTGTGGTGAAGTATGTGACGCTGCTAAAGTTACATGGCAATGGCACGCTACTGCGTACCTTGGACAATCTGCTGGGTAACGATGCTATTCTGCAATTGGATCTAAAGTCATTGAATCTCATCTTTCGTAATGAGCCCGAAAAGGAGAGCTGGTTCCATGAGGTTCTCGATAATCATATGAAGTTGTGGGAAGTCAATATGCCATTGAACTGAGAAACGTTCGCAGCACGAAAGTTTGTTTGTGTTGTCGTTTTGTTTGAAGGCTTGAAGGCTACTAAAGTTCCTAAGTTGTTTAACTGAATCCGATACATTGTGAACACATGACCGGCGGCTACAAATTTCAAGTTCATACTTTAGTTAGGGGATATTGCATTCTAGTGCAATATTGATTGATGCCTGTGATAGTTTCTAATTTTTTGTTTGTTCAATTTTACTTAGTTTTAAAATAATTATACTTAATTTTTTATATTTTTTTAATTTTACTTGAGCCTACAGTTTGTTAGATTTTAAGTAGCATCGTAAACGCATCGGAAAACGTGAGTGTTTTGGGACATTATGTTTTTGGAAGCGGTTGGGACAGAACTAGTTCTATCATATTTATGTACGTAATTTTAAGCAGTGTAATCATTTAAGGAGTAGTGCTGATCGAATGATATTGAATTAAATTTGTAAATAAATGAATCAAATGTTTAAAAAAGAGTGATGATTGAATATTTAAAATTTTTTTTTTAATTATTGCGAGTTTTTGTTTTGTTTTTATTTAGAGTCAGGAACTGCTGCCCCAAGTCGACAATTCACAATTTTTCTTTAATTTTACAATTGGAACTGTGCAGAATTAATAAGTCCCAGAAAATTATTTTTCTTACTTAATTTAGTTACATGTAAAATTGACAAGCATGAATACTATTACTTTTCTTTTGGGTAGTTAAAAAAAAGTACCATTTGTTCTGGCTCATATTTGGTCAACCTGTACTGTGGTAAAACAGGTTTTTTCGTTATGGTGTGTGTCTTAGATCGCATTTTGGTTGGTGTCTTCGATTACTTTTGGGGTTTGGCAGCACTGCAAATTCATTTATATGGGCATAATATACAGTTACTCCTAAAAGTATGCAGGAAAATATTATTAGTCAGAAGACTGCTGTATTTGTCAGCTTCAAACAGTGCAGCCATTCAACGGAGATTAAATGAAATTACAATTCAATTGTTGTTGTTGTAATTGAATTGAAAATAAGTTATAAATTAATATTACTGACCTTTGTTATATCCCAGACTACAAATCCCTATTCCATATAGCGGAAGTATTTCTTTTTTTTTTAGTATTTTTCACTGTGAAGGTTGTCCAGCCAAGATTTGGTGTCGCATAGAATGTCTGGCATCTAATTTTCCTTATTATTTATTTGCGAGGAATATTGATCCAGTTCATTTGGATCAGTGGTCCATGTTCCTTGGCAACCACATTGTACCCAAGCCATTCGGCGAAATTACCTTTCAGCCGTGACTTTTTTGACATCAGGTCACCATGCTGCAATGTTGTTTAGATGTCGTTTGGTAACCAAACTCACTTGCTACGAGTAAGCCACAATTATAAATTGCTGATGTCAATTCATATGCACTGGTGTCAGGGTAGGCTTATGACAGCGAAGCATGTCGTTGGTTAGGGAGGGAAACAGGTAGCAAGTGGAAGGAAGAAAGAGGGGAAAGAATGTGGGAGAGTTTGCTTAGAGTTTGGAAAGGTCGTCGTAGCTGCCAAGAAAAATTTAAATTTATACCAGACTGAATTATCTCTATATCTCTTGTAGAAGATGTTGAACAAGGATCCTACGAGGAGAATGATCCCATCATTAATATTTTAAGCCAAGTAAATTATAGACTCTGCTGAGAGATGTATTAAGGTTCTTCTGCAAGATAGTGATTCTTCAGAATGAGTCTTAACAGAGTTTTAATTTACAGGCATGTACTAAAGGGAGATTTTTTTGCTACTTGATTTTTGACGTTTATATTTGTGACAGCTCACGCGTGATTGTTGACATGTGCCAAAGTAAAAAATGCTCAGTTTGGTTTCCCATTTCATCTCGAATAGACTTACACCTGAACAACGTTTGCAAATTATAGAAATTTATTATCAAAATTCGTGCTCTGTGAAAAATGTGTTTCGCAAGCTAAGTCCATTTTATGGTCGTCATAATCGACCCACAGAGCAGGCTATTCAGCTCATTGTGACCAAATTTCGAATCAGTTTCACTTTATTGGACATTAATCCACCAAATCGTAGCCATAATCCATAGAGTGCGTACCGTAGAGAATATTGCTGCTGTATCCGCCAGTGTTGAAGAAGATCACGATATGTCCATCAGGCGCCGATCGCAGCAATTGGGTTTGTGTTATTCGACCACCTGGAAGATTTTACGCAAAGATCTCGGATTAATGCCATACAAAATACAGCTGGTGCAAGCACTGAAGCCAGGCGACCTACCACAACGTCGAATTTTCGGTAAATGGGCCTTAGAAAAGCTGGATGAGGATCCGTTTTTTTATGACAAAATTGTATTCAGCGCCGAGGCTCATTTTTAGCTCAATGGATTCGTGAATAAGCAGAATTGACGTATTTGGAGTGAAGACCAGCCAGAGGCGATTCAGCAGCTACCAATGCATACCGAGAAATGCACTGTTTGGTGTGGTTTATTGGCAGGCATCATCATTGGGCCTGTGGCGTAGTGGTTGTGTTTTGGACTGGTACGCAGAGTGTCCGGGTTTCGAATCTCGGCACAGACAAAAACAAAAGGTAAAAAAAATAATTTTTCCATACGGCACCACCGCTTAGAAGCAATAGCAAACCTACAAGAGTAAAAATTGCTATAAAAAACTTTTTACTTCGCCGTTCGGATTCGGCATTAAGCTGTAGGTCCCTTCCATTCATGTATAAATATAACACGCACAACATGAGGGGATGCGAAAAGCTCGGCTTAGGCCCTCGATCGGCTATTGTGCCATTAAAAGTAAAGTAAAAGCATCATTGGGCCGTACCTCTTCAAAGACGATGAAGGCCGCAAAGTTACGGTGAATGGAGAAATGTACCGTTCGATGATAACAGACTTTTGAACGCGTCATTAGTGAGATTCCGGCCGAAATGTGTGAAAAAGTGTGCCAAAATTGGACCTTCAGAATGCACCACTTGCAGTGTAGCCGCGGGCAACATTTAAGTGAAATTATCTTTAAAAAGTAAATGGCAGGAATTGATTTATCGATCCAAATAAAACTGTCATTACCTTTTGTAAAATTTCTGTTTTTTTTTTAATTTTCAAAAACCAAGCTTTTAAAAGGCACCCTTTACCCTTTATAAAGAAGAATTTCTGTCAGACCTTTGCTATTTTCCGATTTAATTCAACAAGAAGGTCGATATCATAGACCCGAATCAAATAGTATTGATTAGAGCTTCATTCTGTGCAAATCGTTTGAAGTAAGATCCGAAAAGAGGAGCCACTCTCATTGCCATTCTTGGCCACCGTTTAGATTCCATTTTTGCATCTTCTTGTCCTCTTCTTCTCCTGCAATGCAGCAAAGGTTACAAAGATTAAATAAGATCTAGATTTAAAATGTTTTCACAAATTTTATGTTTGTTGGATTTTAATGGAGTTCTTTCATATGGAAGTACTCGTACATATGCGAGTAAGAAAGTAGATAATTTAACTTACATAAATACATATGTACATACAAACACACGTCATATGTACCATACTCGTGGTGCATATTCCTGAATTCATAAATTTTGTTATTTTGTTTTTTTGTTATTGTTTTTAGCTAATGTTTGCTCAAGATATAATATTGAATTTGGTAACATTAAATCGCATTAGAGTAATTGACAAATACAACAACTCAACCAACCAACAACAATAATAACAAAACAAAAAACAAAAATAATGAAAAAAAATAAAATTTCAAATTATGCGCCAACAAATCTATCTTCTTGAAAATGCTCTATAGTCTTGTCGTCTCAATATTGATGTCGCGCTGCCTAAACCATCATCAGCAGCAGCAGGCAATGTTCATCAACAACAACAACATACAAATGAGTATCGAAGAAGTAGTTGGGAGTATGACGTACGAGCTGATGAGCTTGATGAATTTTTGTTCTTTTTTTTTTTTTTGTCTGTTTTTGAAACAAAGGAGCATCGTCGATATTTGGTTTCATTGGCAGAGCGAAGTATTGGCAACAGCAACGATATTGATGGCGGCATCGGCATCGGCGTCGTCATCGACATCGGCATCAACTACCACATACACATACATATGTATGTAGTATAGCGTTGAGTAGAGTAGTGCAATGTAAAGAGTACCATATACCTAAATAGAGTGTAGTAGATATACACACTTTAGTATGAGGACGACGATGATAAACTCATCCATCTTCAATCCACTTACGAGTACAAATATTTACACTATTTATATATGAAAAACAGAGGTATGAGCATACTATGTACACCATAATATTTTCCAAAAATAAGAGCAAACATATACACACACACACACAAACATACACAAACACACACACAAGCACATATCCATAAACAAAGCGACATACGAGTACATACCATACATATGTACATGTATTGAGATTGAACTAACTGGCAGCAGGCAGCCACAAAAAAAACTGTTCAAGAAAGCCAAAATCATATGTGCCAATTCCCATTCGCCCCTTAAAACAACTGAACATTTCCATTGAGTAAATCAATTGTGTACATAAATTCAGATTAGCTGAAGTACTCGCAGTGAGAATGTGCTAGAGTAAAGTTGTACAGACATACATATGTATGTATATATGGTAGTATAAGTAATGTGTACAAGTGTATGTATGTATATGCGTGTGTGAAAATAGTTGACCATCTTCTTCATCATATCAGAAGGTCAATTCATTTTCCAAAATGCAATGCAATGCAAGAAATACATATTAAATACCAAAACTGGATTGCGCCCCGTTCAATCTATAATTCAAAAACGTTCGTTCATCACTCAATGGAATTACGCAGCTATAAGAAGAAAGGGAATGAGAGAGGAAGAGAGAGATAGAGAGACAGAGAGAGAGAGAGAGAGAGAGAGAGAGTGAAAAAGGAGGAAATAGTATAAATTAGAAAGGGGAAGACGAAATTGAAATTGGACACCATCATGAAATATTAGCTAGTGGAAAACGAAGCATCAGTTGGAGTAGTATGCGTTATGAAGAGGTCAATAATTTCATAAATGGACTAATCACACACACACACACACGCACACACACACACACACACACACATCCACACTTGCACATGTGTATACTCGTATGCACAAAATCGTTTGATTGAGCTCTTAATTATCCTAAATGTGTCCATTTGTTACTATCTCTGTCTGTCTGTCTGTCTGCCTTTCTGTCTCTCTGTCTAACTATTTAGAATTTCATTGTTTGCTTTAGTTTTAATGGCTTGCAGTTTGCTCGCTATTTTCATTAAAGTTCTGTTTAAAAATATCAATAATTTTGGTATGTAATTAGAAATATGTTGGTACGACTATTTCGAAAGGAGGAAAATGGGAGTTAGGTTAGGTTTAGTGGTTGGCCGGTAGGACACATTCAGGCTCAGTTATTCTCATCTTTTTTTAATTTGATAACCATTTACACTTTTTTATATGTATTAAGTATTAAGTAGGTCCCCTAAATCAATTGACGCTAAAGCAGATAGCTCATCACTCAGATCAGAAAGTATTGACCTACGGTATTTTTCGTACAAATAGCCAGGATTGGAAAGAAGCAAAAGTAACGTTTGATGGATTCCTCCTCCTCTTCGTCTTTACAGCTTCTACAAATGTCATTTGAGTAGAGGCAATGCATTCGGATTTGAATTTGAATCTTGTTCCACTAAGTAATATTTATTGATATTCTATGAATTATGATTTTGAGTTAAATGATATTGTTTTAGGAAAGTGTATTTTGAACTCTGCTCAACTCTTTTTGTTGACTTTTTGGCCCTATAGTCATGCCAATTTTGTGGTTTTACTTTTAAATAAAATTTTTTTTTTTAATTTTTAAAGTGCAAAAGTTTAGAAGTGCACAAGTTTTAGGGGACAATATTTTTAGCAATATAGTCACTCTGCCATTTCCGGACGAAAGAAACACTTTGCAATTGATCTGAACCATTGAACCCACTGAGTCCTATTAAAAAGCTTATTTGATTAACATGGGGCACCATCTGTAATTGAAACATTTTGCAGTATTTAATGGTATTCGTATTCAGCGGATTTCATTTGCATTCACAATTTGAAACATTTTATTCGACCTCGTATAGTTTAGGTATTATGAAAGGACCCTAAGTTTTTATTCTATAAAATGATGCTCAAAGGCGGTACGTTGATTCGGTCGGTTTTTTAAATTCGGTCTTTTAAATTTATTCAGGGGAAAGAGGTGAATTTCTGAGGGAATGGTGCTCGATATGGAGGAGATCGCATTGGCCATCTGGCAACAATGCAGTACTATCTGATGCGAAACAGTAGGACCATCAACATTTTCTGTTGGCTTCTTAAAAACAAAAAAAAAACACGAACATTTTTACTTTAACTTTACAATTATTCTTATTTTTTCTTCGCTAAAAGTTTTCAGTTAAGTTTTCCCCTTTTATATTTATCTGCATTCGGTCTTTTTTTTAATTTATTTTTTTTGCACTCGTTAAACTTTAAATTAGAATAAATAACATATTTTTCTAAATTGACAATAACGAAGGAGACCTGAAACTTCAATAGTCCGTCCCCCCTTCCCCCTTCAGAACCACTTTGATCCGCCTTTGACGACGGAATTGACTTACCATAGAATACTAACAAGTTACTTACGGACCAGTTACTTAAAAAAACCCTTGCGAATGAATTTAAATTCGCAAGAGATATTCTCTTAAAATCACAGTGATGGTGATATTTCTCCCTATCGAATCACATTTTTCATACAGGACTGACCCAAAAGATATGGCCTTTAGGGTTATGCCATAACTTCTTCATGATTCAGTTAAGTTGAGTTGAGAATGAGCTCAAGGGAAATGAATATTCTAAATAATGGCCGGTCTAATAAAAGTCGACATTTCTGTTCTTCAACAAAAAATGTATCGATTCTGTGTTTTTAGCAGAATTTTTTAGCATACAATAGCCCGATATCGATCTACAACAGCTCGCTATCGTTCTTATTCCCTTTCTAAATGGGTTTAATGAGTAAATATTTGAACTAACTAATTTCCCAAATACAAAATTAATTCCGCGTTTCGGGGAGTATATGTGGGACTACCATAAGATTTTATTTTCTCTGTAGCTTTAACAAAGTTACTTATTTAATTACATACATATTTACATTAAAGTTAGTCTCATAGTGTATCAAAACATAGGTTCTCACAGTTTTTAATTTAATTTATTTTACTTTGTTTTTACAACCGATTTTTTCGGTTCAGTGATTATGAGAAAATGTTCTCACATTAAAATACAATCATTTTCGGTATGAAATTGGAATGCATTGAATAACAAAAACGCATACGCAATTTTTGTTGTTTACATATTTTGTTTCAAGTGAATATTTAATTAAATTGTTTTCTAATAAACGTGCAGCGACCGCACGCGTCAACCAGCCACCATCGTCCTCGAACTCGTCATGGCACATCCATCCACCAGTAATAACAACAGCGTCCAGCTACAAAATATCAGTCAGTCGTCAGTCGATGGCTTCATCGAGGGCCTGCCTGTCTGTCGAATGTTTTTTGACACACCTTGTTGTGCCAACAACAAGCGGTAACAACAACCCCTTTTCTAATTTACCAAATAGCGCTCGTACCATCAATCATTACACGAGCATAAAGTATCACTATAGCGTGATGTGATATGTACGAGCATGCATGCACATATGTATGTATGTATGTATGTATGTATGTATGTAGGTAGAAATACATAACTATTGTATATCTGAGTACGTACATATGTAAAATTAGACGGACATTAGCGAAATAATCGACATTTGCATCAACGAGTCGGTTGCGAAAAAAAATAATTTAGAGAACAATATCGTAACCACAAAATTTATCACACCACCCCCAACTTCCCAGCCACTTCAGTGGCTCTCAACCTTTAGCGTCCTTTTTTTATTATAAGCACTAGCAGTTGCGACTCATGAAAGAACTTCAACTCTCGGCAACGGCACATGTTCTGACCTACGCCTGAGACCACTTGAGTCAACTGCTGCTGCTTAAACGAAGATACTTTTTCCGCATGTGCGCTCTGCTGATTATGTTTAAATACATCATAATTGAATTCTCACGCACACGTACTTAAATTCATTGCTGTTGTTTAAGTTAACAGCTTATTTTCCATAATTACAACCAAAACAAAATTGCATTTCAGAACCTGTCATTGCAGATTATGACTACCTTTCAAAATAAAATTTATAATCACACTTAAAGAAAACAGATCCTAGATACTTTACGAAGGTACATACATATATTGTATATGTATTTAATTTTAATTGGTGAAAGATTTGAAATGTTTTTTTTTTGTTTGTCGGTTGGTGAATTTCATATCTAATGAATGACAGGTTGCAATAAATCATCAGAAATAAGAAGAGACTTCACTGTACAATTTCTGTATATACCTAGTAAATTTTCACTGCCTTTCGAGTTAGTGATCTGAGCAGATAGGGAGAAATTTCTCCAATTTCTTTTAGAAGTCTTGAATTCTTTTCAGCGAACATTGGAACATTGTTATTATTAATACCTTGAACGTCAACTTTGATTGTAGATGCTACTAGAATAATTTCCTGGAGGCCTGGGGCAAAGAACACAAGGTAAAGTTCATTGTAGTCGGGCAAACGGGTGTGCTCATGTTCGGTCCTGCCGCTTCTCCGTCTCAAGTCGACACACAGCCTCCTCGTGGCGTCCCCTGGATCGCTATCTATGACAGCCGTCATTGTAGCTCACTAATGTGTGCGGAGGGTTTCTTCGTTTAATAACGTAAAGCCTCGGCCAAGACCGATCATCGGTTGTAGTGCCAACTAAGTAAGTAAGGCTAAGCCAAAGCACAGAAATCCTTCTAATCTTTTAACTTCTTTTGTATTGAGCAAAGTGCCTATCAATTTAATGTGAATTGAAAACTTAAATGGACAACAATTGCTCGTAAATACCTTATCGCTATGATTTACATCATTGACATTAAAAACACCCACAAAGGTGAATACGATTGCCTGCACCGAAGAGGGTTAAAACACAATGAAAAGACAATTAGGAAGAAGTCATCATTGGATGAATGGCAATCATCATCATCATCAAATACCATCATAATTTGTTCCCATCGCCGCAATGAGCCCAGTGAGCACGCGTGCTGCATGCTTTGCCCGGAAGCAATTCACCTGCAATTAAAGTGTCACATTATTCATGAAACTACATACGAGTACATATAACACTGAAAAAAGAGGTCACGTGGCATTCATGTACACACACACACACACACACACACAGACACACACTCGTACATTGCAGTTGATAGCGTCGTCATCATTGTCGAAGTAAAATTTTTACCAGGAACAATAACTATAATCATCAATATTTAGTACACTCAAAGAAAAAGGAGGCAATATGTAGATAATTGCGAGGAATTGAAATTACGCTTTTATCAATACTTTTCCACAAGCGTATAAAGTCTAAGTGCTAGTACTAGTACGAATACGCATAGGATGATTATGAGTACGAGTACCCTTTCTAAATTCTTCTTCGAATGCTCAATTGGTTGCGATCACTCAAAATAGCTATGGAACATTTTGTTCTCCACAGCGATAGCATGGAAAAAATATATTAAAAATCTTACAGAATAAAATAAATTTATGCGTCTTTGTTTAGTTTAAGGATTATATTTGTACGTGTGTAACCGCTCGTCCTTTAGTTGCCCGTTGTCGTCGACCGATTCGCCACCCTTTCAAGTACAAGCCAGTAGTTACTTCGTAATAATAATACAAGGAAATCAACAAAAGACCATGTGCGAAAAGGAGTGGCAGTGATGTTTATGGTGGTTGATGTTGCCTCCATGCAGCCAGCTAGCAGGCGAGCAGCATGTTGATAAGTAGTAAGCGCCCACATGCCTGAATGCGCGGCTTCGAGGCTAATGAAGGCAAATCTCAGTATTAATTTCAAACGAATTTATTTTGATCCCGAGATAAGCTGGCATCTCACTGGCTTTTAACAGCAAATCACAACAGTGCGGGGGGGAGGGCGGGGGGTTCAAGTTCAATTGAATACGATTCTTTTTGTTCGTAGCTGCAGTATAGCTTCTTTTCTTTTCGCTCGAATGCACCGGGGTACAGTGTGTGAAAAAGTTAAAACGCTGTAACAAAATCTAAAGTGATATGTGACAAGAAGTTTGTTGAGGAGATTATGGGGGGGAAATGGATTTTAAAAGATCCCAGGCCATAGTACTATATCTCAGAATTTTACTCAAGTTTAACTTTTCTCAGTCGCTTAACTATATATTGATGTCCAATAGCTGAATTGCTTCTTTCTTGGTGTAATAAAGTAATGTATCTTCGTCACTTCTGGTATGTTACTTTATAATAACTAGCTGCGTTTTATTCGCCACTCGGTCCTATCATAGTTATGTTTAACTAGCAGCTTTAACTGTATGAGAAACGACAATAAAAGCTGGAAAGATAAAGCGTATATTTTTAATTGTTATGTATAACTACATAGCATGATGTTTACCATCCCTGGTTTCAATAGCAATCTAACTCTGAACTGTCAATAATAAAGGCAGATGAACAGGTTCGCATTGTGTGCATGGGCGCCCTACAGAAATTTACTTCTTCATTTGGCACACCAATTTAGGATAAGTATTAGATGTTAACAAACTTAATATTATCTGTAATACTAAATACAATTTCTGCCCGCTTTTCTATTCTCTCGCATTTGGCATAAACGTAAAACATTGTCCTCTTAAGTTAAATCATTCGGAGCCTTCATTACCTTCGAAATATATCTTCCAGTTACTCTGCCAATGAAAAACGTGTGAATGTATTAGTGCAAAAATGTGAGTGTATTATTACTGGAATACCAGATTTGGCAAGTGTGGACGCTGTGACAGTTTTGTCTTCGGTGTTTTTAATGTCGACATATTAATTTTCGACTCCTACTTTATATATACGGTCGCCGAATTAGGTAATAATTTGTTCCAATTCAATACAACCCTGTAACGGGTTTTAAAAGAAAGAGAAAAAGCAAAAACGAAACCAATATGATTTGTGAATAAAATATGAAAGGTCGCGAGTGAAAAAGAGACAGGTAATTGATATTTTGTGTTCCTCTTTGTGGTTGTAATTTGACTGCTATTGTTTTTCGTAGATTTTTCTCGACGCGTGAGGTAGAGTTGTTGTTGGTAGCCTTTGATTTCACATTTTCTTTTTTCTCCTACATTTTTTTCCGCATGCAAAAAATGACAAAGTTGGGAATAAGATGGGGGTGAAAAGAAAACGGGAAAAGAAGATAGCTAAGGTCTCTCAGACCGCAAATAATTAAAGGTAACTGAACATTATATTGAAATCAAAAGATTTTGGTTATTTTCGACTTTTTAAATGATTTGGTGAGGCTTTAACATGGTGTCGCCATTAGCCAATGTTCATGTTTTGCCATCATTTTTTTGGGTGGAGACACCTCAAGCCAAAATGCCCATGTTCATACATTATGTATGGGGCTGACTGAAATACGGAGCAAAACGTACGCAAAACTATTTCTATTTTATTTTTTGATATTGCGTAGAGAGAAATTTGAGAACGGAGAGTGTATGAACTTTGTCATTTGAAAAATTTAAGATATGGAAGTTTTTATAAATTTGTTATTTTTTAATTTATTTATTGTCTCAACAGTTGAAGAATGAAAATTTAATTGAATTGGCTCATGTCCTCCAACACTTCCGTGTCGTCAACTTCAGTCATAGCAATTTAAATAATTTCAGTTTAAAGAATTGTTTTTTATATCACAACAAATGAAATAAAAGGCAACTTTTAATTGCATTATGTTTGAAAGCTAGAAACTTACAGTATGCTGCGCTCTATTTATGGTATTTCAGTCGGGTATTGCGTATAAGTGCGTTACATAGTTTTGCGATTACGAATTACGCTCTTGTTTAGTGTTCGTTGTTATCTACCAATGCAGCCCTGACATTTCTCATACGTCTAAAATTGGATTGGTACGAACAGCAGAACTCATGCCTACTCTTTCTTACAATACACCAAACTCGTTCAATTATATTCGCTATTTTTCTTGCTCACATACATACATATATCCACTGGCAGTTTTGTCAGTGGTGCCCTATTAGTTTGTCGAATAACAAAGAAATTTCCCAGTGCGTTTAATGTGAGATTTTTTAATTGTTTTTTTTTTGGTAATTATCACAAAAAGTAATATATAAAAGTATATAAAAACCCAAAAAAAAATAGTATATAAGCAATTTTTAGTAGAGGGTACTGCCCATCATTGGGCATCCGTGACCATTTTCGTTGCGACGACCATCTTTTAATGCCGGCGTATATATAAAAACGATTCTAAAGAAGTAACCTTCAAAAAAGGAATGTGTCAAAATGTCTCAAGGAAAAGAAAGTGAGTTACAAATTTAATTACAAATGTTTTTTGTGTGGGTTCACCTATATACCATAACAAAGAAGAAAAATGTCTGTGCTCATTTTCTGGAAAATCACCTCCAGCTGGCAGCTGCTATTGAGCAGAATTTTTGTGAATGACAACACTACGAAAAAGAGAGAACAGCTTGATCGTTTTATTCGTACATGTTACATAAATGGGTGGTCGCTGTGGCGTAGTGGTAATGTGTTGGGCTGCTACGCAGAATGTCCGGGGTTCGAATCTCGGCACAGGCAAAATCAAAAAGTAGAAAAAATAATTTTTCTACACGGCACCACCTCTTGGCAGGCAATGGCAAACCTACAAGAGTAAAAATTGCCATGTAAAGCTTTTCACTTCGCCGTTCGGATTCGGCATTAAACTGTAGGTCCCTTCCATTCATGTACAAATATAAAACGCACAACATGAGTGGATGCGAAAAAGCTCGGCCTAGGCCCTCAATGGGCTGTTGTGCCACTAAAAGTAAAGTAAGTACATAAATGAACAAAATACAGCTAATATCGTTTATCGATTCAACGTAGCAACAGTAATTATTTGCTTGATTCTATTTCGGCTGGGATCAGTCGAGTAATTTCGGCTTAGTATGTACAACTCCTATGTCTTGGTTTAAATAGTTGCAACTTTTGAAATGACGCCTTAGCTTGCATTGTGAGCACAGTAAACAAAAATGTACTTGTAACTTAAGTCGACTTTGTTCAGTTTTCTGTTTTTGTCAAGGTTTACTTGTAATCTAAAATAGTATGAATTTTAGCAAAAAAAAAATATATATATATTTATATACATTTTCTACGATATTTGCCCACTGTTTGTTGGGCGGAAGTTAAAGTTATCTTGATGATTGAAGGTGGATGGATGAAAGGATGAGTAGGTGCTTATTGGGGTGGTAAATTGTTTGCTACTACTTATGTATTTTTATAGTTGTTTTGATTTTTTACATTTTTATGTGAATTTCCTATTGCCTATAAAATATAGTTTATGTGACTGAGAGTATATTGTAATCGGACAGACTAATAATTCAATGTGTGTGCCTTCTCTAAAATATGCCGATGAATGGTGGAATTGCGTGACTGAACCGTATTACTTATGTAGGTAAAATAAAAAGTAGCAATTAATGCATGTGGCTATGTAAATGATAGATACTGCTGATTGATAGATATCAATGATGAGAACTGTTCTGTTTTTCCATTAGTCTGAAGAGAGCTTTTATTGTTATTATGGAATTCTGATGTGTGTTTGCGATTTGCGGTTTAAATGCACTTGTCGCGCCGCGTGACCAGCACGCGCATCATAATTTCTCATCACTGTAATCAGTATTCATGTTCAGTACTTTCTACATATAGTATGTACGGTGGATGATATTAATCGAGAATTTTTATTGGATTTTTATGAGATATTATTATGTCATGTGATAAACAAAAACTCTCTTTAAATATTATAATTCATCCTCATTCTTCTTCTTTTCATCGTATTTCTTTAATAGTTGACAATTGTTTATTGTGTTTTTTTGTTTGTTTTTCATTGTTATTTTCTGTTCCATTGAATTATTTATTGCATTTCAATTTTTATTTTTTATATGTTTAACTTTCAATGTCAAGATTGAATACCAACTGTGTGTGTGTGTGTGTGTGTGTGTGCATGTATTTTTACATTGAGGTTAGTGTGACTTTCTGTCTGTCTGTCGCTCTGTGTCGTCATCATCATCACATTAAGGTAAGTGAGATTCTGGTATTTAACGTCTTCTTCTACTGTTGCTGCTGCTGCTGTTGTCGTTGGTGGTAGTGCTGGTGTTTTTATTGCTGCTCTTTAACGTACACCAACCACTCAATAATTCATCATCTTCACATTTATTCGCAGGTTGTGAAGTGGTAGTGGCAGGCAACACTTGGCCACTTTTGTTGTCATCGTTTTCGTTATCGTCGACGCTGTTGTCCACATTACAACCTGCACTCCAACACTCTCCAGCATGACATTCGCGTCACGGCAATTTCCACTTTGTCAATTCAAGTGAAATTTTTATTAATTTCATTTTTTTTAAACCGAATTTCAATATTTTTTGATCGCAACTTAAGTGCTGGTGATCAATTTAGAGATCTTCAAACATGTCCATGAAAATACACCCAAAGTAATATCGTTTTGTATAGTTTTCAATAATAATTCATTTACATCAATAGTATCTACTAAAAGTGGCGTAGATAGAATTGAAGAACGGGAAGAGAAATGATATTTCTAATTCCATACAATGGCTGTACAAAAATCAGAGAGAAAGTCAGATCACTTATTGATAAAAGGGACACCACTATTGACTGCTATATAAATAAGTACCATATAGTTACGAGTACATCAGAATATATATACTTCTAATATTTTCCAGCGTCTCCATCCTTCACGCTGTGTCCATTTCAATCCTTTTATTCCTATTTCAGATTCTGTTACTCCCATGAGGGATTCACAATTGATGGCGTCACTTGTAATAAATCAAATCTGGCAATACTGTAATTACTAACTTTTGTTTTGATTTTGTATAAATTTGCCAAAGTGTAAAAAACTTAACCTTTTTGTGCAACAAACATGTCAGCATACGTGCAAAGTAAAAAGCATTTCCAGGAAGTTTTGCTTTTCTTCTTTTTTAACTAACAAAAAAAGTGCTGCTGAAAGTCATCGACTGCTGTTGGAAGTTTACGGTGAATAAACTTCATGGATTAAAACACGTGAATTCTGGTTTCGAAGCTTTGAAAATGGAGATTTTGATTCAGAAGACCAGGAACTCCCTGGCCAAGTGAAAAAGTTTGGAGATGAAAAATTGGAGAGGTTACTCGACAAAGACTCATACCAAATGCAACAGGAACTTGCAATAACATTGAAAGTTACTCAATTAGCGCCTAAAGTGATTGGGGTTCAGTTAAAAGGATGTCAGGATAAAAGATGTCGAAAGGCGATATTGCATGTCTGAAATACTGCTTCAGAATTATAAAAATAATTAGTTTTTATCGGCCTACCAGGCCCACGCTGCCTCATGTTGTTCGACTGGTTTCAAATTATTTGAAAAATAGTGGATGGGAAGTTTTGGCTCATCCGCTGTATTCACCAGACCTTGCTCTGTCAGACTATCACTTATTACGATCGATGCAGAATGCCGTTACTGGAATACGCTTTACATCAGTTGAAAGTATCAAAATTTTGATTGATTCCTTCTTAGCCTCAAAAGTGGACGATTTTTTTCTGGCAAGGAATCCATAAATTACCTGAAAGATAACAAAATGTCATAGCTTCTGATGGACGCTACCTTGAATAATGTGTTCATTCAATTTTTTATTGAAATAAAAATATATTTTTGCTAAATCCCTTCAAGTTATAAAGGGAACAGCTTCTGTGAATCTGAATTCATATTAAAAATATTAATACTTAGCTAATATGAAAACTATCAAGAAACAACAACAGTTGAACTATATAAATTTACCTTTTTTATAAAACTACTCATAATTCTATATAATTTGTAAATTTCGTCATTAATTTTTCTTCATCACTTAAATTATTGAACTTTTTCGAAAAGTTGACTTTTTTTTTTGTTCATATGCTTTCAGTTTTTTGATCAGAACTCACAAGGTATGCGATTTTTTCGGTTGCTGCCTTCAGAAAAATTATAGCCATTGTAAAAATGAACAAATTTCTTGAACACAGAAACCCAAAAAAATATTACACAAGCACTTATCTTTTGACGATCAAAGTCACTTCATTGTCGGCTGGACTCTAAGCTTCAACTTTTCTGAAAACACTACGACTCTATGACCTATTGTGGACGAGTTATAGACCCAAGACTGTAATTATTACCTAAGATGTGATAATTTAAATAGGTAAAAAAAAAAATTGTCCCGACCGTAGCCAGTTTAGAAAAATCTCATATGGGCTTTTACTCAGCTATGATAGTACTATCACACCCATAACACATTATGCTTTTCCCATCCATTCACGTTATGCGTGTTATATTTGCACATGAATGGAAGAGACCCACAGTTGTATGCCGAATTCGAACGGCGAAGTGAATTTTACTCTTGTATGTTTGCCAATGGTGGTTCCAAATTATAAGTATCTACAATAAAATCAGCTTTGGTTATGAATTGATTTATTAGATTTTCTGTTTTCATGGAAACTAGTGGAAACTCCTTTCGACAACCAGAAGTTGTGAACTTTGAAAATCTTACATAAGTAAGAGAGACATCGAGAATATGTTAAGATTCTAACTTAAACAAATGTGTTTCCAACCACTCTCTCTAAAGGTAAGGGATCAATTCTTCCGAGACGATGTACTGCAAAGCGTAGCAATAGCGCAACATTTTTCTACATACCATACTTTATTCTCCATTAAAAATATATTTTTTATGTATACAAGCTCCGATTGCATATAATCCCTTTTTATGTTCCATCAACTCCATCTCTGATATCTTGAACGTTGAAAAAAGTGGCAATGAAAATGAAAAAAGAAAATGGGTCTGCTACCCGCATTGTACGAGATCCCCCTCCCCTACGAGATGATTTAACTTTGTAAGTGAATGCCGAAATTCAAGGCGTTTTCAATCTCTGAGTTCAGAAACCTTGCAACAATGCAATTTTTTAAACACCAAAAATTAGGAGTATGTATGTTTAACTTTTCGAATATTTTGATGTGTGTGTATTATTACGAATATGTGATAAACTTAAGTAAGTAAGTAAGTAGTTCACTTACACTTAGAATGAGAATGAGATAAAGAAACTATTTATGTATACATAATTGTTTTGATACGAGTACGTGACGTACATTGATAATTCTGATGTACGATGACGACAACGTGTATGATGTGACGTGACCGATTGACAAATAAATGAATCACTGAACAAAGGATTCCAAAAGGATATCAATCCCAATCAAAGCAACCACCAACTAAAGATGATGATAATGATGCTGGCAATTAATATCACTTAATAAAGAACTAATAAAGTAGCTCCCTCACATTAGAGTATTCGAGTTGATTTCAAAAACAAAATAAAAAAATTAAAATGAATGAATTGAATTTATTACAAAGTCATTTTTATAAACGTACATTTTTATTAGTGGCGAATGTTAGCGAGTTTGTTCAAAAAAGAAATGCCGCGCTCCTTACAGGTACCTACAACTTAATGTTGCCGCATAGTGTGTGGATTGTATGTTCTTTGTTAACATTTGACAGTTGTAAATGTTCTTTGGAGGTGCTAATAGGCTGCCACCAACAGCAATATCAGCACCCGCTTTTCACCGATATTGCCGATAGTCGTCAGTCATTAAGAAGAATCACCATCAGCGTCACGAACGCTTGAGATATTCTTGCTTTGCAGATTGATTACTATTGCTTGCCACAGCAATAAATGTAATGCTATTGGTTGCTGCCTGCTACTGCTGCTGTTGCTCTTGCTTCTGCTGAAGAAGTAATCACAAAAATACCTACACACAACTCTAAAAGTTTACGATGAGATTCTCTTGTGCTTCCTATTTTTTTGAGGGTCCAATGTTGATGCCGCCAGCGGCTTTGATTTGCTGCCGCAATGCGGAAGACGCGTTTGCAATGTTGTGCCAACATTGATGCTGTTTTTTGTTTTTGTTTTTTTTTAGTGTCCAGTAGTCAAAAGTGAATTTGAATGATGGGAACAAAATATTATTGCTCTCAGTAATAAATTAATTGTGATGTTGCTGTTAATCATAAATGAAGAAGCCAGATCAGTTTTATTGCATTTCATTAACTTTTCTTCTTGTATTTTTATACGAATGATGAATGCGACTAGCTTTGCTCTTACGCACACACTTTGGGAGTTTGAGAGAATTAAAGTGTTCGCTTTGTATCCTTTTTTATTATCTTTTTTTTTTATTCCTCAAAATATTAAATATTAATAATAAAAGGAATTGAATTTTATTGTGTTTAGGTTTTTGTTGTGACTTGACGTTAATTTCTAACTTTATTCTAATTTAGCCAAGTGTGACGTATGCGCACGGGTGGTGTTAGCCAACAATAGGAACCCCAACCACAATGCCATCAGAAGCAACTCACATTCCATATTGTACGCAATACTCTCGTGTTACATATTACCTTTTACAAAATACACAAATACACTGTGAAACAAAGAATTATTTTTCCAAATTTGTTCCACACGTGACGTGTAGAAGTAAAAATTGAGCTGTAATTCTTATACGCTTGAAAGTAATAAGATAAAATACGAGCATAGGGTGGTTAGTATGGTAATTGAAAAAAAAAAGAGTCTACCGCGAAAATTTTGTTAGGAAGTCACCGGTTTTCTGCATGTCCAGCTCCTTACGTAACAATGAAATAATTCGGAAATTTTTTATCTTTTATTGTGAGAATTTGGTGGAGACGGCGAATGTTGGAAGCACATTTAAACCAGTTTATAACTAGCAAAAGATCAGTTTTTGTAATTTCTGTAAAAATTAACCTAAAATTAAACTGAACCAAGAAAATATAAGTCAAAATTTCTGTTAACTAGTGTTGTTCAGTTGTAAGACTGAAATGCTGAATCATTCCAAAAACCAAGAAGGAAAAAAAATATATATTTTTCATCGAGTAGGATTTTATTTTGTGTTTGGAAGTTTCCGTTAAGCGGCGCGCTGCAGCCATGAGCGCTGACAAGGATGTGTTCAATGATTGCTTCAAATTTGTATTTTTTTTATTATTAGTTTTAGTTAACAAGGGTTCTCTCAATACATTTTTACCAGCACACATACACACAAATATATATGAAAGTATGTGAAATTTAAGGCATGTGGTCAACCAAAAAATGCAAGGTGACTTGCCACTTTCAATGACACTTGGAGTCAGCAGCAAAGTCAAAAAATATATTTAACGTTTTTTCTTCCACACTTTTTTCCTCTCTCACTCTTCGTGTGTGTGTGTGCCTCGTATTAAAAATTATTTGTTCAAACCGATGTATTTTTATTGTTGTTGTACGAGTATTGCTTTTAATGACATATTACATATTTTGTTGTTTTTATCGATTTTTGTGCAGTTCTTGCAGCTTTTGTGTATGAAAATAGTAGTAAAATATTTTATAATTTTAGACTATGTTTCAAGTTCTTTCTGTATGTACATAGTACATTTTTAAATAAATTTATTTATTTGACATCGCGCATTAATATGGAAATATAAAAATAAATGATTTGGAAATACGATCAGTTTATGACTTCGCTGAAAGTGATAGAATTTCTTGTTGTATCTATTAATTTAAAAGTCACACCTTTCAACCATAAACCGTTTTACAATATCACAGGCAAAAAGCAAATGATGGGAAGATACTTTTACTTTGTGCTTAAGAAGTTTATCTATTAAAAATTTTGTTCTTTTAACTTTGATGTTAGTGATAATTGCGTTCATTGGTCGCTGTGGTGTAGTGTTAGTGCGTTGGACTGGTACGCAGAGTGTCCGGGGTTCGAATCTCGGCACAGGCAAAATCAAAAAGTAGAATAAATAATTTTTCTGCAAGGCACCACCTTTTGACAGGCAATGGCAAACCTACAAGAGTAAAAATTGCTGTGAAAAGCTTTTCACTTCGCCGTTCGTTTCTACTTATTGATTTTGCCTGTGTCGGGATTAGAACTCCGAGCACTATGCGTAACAGCCCAACGCACTACTTCTTACTACGCCACAGCGACCACTATATCAATATATATATACAAAACAAAGTTGTGAAATATGTTTGTAATTCCATAACTCGAGAATGGAGCGCCAGATTTGCTTGGCAATTTTGTTGTTGTTTTCGTAATTGTCAGGACACCCCATAACTACATTAGCAGGATCGCCCATACATTATATCTGTAGATGCTATAACTCGGCTTATTTTTTTATGTGTCCAACTTTAAGCCCCGTAGACCGCTCATACATTACAATATTTCAAAATTCTATAACTGGGCTCCCTCTGAAAATATTTTAACGAAATTTGGCACAAGCTTCATGTCATATATGAAGGTGGTTGGACAAAGGGGCGTTGCACCGCTCATACGATTCAATACCTAAAAATAGTCTAACTCGGCTCCTTTATTCGTCATCATTTATCTTTCAGTTAGCTGTGATATTGCGCAAATTGCCATGGCATTCGATGCTTTCGTGCATTTTCTGATATTAAATTTCAGTACAAATTTTAAACGAAAGGTCCCAATGTCATTGAGGCCACAATTAAAAGACAACATTTTTTGCTTCCAAGAATTCCTATGATTCCTATCGACACACCGATAAAGTTCAAACGATTGCAACCGATTATTTTGGTATTTACCATCACCATAAACAACAATCATTGCAAATCATCTGTGGTTTGAACCTCGAAAACTGTTGCTTCTCCCTCGGTCAGTTATTCGTGACATGTTCGCGTGTCGGGAAGCCAGCACGCGAACTTTTAATTTACTGGCAGAATAATGGACCAAAAACCATCTTTGACATAACACTAAACCAACAATATAGCTAATTTTTTTATGTTACAATGAAAATTTATTATATTTTGAGTTTCATATGTTTTGTATTTATATTAAAAAATCCAAAAACGTTTTTAAAATAAAAAAACTTAAACAAAATAAAAATCTATTGAAGGCGAAACAACGTTTGCCGGGTCCGGCTAGTTGTATAGTATATGTACATACATATATAAATATATATGTGTATATTTATATTATATTTCCCAAAGAAATCTGAATCTTGTCCGCAAAGTTTTAATCATGAGTTTGAATATCATATGTACTCGTACTGGATCGTATATGTTTCCTTACACCCTAAGTAAGGTTTCACTCTGAAAGAGCATTTCTTTTTTTTTCACCGCACAAGGGTTTTTCGATATGTTGTATAAATATTCACCTTTTCAAATAAATCTAGAATTTTATTGTTGCAATTTTCAAGTGGCTTCTTTGACGGCAACAGCGATAAAAGCAAAATGGCATAAGTGCACGTTTTCCCTTTTTTTTTTGTGATACATACATACATTTTTACTCGTACCCTGATTACTGATACAAAAATATACATACATACATATGTATGAATATGTTTGTTTACCAATGCTGCTGGACTATTGGCTAAATTATGCTTTGTAGATCTCTCTTTGTAGTAGGTAGGTACCAATACTTTTCACAAACATCCTCTAAAAACAAATTTTATTTTCAAAAGACCACACACCTCGAACGCGTTATCGTCGGCATTTCTTTGTCCACGAAATACTGAAAAAAAGTGTGTATGCTTTTTAAGTTGTACACTCAGGGAAAAAAACGTTCTAAAGTCTGTTAAGCTTGAAAATTCTTAAAACAAGAACGAAATTCTTACTTTACTACTGATAATAAAGATTCTATTATAAGAATGTTTTGTTCTACTTAATTTTAAGAATGTTTGTTCTCACATTCACATTTTAAGACTGAAACGAACTTCTTTGGAAATAGTTTCCTGATTAATTTAAGAATTCTTGTTTTCAGATTGTTCCGATTTAATTTGAAGAAATACATTTTTTAATTTTATTTACGGTAGTTTTTAGATAAGTTTTGATTCTAGGCAGTCGTTATTCATTAGAGATTTTTCGATTTTAAACAATATAAGAAGATAACCTGCTACAAATAAGTATGACCGGATTTGATTTTAAATCATAGTTTTTTTCTCAGTGTACATTTTGAAAATTTTGTTTTGCATTCGTTTTTGTTGTGGTGCCTGATTTTGATTTTGGAAATACTTCAGAACCTTTTTTACATAAATGGTGTGAGCTACAAGCACTTAAAAAATGTCTTCAATGCGCACCTCAACGCACTACAACATAACTACTTCGTTCTACCTTGTACAACATCTCTCCAACAATCATTGGAAATAAATTGTATGTATTACGCGTAGTACGTTGAAACATGTATGAATGTGTGTGTGTGTGTGTGAGTGCCTAAACTTCAGAAGTGGGGAATTCATGGCACACCAAATTGAATAGCGCTTTCTTATCAGTACGTTCATGTTCTTCGGATGATGACTGGGATTTGATTTTGAGTAGGTTCTCTCTAGCGTTCGCTTACACTCTTACTCGCTTTCCAAGTTGTACTCTCTACTAACTACACACATACATACATACAAGTAAGTATAACTATACCGATGCTGGCGATAGCAATGTTGTGATATTAATGATGAAGATGGTGCTGCTGATGTTCATGTTGAGAAGACGAAGATGCATGCAACAAGTAAAGCTAAGCGCCACTTATGTCACATTCAGTTGATGTAGATCAAACAGTTATTTTATTTTTTACACTCACCACACACAACCTTTTGCTTTTCTTCTTATGCTTCCTTGCACCTTCTCGTGTTGATATTGTTGCTCCTCATATTGTTATTATTATTTTTATTATTATTATTACTGTTGTTCTTGTTGTTGTTGTTGCTACATGAATTAGACATGTAGTGGTGCTTTGGCGCTTTTAAGATAATGCATTTGAATTACTCTGGCCATGGCTTCTTCTCCTCAGCTTCTCGCTGATCTTCGAAGCCAGCAACAGATTTACAATGATTCGTCAACTTTTGGGTTTTCTTTCTGCTTTTTTTCTTCAAGTTTATTTCTTTCTTTCTTTAATTTTTATTTCACCATTATGAATTCAGTTTCAGTTGAGGAATTAATGGGATTAAGATAAGAGTCCAACACATCTCAAGAATACATAGTCTAAAAAACAAGCACTGGAAGTGTTTAACTTCCAAACTAGATACAAAATATACACAGAGATGGGCGTGCGTGAGTATGCGTTCATGCGCTCTGCTGTCAGTAACGACTCGAGAGCTAATTTCCATGTTAAGTTAGAATGGTTTCTCATCACTATTTACTTATTAAGTATAAAGACTGTAAACAATCGATTTGAATTATTTGTATTTTTATTGTTATTTTTTAACATCATATTCGTACGTTTGGCTTAGGGATGTTAAGTAATAAAAAAAAAACGGTTTTCGGTTAACCGGTGTTTTTCCCCCTTAATTACTACAGTAATTACTCAAAAAACGGAAAAAGTACTCAAACAAAACACATGCACATTGAAATAGCTTAAATTAGCTTAGCAATAAAACGAGCAAATAAACAATAGCCATATTCACGCTGCAGAGTAAAATGCTGGGTAACAGGTTAATAAAGTATGTACAAAGCAGAATTTATAAAAGGGTGGTACATTTTGAAGGTTTATTTTACTTTTCTATCCTCTTATTCAGAAATTTAGTGAATAAGTTTTTTACACCGGTTTATTTGCGTTGGAGTAAGGTACACAATAAAAACCGATTTTTTGCATGCCTAAACTGGGCTGAGCGAACAATTAAGTTGCTCAATATCAAAAAGTGAATACCCACGTATGTTTGTATGTGTGTGTGTATGTATGTTTGCGATTATTTTTGTGTATTTAATAACCCAATAATCATTATAAAATATTTGACAACCATTTAAGAGATTTTTATTGTACACAAAACAAAGCATAATCAAATAATTCTTATCTCTATCAGTGGCAACTGGCAACTGGCACTGGCACTACACCAGACAACGCTATGTGTGCTCTCATACTTCAAATTCATTTCAATTAATGTTTGCTATTCACAACAAATCAATTGGGCAACGGACGGTATTTTCGGTGTTGAGCTTTAATGGTCACCGGGGTGGTGAGGTGTTGGCAATGTAGCTGATGTCTGGTGCTTCTAGCTGCTGTTGAAGCTCATGATCAATGCGAATAAAATTGAGTTAGTAGCAGCGCACTTGGATTTTGTTGCCTATTCGTCAATTGATCTGTGAGAGACACATACAACTACAATTGAAATCTAATCAATTTCGTTCTTTTCTTTTGTTTTCATTATACGACGAACGCTTTTGATGTGTGAGTGGTGATGAAAGATGGACAGTGTGGTGAATTAAAAAAATACTCGTAATTTCTGAAACAGATTCCTCAGAAAGAATGAGCAATTTTTATAAAATTTTGTTGTTTGTCTGATGTAGTAATGATGATGATGTAGGTTGGTAGTAGGTTAGGCTGTCAGTAGCAATATTCTAGTGGCCTACTGGACCATTGTGACGACTTCATTTACCTCCCTATAAGTTGCCATTTCCCAATTTTTAGTAGATAGCGTCATTTTTCAAACTCAAAACAACCACACAATCACGGTTGCCACTTACTGATTTTATTTTGTACCAACATATACAAAAACAAAAAAAAAATTACTGTAATGCTGTAATTTTGCGCTAAAAGAACGGCGTATCAAACTTTGACATATCTATATTAATAAGAAATCTTGTGTCTCTTCATTACCATATTTCAGAGTTGTTTTTTTTTCGCATTGCACATTTTGAGCTCAGCCAGTATTTAAAATCATTTAAATTTCACATTGTTCGCAAAAAGAATTTTGAAAATATGTTCACTATTCTTAATTACCATACTATATATTAAAGTTAACTTTGCTCAAGAATGTGGACCAATCTGAAAAAAATGGAAAATATTTTACCAGATTTGGTAGAATTGTACCCAAGTGGCAACCGTGCACACAATAGCCACTAACCGTGACAGAGATTCCCAGGGGTGTCACGTTGTGGAAAATTACCCAAATCGCGGGGAATATTCATTCGTGTGTGGAGATTTTAGGGGAATTTTAAATATTTGTCGGAAATTGTCTACGCTTCGTACGTAACGAAACTTTTAATTTTGTACAATTTTTAATTTTGTTGTGTTGAATTTTTTTGCGAAATTGGGTAATTTGAGCATCTAATGCGGGGAGTTCGACTTACTGCATCTGGCAACACTGCTGAACTATCTTTTCAATATTACAGCACATTGCGAGTATTCAGAAGCCCGAATTAGTGATCTGTTATTTGTAAGGCAATGTGATTATACTTGTTAGAGTGAGTCAGCTAATGGTTCCTAAAAGATAGGTAAGTAGAGATAGGTAGCTGTTCCCAGTTATCGACGAAAAACAAAACTAAACTAAATTTTGACACATACATATGTATTCATTGTATGTAGTTTGGCTTGGGAGGTTCAAGCATAGAAAGTGAGTAACGGTTTCTTCAAAATCATAGCCTTCACAACTGCGGCAATGAGTATTACGGGTATAAGTATACTATAAGTAGAAGCTGACCGAGTACTACTCCATCAACAAACCAGTGTCCCGTGCTTAATATTTCATCGACTAAACGATTAATAACCGATTCACTGTCCATGTTTGTACAAAGTATGTTTTTCTTGTTATCAGCCAAGCAGTGGCTGAATATTTAAATCGAAACTTTTGCCTAGTATAAGCTTTTCACATTCTTCCTTCCATTTGGTGGTTTTCACATTTTTATAGGGATGGACGTAAAAAACTTTTTATTCTTGCAAGTGGTACGTTTATCATAAGGTTTCTCTTTTAGTTTCAAGTTTTTTTTGATCTATATACTTACATTACATAGGTGGGACCCCATGATTGATAATTTGGGTGATTAGGAGACTATCGTCATAGACCATTTTTCGATTGCGCATACTCCTCATGAGCTGGATGGTCTGATAAAATTTACTTTTTTCGGTTTAACAGCGATGCTAAAGAAATGCTAAATTTTCGCAAATATCTCACAGAGACCTGTCGAACGAGTCCTTATTTAAGAAAATGAAATGAAAAGAAATATCTGATATATAAACAATTGTAGTGAAATCTTTAGAACTTTTAGAGATAATTTCATGCCAAAATTTAGGAAGGCCCTAACTAATTTTTTATTCCAAAATTAATTTTTTTTACAAATTTGAATAGACCTTACTCAGAATCTCCCATCAGAATCTCCCAAAAACCTGATGCAAAAAGGAGAGTTAGGGATTTTCTACATTAAGCTAACGATATATAAATTATAGCGGCTCCGATTTTGAAAACCAAATGATACTGTTCCCGATATTTTTTGATGCTCTTTCATTTGAAACTAACTTGTAATGGGGAAAATCAACAACAAATCAATCTCCGATATATCCTAGTAACTACTGCACCTACTGCACTGAAACGATTTTCCTTTTGACTTTACAGCCGATTACACTTCGTAAAGATTTTTAAATATTTTATTAAGACCTACATTGGTATATAAAATCGACTTATTTTGTACGGTAGGTATTTTGAAATTTAAGTGATAATAAAATTTTGTTTCGAAAAAGTCCAAATTTACGCACTGTTCCTAGTATATACATAATGTGCGTATTTTTCAAAGTCCAATTTTCTGTGTTGCTTCTTTATTTTTTTTATATTCGTCCAGTAATCTGAAAAGTAATTAAATCACAATTAATAGCTAAAATATTGACTAATATTTGATTTAGATGTTGTCACTCTTATTGGACATATACAAATTATCAACACTAAAATCATAAATCCCTATTTACTAACATACATACATACGTATCAAAAAAACAAACCAAAGCAAAAGCTTCACACACCACTCGAAATCAATGTGCGATAAGACTCCATCAAAATTCCTACAGTGAGTTAGATGTGATTGTGCTTTGTTAACTCATACAGTATACATTTGCTAGCTTCATAAATCAACAATTACCGAAATTGGTAAGAGAAACACAAAAAGAAAAAACAAAAAAAAAAAAGCTTCAATGATAATTTGAAATGTAGGGCATAAATTGGTAGGCAAGCAGTCACAGATACTCGAACAAATTAATTGAATTGTTTTTTATCAGTAAGAAGTGACTGGCTGACTGACTGACTGTGAGTATGAGCGAATGTGTACATTCGATACGTTACGATTCGGTAGTTGCGTTGTCAAACATGTCGCATATTGTGTTTTATGGTAGTTGGTAGCGTTTCCTCTTCCACCATACATAGCCACGTTATCGAGCTCGTTTATAATCGTAAGCAAAAATTTTGACATTTTTGACAACATCAAATGCTGTGTCTGCATTGCTGCTGTTGTGTTTACATGTGATAAAATGCCAAACCGTATGTAGTAGCAACGATATGTATTACTTTCTTGACAGCCTCGTTGACGCCTGCGTTCCCACTGTTGAGATAGCTTTCTGCGCGGAGTTGGGAATGGAGGAATGGAGGAAGCACATAATTAATTTAAGTGTGTTTTAGTATTATTTGGCGCCTAGATACACCAATATAGGCTGTTCCATGTTTTCAATAAGTGCTTTCTGTGTATTTACGGTAAAGCTTCATACCTTCATATTCATGTTCTTCGACTCAAAAGAAAAGAGACCACCAAAATTTAAGAAAAAACACTTTGAGTTTTTTGTTACTCTTCTTCTTCAGCAACCCAAAGTTAATTTATTAAGAAACGAATAAATAATTAGCATCATGGTGCTAAGTTTGCATATGCGTATTCTTTTTTTTAATATAAAAAATAAAATTATTCAATATTCTTTCTTTTTTCCATGACTTAAGTGAATTTTTAAAATAAAATAAAATAAAATACCAAAAAGCAAAAATGGAAAGAATGAAAGAAAAAAAACACTAGAATTAAGTAGAATGTTGAAGTTTCTTTCTTTACTGAGGATTTAGTTTATCACGATTAAATACAAAAATGGAAACTGAAAACATGAAAGATATCTTTAAGGTTTTTGTGTGTGAACGATTGTTTCAATCACACCATTGCATCTTCATGGAATAAATTTAACATACTCGTATTGCCAAGTAACTAAAGTTTTGAGAAAAAATATGGACTATATTAAGGATGAAAGACTGAGGGGAACATTGAACGGTTTTACAGGTCCAATGCCTCGTTAACATTAAGTGATGAATTACAAGTTTTTTATTTAAAATATAGTAAATGTAAAGGGTGTTTTTTTAGAAGTGTGGTTTTCAATCTGGCAATACTTTTTTCGGAGTTGGTCTTTTTGGCAGCTGTCACTTGATTTATGCTCAGTTTGGTTTGCCATTTCATAATGAATGCATACCGTTTGTAAATCGTGCAAATTTATTACCAAAATAATGGTTCGATTACCGCAACGCATCGCGCGCTGCGTCCAATATTCGGTCGACATAATCGCCCAGCCGAGTCGGTAATTCGAGCAACCATGGATCGGTTTCGCACCACGTTTAGTCTAGTGGATAATGCGCATCCTCAGAGACGCCGTACAGTGCGCACCGAAGACGCTATTGCTGCTGTGGAGCAGTATATCGAAGAATACCCGAATGAGTCCATCCGCCATCGCGCGCAACAATTGGAGCTGTGCCCATCCACTTTATGGAAGATTTTGCAGAAGGATATTGATTTGCGATCTTACAAAATCCAACTCGTGTAAGAATTGAAGCCGAACGACCATCAAGCGCGTCGCCCGTTCGGTGAATGGGCCCAAAACGAGATGGCCACCGATCCCGATTTTCACGAGAACATTTTTTTCAGCGATGAAGCTCACTTTTGGTTGAATGGGTACGTTAATAACCAAAATTGTCGCATTTGGAGTGATCATAATCCACAAGCCATTGTTGAGACGCTGTTACATCCTCAAAAAGTCACTGTTTGGTGTGCTCTATGGGCAGAGGGAATCATTGGTCCATATTTCTTCAAAGATGAAGCCGGTCAATGGGGAACGCTATAGAGCCATGATTAAATGATGTTGATGTGGACGACCTTTGGATAAAACAAGATGGCGCTATATGCAATACAGCCACGAAACAATCAATTTATTGAAGGAAACTTTTGGTGAGCCCATTATCTCGCGTCGTGTGCCTGTGGCGTGTCCTCCAAGATCGTGCGATTTAACACCGCTAGACTATTCTTTGTGGGGTTATGTGAAGTCGCTTGTCTACGCAAATAAGCCCGAGACGATTGACGCCTTGGAAGAGAATATTCGGCGCGTTATTACTGACATACGGCCCCAATTGCTGCAAAAAGTGTTCGAAAATTGGTCCTCTCGACTGGAATTTATTCGGCTGCCATTTTCCCGAAATCGTTTTTGAAACATAATGGCAAATCCTTATCTTTATAAAAAAACTAAATTTTTGGCCATAACATTAAATTATATGCGTTTTATTTCGTCTTGAAAACCACACTTCTAAAAAAACACCCAGTAGCTCAAATTTTAAAATTTTCCAGATCAGTATCGCTAGTCCAAATTATACATTCTGTTTTAGTGAACCAATGACAAAAATAAATTCTTAGTATACAGCGTCAAAATAATGCAATTCTTATCTATAAATTTATTTAATACGTAATACGCGTACCACAACTGTTCGGTTCTGTGGTCATATATTTATCAAGCAATAATTTTATTAATATATATAATACCATAACTATAATTCAGAAGAAGTTTCATGTGATTTACTTTTAAATAACTTTGGCAAACTTAAGCGCACTTATTTGAGTATTGCAAAGACTATAAACTAATTTAAGTTCTTTCTTCTTTCTTTCTTGCCACAGCTTATGAATCGATATCCTTTCATGACTTTTCCATGTGTGACCTTAGGCAATTTTCATACAACTTTTAATCTGTAAATAAATTTTTAATAAAAAAATTAAAAACCATTTTACCACCAACGCCATTTCACCTTCATTTCATCGCACAGCACAGTAGCGTAAAAAATAATCAGACATTGAGATTATGTGTGTGTGCGTGTGTGTGTGTTATATTTTATTTTCCCTGTTTACTTAATGATAAATATATATTTTATAAGATAATTATTGTTCTGCTCGTTGGAATGCATAAGAAAAAAAATTCTAGGTACTTTTTTTTTAAATTTACCGCATTTTTTATGTAACTTTTGCGCTGTTGTGATAAATTTTAAGCTCGTACTCTACTGTGGAATTAAGCGAGTTAACATATGTCTAGAAATCAAATTCAATTAAAATTGTGTTACTATAAAAATTGGTACATTTGCAAAGCCTTTGCAAAGTGGTAACATGGAAATAATGTGATAAGCTTTATCTGGATTAGTGTAAACTCGGAAAAAGCATATAAAGTCAAATATGAATAATAATTATTAACAAGTCAAAAAGTTTCCTTGGTTTGTTCTGGAAACAAAACACCGACAAGTAGTTATGTTGTTCTCTATATACTTGTTTAAAATACGAACTACGCGTAGCAGTTCAACACACATCAACTAAGCCCCGCCGATCACTGATTCTGCTCATAATAGCCTTGATTTGACTTGAAATTTAAAAGAAAGAAAGAAAGAAGTGAAGGCCATATATTGGAATTCCATGTTTTCTTTCTCTAATTTTCGTTTCTTTGCATTAAAACGAACACTTAAGCTGCGTTTAGACCGCCTGAGCGAATGAAGATTCTTTCGCGTAGAAATTGTAGATAATAAATTTTTATTCGCGCAACCATTTACACGGGCAAACCATAGTCTCCGAACAAAAATCAGATGTAATATAGTATCCCAATGATAAATTGCACTAAGCGTCAACCATGTTTTTACTTCTTTTCCAGTTGTTTTTACCTTTTTACTTCATTTTCAGAATGACACAACAACAGCAACATTGGATTCGTCAAAAAAGATCGAACTCAATCTGATCATCCCAACTGAAGATTTTTTCATTCGTTCGGTGTATGTAACTTTTTACACCGCCTGAACATTGTTGCTGAACATTTTATGTCGAACAAAATGTTCAACGTTAAACCATTTACACCGGTTTTTACTTTCGTTCGGGCGGTCTAAACAAGTGTTACGAGCCAAAACAGAATCAAAGCATCTGTCGACTGCCGATCCTCTCTTGTCGACGATATCTGAGAACGCTTAGGTCGTGGTTATGTTGGTGTTCACTGTTCGGCGAACACATCATCTTTTTCTCTCTTGCTCGGTGTGGTGGTCACATTTGAGTTTGTTACAGAGTTGCTTTTGGTCGAAATTCAGGTTTTTTTATATACTATTTTGTGCACAACAGCAACACTTAAATTGTATATCAAAAAATTTTAAACGATTTTATCAATGTGGAGAGTGAAATTAATAATATAAATGAATGTGCAATAAATTGTGCAAATAAAGTAATTTTTTGGAACGACAGCCACCGGTTGCCACATATGCAGGTCAATATATGGCAACTTCAAGGCAAGAGTGGTATCAAAATCATTTGCATCACATCGTGGATACAGCTAATATGTTGTATAAATACTTTTCATACTTACTTTCTGAATAGTTTTATAAATAATATATTTAATATTCACTTTTAAACACTAAAAACATTCGCAACTTCGCTTTTCTGCAAATGAAAATAATGTCGTCCAGGTTTGCATGTTTTCGTAATATCTTACCTACATTTTTGTTCCTTTTTTGTAGAATAGCTCTTTGCCACTCTGAAAACTCTACGTGCTCGGTGTTCATTTCATCCAGCATATCCAGACTGAGTAAAAGCTCTCTTTTCGTGTTCGGGGCAACAAAAATTTCATGGAGTTCGCCGAACAAAATCTGAACATAACCACAGCCTTACGAAATGCAACCATTTGTCGACCGTCACTATCTGCCTTGCTTTTTATGATTTTCTTTCATCGCGATAATAAAATAAATTAAAATTATTATAATTTTTCAACTTCTTCTATTAGTTTTTCATATGATTCCATTTTTATACAAAATGAAGATGGTTCGGAATTGCAATAAATAAATCAGAAAGCGCAAAAGAAATGTCAGCATTACAGAAAATAACACTGAACTTACCCCAGTTTAGCTATAACAGAAAGTATTCATGTAAAATAACCATTCATAGTAAAATAACCAGGTAGCCGCATTTCACATGCCGCCCTTACTTTTATACTAAACTCTACTGTCAAATCAAAAATCAGCTGTTTATGACTATGAAATGTTTAATAATTGTACCTATAATAAAATATTGTGTGCGTAAATTATAGCTTGAGATTTGATTTATTTTGTAAGAATATTCACAGTAAAAGTTGCATTATGGATGCATTTATAAGGCCAGCTCCTCCTATGCTTGAGGTATCATCTGTCAACCCGCACGTTGCAAATTGTAAAATTAATGGAAAATTCCTATTTACTTACATATTTCTCTTTTGGTTATTATTGCCAGCCATATGCTTAGGGAAAATTCTTGCTGGTGATGTACGAATACGACGCGCTTCTTCAAAAAAAAAGGCTGCTGCTTCAACGATTTTACAGATAACAAATTTCTTAATTGCCTTCCCTTCCCTGACACACAGCGAGCTCAGGCTTCACGAGGCCGCTATTGTGCTTGTTCCGACGTTTGTTAGTATTTTTTTTTATCAACTTCTTGGATAATTACTTCCAACCATTTTTAAAATAATTAGGCAAGATTGATTTTCAGCTGATTGATAAATACGCTCAGCGCGCTCTCTTCATAGTTTGACAGATGAAGTTAGTTTCCCTCCCTGATGCATCCACCTGTAGACCATGTTCACCTTAGCCTCAGAGCGCCGACACAATTTGATAAGAGTCCACTCTCTTATGTTCGTACTAAAATGAGGTCCGAACACTGTCGCCTCATTTTTTATGCTTACCAGCAGTGGTCGCTGTGGCGTAGTGGTAATGCGTTGGACTGCTACGCAGAGTGTCCGGGGTTCGAATCTCGGAACAGGCAAAATCAAAAAAAAAAAAGTAGAAAAAATAATTTTTCTGCACGGCATTACCTCTTGGCAGGCAATGGCAAACCTACAAGAGTAAAAATTGCTATGAAAATCTTTTCATTTCGCCGTTCGGAATCGGCATTAAACTGTAGGTCCCTTCCATTCATGTACAAATATAACACGCACAACATGAGTGGATGCGAAAAGCGAAAGGTCGGCCTAGGCACTCCATGGGCTGTTGTGCCATTAAAAGTAAAGTAAGCAGGAGAAAATTAAACTATGAGTGATAGTGAAGAAGTTCCAATTACTCAAACGAGATATTTTTAATAAAATAAATAATCCCGCCTCACGTAACTTTTCCTTTCTACACTTCACCCTTTGCCCGTAGACGCCATAATGAGTCGGCTCACTGAGGCTAATGTGAAATGGCCTGTTTATGTCATGGATCCATTTACTTCAAATTAATTTCAAGAGTTTTCTCTGTTGCTGTTATATCAAACGGAAAGTTTATTAAACCAATAGCAAAGTAAAAACCATCCGAAAAGAGATACTGTTAATTTAATAGTGGGCTTGTTTTACATTCAACGATGTAAAATTTAGCACGAACTAAAATGCAATTATTTAAAATCTGACAGTAAATAGAAGCATTGTTGTTATGGAGGTAACAGAAGAAACTGCCAAATGAGTACTTATAAATGCAAATATCTCAAAACCCTGACATGATGTCGAAAAATGTACGCCAACGTGATCAGAGCTCCGAATTATATAGAAATGATGTATGAGAGGTGTCTGACCTAAATTTAGTGATGAGTAGTGTTATTGTTTTTACGCTCAAAGTTCGCAATAATTGTCCAATATTTACGTACAAAATTGATAAAGTTATAATTTTTGTGTTTATTTAACCGGAGTAAGTCCCACAGTGCTCCAATTGTTATACTGATTGTTGTAGCTTGATGTAGGTAGACAGATGTACGAGTATGTATTTAGTAGTATACTTATACAAGGTGGAGCAAAAGTAATGGTATAATTTAAATTGGTTGCCATTTTATTAGAAAAAAATAATGAGGCTTTAAAATTAATGATATTAAGTTGAAAAAATGATATCGATCGCTTGACTACCACCTGAGTTGATGTATATATGTGCTTTCCTTCTTCAATGTTGGCTTTCAAGACTTGCAAGATTTGTGGGTTGTTGTGGTAAAAGTCAGATTTCAAAAAGCCTCAAAGGAAAAAGTCGGGAGCTGTCAGATCTGGCAATCTAGCCGGACAGTTCAAATCACCAAAACGTGAATTCACACGGCCCAGAAATTTGTGTTTCAAAATCTCCATCGTCGCTTCATTGCTTGTCGCCAACTAATTCTCTATCTAGCTACAACATAAATGTCAAAGCACAATGATATTTGACGCCATTTGCAAAAATTACGACACATTCCCATTATGACATTACTTTTGCCCCACCTTGTATAACGTGCTTGCTTGATTGCTTGTCGCTTACTATGTATGTACTATATGAGTGCTACAACCATGGGTACTAACTATTCCTAGATAAGTTAAATGTTTATATCTGGCACCGGTGCAATGCTGAGAGAATGAACGGTGCGATTAATGATGGCATTCTTATCATTATATTGCAGGGTGGTAATAACACTGTAGAATCCTTTATAATCTGTTGAGAATGTAAGTGGTAATGCCTGCAAAAAATTATAAGAAAATGAAATATCATTAAAATCAAAATAAATATTATAATAAGTAATTAACTAATATTTTTTTTTAAATATTATAGTAAATAAAATGATTCATTTGCGGTATATACTTGAAATTATTTGCCTAAATCCGAAGCGTTTTTCTTATTTTTTTTTTTTACAAATTTAATTAAGAAATGTTAAAAACTCATTTAGGAATATGCAGTTTTTAATGCGTAATTTAGCAAAAACAAAAAAGAAAAAATAAAACCAAAAAATTAGAACAAAAAAAGAAAACCAAATAGAAGCGGGAATAATTTAAAACAACAAGTTTCTGTTGTTGTTTTAAATTATGGTTGAACGGAAAGAAAACACCTACGCAAATAATAATAGCGTAGTGGCAAGAAGAACACGTAACATCCTAATTTAGATAAGAAATAAGAAACACCTTTTTTATTTCTTGTGATTGTGGCAAATTTTTCCAGATAAAAGAGTTCAGAGCGTACACGCTCGGCTCGTTCCTAAATAAATAAACAGACTCAAAAATTATGTACATACTCGTATCTGCATACTTACTCGTTTGCATACGTATGCATATTTTTCACCCAGAAAAACTACAGCTCAAGACGCGCTGTGGCTCTTTAATCTGAACTGAATAATGTGAGTGTGTGTTCTCGGAGGACGGGCAAGTAAAATATGCAAAAGAACGAAAATAATAAAAGAAAAATATTTTTTGTGAATAGGATGTGAAAAGTAAATAGCGATTAGAAGGAAAAGAAATGTAGCGTTACAGTTTTTGAATGGACGGTGTATGATCGATCGTCGGGGCGCACGGTCACTCGACGGATTGGTTGATTGAAGGTTGATGGCTTTGCTTTGGTTTCGTGGTAATAATAAAAAATTAAAATCGCACAAGGTTACTAGTAAGTTCATCATTCATTCCCAGGGAAACATTGTGTACGTTTTTTTTTGGGAAAAGAACAGCTTCACAGCTCGTGCAATAGGTTATTTAAGTTATCTTAAATTTTTCTAATGGAAAATATTTAAGCAGCGCAAGCATAAATGTTGATATAGATTAACTAAGAATCGTCGTCCTTATTGTTTATTGAAAGTTGAACATATTCATTCTGGAATTTTAAGTGCTTCTCAGGAATTCTGAATTTTTATTTTTTTTACATTGCCTAGAAAGCTAAGGCTTTTTTTTGAAGTTCTCATTCTTCGACTTTGTTGAAACAGTATAAAATTAATAAAATATAGGAAGTATTATCTAACCTTGAAAAGTTTAGATTTATTGAAAAGTGTAAAATTGTTCACAATATTTTCTTGGAAAATTTTCGTAATATTATCAAAAATTCAGCAAAATATCGTACTACCGTCTCTAAAGTTAAGTCATCTAACAGCTTAGTTTAGTAAAATCATTGGACTGGTAAAACGGGCGTACTTATGATTGAAGCTCTATTGAATATGCGCACATCCGACTTCTGGCTGGGAAAAATTATAGTTACAAAATATATTTTTGGATTTATTAGACAAACAACTGACAAAAATAATGGGGGCCGTGCACAAGGTGTCTTATTGAGTGTCGTATTGACGTAAATTCGTTAATTTTACATACAACATTTTATGACTCTATAACAAAAAGATTTTAAGACAAAACATGACCTTTTGTGAACATCCCAAATATTACGTATTTTTAAGTGGCATGTTAATTTGTAGAAAGATTGTGTTAAAAATTTTGAATCCAAGCAAACTGTATAAAAAATAATTTAAAAATTAGGAAATTTGCTAAAGCTGTAGAAGATGTAGCAAGTATATTTCAGTGCTCTCAAAGTATGATTTGAAAATCTCTTTTTTTCAGAACCAAAAAGGCAGGAAATACAAAACAACAGAAATGTAAGCTGTGTTGTACAATTAATATTAACCCTTTAGTTCTCAAGCAGGCCTCTAGACAGCCGCCACCAAAACGGGTGTAATAACCACCACAGCAGTAGCCTGGAGGTACACTTTATCATATCGTATAGTGAACTATCCAAACTTTCATAATAATGCATGAGCTGCGGTTTGTTTTACAGCCGCTGGAAGTAATTAAAGTCAAAAATGTTCGAAAATTTAGATTGAGTTTGAGAATTTTGGTTAAAAATAAAAACAAATAAATAAAATACTTCCCATGATATTAACGGTATATAAAACAGTGTATGACTAGCTAAGAATAGGAACATTTAGTATAAAATGTTTAATCATACACAACAAAAAAAAAAAAATAAAAACTAACAAGCTCAAACTTCCCGAATTTTTATATCCAAACCAATTAAGTTTTTGGGAACAGGTCTGTATTTTTTCCATTGGTATTTCCTTTATCAAAATTGTTTTAGGTCAATCAAAAATTTGACAACTAGAGGGTTAAATTTGAAATTTTTATCAAATATGATAAAAATCTCCAAGTATCAACAGCATTCAAACGATCCAATCCTTTTTTTTTCTTTTTTTTTTACTTTTCGTTGGGGTCTGATTTTCATAGATTCGATAGATTTTGCATGATAAAAATCTCCAAGTATCAACAGTATTCAAACGATCCAATCCTTTTTTTACTTTTTTTTTTTTTTTTGTATTGAGATATTCCATGCTTTTTCGCACTAGCATTGGGCTTGGGGATTTTAGTACCCCTTAAGTATAAACATTGTCTTGACAATTATTTTTTCTTCTGATTATCAAAATTAAACAATTTATTTATGGTATAGTATATTTTTTTTCCCCCCAAAAAGAGTAATTAAATTCTTAAAGTTTTGTCATGAGCCAGCTGCTCATATACAGATTAAAGATACTCTTATATATATTTATAAAAAAATGCATAAAATATTCTGGACTTAAAATATGTATGTATGTATTGAGAAGAAGAAAAATTGTCAAAATAACAAATAAGAAAATCAATACACTTACGACGAATACGTCATCACACCATTCGGAGGGAGACAGACATGATGGATATTGCGCAGTAGCTTCGTTGTGGAAAATTAGAGAAAATCCCCATACATATATTATTCCACTCCTTTACTTATACCATACACACGTATCTACTAAAAGTATGCATACATCATATGTATGTATGTATGTACATACAAAATCATAAACACACACACACACTCATACATACAACATGTTCGTAAATTATTTTGATGAATTTAAATTCATGCAACGTTTGCACAAAATGGTGGTATATTCTCCAGCTTGAAGTTTTGTTATATATACTCGTATGTGTGTGTGTGTGTGTGTGGATACATAAAGTATGTCTGGGGTATCATAAACACATTTGCCTTGCCTTGCCTTGCCTTGCTTTGATTACATACTCCCCTATACTACTTCATCGCAAGTTAAAACCTTCCCCTTTTATATTTGAAATAATTCTTTTACTTTTTAATTCGATGCCGATTTCGATTTACTCGTATAATTTCTCAAAAATTCAACACTTTTATTTTTCATTTGTTTTTGGTTTGCCACATTTTTGTGTTTTGTGTTTTTGTTGTTTAATAATTTAATAAATAGTTAAATAAATATTTTATATGTATAGTACATATACAAAAATGTGTTTGTGTGCATATGTATGTATGGCTGTGTGTACTTTCCTAATATACTTAAATGCTGTTATTGCTTTTTTTTGTGTTTTTGTTTTTTCTGTTTTGTGTTTTGTTAAGACAGCTCAAGTGGATCATTAATGTTTGCTAGAGTAAATTGTTAGCTTTTTGAACTGAACTACTTGTATTATTATTTATATTATTATTATATAATTTATATTTATTTTGGAACTTTGCTTTCTGCTTTCTGTTTCACCGAGTATTTGTTTGTGTGTCTTTAACTTTTTCCAAGTGGGCTGGCTGGCTGGCTGCCTGTGTTTTGACTGTTGTTGTTTTTTTATTATTATTTATTTGTTGTTGTTCAATTCATTCTCAACTATTTAATTAGATGATGACTACCGGTGGCGGTTGGTTCATCGATCAATCTGGTGGCTGTGTGCCTGACCGACACTTAGACACTTGCTGTTTACTTTTTAAGCCTGCCATTTGTAATAACACCACAAAGTGCATAAGTATTAATAAAACAAAATAAAGTTTTCTTCCTCTTTTGATGACGTTAGCATCGGAATGGCGTTTAAAATATAAATTATTTCTCAATAATAAAATTTTTCCAAAATGAAAATAGTTCAAATCAGAATTTCATTGATGACCTGTTTTTTGTCTGCCTGCCGATCGATTTGCCTCACTTTGTATGCGAATGTATATCGACAGTAAACATTTTTATTTGTTTGTTTAATATTTTAACACAAATTAAATTTTTTTTGTTTTTATTACATATTATTGACAAGAGTTCGTCGTCGATTTCTTCTGTTTTTTCTGTTTTTTCTCCTAAACTAATTATCGATGCTGATTAGTGATTATTTAATTATTGGCAAATAATTTCGGTTTGGTTTTTTCTATTTTTTTTTGTTTTTTAAATTTTTCTTACTAATATTTCGTACAAACAAAATAACTTCAATAATTGATGATATACAATAATTAAGCAACGAAACAAATATCCATATCCATAATTTATAAAATAAATAAGTAAAATTTTTTGTTTTGTTTTATGGGCACAATTGAGTTGTTTAATTTGACATTCAATAGTTCTTCAATGTGGTCAATGTATTTTCTGTTCTGAGTTCTGCTTATTGAAAGTTGTTTGCTTTATGTATATTATTAAAATATTCCTATGCGATTGAAAGTGCAAGCTTTAATCTAAATAACATATGTAATGTAAAAAATAGCTCATGATTGATTGCTTCAAGTGGAATCACAGGTTTGAGATTTAGAAGGTGGTGGGAGTAAATCGCAGTTAATTAAAACTTATAGCAAATTAATTTTATTTTAAAGTATTTGCGCGATTTTTTATGCTTTTTAAGATGAGGTCAGATTGAGACTAGGACATGGAGCCCTGAAAAGAGTTCCAATCTGAATATCAGTCAGGTTGTTGTTAATGTTATCGGAGACATGAAGTATTTAGAAGTTTATTTCGTACGAGAGCTAGAACCGTTTCTTTCTCCTTTCTGTGGATTCAATTCTAAATATATTTTTTGTTTTTGCTCAACAACAAATTTCTTCTTGAAGAAAAAGTAATTTTAATGTCTACAATTTTTAGCATCTGTTATTTGTGAGCTTTTAGTTGGCTAGAAAGAAAAGAACGATTACGATACAAATCATGACTTTTAGGCAATCTAGTTTAGGACAGCTTATGATTAGAATCCCCATAAAATAACCATAAGAGGTATTCACAAGGTGTTGTATTTCAGTGTTGTATCCCCGCAATTTATGAAATTCTCTGATTTTTCATAAAACATTTTAAGACGTTAATACAATACGACGAATAAGTAAGTAATAATAATAAGAATAAGTCACTTTGTTAATATCCCCAATTGATTAATTTTTAAGCGGAAGTAGCAGCAACTTTTTTTTGTTAGGTAGCCTATATATTTACACAATAATGTAAAAAAAAAACGATTTTTGAGTGTGACGAATTATTTATATAGAAAAATATATAGCTGGTCGCTGTGGCGTAGTGGTAGTGCATCAGACTGCTACGCAGAGTGTCCGGAGTTCGAATCTCGGCACAAGCAAAATCAAAAAAGTAAAAAAAAATAATTTTTCTACACGGCACCACCTCTTGGCAGGCAATGGCAAACCAAAACAAAATAAAAATTGCTGTGAAAAGCTTTTCACTTCGCCATTCGGACTCGGCATTAAACTGTAGGTCCCTTCCATTCATGTACAAATATAACACGCACAACATGAGTGGATGCGAAAAGTTCGGCCTAGGCCCTCCATGGGTTGTTGTGCCATTAAAAGTAAAAGAAAAGAAAAAATATTATAACTACTAATTTAGGTATTTAAAAAAAAATCAAATGTCAACATTGTTTTGAACTTCTTTTGTCTATTGTCTTGTTTTTTCTTTTATTACTACTATCATATGTAGTAGCAGTAAATATTGCACGAAAGCCTTTTCAGGGCCTAGGCCGAGTTTCTCGCATTCATTTATTTGCATATGCGTTACAATTGTACGACGAATGAAAGGGGCCTGCAGTTGAATGTCGAATTAGATTTTAATATTTTTATAAATATTGGGGCATATAGAAAGTATCCGCGACTGTCTTATGGTTGATGTTTAGTGCCTGCGCTATCTCCTAAAAACTTGCGTATCTTGCTCCACCAGTTGCAAAACACTCCTGGGTCTGGCGTTCACTCACAGCATCCTCACCGTAAACCGCACAAATTATTATTATTATGTTTTTGCACTCACAAAATGTAGCCACCTTGCAAATATAAGATGTGTTCGTTTGACATAATCGGACTAGTGTTGCCTGATTTGTGGGTACCAACACTTTTTATATGACCCAATATCTAACAACATAGTATGTTAATAAGTATGGTAAGTATGCTAAGTATAATAAAATAATTAGGTAAGGAATCTTATTACCTACTCATAACAATGGAAAATTCTTCAAGGCAGATCTATCTAACCAATAATTATTTCTAAAACAATTTCAATTTTGGCTGAATTTGAATAAAATTCTTACAGGTATATATAATATTTTATTATATAGCTACTTGTTTTATTGTAATTTAATTGGCGTGAGTAAACTCATTGCTGTTTCTAAGTAAACGTGCACGTGGTGGTCATGGAAAAACCACATCGAATTCCATACTTAAATATCCAACATATGCAGTACACCTGGACCGATATCTCAATTATTCTGTGTTATTGCTATGTTCGTATTGAAAAACCCTTTACTTCAGAAAGTATCAGTTTTGTTTGCAGTTGTTTTAAAGGCACAAATCACTAGAGCGGATGTATAAAAATCTGGAAACAATTAGTAGGCGCCAGTTTAAAATTTAAGATATACAACAAAACTATACTAAAACTTTAGTTTCGCACATTTTCAAAACTAGAGAAGAGTAAGCAAAACACAAATTTCAACCAACGCACTCATTCATAAAACAGGATGTGAGTAATAATAAGACCTGCTAAAAATATCGGAAGCACATGTCTGTGGACTTCAATATCATTAAAACAAATGCTGATATTTACACAATGAGTGAAGAGAAAAGCAGAAACAATTTAAATCCACAACAATGAGGTGTCAAGAACGCCATAAAATTTTTGGTTTTCTTATGATTTATATCCGATTGTGGTGTAATGATTATGCGTGTATGTATGGTATGTACCCTTGAACATGTTTTGATATTTCTCATTTATGCTTCTAGGTAAAAAAATGTGAAATAATGTGCAGCGAGTGTATTTGTTAGTGTGTAATTAACTTTCCATCTCATTATAGTTTCAAATATAATTAAATGGGAACGCTGGATATTTAGTACATACTGAGCTGGAAGGGTCTTTAAACGACAGTTTACTGCAAATGTTTATAAAAATTTAATATTATACCTTAATTATGATTTCTAATCATTTTCATGAATTGTCAAAAAACCGAGATTGGAACTGGAACAGGAACAGGATTGGATTGGGCCGAAGAACAAAACACTTTGGTGCCGTTGGAAATATTCACTCAAAATTTCAACTCGTTTAAAAACTTAATATTCGCCCTTGAACACGTCGAAAAAGAGAGAAGCGAAGAAGCAAACGATCTTGCTTAAATGGACTTGAGTATTAGGCAATAGCGAACGAGCAATAAAAGGAGCTATCAAGCAAGAAGAGTAAAAGAGAAAGTCAAGCATCCTTTGTTAATCTTCTTGTGCTGAGGCAGACTAAATCGTTCCAGGGTAACTATAAGGACGAAAAATATGATTTTGTTTTTTTTTTTGGTACAGTTAACAAACAGGGTGAACCACTACGAATGCAGAGCATTGTGTAGATTGGATGATGGAAGATTGATAGGTGGGAGGAAGAAGGGAGAATGAGAAAGGGAATGCAATCGCAGCACACCAATAAAGAAATACACTAAACCATAAAATTTTAGGGGACTGCGCAACACTGATTCATGAAAAAAAGAAAATATAAACATAGGCAGGACCAGGGCAGAAACTAGAAAATTTTTCGGTAAGGGGTCAATTTTGAATTTTTATTTTGATAACTAATGTAATGAATGGTCGCTGTGGTGTAGTGGTAGTGCGTTGGACTGCTACGCAGAGTGTCCGGGGTTCGAATCTCGGCACAAGCAAAATCAAAAAGTAGAAAAAATAATTTTTCTACACGGCACCACATCTTGGCAGGCAATGGCAAACCTACAAGAGTAAAAATTGCTATGAAAAGCTTTTCACTTCGCCGTTCGGATTCGGCATTAAACTGTAGATTCCATTCATGTACAAATATAACACGCACAACATGAGTGGATGCGAAAAGTTCGGCCTAGGCCCTCCATGGGCTGTTGTGCCATTAAAAGTAAAGTAAATGTAATGAATATCGAGAACTAAAATAAATTTCCCACCGAAACCGCCCTCCCCCCCTTCCCCCCTCTAAATACTAAACTAAACTGTCTTCCATAGACCTTTTCTCTTTCGTTATCATAACGACTGGGATATTTATCGGATATTTAATACCTGCAGCAAGTCGGTTTGGGTGATCATCGGTGAACAAATGAGCACATTCTCTTTCCACAGTCAACGTGCTTTCCTTTAGGAATGACCATGGTCATAGGGCACATTTAATGTGGTGTTTTTAATAAATTTTAGTGAAAAATGTTAATTAATATTGGCAAATATTCTCGTTCAAACTCCATACTTATGTATGTACTCGGTAAATGATAATGATACGAAGCACTCAATAGATGGGAACTGGGCGTTGCAGTAGCCTTAATGTAGACTATGGACTATGCCTTTTTTGAGATTGTACTAATTATTTTTTAACACACTTATAAAAGCACTTATAAAAACAATTGAATATTATGGAAAACGTAACATTTGTGATACAAGATATTTTTAAAATTTCTATTTTGGTTAATTTGGGTATATTAATTGAGTCGATGCGTATTAAAGCAGCCTAAGTTCATTCACGAAAGTTCTCAAAACTTTTGATGCAACACACACTGACGAATTGAAGGAACAACAGAACATGAATTTGGCAAATTCTTGATATGGTGCACTTAAGCGGTTTTAATATGTTTCGGCTCAATTTAAATATAATCGTTAGATTTAGAATATAAGAAAAAGGAAATATGTAAATAATGGAAAAAAATAATATGTATGTATGTATGTAGGTAGTTTGTACAAAGTAAGTACGAGTATGTATAGTATACACCAAAAAACTTTTCCTAATAATAAATTTAAATCAAATTTTCTTTTAGTCAGCACTTCACTGCATGTTAGATAAAATACGAGTATATCTACTTTAGATAGATGGTATTTTATATACATTAAGTGTACATATGTTGAAACTAATAAAACTGTTACTTTACTTGAAATAAATCGGCTGATTTTTCTTTTTCTTCTTCTTCTTAATCTTTTCCTTGCAAAATAATGTGTTCACCGTCGCCGTCGCGTACACATCGAAAACGTATCTATTAATCGAAACGATTACATTAAAGAAGCAAAAAAAGGTGAAAAGCACCAGAAGAATATGTTGATGACAGCGACCAGAACCAGCACCAGCACCAGCACCAACACCAACAACAACCAACAAACAGCAAACAGTAAAGCGACCAAAAACAGACGTTACGTGTTACTGCGGAATACGCGCCAGCACGTTTGTTCTGACGGCAACGAATGTGACATTGGGATACCTTAACCTCAAAAGTGAATTTCGAAATTGAACTAATGCTTTAAAAAATTAAAAAAAAATAAAAAGCAACAAAATTACCCACAACAACAACAGCAGAAAAAACAAACTAAAACAACAACAAAAATGTCTCATTCACAGTTTACTACTACTGCACAAAGTGTTTATGTCAAAAAAAAAAAACAACAAAACAAAAATAAAATCATCGTCAACAACATTGGTCGTGGAGACAGCGGCAGCAGCATTCGGATAGCAGCAGCAGTTGTCGCTGTCATCAACATTTCTGGCTTTAGTTCTCTGGGCAAACAACAGCATGCCGAAACTGAGGGAGTAGAATGGAACGCAGCAAAAGTTTCGACAGCAGCAGCAGAAGCAGATGAAAAACAACAACCAACACAATTTCACAGTTCGATTTACAATATTCGTAAATGAAGAAACAGAGAGCAGCAGCAGCAGCAGCAGCAACAACAACAGGCTGCCCGCAATTATTGATTGCATTGTGGAAAGAAAAATCGTTGAAAATTCACGGCGGCATTGTCGACAACATTTATTGCTATTGCAATAAAATCATTATGACAATCAAAAAAGCGAAACAAGTCATAATCATTCCAGCGCCACTTACGCTCGTCGCACTCCCGCCGTTTTTCTCCAGCAAAGGAGAGCAATTTGTAATATGTGCTCGGGCTCCTTGTGCTCTCCTCAAAGTTTTTGTCGCACACATGCAAAAACAAACATTTGACTGCTGCTGCCTTCTCTTATTGTTGGGCAAATGATATTAGTGGAAAAGCGTTGACTTTAGTCGACTTTGTATAGATAAAGTAGGTGCGGCAACTGAATGGCACCGCCCATACGTCGTCTTGACAACCGATACAATGTGCTGAGCAGAAATGTTATGTGAACTTAACCAATCAATACGCTTGCGCTTTGTGTAGCTGTAAACCAGTTCCTGCTCTCATAATGGACTTGCTGCTACATTCTATTTTTATTTTTGAGAATGATTGAAGGCATACGTGAGTGTACGTGCTGTGATGGTGTGCGAGCGTGCAATGTGTACGTAAGAGTGCCAATGCATGAATAGCGTTGTCTCTTTTATGCGACGTTGTATCATGATTGGTGGTGAGATGGTGTCACTTGGTGTTGCTCCATACATCGATAGAGAATACATACATTTGTAGTAAGATGAAAAACTGCGCTTAACACGGTGGATGAAACGGTGAAAAGTATATGGACAACAACAACAACAACATTAGCTCATTCGATGAGAGCAGAAAACCACTACACTTTTTTAAGGTACGACGGGACAGTACCCGCTCAATAAAGAACACCAGCAACAGCGCTGGCAGTAGCAGCAACAGTGCATGCAGTAGCAGCAACAAATACAATAACAACAACTTTAGTAGAAGAAGAAGAAAGAAGAAGAAGAAAGAAGAAGATGATGAACACTTGAGCGCGGCTCGTTCGTACGTTCGAGTAATATTTGTTAGTAAGCCAAATAGTAAGCAAGCATTCCCCTCTGCAAACAGTCACATTCAAGAGCTCAAGCCAAAGAGTACTCGAGCGCGCACAGCAAAACCAGCACAGCTGCCTTTGCTAGTCTGTTGTTGATCCGTACCGAACCGAACTTTACCTTACCGTACCGTACCATACCATGTATCAAACCGAACGACGACGGATTTATTTGCCCGTCTAATGGTGCATTGTGCAAATTATTTTGATTGTTGAAGTTAAAAAAAAAAAATAAATAAATGGAAATAAAGGAAGCAAATTTTTATTGCGCTTTCGAATTTATAAGCAATTACAAGAATTGAAAAAACAAATATATTTAATAATAAGAATAATAATAAGATTAAGAGTGATTGAAATGTAGATGCAGAAAAAAGAAATGAGTATCGCATTGTCAAGTGTACTTGAACTAATTTGAAATAAATAAAGAAAAAAATCCGAGACAAAAGAATTTAACCAAAGGAGAGGGTGCAGTGAAAGAGTGAAAATCCTCAAATTGTGAGAGTGTGATTCTTCTGGCAAAAATCGGAATAACTACAACAAGGAGGAAACTATTGTGTGCAAATCCAAATCGACGAATTCGACAGATATAAATAAAATCGTTCTGATCGTTTCCAATTGGAATTCGCGCACGTATTGTCGCGAATTATAAACACGAAAATATTAAATTCTTTCTGTAAGCGCCGAAGAAACAGCCGCCAACATAACGGCGCAACTTTTGAACAGTTTCCTGAAGGGATCCCCCCACCAAACAACGATTGATATCATGCAGAAACTCTACTCGGAGACACCGACTAGTGGTCCCATTAGCATGACCAGCAGTGGTGGCGGTGGATCGAGCGGCGGTGCCAACAATCCAGGTGGTGGAGGAGGCGTAGGTGGTGGAGGAGGAGGGGGTGGCGGGAACAGCACAATCCCTAATTCAAATCCGACCTCGAATGGTGGTGGCACCATGAGCCCACTGGCACGCTCCGCATACACAATGAACTCAATGGGGATGCCCGTCGGCGGAATAACATCCGTTTCTCCACAAACTGCTGCCACTTTCGGATCCAGTGTGCTGGAGTCAGCGGCTGCAGTTGCCAGCATGGGTGGTAGTATGGGCGCTGCCGCCGCTATGAATTCAATGGCTGGCAATTGCATGACGCCGAGTTCAATGAGTTACGCGTCGATGGGATCACCGTTGGGCAACATGGCCAACTGCATGGCTGGTGGCATGTCCACCATGTCGTCCATGGGTGGTTATACATCAATGGCAGCGGCAAGTGCACGCGATTTAGAAGCTGGCTCTCCGAATTCGCTGAATAGGGCCCGAGTTGAGAAACCTACCACATACAGGCGTAGCTATACACATGCTAAACCCCCATATTCGTATATTTCGCTCATCACAATGGCCATACAGAATAATCCCACACGTATGCTGACACTCTCCGAAATATACCAGTTCATTATGGATTTGTTTCCGTTCTACCGTCAGAATCAACAACGCTGGCAAAACTCTATACGACACTCATTATCGTTTAACGATTGTTTTGTGAAGATACCACGCACTCCAGACAAGCCGGGCAAAGGTTCATTCTGGACTTTGCACCCTGATTCGGGCAATATGTTTGAGAACGGCTGCTATCTGCGCAGACAGAAACGTTTCAAAGACGAGAAGAAAGAAGCCATACGCCAATTGCACAAGAGTCCATCACACAGCAGTCTCGAAGCCACGAGTCCCGGCAAGAAAGATCATGAAGATTCACATCATTTACATCATCATCATAGTCGCCTAGAGCATCATCAACATCATCACAGTAAGGATATCACTGGCGCTGCAGTGGGTGGTGCTGGTAGCGTACTGGGTGCGACGCACAAAGATGCCGAAGCATTGGCCATGCTGCATGCTAATGCTGAACTATGCTTGGGCCAGCAGGCACAACATGCGCCGTCACATCATCATCAGCATCATCATCAACTGCAGCAAGAGGAACTGTCAGCAATGGTGAACAGATGTCATCCATCGTTAATCAGTGACTATCACTCGTCAATGCATCATCTCAAACAGGAACCCTCTAACTATACACACTCCAACCATCCGTTCTCCATCAATCGGCTACTTCCAACAGAATCGAAGGCCGATATCAAAATGTATGATATGAGCCAATATGCCGGCTACAATGCACTCAGCCCTTTGACGAACTCACATGCTGCCTTAGGTCAAGATTCATACTACCAGAGTTTAGGCTATCATGCGCCGGCCGGCACGACCAGCTTGTGACATCACCAGTACCCATTGGCTTAAGGGCGAGCGGACCAGATGCTGCGTTCCAACCACACCACTAGCAGCATCTTTGGGGCTCCCACCACCACCACCACCGCCAACAGCAGCAGCAGCAGCAATGCAGCAAGCACGTTGCCTGAGCCCCATCATCATCACCATCATCACGCACATCATCATCATCATCAGTCCAATCTCACACACTTGCAGCAGCAGGTACAACAACACCAACAGCAACAACAACGCAAAGGTGGTGTAAGCAGTAGCAGTTACCTTAAGTCATCACATTCACATTATAGTAGCACCACGAGCACTACCAGCAGTCCACATAAACTCACCGCACAGCAACAACATCAGCTGCTACAAAGTCAACTGACGCCACCCGAATTACAAGAGGATTCCTCCAACATAACCTCCGATCTGAATGAGGAGCAACAGCAGTTGCAGCAAGCGGCACATCAGCAGCAACAACAATTGTACAACAATTACCAACAATATGCAGCAGCAGCCTCATACCGCAACTGGAATCATAGTCTGACATTGAATGGAGCGGCGGCATTACAAAATCTTCTATAGCATAGGCAACATTAAAGAGTCAGAGAAGGCAAGTCAGGTAGTTGAATGATTACTCGAGGCTTGAGAACAAAGCATGACATTGTTCGTGCTGTCGACGAATAAAGCGTAAAAGTCTCAAAGCAACAGAAGACAAGCAAATTCTCAGTTGATGCGCGGTTTGCGGTTCTTCATCTTCAGCTTCAGCTTCAATTCGAGCACAATTTCAATTAGCAAGAGGAACGAGTCATACCGCACCGAGTAAACAACAGGCAATACGCGTGTTGAACACAGCGTTGTGGGGTCTTGGGTCTTTTAGCACCTTCGCCTATTATTCGTTCAGCGTATCCTTTGGAGTTGATTACGTTTCTACTACAATTTGGCACCTCTATGCTTGACCTATTCATTTTGTTGTTGATATTGATGATGTTGATGTTGTTTCTGATGTCTGCCCGTCTATCGTCGCGTCGGCTATATGTAGGCATGCAGCATGATCATAGAATGTATGAAGTATGTAAACGGAAAATCTCAAAGATAGCGCGTTTCTTTTATCAAATCACATACACTTCGTGATAAAATAATTAAGCCAGAGTCAAAATTTGGGGAGTATATTGCATTAGTTATAAGAAGATAGAAGGTGCTACATAGAAGAGATACAAAAAGGATTGGATTTATAGGTTTTTAAACGTCAATGTGCTCTTGCAATACAAGCTCTACTCGTTTTATTAGTATATTTATTGACCCGAGAAGAAAGTAAGAGAAGAACCAAGAAACAAAGAGAACCAAAGTAGCTTCTATTAAAATCTCTCAACTTGCTTAGGACTTTTGGAATGATATTTTCAAATTTGTATATCGGATCTTCTGAATCTTCAAGTACTTACAAATGTAAACATATCGTATCGCAACGCAGATTTACGATGTCGGTTATCACTTGTAGGCCTATATCACTGATCGATACTGAAAGTAAATAGTATGTGAAGAAAGAGAGAGAGAGAGAGGTGGAGGATGAACAAGGATTCAGAGAAAGAAGAATAGAGCTAGGATTTGTCATCATTGGAAGGGATTTTTCCTACCAAGATCTTTCTTTTTGTTCTGCATATATAATATTCTAATTGAACTATTGCGTGTTATATGAGCTAAAGAAAAGGTCTTGTGATGAAAAATCCTAGTAATTGATCATGTTCTCAAAACATTTATTAACGAAGGCCATTGCCAGTAGAAACTCCAGAGAAGTAGAAGTTTCAGTTCTTTTGGCATACTAAAAGCCTTTTAAAGAGAAATTGAGATAGAAAGAAAGTGAGATCTGACGATATCAAGGGGAGAAAGGCACATTGATAAAGAGTAAATTTGTAATAATTCAATCTTATGTACCAGAACTACTTTTTAGTGGTGACTTCTTGCGGAAAAGCACCGCAACTATCACGTAAGCAACTTTACAAACTGCATAGTCAGCAAGCTGACCATTTAAAGCAAATTTTTTCATGGCTGTAAATATTTTAACACTCATTGTATGTATTTGGTTTGTAAATATTCTTAAATAAGCTTAGCTATTTCTATATTTTTTGTTCGTTCCATATTTTTAAGTCCACTGTTTTATATTTTCATATTATTTTATTTTTATTGGATTTTATGTTTTTTTATTTTACGTTCTGGTAACTTTGGTTGGATTTGATACACATTCTATATGCTTTCATCCTGTTGTAAAGTAAAGGTCAAGGGAAATTTATATGGCATGTATCCACACCGAAATAGAAAGCGAATAGTTGAAGTTTGATTAGAATTCCTTGACTTTCTAATGCAGCAATCAAAAGTGATGTAGTTTTAAGAATATCTAATAATTTTTTAATAAAACTACAAAAAGAAAACTTGAAAAATAATTTTATTTTTATTTTTATTTATAATTTTAAATGTTCGATTACTTTTTCGTTTAATTTTTCTCCTGCATTTCTATGCCGAAAATTCCGTGCCATTTGTTTCATTAAAAAATATTAATACAAAAACAAAAACAAAAAAAAAAAAAAATAAATTTAAAAAACAACAACAAAAACAGTAACAATCAATTTTGTACTAATCTTAACTTTTAAGCATTGTAAATGTTTTTCTTATTACTAGTTTTTAGTTTTTATATGTAACACGCTTATGCGCCTAAAGTTATACGTACTTCTTTTTTTTAAATCATTAACACACATACACACACAAACATAGCAAGTGCAATTTTTTAGAGAATGAGATGAGGTCGTCTTCTTCTGTTTCTTCAAAATTACTAGTTTAGTTTGTTATAAGTAAAATCGAATTCGAATTGAAATGATCAAAAACCAAAAATGAATCTTCAAACCTTTTTTTAATTTTTTCTTTATCTTTATCTAAACATATAATTGCATACATACATATAGCATATGAATTGTATATAAATAAATAAATAAATACATTTTAATTTTGTTTTGTTTTTATTTTATTTTTAATTTGGCAAGTTATTTTTCCGATTTTTTTGGCATGTTCCATCCATCAATTAGAGTACATTCATGAATTTAAATTTTATACAGGCTTCTATGAACATTTTTGTCATAGAGAGAATAACAACAATGTATATATGGTAGCACAGGCAGATCAGAGGATCGCCTCGAAACCGGCCATGATTCCTCATCAGTGATCTTAGTGGTATTTCTTTTGTGTTTTCAATAATCTATATTAGTTACTCAAGGTATGAATTTCAAATATTTCCACTGAGTAGTACAAACACTGTTCTTTATACTTACATATATAATATTTGCTGTTATTCCCTTTTCAACCATTCAATTATTTTTTTTTAATTTAAAACTAAATAATAACATTGTTTGCATTTTTTATTTTTCGTTTCATCTTTTTTTTTTAAATTTTTTTAGTAATTTGTACACATTAAGGATTTTTATATGTAGTCTGGCATATGCTTCTGCCTACAATGAATTGTAAATTTTTATTAAATAATTAAGATTGTAATTACATTTAAATTAGTAATAGTAAATAATAACAAAATATAAAAACATGAATTGATACTAAATAAATAGAGACAAAAAAAAAACACTGTAATAATAAATTAATGAAATATATGCAAAATTTATTATGCAACAATTAGAAACTAATTTTATTACAAAGAAAAAATTACACGAAAAATATAAGAGGAAAAATTTGTACGCGAAAAAGCTAAGCTAAATTTAAATAAAAAGTGAATTAATTACTGTAAGAAAAATATGAATCAAAAGCTAAACATTAGAAAAGTAAAATGAAAATATCTTGTTAATTTTGAGCTAGTATCTAAAACACACATCCACACACACCCACACACACTCACACACACTCACACACACCCACACGCTCCAACACACTTACTCTCCAATTGAAATAGTGTTTGTAAAATATTAAAAATGCATGAAATTGTGTAAAAATAAGTAATTATATAAAAATATATATATAACAATGTATATATATATATATATATCCGTCATAAAATACAACGGCAAAAAATGAAAAAAAACCTTTAAAACTAGTTAAAATTTAATAAAAATCTTATTTTAATGTTTGAAATACAAAATTAAAATGTTTTTGTTTATGAAATAAAAAAGTCTAGCTAGACTCATGTGTCAGACGGGGGGTTAAGATTATAAAGTAAAAATAACAACTTATTTCCGTCTGCTCGTAGCGGCACTTACGGTAACTGCGTTCAACTTATTGTATATGACTCACCTTCCAACTTTACTCTGTTTGTTTCCAGAAGTCTGCTTAAGAGCATTTCGCTTTTACCCACAAACCTGGCAACTTACTTTACTTACTTTTAATGGCACAACAGCCCATGGAGGGCCTAGGCCGAGCTTTTTGCTTTTCGCATCCACTCATGTTGTGCGTGTTATATTTGTACATGAATGGAAGGGACCTACAGTTTAATGCCGCATCCGAACGGCGAAGTGAAAAGCTTTTCATAGCAATTTTTACTCTTGTAGGTTTGCCATTGCCTGCCAAGAGGTGGTGCCGTGTAGAAAAATTATTTTTTCTATTTTTTTTTTTTGATTTTGCCTGTGTTGAGATTCGAACCCCGGACACTCTGCGTAGCAGTCCAACGTACTACCACTACACCATAGCAACCACAAATCTGGCAACACTAGTCCGATTGTGTCATACGAACACATGTTTGAAAGGTTGCATTTCATGGCACATTTTGTTGGAAAATAGTAGTGAAATCCGTCCACTAGTGTAAAAAGGTACATTGATTTGAAAATGAGTGAAATAAATATCTGAAGAAATATGATATGTAAAGATTTATTGCTATAGAAAAGGAAAAACTACTGCAAAAACATGCCGCATAATTTGTGCGGTTTACGGTGAGGCTGCTGAGAGCGAACGCGGGACCCAGGAGTCGTTTACTTGATACTATTCCAAAAATTTTGATATCAAAGTTGCACTGAAAGATGTACTGAAAGTCACTGAAAAAGCCGAAGAAATTTTGCAATTGGGGGAACAAGCACGACACGCTCCGATATCAGGAGATAGCAGAGACATTAAACATCAACCACATGACTGATTTGTGGGTACCAACCGCGGATACTTTTTATATGACCCAATATTTTGATGCTATATAAAATTTTATGGTATCGAGAGCTTGTCTCTGATGGAGAAATATTTTTGTTATAACAAATTAGCAATAAGGAAGGAAATCGCCATCTGTTACCCCACTCCCTCGTAAGACTATAGAGAAAAGAATATCGTTATGACCTTTTCCAAAATCATTCCTTTGAAGTTATGCAGATATTGACTTGAATAGGCGAAAAGAGAATTAAGACATATAGACATTTTTGTAATGTGAAAATAAACTGAAATTGAATATATTGGGTTTAAGTACCAATTAAGCGATATATATCCACCATTAAAGGTATACACTAATTTTCGGCACTTAGGATAAGAATGATTCCTGCGCGCGATAGGCGTTCTATGTCCGACTACATTATTGAGTCGTTCTCTGTTGTTTTCGAGAGGTCCCACTCCACATTTCTGTTAATGAAATCAAATTAATCGCTCATAAAACCCTCAATAATGAAATATTTAATTTTAGCTTTAGATGCTCACCCTAAATAAATTTAGTAAATAAATGTTCAATAATATCTCTTTTCGGGTAAATAATATGTCAAAAATAAATTATCAGTCAAACACCTACTAAAAATATCATACAAATCAAACAACAACTGACCTTTAACAATCGATTCTATATTGCCATTTCAATATTTCACTGTATGTATTTCTTCTGCAGCTACTTCTACTTCTACCATACTTATTTACATACAAACATACTCGTACGTCTTCATCGTACTGATGAATTCAATATCTTATCTAATGAAAATGAAAATGATAAACACACAGACACGGCACAATCTACCATATACCAATATAATAATAAATTGCAATCGAATATCAATAAGTGGTGTTGTGTTGTCTCTGATGGTGATGATGATTTACCCATTAAATGGAATAGAATAAATCTTACCCAAAAAAAGATAGAACTTAGTAAAATGAAATGCATTTATGCATTTTAGTGTTGTGGGCCTTTCCGGTACTCAAGTACGCGGTATCTATCGCTGATAGGATCGACTATTTCTTTCGCTGTTTGAGTATACATAGGTAGTTATGTGTATATATATGTATACATATGGTACATATATATGTACATATGTGTAGGTATGTATATCGTTTATCTATAGTGTTATGACTGACAAGACTCATTTTCTGTGTAAACAAACGAAGGAAAAATTCAACTGCATTTCAGCGTAATATGTGAAAGACTCATATAAATAAAAATATTTACTGTCCAAACGCAATATACGAGTATGCACATACTTATGCATACATATGGTATGTATGTAAAGAGTATAGGTGTCAGTCATCTGTGAATAACATGCACAGTTCTAACTACGTTTAATTTATAAATGAAAGCCCAGATAAGTTTTCTAATACATACATACATATTTTTCTCTACTTAGTACTTTGCTACGTATGAAGTGATGATGATGATGATGATGATAATAAAGGTAGGTACTACGAAATGAAATATTATAATGCTAAGCGATAAGTAATAATGCTTACAAATTTTTTATATTTTTATTTAACAAGCTGTTGTCATTTTAATTAACAATAACAACTAAACCTCTTGATGCAGTACTCATACTTTTTTTTTTTTTTTGGTGTTAATAAATATTCATATTTATACGAACAGAAAGTACCTACATAAGTAGTTAGATACTTGTACTTTAGTTTGGTTGTGGTCAATATCATTTGGCAATGATAGATTGTTAATTTAATAAAAACTTGATTCCATGATTATTATTTAATATAGCTTTGCTGAAAAGTATGCATACTCTTATATCAAAATAAATCGGTATGTATTATAACTTACTCGTATGTATGGTATTTAATATTAAATGAGCAAAACACACTTACAAACCAAAAAAATCATTCTACAAAAAACCGTATTTCTGAAACATTATATAACCAATTATAAAGTTAAAATTTTTAATATACATATATTTGGTCAGAATATAGTAGTTAGTGTACTCCAGAATGCTGGTCGCCGTGGCGTAGTTGGTAGTGCGCTGGCCTGCTAAGCAGAGTGACCGTGGTTCGAAACCTCAGCACAGGTAAAAATCCAAAAGTAAGAAAAAAAACTTTGCTACACGGCACCACTTCTTGGCAGGCAGTGGCAAAGCTACAAGACTAATATTTACCTAAGAAAAACTTATTCATTACGCCATTCGGATTCGGCATACAACTGTAGGTCCCTTCCATTCGTGTACAAATATAACATGCTGACCATAAATGGATGCCAGAATCTCGGCCTAAGCCCTTCATGAGCTGTTGTGCTTCTAAAAAAAAAAAAAAAGAACTACCGAATACTCTTATGATTATTTTCAATTAATGGAAAATTTAAGTAATTGCTTACAAAACTGAAGCCATCTACTTCACAAGAAGAAGGAGAGCATTTTTTCCTTCCTAGCAGAAAATTAAGTATTAATGACCTTGAGATCTCCTGGTTAACCAATGGAAAGTACTTAGTAGTTTTTCTTGATCGGAAGATCGGAAGCTAACTATCCAGGTTAATATAAATAATATAATAAATAAATTCAATATTGCCATTAAATTGCTACACTCCTTAAAAAATAGAAGATCGGCATTAAGCACAGATAATAAGTGAAAGTGATATTAGTGAAAGTTAGTTTTCAATTCGTATGGTAATTCTGTATCAAGTCTGGGGTGCTTGTGCAAAAACACATATTATGAAGCTTCAAATATAACAAAATAAGATCATAAAAACTATCTAGAGATTGCCATGGCACTACTCAACTAAAGACCAGCATAACGAAAGCTAAGTTAACCTCATTGCAGATTGCATAAAAAAGAGAACTGATAAATTTAAATTATTATGCAACATGTCTGACAATATTTCAAATCTTTTCTGAATTTAAGTCTCTAGTCTAGCTAACACTCTAGCTTTGAGTTTTTAATGACGAATTATTTTTATTAAGTAGTATGTTTTCCACCACTATATTTATATATTATCATAATCCTAATCTGTAATTTCACACAATTATCATTGTTTTATAGTGTTTTTTTTAATACTTTAATAAATAAATTTTTTTTTATTATTATTACTTTTTCAATTTCCTTACAATAACTCATAAACGAGATGAAGGGCGTGTGGTAAAACGTGAGAATAAACCTTTTTTTCTCTTGGCTCTCCAAGATAATTAGGATATTTTTCCGTTGGGAGATTTAAAAAAAATATTGGTTAAATTTATAAAATCGTTTTACCGAGTTTTTATACAAAAGAAAAGTAATAAAATTTTGAAGTTGTTGCTTATCTTGTTTTGACGGCGCACCCATCAGATGAATTATGAATCCAAATTTGTCTCCAAGAAAATATGCCCGAAGATATGTTCCTTCGCTAGGCATTCGAAATTACTTACATATACATGGTGTTTTTTTTTAGAAGTGTGGCCTTAAAGAAGAAATAAAACGCATACAATTTAATGTTATGTTCAAGCATTTAGCTTTATTATAAAGATAAGGATTTGCCATTATGTTTTAAAAACGATGTCGGGCAAGTGATCGCCGCGTCTGGTTCCAATAAATTCCAGCAGAGAGGCCCAATTATCGACCACTTTTTGCAGCAATTGGGGTCGTATGTCAGTAATAACGCGCCGAATATTCTCTTCCAAGGCGTCAATCGTCTCGGGCTTATTTGCGTAGACAAGCGACTTCACATAACCCCACAAAAAATAGGCCAGCGGTGTTAAATCGCACGATCTTGGAGGCCACGTCACAGGCCCACGACGCGAGATAATGCGCTCAACAAAAGTTTCCTTCAATAAATTGATTGTTTCGTTGGCTGTATGGCATGTAGCGCCGTCTTGTTGGAACCAAAGGTCGTACACATCAACATCCTCCAATTCAAGCACAGAAAAGTCAATAATTATGGCTCTATAGCGTTCCCCATTGATTGTAACATTATGACCGGCTTCATCTTTGATGAAATATGGACCAATGATTCCCTCTGCCCATAGAGCACACCAAACAGTGACTTTTTGAGGATGTAACAGCGTCTCAACAATGGCTTGTGGATTATGATCACTCCAAATGCGACAATTTTGCTTATTAAGTAATGTACCCATTCAACCAAAAGTGAGCTTCATCACTGAACAAAATGATTCGCGCGAACCGAACCTTTATTTTGGTGATAAATTTGCACGATTTGCATTCATTATGAAATGGTAAACTAAACTAAGCATAAATCAAGTGTCAGCTGTCAAAAAGACCAACTCCGAAAAAAGTATTGCCATATTGAAAACCACACTTCTAAAAAAAACACCCTTTATAACTCAGAAACCTTAAGTAGTAAACCTTTAGTAAATCTGAAATAACGTCTCACATACGATTAGTATAAAAGTGCTATATAAGTACATACTCGTATGTTTGCATGTCGTTCCCAAATCGCGTTGGATAGTGATTACAATAATTAAATTTGAAAACGTAAAGAAAGAATTAAAGAAATCCACCAAAATAGAAAAGAGGCGCACGTTAAGGATACCCAAAAAGGAACTTTAGAGATACTCTTGACAACAGATGAGCGGAGAGATACACTCACATAAACATAAAAACCGAGAGAATGTGTACACATCAAATACAGACTAGAGTCATGTATAGTATTTGTACGTGGGTGTGTGTGTGTGAGTGTGTGCGTATATTTATCGAATAAGCGTCAAGGGCTATTGAAAATTAAAATGGCGGAAAATACACGGCTAGGGCAAAGTTTGAAGTAGGAGAGTAGAGCTGAAAAGCAAAAATAGCAAATAAATAGAAAAACCCAACCAGAAATGTACTTATATATTATATGTTAAAAATGTTGTTTATAATTTCTACATTGAAAATATAATATAAATTAATATTTTCTTCAACCATACAACCTGCCACTGTCATGGCGGAGATTGTAGTAATAGTAGAAAACATATAGAAGATATAAGTTTGCAAGCAAAAGGGGTGTCTGGTAAAAAGCTGGGTGGTATTGCGTTTGGATGGTATGAAACATAAAAAACTTCTAGCGCAGACATGCGCCCTGAAGTCTTTTGTTAGCGAGTATGTGCATGTGTATGCATATTTGCGTATATGTAAGCGAAACATGTTTTTTATATGTACATATATAGTATGTACGTGTAAAAATGTACAAATAATTATTAGATTCTTAGAGTTAGTTGTTTAGGGCACGTATCCTTTGAAAATATACACTTACTATATGTAGGTATACTACATACCATATATGTATGTATATTTTTTTTTGGTTTCATGTTGCATATTTCTCAAAGGAGCAAATATTAATTGATGTGGAAAAAACGAACGAACGAAATAAAAACGTATAAAGAAATTTTAATTTAATTTATATTAAAGCTTAAAAGAAGCAAGAAAATATCACACTAAACTTTAGTAGCTAGCATAGAGACTTAAGCTGGTAGTGGTAAATACTTGAAATAATTTTTAGATATGGTAATTTTGAATTTATGCCAATTGTACCTACATTGGGCTAAACCAATCTAGTCCATTAGATTTCAAGCTTTTCAAATAGTTTATGCAACATCTAGTCTTTAAAGTGGTTGAAAGCAAATGCAGAGATCAAACCACTTTAATGGAAATATTGGGTGCTGGTAGCTCCTTTCAATAATACGTACTATTCAGTGTAAATATTGTCTTGTAATTCTCATCTACATAACAATATTTTGCAATTAAGTATATGGCTTTTGAATTAAGGGAGTTTGGTACAAAACTGAGACAAGTCGATAAGTATTCAAACCAGTGTTGGAAATAAATAAAAAATTATTCATTTCATAGATAATTAACATAAAAACAGCAACTCTTTCTGGTTATAAAAATTTTCTGTACCAAGTCTGCCTATCAGGTGTATTATAAATCATAGCTGCTATCTTGGTTACTTTAACTAGTTGATATTGATTACTACTACCACTATTTCAAAAACATCTAAGTATTTGCCAACTACAACAGTTGAAAAGATATGTAAGCCTGGAGAGTTGACTTGCAACTAGGACCACATAATAGAAATGTTCATTAAAACACCCTATCCTGAATATTCCAATATGTGTCCACTGGTTCATAAGCACTGTGTCGCTGTGTGGTGTAGTGGTAGTGCGTTGGACTGCTACACAGAGTGTCCGGGGTTCGAATCTCGGCACAGACAAAATCAAAAAGTAGAAAAAATAATTTTTCTACACAGCACCACCTCTTGGCAGGCAATAGCAAATCTACAAGAGTAAAAATTGCTATGAAAAGCTTTTCACTTTACCGTTCGGATTCGGCATTAAACTGTAGGTCCCTTCCATTCATGTACAAATATAACACGCACAACATGAGTGGATGCGAAAAGCTCGGTCTAGGCCCTCCATGGGATGTTGTGCCATTAAAAGTAAAGTAAAGTAAGTTCATAAGCACACTCTCCAAATTTTGAGAGTGTAAATCAGCTGTTTTACAAAAGTGTGAAAGAAAGCAAGAGAGAGTGAGAACAGAGTTGACTACTAACGAGGCTTGAACACTGAAATTGCCCGATAAGTTTGCGAGCATCTCGCAAAACTTTTTTTATATGGGTAAAGAGAAGAGCTGATATACGCAGTGGCAACTGGCGAGGTTTACGTGGTATACGAGGCTTTTTCAAACTTTTATAAATACCACTAATGTTAAAGAAACCACTTCGTGATGAGGAAACATACCAAATATGGGATTACTATGTTGTGTTCAGTAAACCAGTTTATCGATCAACTTTAAAAAAGTTGCTTTCTGGCTGGGTTGAGTTGTTTACTGGAAGATGACTTAGTCTTGCAAAATAACTTTGTTAATTTTAAGATTTTGCCATACAACCACATAATTTCATACTACTGAAATCTATTGGAAACAACTGAAAGATTAAAGGCAGAATGACTCAGTGAATCGAAGACAGAGAGAGTGAAAGTTTTGGCCCACCAAGATAAAGCTGTCACGAGCAAGAACTTAAATGAGAAGAAATAATCCATATACATGTATAACTTTCGAAATCTGCACAGATTGACTTTAAAATCCTTCATCTATCCCAGTGTGGAATTGAAAACTGAAAAGTTTAAGGGAAAAAATTTAATGGTACATGAGGTATCCTCTAACAAAATGTTTTTTTGTAATGAAAGGTAGCGTAATATGTATTTCATTGAGCCTGGCAAGAAAGAGCATTTCAAGTTTATTCTTAGAATTTGTGGTATATTTGTTAAAATTTTTTTTTTAAATTTTTACTCTTTGTGAAAATATATTAAATTTTTATAGATTACCTCAGGGCTCGGTAAAATTCTAGAAAATATTAGAAAATTAAGAATGTCGTGTTTATTTGGCTCGTGTTTTGAACAACTTTCAGATTTCTAGAGTTCTAATATGAAAACGTTCTGCTCCTAATAAGAGCCCGCTTCAGGAACGGTGCCACATTACACAGATCATTTTAAAAATTTAATTTTCTGACGCACTGTATTCCTAGTAATACCGCACCAAGCAATTAATTTTATATAATTCCAAATAGAGGCATGGAATCAAGGTGTCTAACTACCAGGAAGGTTACCATTTCTAGAAGTGACATAAATCGCACTTAATTACATATTTACTGATGAATGGATAGAATCAAGATGAAGAGATTAAAACAATAAATGAGTATTTTGGAATAATTTCAATTATCATGGGATCCTTAAACAAGAACAATTAGATTAGCTTACGGGGTCTTGGTCCATTCTCTCCTTCTGCCAGAAAGCTTGGTAACTCGGCAATGATAGATATGATAGCTTCTCACTATCACTTTCTACTTAATTGTCTCAAATATTAACGTAAGTTGCACCAACCTAACTGTATAACATTAAAATTTTAATATAAAAAAAAAACAAAGCATGAAATTTTATTTCCTTGTTGATTTAAGAAAAATAAAAAATATGAGTAAAAACTAAAATTTTCAAGCAGCGGCAATTTTCATAGTGCCATGAAACATCAAGGAATTTAATGTGGAAACTTTATTTCACACACTGAATGCCGACTTCATTTTATGAGAATTGCCTCCGTACGCTTGCCTGCCTTGCCTGACTGCCACAGTATGTACATATATACCTTCTAAATATTAACACAAAGTGACTTTTTAGTATGTATGCACAAGAAGGAAACAGAATAAATATGAGAAATAAAATAATAATATGAAATGAAATAAAATAAAATGGAGGAACAAAACAGGAAAAGACGAGAACGAGAAAAAACTGATTATGTTTTTTTTCGTTCGCTCGTTCGCATAGGACCAATTACCACGCAGATGTTCCACCGGCTAAACCACAATCTTGTAGTAATTTTCTAATGGAATATTTAATTTTAACCCGAGCCCTTGGCAGCGCATCGCATCATATCACATGCATACACAGACTCACACACACACACTTTTAGAGAGTACCCTTTCGAAAATGTGCTCTCATATTCTTTTTTGTTTTGGTTTGGTACGCGGATGCGGATGCTACAGTCTCCATCTCAGGCCTTCGCTTCGTCGTCAGCTTCTCTATGCTGAGAGAGTAGTGGCGGATGTATGTATGTACTCGTACATGCTAGTAGTATTAGTACTACTCCTAGTAGTAGTCGGTATGTAAAATATTGTAATGTTTTGGTATACAAAAACGGTGGTGGTTTTAGTGGGGTGAGGGGGAGGGATAGTGCTGTAACGTTGGCGATGGGGTTGAGGTGTAGAAGAGGAGCAGCAACAGCGTTTAGCGGCAGATGATTCTGTTGTACTATGTGTATATGGTGCACACACAACTCCCGCTTTTCATTATTATAATAATACTTTGTAATTAGGTTTTCGAAAGTTAATTAAAATTCGGTTATGAAAGCGGAAACTTTCTCATGAACGCTTCCGGAAACAGAGCAAAAACACACTCACAAAAACACACACATGAAAAAGAACGCATAAAACAGAGCGGAAGCCGAGACAAACGAACAAAAGTGCAGAACTAAAAATGAGTAAAAAAAATTAAACAAAATACGAGAAAACCCAAAAAGGATTTGCGCACTTTGCAAGCACTAAGCACTGGGGCCAGAACGAGGCCGGAACCAGGCATAAGACATAACCAGGCACTCGGCACACGGTACGGTTGGAAGGAGTGGAAAGTGCGGAAGAAGAAGGAGAAGGAGAAGAGCAGAAGGATACACCATGAAAGATGAATCTTTTTTCGGGTATGTACGTACATAGTTACTATAACGAATATTACTACTACTGCACATACATACATAGGCATGGATGTGTTTGTATGTATGACTGTGTATGGATGTATGTATATGTGTATATACTTTGTTTCGAGGAAATTTTTTGTGTAAACATTTCAGTTAAATTAAAAAATACATATTATATTTTAATGAGGAAAATGGGTGCCGCGCTCGCTTGCACGCTGCTACTCGCTCGCTCGCTTTTGTAAGGGAGAGAGGGACAAGGCAGAGCAGGCAGGGTCTCATTGCCTGCACATGCTTCGACATACTTCTTCTCTTCATTTATGTACTATGTATATGTATGTATATTTGCTTGTATGTATGTTTATTTGTCTGTATGTGTGTATGAATGTTGTTAAAACGTAAACGACGAGCGAACGGGATAATTAAAATGATGACTTGGAAATAAATTGTTGTTATCTTTGACCAACAGCCGCCGTCATTCGTTGTTGTCGTTTAAATGCTTTTGTCTGCCTCAGCTTCTCACTCTACTCCTGCTCTGCTTGTATGATATTGCTGATGATTACATGCTAGCAGTAGGAATTGAGGGGAGTGAAAAGGGAATGAGAGGGTATATGAAGTCCACACTGATGCTGCCTGCTTGCTGACGAACGAATTAAGCCAAGAC